>CM022297.1:329808147-330442598 GCA_011799875.1 Thinopyrum elongatum | reverse complement strand
AAAGATGAAAAACTAAAAGGAAAAACAAAGAAAACCAGTAGAGAAACATTAAAGAAAAAAAATCGATGAAAACCAGAAAAAGAAACAACAAAAAAAAACAAAGGAAACCAATGAATGAAACAATAAAACCAAACAAAACCATTGAATACCATCAAAATGATGAAAACCATAAGGAAAAACACAAAAATGAAATAAAAAAATGAAAACCGGAGGACTCTAAAAAACACAAAAAAAGAAAAAACTGTGAAAACAGTAAAAACCATAAAAACACAAAGAAGAAAATGGAAAAATTTGTAACAAACGTAAAAAAAAAAATTAGAAACTGGACCAGTCCAACCAATAGACAGAAAGAAGGAGGAGGAGGAGAAGAAGAAACCATAAAAAAACTCTGAACGAGCGAGTCAGCGTAACGAAACACAAGCGAGCCAGCAAACAAAAATAATAACTAATGAAGCGGGCTGGTCCAGTAACTACGCGAGGAAAAAGTCTTCTGACAAGACGTACTATATCTCCGTACGAGCGACATATAGCCCGAAATCACTAATTGAGAAATACTCCTTATAAAGATCACTCACATCTTCTCAGGTTGTGACAAATGACGCGTTGCATGTGCGCCACTTGTCACAATCCGGGAGTTTTTTCTTTTTTCGTAGATCCGTTTATTCAAAACGTTATATCTCTTAAATCCTGTGTCCAAATCTTGAACCGCTTTCACCGTTATATTTCTCGCGTCGAGATCTTCAAAATTAGATCCCATGTTGATAGGTTTTGACGTTTTTTTTTTCACAAAAAAAATCGGATGAAAAAATCAGACAAAAAACCGAGCCGGGAGCATGGTTTTTTCCCTTTCCAAAAGAGGCACGGATGTGCCTACCGCAAAAGCACAACCGTGTCTCTCGCGGAAGCAAAACCGTGCCTATCGTGGAAGAAAAAAACAGAAAATGCGTTTGTTTTTTTCCGTTTTCGAGAGGCACGGCCGTGCCTCTCGCGGAAGCAAAACCGTGCCTCTCGCGGAAAAAAAATAGGAAATGTATTTTTTTTCGGTTTCCGGGAAGCACGACTGTGCCTCTCGCGAAAGCAACACCGTGCCTCTCGCGGAAGGAAAACCGTGCCTTTCGCGGAAGAAGGAAAAAAAATAGATTTTCTATTTTTTTTCCGTTTCCGAGAGGCACGGCCGTGCCTCTAAGCAAAATCGTGCTTCTCATGGAAAAAAAAACAGAAAACGCATTACTTTTTCTTGTTTCTGTCGTGCCTCTTGCGGAAGCAAAACCGTGCCTTTTGCGGAAGCAAAAAAAAAACGTGTTCTTTCACGTAAATTTTTTTTGGTAATTTTTTTGTCCAAAAGTTAAGGAAGACCGATGGAAAACTAAAAAGTCAAAAAAAAGCCAAAAAACAACATTTAAAAAACAAAAAACGCGTGCGGAAAAATAAAATAAAAAACAAAATTCAAAGGGAGCGCCCAAAGCGCGACATGTGGCGGTGATCGTTGGGAGGCCTCTGAAGGAGCGCTCGTTAATTAGTTGCTCCCCACATAGCCCCGACGGTTCAACAGGAGTGCACAATGTCGTTTTGGGCTGTACAGGTAGTTTATTGATACCTTGGCAGGCCTGTGGCCCTTTTTGCATTTTTTTAGTTGCCTTTCTACATTATTAGCTTATTATGGAAGATTTTATTTCTATTTTTGTCACGAACTTACTACCTCCGTTCGAAAATTTAGGGTGCAACATTTCAACAAAAAAGGTGCAATCATTTTTGTGAAAGTCATACATACATCTGTTTGACCAAAATTATGAAATAAAATATCATCATCCGCAATATAAAATAAATAAAATATGAAAAAATACTTTTATTGATGCATGTAATGATACAATTTTGGTATTGTAGGTATTAATACTTTTTTTCTAAAAATTTGCTCAAACATGCATAATTTTGACTTTTGAAAAAAACCAATATACCTTATACTTGGAACGGAGCGAGTATAACATATTCCTCTTCACATATACACGGCCACAAGTGACCCTACAAAAGGGTGCATGTTTTTAAACTGTCACGAGGGACGATCCCAACTATATACCAAAAGAAACATTTTAATCTTACGATGCATGCATCGATAGATTACAACAAAATGAAGGAAAATGAGCGAATGGGTGCCCATGACAGAGCACAACCAGCCAATTTTACACAAAAGTATCACCCAAGAGTCACAAGCAGCTGCGTGGTACATGAGCGAACACAATCAATAATTGTCATCGGCATTTTTTTTTTTACGAAAAAAACTTCCAATCTATTCATCTTCAATCATGGCAGTACAACGAACACCAGAAATAATAAAATTACATCCAGATCCGCCAGAGCGCCATGATACGGGAGAGGTCCTTCCGATATTCCGTGGAATGGAATTCAGAATTCCTTCTTCACCGTTCTGCATGAGTCAAATAATACCAAGTGATTATTAACTTTTACTCAATAATAGTGGTCATACAATCTTTGTTTGCAACTTCTACCACCTCAGCTGGACCTGATCCCAGCCATGTCATGGTCCTATTCTCAGTTCTAGCAAATCTAGCCAAACTATCACTAGCCTTATTCTGACAGCGAGGAACATGAGTAATACAAGGTAAACGAAGACCTTTAAGGTACTTAATTTCTCTAACAATAGACGCATAAATTGATCTATCCTCCCTTTGCACTGTATGAGCGAGACCGCAATGGAAGAATCCAACTCGATATTGATAGGCAGATCACTCATCTGTAGAGCCAGCGAGAGTCCTTCCATACATGCACAAAGTTCTGCTTCGAGCGCGTCCCGACAAGAGTACAACTTCCTACAAGCTGAGTCTTTTTTTTTTTGCGTAGAACTTCCGAGAGCTTTATTCAACAAAGGCATTCGCCGAGCAGTCATCCAATAGGCTGCTGATCAGGAAGCTAGGGGTAGTCTCGAGCCAACTCTCAGTCACATTAAGCGTAGAAGCACGCTTAGCACACAAGTGTGCAGGACCGTTTGCCGCTCTTATTACATGTTGAATAACAAAAGAAGAAAAACTAGTAATAAGCTCTCTAATTTCAGCGAAGATCGGTGCTACGACCGAGCGATCGGTGTAGCGAGTGTTCCAGAGGTTAACTGCCTCTAGACAGTGGGTCTCAAGGGTCACATCGGTGAAGCCTCTTTGTCTAGCAAAAATGACTCCCTCCCTGATTGCAAAGGCCTCAGCAATAAGTGGATCAGAGACTCCAATATACGGCTTGCACCAAGCTCCCTTGAAGGCTGAAGATGACCGGGCCACTCCTCCAGCTCCCGCGATGCCATCACCTGCATTAACTGATGCATCTGTATTAATCTTTACTTGGTTTATTTCTGGAGGCCGCCATCCAAATCCTGGCAACATATTAGGTTGTTGCCGAGGAAGCTCTAGCAGCGCTACATCTTCCCGAGTCCTCCTGATCGAACTCGCGGGATCAATGCGCACTTCATCATGTGTCCATCTGTTGCGTGACATCCAAATAGACCACATGACTGTAATGATGATTGTGCGGTCCTTTTCAGAGAACCGTTGCTCACATAAAATGTCATGTGACCATGTTTGAGGATGAAGCCGAGGTATATCAATATCAAATAGAAGTCGAGCCTCCTCCCAAAACCGACGTGCATGGGAGCAGTTGAGAAGTGCATGCATAAGATCTTCCTCCATAGCAAGACAGATTTTGCATGTACTGATCTCTCTGATGTGTCTATGTTTTAGGGTACATTCATCAGGAACAATACCCTTAATCACCCGCCACTAGAAAACCCTTACTTTAGGGACTACATTGAGTTTCCAAAGCTTTCTCCACATCTGTTGTTCGTCCACTGAAGTTCCCGCTATCTGCCCTTCATCTAGAGCTACACGCTCCTTTCGATTCACAAGAGCTAGATAGGCCGATTTAACAGAGTAGTTGTCTGATTTCTCATGTGCCCATGCAAGGAAATCCTCGCCTCCCCCTTGCCGAATAGGAATATTCATGATAGCTTCTGCAACGGGGGTTATGAATGTATCACGAATAAGGTCCCTCCTCCATGTCCAGTTAGTTGTGTCAATCAAATCACTAACCATCTCGACCGATGTATTCTGAGGTTTAAGTATCGGAGTCATAGAGACAGTGGAAGGAATCCATCTATCATTCCAAACAGAGATGGTAGAACCATCACCGACTCTTTTTATTAAGCCAATAGTGAGTGCATCACGCCCTGCTATGATCGCTCTCCATGTAGCTGAGGCAGACTTCGGAACCGTAGCATGCATAAAATCAGTATCATGGAAGTATCTACCTTTCAAAACTCTGGCGCACAAGGAGCCTGGATTCGTCATAAATCTCCATCCATGTTTCCCTAACAGCGCCAAATTGAACTGACGAAGATCGCGGAATCCCATTCCACCCTTCACCTTGGGTGTAGCAAGTTTGTCCCAAGCAATCCAGTGCAAAGATTTCCTATCCAGAGAGCTCCCCCACCAGAACTTTGCCACGCTTGAGGTTAAATTTACACACTTTTTTTTGTCAAAAGAAAGCATCTCATACTGTATGTAGGAATTGCCTGAACAACCAATTTCAACAAGGTTTCTCTACCGGCACAAGCACACAATCTTTCAGACCACCCAGTCATCTTACCTCTTGCCCGTTCCCCTATATGGTCAAAAGTACCACTTGTGATCCGACCAATAGCAGTAGGAAGGCCAAGGTTACGCTCTGAAAACGCTTCTGTTTGAACATTCAGTAGCAGTTTCAGATTTTGTTTGAGAGCCGCAGGTGTATTAGGAGTAAAATATATTGAGCTCTTGTTTCTGTTCACACATTGTCCTGAGGCCTCATCATAGATCCGCAAGATATCATTGAGTCTAGCAGCACTCTCAACACTCGCCTTGATGAAGATCAAATTGTCATCAGTGAAAAGAAGATGATTCACCCAAGGTGCTCCGAAGTTTGCTCGAATACCATGATCAATAAAATTTCCATAGGACTTCAGGAGCGATGAGAAGCCTTCTGCACATAATAAGAAAAGGTATGGGGACATGGGATCCCACTGCCGAAGGCCCTTAGTTGGAGTGAAAAAAGGCAATAATTCTCCATTTACACGAACAGAGAAACGAACTGATGATGCACATTTTATGATCAATCTAACCAAGTTAGCACTGAATCCCAAACGCAAGAGTATAGCTTCCAAGAAGTGCCATTCTACCCGGTCGTAAGCTTTCATCATATCTAGCTTAACAGCACAAGAAAAATTCTTTCCTTTCTTCCGCCTTTTCATCGTGTGAACACACTCATAAGCAACCAAAACATTGTCCGTGATCAGACGACCTGGAACAAAGGCGCTGTATTCTTCACTTATAATATCATCCATGCATGGCCTCATGCGGTTTGTTATCACCTTAGCAGCAAGTTTATAAAGTACTGGGCACAATGCAATGGGTCGATATTGAGTGATATTTTGAGGGTGACGTACCTTAGGAATTAAGGTAATTGAGGTATCATTTAATCCCGCCGGTAGTTCACCACCATTTAGAAAATCAAGCACCGCTGGGACTACCTCATGCTGCAATAAATCCCAGTGACGCTGAAAAAAACCGGCGGTAAAACCATCCATTCCTGGCGCTTTAGACGGCGCCATCTGAAAAAGTGGCTCGTGAACTTCAGAAGCTTCGAATGGTCTATCTAGAGTCTGACTCATTGATAACCCACAAGTATATGGGATCAGTTGTAGCCTTTCTCGATAAATTAGAGTGTCGAACCCAACGAGGAGCTAAAGGTAGAATTTATATTCCCTTCAAGTTCTATCGACCACCGATACAACTCTACGCACGCTTAATGTTCGCTTTACCCAGAACAAGTATGAAACTAGAAGTACTTTGTAGGTGTTGTAGGATAGGTTTGCAAGATAATAAAGAGCACGAAAATAAAAACCAGGGGCTGTTTAGATAAATAAACAATTACGTTAGTTTAACGAGTGTGGAAAAGTGGTGGTAGGAGTTGCGGAATTGCCCCTAAGCAATTGACTACGTTACTAGACCGATGGCAAGTTTTATGTGGAAGAGGCCACTGCTAGCATGTCATCCCTTACTTGGAATTCTATGCACTTATGATTGGAACTATTAGAAGCATCCGCAACTACTAACGTTCATTAAGGTAAAACCCAACCATAGCATTAAGATATATTGGTCCCCCTTCAATCCCGTATGCATCAATTTCTATGCTAGGCTGAAGCTGCTATCACCCTTGCCCTCCAATACATAGTCCTATCAACATACAACTAACCCTATGGTGTGATCCACACGCGCGCTCATATGATGGGCACCAAAGGACAGCAACATAACCACAAGAAAATTAAACCAATCATAGCAATTCACCAATCACCGATAGGACAACAAAAATCTACTCAGACATCATAGGATGACAACACATCATTGAATAATAATATGAAGCATAAAGCACCATGTTCAAGTAGAGGATACAGTGGGTTGCGGGAGAGTGGACCACTGTAGATAGATGGGGGAAGGTGATGGAGGTGTTGGTGAAGATGACGGAGTTGTTGGAGTAGATCGCCGTCACACGATGATTACCCCGACGGTGTTCCGGCGCCATCGGGAGAGAGGGGGAGAGAGCCCCCCTCCTTCTTCTCCTTCCTTGGCCTCCCCCCTAGATGGGAGGAGGGTTTTCCCCTCTGGTCCTTGGCCTCCATGGCGGTGGAGGGGCAGGAGCCCCTCCGAGATTGGATCTCTCTCTCTCTCTCTCTATGTTTCCTTCTGTTTCTGCGTTCCCAGATTCTGGCCTTTCACCGTTTCTTAAATTTCCGGAGATCCGTAACTCTGATTGGGCTGAAATTTTAACACGATTTTTATCCGGATATTAGCTTTCTTGCGGCGAAAGAAGGGCACCAACCGCCTTACGGGGTAGCCACAAGCCTCCCAGACGCGCCCAGGGTAGGGGGCGCGCCCCTAGGGCTTGTGGGCCCCTCGGGCATCGTCTCGCGTTGATTCTTTTTTCCTAAAAATCACATATATTCCACACAAAAAATCCGTAAGTTTTTATCGCGTTTGGACTCCGTTTGATATGGATATTCTGCGAAACAAAAAACATGCAACAAACAGAAACTGGCACTGGGCACTGGATCAATATGTTAGTTCCAAAAATAATATAAAAAATTGCCAAAAGTATATGAAAGTTGTAGAATATTGGCATGAAACAATCAAAAATTATAGATACGACGGAGACGTACCAAGCTTAATTCTTGCTCGTCCTCGAGTAGGTAAATGATAAAAAAGATAATTTTTGATGTGGAATGCTACCTAGCATAATCTTGATCATATAATCTAATCATGGCATGAATATTAAGACATGAGTGATTCAAAGCAATAGTCTATCATTTGACATAAAGACAATAATACTTCAAGCATACTAATAAAGCAATCATGTCTTCTCAAAATAACATGGCCAAAGAAAGTTATCCCTACAAAATCATATAGTCTGGCTATGCTCCATATTCATCACACAAAGTATTTCATCATGCACAACCCTGATGACAAGCCAAGCAATTGTTTAATACTTTTAATGTTCTCAAGCCTTTTCAAGTTTCACGCAATATATGAGCGTGAGCCATGGATATAGCACTATAGGTGGAATAGAATATGATGGTGGAGGTTGTGTGGAGAAGACAAAAAAGGAGAAAGTCTCACATCAACTAGGCAAATTAATGAGCTATGGAGATGCCCATCAATCGATATCGATGCAATTGAGTAGGGATTGCCATGCAACGGATGCACTAGAGCTATATGTGTATGAAAGATCAAACTAAAAACTAAGTGGGTGTGCATCCAACTTGCTTGCTCATGAAGACCTCGGGCATTTGAGTAAGCCCATCATCGGAATATACAAGCCAAGTTCTATAATAAAAATTCCCACTAGTATATGAAAGTGATAACTCAAGAGACTCTCTATATGAAGAACATGGTGCTACTCTGAAGCACAAGTGTGGTAAAAGGATAGTAGCATTGCCCCTTCTCTCTTTTTCTCTCATTTTGTTTTTTGTTTTTTTGGGCTCTCTCTTTCTTTTTGGCCTTTTTTTATTTTTATTTTATTTTTCGTCCGGAGTCTCATCCCGACTTGTGGGAGAATCATAGTCTCCATCATCCTTTCCTCACTGGGACAATGCTGTAATAATGATGATCATCACACTTTTATTTACTTACAACTCAATATTACAACTCGATATCTAGAACAATATGACTCTATATGAATGCCTCTGGCAGTGTACCAGGATGTGCAATGATCTAGCATAGCAAAGATATCAAAAAACGGACAAGCCATGAAAATATCATGCTAGCTATCTTACGATCATGCAAAGCAATATGACAATGAATGCTCAAGTCATGTATATGATGATGATGGAAGTTGCATGGCAATATATCTCGGAATGACTATGGAAATGCCATGATAGGTAGGTATGGTGGCTGTTTTGAGGAAGATATAAGGAGGCTTATGTGTGATAGAGCGTATCATATCACGGGAGTTTGGATGCACCGGCGAAGTTTGCACCAACTCTCAAGGTGAGAAAGGGCAATGCACGGTACCGAAGAGGCTAGCAATGATGGAAGGGTGAGAGTGCGTATAATCCATGGACTCAATATTAGTCATAAAGAACTCACATACTTATTGCAAAAATTTATTAGCTATCAAAACAAAGTACTACATACATGCTCCTAGGGGGATAGATTGGTAGGAAAAGACCATCGCTCGTCCCCGACCGCCACCCATAAGGAAGACAAAAAAATAAATCATGCTCCGACTTCATCACATAACGGTTCACCATACGTGCAAGCTGTAACACCCCCGGTGGTTAACTACAGTAATCACCCTTTTGATTATGCCATGTCATCATATTTAACAGTGTATGATCATCATTAGCATTATATTGCATTTCAACTCCTAAGTCAAAATCCAAATTTAAATGAAAGTGGAAAATAAAAGTTGTCTAACATAAAAACTAAAATGTTCAATAAATAACAAATATTCCAGAGACTATTCTAAAATTGTAACCAACAATGAATAAATTAATTAGGTGGCTCAAACTTTAACAAAACAGTAAGGATTAATGTATTTTATTTATTATAAAAATAGTGTGAACTCAAATTGACTCCAAACTAATTTTTGACAGTGGTAGAGGATGCCTAGTAATTAATGGAACAAGTACCATGTTTTACAAAATTGAATTTGAGGCCTAACTAATTACAAAAACAGAAAATGTGAATAAATAAAAGAAAAAGGCAAAAGAAAACAGAGAAAAGAAAAAGGAAAAACCCCGGCCCAACTGGGCCGAAGGCCCAGCCAGGCCAGCCTACAACTACCCCCCCAACCAAACCCTAATCTAGCCCAATCCCCACCCCAGGCCATTTCCCCCTCTCCCCCGATCCAGAAACTGGATCGGGATCGAGGGCAGCCACCGCCGCCGCCTTCGCCCGCCTCCGTCGGACCCCGGCGCCCTCGCCGCCGCTTCCTCCTCCTCCCCGCCTGAGCCGCCCCGCCTCACCTCCCTGATGTGAGCCGCCCTGCCGCCGCTCCGCTTCCACGGCCCGCACCGGCCACGGCCACCGGCGGGCGCGCCCCGCAGCCCACCGCCCCAGCTCGCCATGGCCCCCCACCCCAGCCACCGCCTGGGCCCTGCCCCCCTGTCGTTCGCCGCCGGCCCCCCTGGCCGCGCGCGCGCCCGCCTCCCCTGTGACCTTGGCTGGACATGTCCGGTGCCCAAAGGGCCGGCCTGGACATTGTCCGGCCTGGTCAATGACACGTGGGCCCAGTGCCCCTGTTAAGGAAAAGAAAAAAAAGGGATTAAAAATAATAATAATAATAATAATAATAATAATAATAAATGTTAATTGAATTAATTAATTAATTTAATTAATTAGTTAATTAATACTATTTAGTTTAAGTAAATAGGTTTAGTTGCTAATTAGGGTTAATCTATTAGTTAGTGTTATTAGACTATGACATGTGGGTCCAGTTTGATCCTGTTGACTAGTCAACATTGACTGGTCAACTGTTGACCATTGACTGGATTGATAATAATTCAGAAATTCATTTTAAACTTCAGCAATTAATAGAAAATTATCCGTAACTCCGATGGAAAAACTTTGTACATGAAAGTTGCTCAGAACGACGAGACGAATTCGGAAACACGGTTCGTTCGTCCGTCACGCGTCCCTATCTATCCGAACATGGAACCGTCCCCCTCCGGATCGTCTGTCCGATGATTCCAAAGACCCGGGAAATATCGTCAGATATTCTCCCGCTCCGTCTGATACGTGTAGTACTGCGTTAGACTACCCCTAGCACCGTGTATCATATTTGTCATGCTCATGTTTGCTGTGTATTTATACCGTTTCCTCCCCCTCTTCTCTCTCATTAGACCCCGACACCAACGTCGTCCCCGAGACCGACGCAGCTCCGGAGACTGACGCCACCTTTGACGACCTTTCCCTTGCCGCCGAGCAACCAGGCAAGCCCCCCCCTTGAGCATACCGATATCGCCCATTCTATTTTCTCATGCTTGCATTAGAATCGCTGCTGCTGCTACTTTACCTATTCTGATGCAGAGCCTGTTTATTGTAACCTGCTGTTGATAATTACCTGCATATCCTAAACTGCTTAGTATAGGCTGGGTAGAGACCTATCAGCGACCTCACTTATCCCGATTGCCCCGCTGGATAATCCGAAGACCCGATCAACGGGATTGAAGACCAGGCCCCGGCCCCGGCACCGCACCTCACCCCCTTAGTTGTAACGACACTGCAGTGTTACCACCGAGTGCCGAGGGTGATACCTCGTGTAGCACTTCTGATGTTAACTCTGTAGAGTAGCTATTCGGTCGAGGTCATCGAGGGTGATTCCTCCTTCACCACTTCTGGTAACGACGCTGTCGTGCAACACATCAAGTGTGAACCCAGTGAGGGTGATTCCTCCGAGTTCACCTTGACGGATACATCGAGTGGGAATTCAATGAGGGTGATACCTCGGATTCCCCTGATGTTATGGACACACGGATACTTGGACTTTACACTATTACTTGGATAGGCGGGTCGACCCTGAGGGGTACCCGCGTGCGCCTGAGAGGCGAGTGTTGTGAAGACGGGTGCCTGTATGGTGCCCGAGTGAGAATACGAGGCGCGGCCGGGCATTCTTAACCCTTGCAGCAAGTCCTCGAGACGGGGCGACGGGGTCACATCTTTCGTGAGTCTCTGCTCGTTACCGCAAGCCCAAGGTACTAACGATTTGGATATTTGATCCGAGCAGGCCTCTGGCCTAATAGCATTAACCATCACGTGGGCATAGTATGGGCGTTCTGCATCGTATGCATTAGCCGAAAGCTCTGTCAGACGTCCAGTTCAACATGGCGGCACGGACGGACCGGCGCCTTCCTGTAGTGTTGGTGCCTGGCTTCACCGTGTGCGCAATGACCCGGAGGGCGAGATGCGATGGCCAAGACCCCCTTGCGCTTAGGATGTAGACCGGCGGGGACCTCTCTACTGAGTTGTAGGTAGGGTTGCGATGTGTCGTTTGGCTGAGGCCGGGCATGACCCAGGAAAGTGTGTCCGGCCGGAGTTAATCGAGCGTGTTGGGTAAGTTGGTGCACCCCTGCAGGGAAGAAAACTTCTATCGATAGCCTGTCCTACGGTAAAGGACACTCGGAGTTGTATCCTGATTGATACAATTTTAGAACTGGATACTTGGATACTATGGCTCTGGGATTGCTTCTCGCAGGGAGTCGAGAAGGGATCTCAGGACGAGGTTGATGACTGTATGGCTCTGGGATTGCTTTCTCGCAGGGAGTCGAGAAAGGATCTCTGGGTGAGGTTGAGACTTAATGATACTGCTACTTTATATTGATCTGTTCTGCTCTCTTCTATTGCTGCAAGACCGATGAAGATGCTAGTCTTCGTTAGGACTAGGCCTCCTCTCTATTCTGGCATTTCTGCAGCCCAGTCCACATATACAGCCTCCCATTGAAAATGTTGCATATGTAGTGTAGATCCTTGCTTGCTGAGTACTTCTGAGTACTCACGGTTGCTTTGTTTTCCTTTTCTCCCCATATCAGTTTGACGTGACCAAGATGACGGAGCCCCTGAGACAGATGCCCCGTCGATCGACTACTACTACTACCCAGAGGATGGATACTACTACGAGTTGACTGACAACCAGGAGTAGGATCGGAGGGTCCCAGGCAGGAGGCCTGCGCCTTTCGATCGTAGTGTTTTATTTTGCCCCGCCTTTCTAAAGGCCTTTTTGTTTCTCTATTAATATCTGTACTCAGATATCTGATGCTTCCGCTGACGCTTGTACGCAAGTTTATGTATTCGAGCCCTCGAGGCCCCTGGCTTGTAATATAAAGCTTGTATGACTTTATTTATGTTTTAGAGTTGTGTTGTGATATCTTTCCGTGAGTCCTTAGGCTTGATCGTGTGCATTTGCGTGCATGATTAGTGCATGATTGAGCCGGGGGCGTCACAAGTTGGTATCAGAGCCGACTGCCTCTAGGAATCCCCCTTTTCAACTCCTTGGCCGAAGTTGAGTCTAGTAACCGAAAACTGTTTTGCTAACTTGGCTGTGTGGCTTACGGGCCCACGTCGCCAATTGGGTGGTATTAGGATCTTTTACTCCTCGACCTTTACTCTGGGACTCTGACCTCTCTCCTATTCGGGTTATTTTTTTTACTAACTTCAACATTAGGTTCTTGTGATCACATCCACCCGGTGTTCTGAAACCCCCCCCCCCTTCCTTCAAGATTTCGGGTCAGGATCTGCTTGCAGGATCCTTTTATCGAGGGCACCCTGTGTTGTCACTTGCAGACTCCTCGCTCCTATATTTTTCTCCGACGTTGATGTAGCCTTTGCTATGTCTCGTTGTGTATTTCCCTACCGCGTGCCTATGCGCCGCCTAGATGTCTAGCCCTCCCCTTTCAGCTGTCGTATTGCCGGATTGTAATCGAGGCTATGAGTGGATTCGAATGTCTGGTGCAAATATGATGAAGTATCTATTGCACTTCCTTCTGTTGTGCGTGTTACTTCATGAATCATTCCATACACCTACAGTTCTTCTTGCTAAACTGCCCCTGTTGATTTGGCAGGATGGCTGACGATCCTCCACCTCCACCCTATATTGCCGCAATGATGCAGCAGTTTGAACTGAACCGTCAGGTTATGACCGGGATATTGGCTCAATTCCCAACTCAGAATGCTCAGCAACAGAATGCTCCAATAACTCTGCCAGAATTTGTGCGCCTCAGTCCATCCGTTTTCCGCAACTCCACCAATCCTATGGATGCTGATGATTGGCTTCGTGACATCCTGTTTGAGATGGAATCAGCTATTGTCGCTCCTGACAGTTACATCACCTTTGCGACATTCCACTTGAAGGGTCCCGCTGCTCAATGGTGGGAAAGCCACAAGGCTATGTTGCCTGCTGAAACTGTAACCACTTGGCAGGAATTTCAGTCAGCTTTTTGTGCACGGTACATTCCTCAAGGTCTGATGGACCAGAAGAAGCAGGAGTTCCGCAAACTCTCACAGGGCACAATGACTGGGGATGAATATCAGAGGAAATTCCTTGAATTATCCCGATATGCTGCGGATGACGTCGACACCGACACTCGCAAGCAGGAGAAATTCCGTGAAGGACTGCGTACCGATATAAACCTTGCACTTGCTGCCCATGATTTCAACGACTTCGCAACGTTTGTCAGCAAATCTTTCCAAGTTGAAACAGCTCTGGCTGAGTACCAGGAGTCGCTCAAGCGTACTCGAGATATCGGCTCGTCTTCCGGTCGACCTACTCAGAAATGTCGAGTCTGGATCCCACACAATATTCATCATCGACCTGCTCCAACACCAAGGCCGTCATATGCTGCACCTCGTCTGCCCCCACCACCAAGGCAACTGAACATTTCAAGTGGACAGCCCAATGTTGGTGTTTCTCCCCATAATGATGGTCTGTGCCACTAGTGTGGACAGCCAGGGCACCGTGCTTTCAACTGTCATCAGGGTCAGCCTCCGAATGCATCGCGTCATCTGTTGTTCGTAGGAAGGGCCATCGGACCCATCATTCCAGAAATCGTAGTGCCAGACTACCTGCTAGTCAACTTGTTCATGTCAACCAAGTCAACATGGAAGAAGCTCGACAGGACCCCAAAATTGTGATGGGCACCCTTCTAGTGAATTCAATCCCAGCTTCAGTCCTCTTTGATTCTGGAGCATCGCACTCCTTCATGTCCGAAAGTTTTGCGCGAAGCCATGATATACTTTTCGAGGAGATGTCCATCCCATTAGTAATCCATTCACCTGGGGCTAATTGGCAAACTACCATGGTAAGCCACGGTAACCACATTGTGATCGGAGGATTGATGTTCCCCGTTTCACTCATTGCTCTCAAGACCTCCAACATAGACATTATTCTGGGTATGGACTGGTTGAAGCCTCATAAAGCTTTGATTGACTGTGCCACTGAAACAGTCCGCCTCACACACCCTTCCGGTCAGACTGTCAGATACTCAGCTAGTACAGTGCAGGACGCCGAAACTTAGATATATGTTCTGAATGCATTGAATGCTTCACCTCTTGAAGGCATCGAGAACGTTCCAGTTGTTCGTGAATTTCAAGATGTCTTTCCAGAAGAACTTCCAGGAATACCCCCTGCTAGAGCTGTCGAGTTTGTCATCGACTTGAAACCAGGCACTACCCCTATTGCGAAGCGTCCTTATAAAATGCCTCCGCACCACCTTCTTGAACTTAAGGAGGAAATCGACACGTCACTTAAGAAAGGTTTCATCCGCCCCAGTTCCTCTGCTAGGGGAGCACCTTCACTCTTCATTAAGAAGAAGGATGGAACTAACCGATTGGTTCAGGATTATCGGCCCATTAACCAAGCCACCATCCATAACAAATATCCGCTTCCTCGGATCAATGATTTATATGATCAACTTGCCGGTTCCTTAGTATTCTCTAAGCTTGATTTGAGATTGGGATACCATAAGATCCGTGTTCGTGAAGAGGATATTCCCAAGACTGCATTTGTTACTCGCTATGGCTCTTATGAGTACACTGTAATGTCATTTGGCTTAACAAATGCTCCAACCACATTCTCCCGTCTGATGAATTACATCTTCATGGATTACCTCGACAAGTTCGTCGTGGTATATCTAGATGATATTCTGGTCTATTCAAAGAATAAAGAAGAACATGCTGAACACCTCCGTCTTGTACTGGAAAGGCTCCGAGAACACCAGTTGTATGCCAAATACTCCAAATGTGAATTCTGGCTTTCTGAAGTAACTTACCTTGGTCATGTGATTTCCAAGGATGGAATTGCCGTTAACCCAGAACGAGTTCAGGCTATTCTTGACTGGACTCCTCCGAAGAACGTCAAGCAAGTGAGAAGTTTTCTTGGTCTTGCAAGTTATTGCCGTCGATTTGTCGAGAACTTTTCCAAGATTGCTAAGCCCCTGACTGATCTGCTTCACAAGGGCGTTAAATTTGAATGGACAGAAAAATGTCAGGAAAGTTTTCAAACACTCAAAGACAAGCTAACATCTGCCCCAGTACTATCTCCTCCAGATACCCGCAAAGACTTTGTGATTTATTGTGACGCATCCCGTGAAGGATTAGGCTGTGTCCTAATGCAAGAGCGTAAAGTGATTGCTTATGGCTCTCGTCAGTTGCGCCCACATGAAGAGAATTATCCGGTACATGATCTAGAGCTAGCTGCCGTGATCTATGCATTGCAGTTGTGGCGACATTACCTTCTCGGTAATCGTTGCGAGATCTACACGGATCATAAAAGTCTGAAGTACTTGTTTACTCAACCATCTCTAAACCTCCGTCAGCAAAGATGGATGGAGGCCATTGCGGACTATGATTTGGGTATATCCTATACCCCTGGCAAGGCTAACGTGATGGCTGATGCCTTAAGCCGCAAGTCCTATTGCGACAACCTCATGGTTAGGCGAGCTCGACCTCGTCTTTTTGAAGAACTGTGCAAGCTGAATCTGCTTATTGTCCCACAGGGCTCTCTAAATAACCTTGTGATACAATCAGATCTCGAAAAAGCTGTTAAGAATGCACAAGCTAAGGATGCTGAAGTTGATCTGATGAAGAAAAATCTTCACCTTGAAAAGTACAGGGATTTCTCGCTGTCTGAAGATGGAACCTTGTATTTCAGAAACCGCATTGTGGTACCTCGCTTCGAACTTATGACTGACAAGGTCATGAAGGAGGCACATGATACCCCGCTGTCTATTCATTCGGGTGGCACCAAGATGTATCGTGACCTCCGTCAAAGGTACTGGTGGTCTAAAATGAAGCAGGACATTGCTCGATATGTTGCTGAATGTGATGTTTGCCGTCGTGTTAAAGCAGAACATCAGAAACCAGCTGGAATTCTGCAACCGCTTCCTATTCCTCTATGGAAATGGGATAAGGTTCAGATGGATTTCGTTACAGGACTTCCCATGTCATAGAAGGGTCACGATGCTATTCTTGTCGTCGTCGACCAACTCTCTAAAGTTGCACACTTTCTGCCTGTCAAAGAGACTATCACTGCTAGTCAGTTAGCAGAGTTGTATATCTCCAGAATTGTTTCACTCCACGGTATTCCGAAGGAGATTAGTTCGGACCGTGGCGGCCTTTTCACTTCCAAATTCTGGGAAAGTTTCCAAATAGCTATGGGAACTCATATTACCTGGAGTTCAGCTTATCACCCCCAATCCCAAGGCCAAGTCGAACGAGTCAATCAAGTGCTTGAAGACATGTTGCGGGCTTGTGTTGTATCGTTCGGCAAGAAGTGGGAAGAATCTCTTCCGTATGCCGAGTTCTCTTATAACAACAGCTATCAAGCCAGCTTGAAAATGGCCCCCTTCCAAGTTCTATATGGACGTAAGTGTCTAACTCCTCTGAATTGGTCAGAAACTGGGGAACGACCGCTCGTGGGTCCGGAAATTATTCAACACGGCGAAGAACAAGTCCGTATTGTCCGGGAAAATCTCAAGGCGGCTCAGGACCGCCAGAAGAGCAACTATGATCGTAAACGATGGGGTTTAACTTATCAACCTGGTGAACAAGCTTATCTGCGTGTCACTCCTATGAAGGGCACTCACCGTTTTGGAATCAAGGGCAAGTTAGCTTTCTTGTTAGTGGAGGAGATTTGTAACACCCCCGGTGGTTAACTACAGTAATCACCCTTTTGATTATGCCACGTCATCATGTTTAACAGTGCATGATCATCATTAGCATTATATTGCATTTCAACTCCTAAGTCAAAATCCAAATTTAAATGAAAGTGGAAAATAAAAGTTGTCTAACATAAAAACTAAAATGTTCAATAAATAACAAATATTCCAGAGACTATTCTAAAATTGTAACCAACAATGAATAAATTAATTAGGTGGCTCAAACTTTACCAAAACAGTAAGGATTAATGTATTTTATTTATTATAAAAATAGTGTGAACTCAAATTGACTCCAAACTAATTTTTAACAGTGGTAGAGGATGCCTAGTAATTAATGGAACAAGTACCATGTTTTACAAAATTGAATTTGAGGCCTAACTAATTACAAAAACAGAAAATGTGAATAAATAAAAGAAAAAGGCAAAAGAAAACAGAGAAAAGAAAAAGGAAAAACCCCGGCCCAACTGGGCCGAAGGCCCAGCCAGGCCAGCCTACAACTACCCCCCCAACCAAACCCTAACCTAGCCCAATCCCCACCCCAGGCCATTTCCCCCTCTCCCCCGATCCAGAAACTGGATCGGGATCGAGGGCAGCCACCGCCGCCGCCTTCGCCCGCCTTCGTCGGACCCCGGCGCCCTCGCCGCCGGTCGGCCCCGTCCCGGCCGCCTCGCCGCCGCTTTCTCCTCCTCCCCGCCTGAGCCGCCCCGCCTCGCCTCCCTGATGTGAGTCGCCCTGCCGCCGCTCCGCTTCCCCCCCCCCCCGCTCGCGCGCTCAACGCCCCTCTGCCTCGCGCGCGCTCGCGCCATGGCTGCGCCCGGCACGGACCCCGCTGGCCCCGTTCGCGCACGCGGTCGCGCCCCGGCGCGCCACGGCCCGCACCGGCCACGGCCACCGGCGGCCGCGCCCGAGCCACCGCCCCAGCTCGCCACGGCGCCCCCCCACCCCGGCCACCGCCTGGGCCCTGCCCCCCTGCCGTTCGCCGCCGGCCTGGCCACGACCCGGCCACGGCCGCCGCCAGCCCCCACTGGCCGCGCGCGCGCCCGCCTCCCCTGTGGCCTTGGCTGGACATGTCCGGTGCCCAAAGGGCCGGCCTGGACATTGTCCGGCCTGGTCAATGACACGTGGGCCCAGTGCCCCTGTTAAGGAAAAGAAAAAAACGATTAAAAATAATAATAATAATAATAATAAATGTTAATTGAATTAATTAATTAATTTAATTAATTAGTTAATTAATACTATTTAGTTTAAGTAAATAGGTTTAGTTGCTAATTAGGGTTAATCTATTAGTTAGTGTTATTAGACTATGACATGTGGGTCCAGTTTGACCCTGTTGACCAGTCAACATTGACTGGTCAACTGTTGACCATTGACTGGATTGATAATAATTCAGAAATTCATTTTAAACTTCAGCAATTAATAGAAAATTATCCGTAACTTCGATGGAAAAACTTTGTACATGAAAGTTGCTCAGAACGACGAGACGAATTCGGATACGCAGTCCGTTCGTCCGTCACGCGTCCCTATCTATCCGAACATGGAACCGTCCCCCTCCGGATCGTCTGTCCGATGATTCCAAAGACCCGGGAAATATCGTCAGATATTCTCCCGCTCCATCTGATACGTGTAGTACTGCGTTAGACTACCCCTAGCACCGTGTATCGTATTTGTCATGCTCATGTTTGCTGTGTATTTATACCATTTCCTCCCCCTCTTCTCTCTCATTAGACCCCGACACCGACGTCGTCCCTGAGACCGACGCAGCTCCGGAGACTGACGTCACCTTTGACGACCTTGCCCTTGCCGCCGAGCAACCAGGCAAGCCCCCCCCTTGAGCATACCGATATCGCCCATTCTATTTTCTCATGCTTGCATTAGAATCGCTGCTGCTGCTGCTTTACCTATTCTGATGCATGGCCTGTTTATTGTAACCTGCTGTTGATAATTACCTGCATATCCTAAACTGCTTAGTATAGGCTGGGTAGAGACCTATCAGTGACCTCACTTATCCCGATTGCCCCGCTGGATAATCCGAAGACCCGATCAACGGGATTGAAGACCAGGCCCCGGCACCGCACCTCACCCCCTTAGTTGTAACGACACTGCAGCGTTACCATCGAGTGCCGAGGGTGATACCTCGTGTAGCACTTCTGATGTTAACTCTGTAGAGTAGCTATTCGATCGAGGTCATCGAGGGTGATTCCTCCTTCACCACTTCCGGTAACGACGCTGTCGTGCAACACATCAAGTGTGAACCCAGTGAGGGTGATTCCTCCGAGTTCACCTTGACGGATACATCGAGTGGGAATTCAATGAGGGTGATACCTCGAATTCCCCTGATGTTATGGACACACGGATACTTGGACTTTACACTGTTACTTGGATAGGCAGGTCGACCCTGAGGGGTACCCGCGTGCGCCTGAGAGGCGAGTGTTGTGAAGACGGGTGCCTGTATGGTGCCCGAGTGAGAATACGAGGCACGGCCGGGCATTCTTAACCCTTGCAGCAAGTCCTCGAGACGGGGCGATGGGGTCACATCTTTCGTGAGTCTCTGCTCGTTACCGCAAGCCCAAGGTACTAACGATTTGGAGATTTGATCCGAGCAGGCCTCTGGCCTAATAGCACTAACCATCACGTGGGCATAGTATGGGTGTTCTGCATCGTATGCATCAGCCGAAAGCTCTGTCAGACGTACAGTTCAGCATGGCGGCACGGACGGACCGGCGCCTTCCTGTAGTGTTGGTGCCTGGCTTCACCGTGTGCGCAACGACCCGAAGGGCGAGGGGCGATGGCCAAGACCCCCTTGCGCTTAGTATGTAGACCGGTGGGGACCTCTCTGCTGAGCTGTAGGTAGGGTTGCGATGTGTCGTTTGGCCGAGGCCGGGCATGACCCAGGAAAGTGTGTCCGGCCGGAGTTAATCAAGCGTGTTGGGTAAGTTGGTGCACCCCTGCAGGGAAGAAAACTTCTATCGATAGCCTGTCCTACGGTAAAGGACACTCGGAGTTGTATCCTGATTGATACAATTTTAGAACTGGATACTTTGATACTATGGCTCTAGGATTGCTTCTCGCAGGGAGTCGAGATGGGATCTCAGGACGAGGTTGATGACTGTATGGCTCTGGGATTGCTTTCTCGCAGGGAGTCGAGAAAGGATCTCTGGGTGAGGTTGAGACTTAATGATACTGCTACTTTATATTGATCTGTTCTGCTCTCTTCTATTGCTGCAAGACCGATGAAGATGCTAGTCTTCGTTAGGACTAGGCCTCCTCTCTATTCTGGCATTTCTGTAGCCCAGTCCACATATACAACCTCCCATTGAAAATGTTGCATATGTAGTGTAGATCCTTGCTTGCTGAGTACTTCTGAGTACTCACGGTTGCTTTGTTTTCCTTTTCTCCCCATATCAGTTTGACGTGACCAAGATGACGGAGCCCCTGAGACAGATGCCCCATCGATCGACTACTACTACTACCCAGAGGATGGATACTACTACGAGTTGACTGACGACCAGGAGTAGGATCGGAGGGTCCCACGCAGGAGGCCTGCGCCTTTCGATCGTAGTGTTTTATTTTGCCCCGCCTTTCTAAAGGCCTTTCTCTTTTTCTTTTAATATCTGTACTCAGATATCTGATGCTTTCGCTGACGCTTGTACGCAAGTTTATGTATTCGAGCCCTCGAGGCCCCTGGCTTGTAATATAAAGCTTGTATGACTTTATTTATGTTTTAGAGTTGTGTTGTGATATCTTTGTTGGGGAACGTAGTAGTAAATCAAAAAAATTTCCTACGCATCACCAAGATCAATCTATGGAGAGACTAGCAACGAGAGAGAGAGGAGTGCATCTTCATACCCTTGAAGATCGCGATGCGGAAGCGTTGCAAGAACGCGGTTGGAGGAGTCGTACACGCAGCGATTCAGATCGCGGTCGATTCCAATCTAAGCACCGAACAACGGTGCCTCCGCGTTCAACACACGTGCAGCCCGGTGACGTCTCCCGCGCCTTGATCCAGCAAGGAGGAGGGAGAGGTTGGGGAAGACAGCTCCAGCAGCACGACGGCGTGGTGGTGGAACTTGCAGTTCTCCGGCAGGGCTTCGCCAAGCTCAACGGAGGAGGAGGGGGTGTTGGAGAGGGGGAGGGCTGCACCTTGGATGAGGTGCTGCTGCCCTCCCTCCTCCCCTCTATTTATAGGGCCAAGGGGGAAGGGGGCCGGCCCCTCTAGATCAGATCTAGAGGGGGGGCGGCGGCCAGGGGGAGGGGGCTTGCCCCCCAAGCCAAGGGGGGCGCCCCCCTTTAGGGTTTCCCCCAACCCTAGGCGCATGGGCCCTAGGGGGGGATGGCGCCCAGCCCACTTAGGGGCTGGTTCCCTCCCCCATACAGCCCATAGGGCCCTCCGGGGCAGGTGGACCCTCCCGGTGGACCCCCGGAACCCCTTCGGTGGTCCCGGTACAATACCGGAAAACCCCCGAACACTTCTGGTGACCGTATGATGACTTCCCATATATAAATCTTCACCTCCGGACCATTCCGGAACTCCTCGTGATGTCCGGGATCTCATCCGGGACTCCGAACAACATTCGGTAACCACATACTATTTCCCATAACAACTCTAGCGTCACCGAACCTTAAGTGTGTAGACCCTACGGGTTCGGGAACTATGCAGACATGACCGAGACATCTCTCCGGCCAATAACCAACAGCGGGATCTGGATACCCATGTTGGCTCCCGCATGTTCCACGATGATCTCATCGGATGAACCACGATGTCGGGGATTCAATCAATCCCGTACACAATTCCCTTTGTCTACCGGTATGGTACTTGCCCGAGATTCGATCGTCGGTATCCCTATACCTTGTTCAATCTCGTTACCGGCAAGTCTCTTTACTCATTCGTAACACATCATCCCGTGATCAACTCCTTGGTCACATTGAGCTCATTATGATGTTGTCCTACCGAGTGGGCCCAGAGATACCTCTCCGTCACACGGAGTGACAAATCCCAGTCTCGATTCGTGCCAACCCAACAGACACTTTCGGAGATACCCGTAGTGTGCCTTTATAGCCACCCAGTTACATTGTGACGTTTGGCACACCCAAAGCATTCCTACGGTATCCGGGAGTTGCACAATCTCATGGTCTAAGGAAATGATACTTGACATTAGAAAAGCTCTAGCAAACGAACTACACGATCTTGTGCTATGCTTAGGATTGGGTCTTGTCCATCACATCATTCTCCTAATGATGTGATCCCGTTATCAACGACATCTAATGTCCATGGTCAGGAAACCATAACCATCTATTGATCAACGAGCTAGTCAACTAGAGGCTTACTAGGGACATTCTGTGATCTATGTATTCACACATGTATTACGGTATCCGGATAACACAATTATAGCATGAACAATAGACAATTATCATGAACAAGGAAATATAATAATAACCACTTTATTATTGCCTCTAGGGCATATTTCCAACAGTCTCCCACTTGCACTAGAGTCAATAATCTAGTTACATTGTGATGAATCGAACACCCATAGAGTTCTGGTGTTGATCATGTTTTGCTCGTGGAAGAGGTTTAGTCAACGGATCTGCGACATTCAGATCCGTATGCACTTTACAAATATCTATGTCTCCATCTTGAACATGTTCACGAATGGAGTTGAAGCGACGCTTGATATGCCTGGTCTTCTTGTGAAACCTGGGCTCCTTGGCAAGGGCAATAGCTCCAGTGTTGTCACAGAAGAGAGTCATTGGGCCCGACGCATTGGGAATAACTCCTAGGTCGGTGATGAACTCCTTCATCCAGACTGCTTCCTGTGCTGCCTCCGAGGCTGCTATGTACTCCGCTTCACATGTAGATCCTACCACAACGCTTTGCTTGCAACTGCACCAGCTGACTGCCCCACCATTCAAAATATACACGTATCCGATTTGTGACTTGGAGTCATCCAGATCTGTGTCGAAGCTAGCATCGACGTAACCCTTTACGACGAGCTCTTCGTCACCTCCATAAACGAGAAACATATCCTTAGTCCTTTTCAGGTACTTCAGGATGTTCTTGACCGCTGTCCAGTGTTCCATGCCGGGATTACTTTGGTACCTCCCTACCAAACTTACGGCGAGGTTCACATCAGGTCTGGTACACAGCATGGCATACATAATAGACCCTATGGCTGAGGCATAGGGGATGACACTCATCTTTTCTCTATCTTCTGCCGAGGTCGGGCATTGAGCCGTGCTCAATCTCACACCTTGCAATACAGGCAAGAACCCCTTCTTGGACTGATCCATATTGAACTTCTTCAATATCTTGTCAAGGTATGTGCTTTGCGAAAGACCAATGAGGCGTCTCGATCTATCTCTATAGATCTTGACGCCTAATATGTAAGCAGCTTCTCCAAGGTCCTTCATTGAAAAACACTTATTCAAGTAGGCCTTTATGCTTTCCAAGAATTCTATATCATTTCCCATTAATAGTATGTCATCCACATATAATATGAGAAATGCTACAGAGCTCCCACTCACTTTCTTGTAAACACAGGCTTCTCCATAAGTCTGTGTAAACCCAAACGCTTTGATCATCTCATCAAAGCGAATGTTCCAACTCCGAGATGCTTGCACCAGCCCATAGATTGAGCGCTGGAGCTTGCATACCTTGTCAGCATTATTAGGATCGACAAAACCTTCCGGCTGCATCATATACAACTCTTCCTTAAGGAAACCATTAAGGAATGCCGTTTTGACATCCATTTGCCATATCTCATAATCATAGAATGCGGCAATTGCTAACATGATTCTGACGGACTTCAGCTTCGCTACGGGTGAGAAGGTCTCATCGTAGTCAACCCCTTGAACTTGTCGATAACCCTTAGCGACAAGTCGAGCCTTATAGATGGTCACATTACCATCCGCGTCTGTCTTCTTCTTAAAGATCCATTTGTTCTCTATGGCTTACCGATCATCGGGCAAGTCTGTCAAAGTCCATACTTCATTTTCATACATGGATCCTATCTCGGATTTCATGGCTTCAAGCCATCTGTTGGAATCCGGGCCCGCCATCGCTTCTTCATAGTTCGAAGGTTCACCGTTGTCTAACAACATGACTTCCAGGACAGGGTTGCCGTACCACTCTGGTGCGGAACGTGTCCTCGTGGACCTACGAAGTTCAGTAGCAACTTGATCCGAAGTTTCATGATCATCATCATTAATTTCCTCTCTAGTCGGTGCAGGCACCACAGAAACATCTTCATGAGCTGCGCTACTCTCCGGTTCAAGAGGGGGTACCTCATCAAGTTCTACTTTCCTCCCACTTACTTCTTTCGAGAGAAACTCTTTCTCCAGAAAGGATCCATTCTTGGCAACAAAGATCTTGCCTTCGGATCTAAGGTAGAAGGTATACCCAATAGTTTCCTTAGGGTATCCTATGAAGACACATTTTTCCGATTTGGGTTCGAGCTTTTCAGGTTGAAGTTTCTTGACATAAGCATCGCATCCCCAAACTTTTAGAAACGACAGCTTAGGTTTCTTCCCAAACCATAATTCATACGGTGTCGTCTCAACGGATTTCGACGGAGCCCTATTTAAAGTGAATGCGGCAGTCTCTAAAGCATAACCCCAAAATGATAGTGGTAGATCGGTAAGAGACATCATAGATCGCACCATATCTAATAGAGTGCAATTACGATGTTCGGACACACCATTACGCTGAGGTGTTCCAGGCGGCGTGAGTTGTGAAACAATTCCACATTTCCTTAAGTGCGTGCCAAACTCGTGACTCAAATATTCCCCTCCACGATCTGATCGTAAGAACTTTATTTTCCTGTCACGTTGATTCTCAACCTCACTCTGAAATTCCTTGAACTTTTCGAAGGTCTCAGACTTGTGTTTCATTAAGTAGACATACCCATATCTACTTAAGTCATCAGTGAGGGTGAGAACATAACGATAACCACCGCGAGCCTCAACGCTCATTGGACCGCACACATCAGTATGTATGATTTCCAATAAGTTGGTTGCTCGCTCCATTGTTCCGGAGAACGAAGTCTTGGTCATCTTGCCCATGAGGCATGGTTCGCACGTGTCAAATGATTCATAATCAAGAGACTCCAAAAGTCCATCTGCATGGAGTTTCTTCATGCGTTTGACACCAATGTGACCAAGGCGGCAGTGCCACAAGTATGTGGGACTATCATTATCAACCTTACATCTTTTGGCATTCACACTATGAATATGTGTAACATCACGTTCGAGATTCAATAAAAATAAACCATTGACCAGCGGGGCATGACCATAAAACATATCTCTCATATAAATAGAGCAACCATTATTCTCGGATTTAAATGAGTAGCCATCTCGCATCAAACGAGATCCTGATACAATGTTCATGCTCAAAGCTGGTACTAAATAACAATTATTGAGGTTTAAAACTAATCCCGTAGGCAGATGTAGAGGTAGCGTGCCGACGGCGATCACATCGACCTTGGAACCATTCCCGACGCGCATCGTCACCTCGTCCTTCGCCAGTCTCCGCTTATTCCGCAGCTCCTGTTTTGAGTTACAAATATGAGCAACCGCACCGGTATCAAATACCCAGGAGCTACTACGAGCGCTGGTAAGGTACACATCAATAACATGTATATCACATATACCTTTGGTATTGCCGGCCTTCTTATCCGCTAAGTACTTGGGGCAGTTCCGCTTCCAATGACCGTTTCCCTTGCAATAAAAGCATTCAGTCTCAGGCTTGGGTCCATTCTTTGGCTTCTTCCCGGTAGCTTGCTTACCGGGCGCGGCAACTCCCTTGCCGTCCTTCTTGAAGTTCTTTTTACCCTTGCCTTTCTTGAACTTAGTGGTTTTATTCACCATCAACACTTGATGTTCCTTTTTGATCTCCACCTCCGCTGATTTCAGCATTGAATATACCTCAGGAATGGTTTTTTCCATCCCCTGCATATTGAAGTTCATCACAAAGCTCTTGTAGCTAGGTGGAAGCGACTGAAGGATTCTGTCAACGACCGCGTCATCCGAGAGATTAACTCCCAGCTGAGACAAGCGGTTGTGCAACCCAGACATTTTGAGTATATGCTTGCTGACAGAACTATTCTCCTCCATCTTACAACTGTAAAACTTGTCGGAGACTTCATATCTCTCGACCCGGGCATGAGCTTGGAAAACCATTTTCAGCTCTTGGAAATCTCATATGCTCCGTGTTGCTCAAAACGCTTTTGGAGCCCCGGTTCTAAGCTGTAAAGCATGCCGCACTGAACCAGGGAGTAATCATCACTACGCGACTGCCAGGCGTTCATAACGTCTTGAGTTGCCGGGAAAATAGGTGCGTCACCTAGCGGTGCTTCAAGGACATAAGCTTTCTTGGCAGCGATGAGGATGATCCTCAGGTTACGGACCCAGTCCGTGTAGTTTCTACCATCGTCTTTCAGTTTGGTTTTCTCTAGGAACGCGTTGAAGTTGAGGGCAACATTAGCGTGGGCCATTTGATCTACAAGACATATTGTAAAGATTTTAGACTAAGTTCATGACAATTAAGTTCATCTAATCAAATTATTCAATGAACTCCCACTCAGATAGACATCCCTCTAGTCATCTAAGTGATACATGATCCGAATCGACTAGGCCGTGTCCGATCATCACGTGAGACGGACTAGTCATCAACGGTGAACATCTCTATGTTGATCGTATCTTCTATACGACTCATGTTCGACCTTTCGGTCTTCCGTGTTCCGAGGCCATGTATGTACATGCTAGGCTCGTCAAGTCAACCTAAGTGTTTTGCATGTGTAAATCTGGCTTACACCCGCTGTATTCGAACGTTAGAATCTATCACACCCGATCATCATGTGGTGCTTCGAAACAACGAACCTTCGCAATGGTGCACAGTTAGGGGGAACACTTTCTTGAAATTTTAGCGAGGGATCATCTTATTTATGCTACCGTCGTTCTAAGCAAATAAGATGTAAACAGATGATAAACATCACATGCAATCAAATAGTGACATGATATGGCCAATATCATTTTGCTCCTTTTGATCTCCATCTTCGGGGCACCATGATCATCATCGTCACCGGCATGACACCATGATCTCCACCATCGTGTCTTCATGAAGTTGTCTCACCAACTATTACTTCTACTACTATGGCTAACGGTTAGCAATAAAGTAAAGTAATTACATGGCGTTTTTCATTGACACGCAGGTCATACAATAAATTAAGACAACTCCAATGGCTCCTGCCGGTTGTCATACTCATCGACATGCAAGTCGTGATTCCTATTACAAGAACATGATCAATCTCATACATCACATATATCATTCATCACATCCTTTTGGCCATATCACATCACACGGCATATGCTGCAAGAACAAGTTAGACGTCCTCTAATTGTTGTTGCAAAATTATTTTACGTGGCTGCTATAGGTTTCTAGCAAGAACGTTTCTTACCTACGCCACAACCACAACGTGATATGCCAATTTCTATTTACCCTTCATAAGGAACTTTTCATCGAATCCGATCCGACTAAAGTGGGAGAGACAGACACCCGCTAGCCACCTTATGCAACTAGTGCATGTCAGTCGGTGGAACCTGTCTCACGTAAGCGTACGTGTAAGGTCGGTCCGGGCCGCTTCATCCCATGATGCCGCCGAATCAAGATAAGACTAGTAACGGCAAGTAAATTGACAAAATCGATGCCCACAACAACTTGTGTTCTACTCGTGCAAGAAACTACGCATAGACCTAGCTCTGATGCCACTGTTGGGGAACGTAGTAGTAAATCAAAAAAAATTCCTACGCATCACCAAGATCAATCTATGGAGAGACTAGCAACGAGAGAGAGAGAGGAGTGCATCTTCATACCCTTGAAGATCGCGATGCGGAAGCGTTGCAAGAACGCGGTTGGAGGAGTCGTACACGCAGCAATTCAGATCGTGGTCGATTCCGATCTAAGCACCGAACAACGGTGCCTCCGCGTTCAACACACGTGCAGCCCGGTGACGTCTCCCGCGCCTTGATCCAGCAAGGAGGAGGGAGAGGTTGGGGAAGACAGCTCCAGCAGCACGACGGCGTGGTGGTGGAACTTGCAGTTCTCCGGCAGGGCTTCGCCAAGCTCAACGAAGGAGGAGGGGGTGTTGGAGAGGGGGAGGGCTGCGCCTTGGATGAGGTGCTGCTGCCCTCCCTCCTCCCCTCTATTTATATGGCCAAGGGGGAAGGGGGCCGGCCCCTCTAGATCAGATCTAGAGGGGGGGCGGCCAGGGGGAGGGGGCTTGCCCCCCAAGCCAAGGGGGGCGCCCCCCTTTAGGGTTTCCCCCAACCCTAGGCCCATGGGCCCTAGGGGGGATGGCGCCCAGCCCACTTAGGGGCTGGTTCCCTCCCCCATACAGCCCATAGGGCCCTCCGGGGCAGGTGGACCCTCCCGGTGGACCCCCGGAACCCCTTCGGTGGTCCCGGTACAATACCGGAAAACCCCCGAACACTTCCGGTGACCGTATGATGACTTCCCATATATAAATCTTCACCTCCGGACCATTTCGGAACTCCTCGTGACATCCGGGATCTCATCCGGGACTCCGAACAACATTCAGTAACCACATACTATTTCCCATAACAACTCTAGCGTCACCAAACCTTAAGTGTGTAGACCCTACGGGTTCGGGAACTATGCAGACATGACCTAGACATCTCTCCGGCCAATAACCAACAGCGGGATCTGGATACCCATGTTGGCTCCCTCATGTTCCACGATGATCTCATCGGATGAACCACGATGTCGGGGATTCAATCAATCCCGTACACAATTCCCTTTGTCTACCGGTATGGTACTTGCCCGAGACTCGATCGTCGGTATCCCTATACCTTGTTCAATCTCGTTACCGGCAAGTCTCTTTACTCGTTCGTAACACATCATCCCGTGATCAACTCCTTGGTCACATTGAGCTCATTATGATGATGTCCTACCGAGTGGGCCCAGAGATACCTCTCCGTCACACGGAGTGACAAATCCCAGTCTCGATTCGTGCCAACCCAACAGACACTTTCAGAGATACCCGTAGTGTGCCTTTATAGCCACCCAGTTACGTTGTGACGTTTGGCATACCCAAAGCATTCCTATGGTATCCAGGAGTTGCACAATCTCATGGTCTAAGGAAATGATACTTGACATTAGAAAAGCTCTAGCAAATGAACTACACGATCTTATGCTATGCTTAGGATTGGGTCTTGTCCATCACATCATTCTCCTAATGATGTGATCCCGTTATCAACGACATCTAATGTCCATGGTCAAGAAACCATAACCATCTATTGATCAACGAGCTAGTCAACTAGAGGCTTACTAGGGACATTCTGTGATCTATGTATTCACACATGTATTACGGTATCCGGATAACTCAATTATAGCATGAACAATAGACAATTATCATGAACAAGGAAATATAATAATAACCACTTTATTATTGCCTCTAGGGCATATTTCCAACAATCTTCCCGTGAGTCCTTAGGCTTGATCGTGTGCATTTGCGTGTATGATTAGTGCACGATTGAGCCGGGGGCGTCACACATGCTACGGGAATCACAAACCTTAACACAAGTATTTCTACTAATCCACAATTACTCACTAGCATGACTCTAATATCACAATCTTTATATTGCAAAACTATTGCAAGGAATCAAACATATCATATTCAGTGATCTACAAGTTTTATGTAGGATTTTATGACTAACCATGTGAATGACCAATTCCTGTCGACTCTCTAAATAGATATAAGCGAAGCATGAGAGTTTAATTATTTCTAAAAAAGATATGCCCACGCTCTAACAAACATAAGTGAAGCAAAAGAGCATTCTACAAATGGCGGTTTTTTATGTGTAGAGAAACAGGCAATCCAAACTTCAAATGATATAAGTGAAGCACATGAAGCATTCTATAAAGCCATACTCAAAAGATATAAGTGAAGTGCATGAAGCATTCTATAAATCAACCAAGGACTATCTCATACCAGCATGGTGCATAAAAGGAAAAGGAAAAATAAAAACAAAAGACGCTCCAAGAATTTGCACATATCATGTGACGAATAAAAATATAGCTCCAAGTAAAATTACCGATGATCGTTAGAAGAAAGAGGGGATGCCTTCCGGGGCATCCCCAAGCTTAGTTGCTTGGGAATCCTTGAATATTACCTTGGGGTGCCTCGGGCATCCCCAAGCTTAGGCTCTTGCCACTCCTTATTCCTTCATCCATTGTGATCTCACCCAAAACTTGAAAACTTCAATCACACAAAACTTAACAAAACCATCGTGAGATCCGTTAGTATAATAAAGTAAATCACCACTTTAAGTATTGTTGTGAACTCATTCCAAATCCATATTAGCATTATATCTACTGTAGTTGAACTTCGCCATGGTTCATACCCCCCGATACTACCCATAGATTCATCAAAATAAGAGAACAATGCATAGAAAACAGAATCTGTCAAAAACAGAACTATCTATAGTAATCTGAACATCTACCATACTTCTGTAACTCCAAAAATTCTAAAAAATTAGGAAAAAATAAAAAATTTGTATAGCAGTACCGTGTAAAAAATTCAGCAACTTTTGACATTCCAGTAAAAAATGTAATTCACGCGCTACAGCCAAAGTTTTTGTTTTTCCACTGCACATACCAAACAAGCAATCTAATCATCCTAAAGGCAAATCTTGGCACATTATTTTTATAATACAAAGGATTTGTACAAGGGGATACTTATTTTTGTTGAAAAGTTTCTGTAATTCAAGATTTGCAAAGTTTCTATGGGCATGAACAAAGTTCAAGGAGCTCCCCCACTTCAACGGTGCTCGTCTTTCTTACTTTCACTTTCCTTTTTGAAAAGTTTTAGGTTCCCCTCTATATTTTTTTTGTTTTTAAATTTTATAAAAGCACTCAACAGAATAAAATGACTCTCTAAAACTTTCGGGTTGTCTCCCTGGCAGCGCTTTCTTTAAAGCCATTAAGCTAGGCATAAAGTGCTTAAGTAATTGATCCACCCGGATCCCAAGGTATATCAAAGCAAATTTTAATTAACAATGATTTGTAATTTAGTAGTGAGCACAAAGCAACATATATCATGCAATGACGAAGTCTAACTCTCTTCCTATGCATCGGCATGTCATAAAGGAACAATTCATGCACACAAAGTAAAGGCCAATACATAGCATAAGGTGTTTCTTGCAGTTTTATCGTATTGGAAACATGGAGAGGCGGAGATGTAGTTCCTCTCTCATAATAATTGCAAGTAGGAGCATCAAGCACATGCATATTATATTCATCAAAATCATCATGTGTAGTAGTAAAACGCAACCCATCGATATAATCCTTAATAAGCGCAAACTTCTCTGGTATAGTGTAATTGGGAGAATTCAAAAAGATAATAGGACTATCATGTATGGGTGCAATAGCAACAATTTCTTTCATAACATAAGGAACTATAACAAGTTCATCTCCATAAGCATCATTCATATTGGCATCATGGCCACAAGCATAGCAAGCATCAAGTTCATCAAAAAGGGATATTTCAAATGAATCAACGAGATCATAGCAATTATCATAGCAATCATCCTTCGGTAAGCACGAAGGGAAATTAAACAATGTATGGGTTGAAGAGTTACTCTCATTAGAAGGTGGGCATGGGTAGCTAATCCGCTCTTCCTCCTTTTGTTCTACGCTCTCCTCGTCATATTTTTCATCTAATGAGCTCACAGTGTCAGCAATTTCTTCTTCCATAGTTTCCTGCAAAATATTAGTCTCTTCTTGGACAGCGGAGACTTTCTTAATAAATGCATCAATATCGGCATTGTATTCATAATTCTCATAGCAATATTTAAGTATAGCATAATTTTCAGGTCTGTAAACAGCATCATCATAATTTTCACACTTTTCAAACAAAGATTCAATTTCATAAGCACCCTTAAAAGTAACGAATTCTTCTATTCGTTCCACATCATAGTAATCATATATACCATTAGCATAAGAAGTCAAGGTTTTATTATCATTAAATTTACATGAAAAGGGAAGGTGTGGAGCCTTCATCCAAGAGCAACAAGTATAATCATATCTCAAGCATAGTTCCCGAGCATACCAATGCAACATATGAATTTGATCCCATAACAGTTTCCCTTTTTGAGTCAAGCGATAATCCCTAAAGTATTCACGTTGATCCAACGTGTCTCCCATTATCAAGTTGAATGGGGTTTTCTCGGGATTATCAAAGTAGTGTTTAATATTTTCCACATAGCAAGCATCGAGGGTTTTAGGAGGTTCCCCATCTCCATGAGTAGCAAGTACACCTAATTTTTTTGGTATTTCGTGTTCCATATCCATAACTAAAGATAGAGAACAACTTAGAACAGCAAATAAAATCTATTTAGTGATAAAGCAAACAAGCACACACGAGAATATTCACCCCACGCTATTGCTCCCCGGCAACGGCGCCAGAAAAAGGTCTTGATAACCCACAAGTATATGGGATCAGTTGTAGCCTTTCTCGATAAATAAGAGTGTCGAACCCAGCGAGGATCTAAAGGTAGAATTTATATTCCCTTCAAGTTTTATCGACCACCGATACAACTCTACGCACGCTTAACGTTCGCTTTACCTAGAACAAGTATGAAACTAGAAGTACTTTGTAGGTGTTGTAGGATAGGTTTCTAAGATAATAAAGAGCACAAAAATAAAAACTAGGGGCTGTTTAGATAAATAAACAATTACGTTAGTTTAACGAGTGTGGAAAAGTGGTGGTAGGAGTTGCGGAATTGCCCCTAAGCAATTGACTACGTTACTAGACCGGTATCAAGTTTTATGTGGGAGAGGCCACTGCTAGCATGCCATCCCTTACTTGGAATTCTATGCACTTATGATTGGAACTATTAGCAAGCATCCACAACTACTAACGTTCATTAAGGTAAAACCCAACCATAGCATTAAGATATATTGGTCCCCCTTCAATCCCGTATGCATCAATTTCTATGCTAGGCTGAAGCTGCTATCACCCTTGCCCTCCAATACATAGTCCTATCAACATACAACTAATTCTATGGTGTGATCCACACGCGCGCTCATATGATGGGCACCAAAGGACAGCAACATAACCACAAGCAAATTAAACCAATCATAGCAATTCACCAATCACCGATAGGACAACAAAAATCTACTCAGACATCATAGGATGACAACACATCATTGGATAATAATATGAAGCATAAAGCACCATGTTCAAGTAGAGGGTACAGTGGGTTGTGGGAGAGTGGACCGCTGTAGATAGATGGGGGAAGGTGATGGTGAAGATTACGGAGTTGTTGGAGTAGATCGCCGTCACACGATGATTACCCCGGCGGCGTTTCGGCGCCACCGGGAGAGAGGGGGAGAGAGCCCCCCTCCTTCTTCTCCTTCCTTGACCTCCCCCCTAGATGGGAGGAGGGTTTTCCCCTCTGGTCCTTGGCCTCCATGGCGGCGGAGGGGCGGGAGCCCCTCCGAGATTGGATCTCTCTCTCTCTGTTTCCTTCTATTTCTGCGTTCCCATATTCTGGCCTTTCACCGTTTCTTAAATTCCCGGAGATCCGTAACTCCGATTGGGATGAAATTTTAACAAAATTTTTATCCGGATATTAGCTTTCTTGCAGCCAAAGAAGGGCACCAACCGCCTTACGGGGTGGCCACAAGCCTCCCAGACGCGCCCAGGGTAGGGGGCGCGCCCCTAGGGCTTGTGGGCCCCTCGGGCATCTTCTCGCGTTGATTCTTTTTCCTAAAAATCACATATATTCCAAAAAAAAATCCATAAGTTTTTATCGCGTTTGGACTCCGTTTGATATGGATATTCTGCGAAACAAAAAACATGCAACTAACAGGAACTAACACTGGGCACTGGATCAATATTTTAGTCTAAAAAATAATATAAAAAGTTGCCAAAAGTATATGAAAGTTATAGAATATTGGCATGAAACAATCAAAAATTATAGATACGACGGAGACGTATCACTCATCTCTGGAGTAATCCGGTTTGGTACATGCTGTAACAGCTCATCCATGTTGTTAAAGCCTTGAGAAGTATATAGGGCCTGATAAAAAGCAAGTACCTCAGCCTTGTCCTCGTCCTCATTTGCACAAGTTGAGCCATCAGATCGTTGCAAGTTTGCAATCCTGTTAGTGCGTTTCCGCTGCTTTGCTTGTGCTTGAAAATAGGTCGTATTGCGGTCTCCCGCACGGAGCCAGGGAACCCTGGAACATTGTTTCATCCACACCTCTTCCAATCGGAGAGCTTCACGTAATTTAGCTATGGTACTTTTTTCCTGCTCCGACGGACCCTGACCCACCGAATGCTCCCGCAACCTTGTAAGTCGTTTTCTTAGCTGTCTAACCGTCCTGGCCAAACAGCCAAACTCACGAGCTCCCCATGGTGCAAGTTGCCGCTGAAGAGCACCAAGGGAATCTAGTATTCCATGCAGCCCTGGTTGCCGATCTTGAGTACGCCAAGTTTCTGAAACCAGCTGATCGTAGTCGCTATGAGACTGCCACATATTCTCATAACGAAACTGTTTTGGCACATAAGAATTATTGGTGAAGGCATGATGACGAAAATCAGCAACAACAAAACAATGGTCAGATTCCATTGCGCATACATGCCTCACTCTACTGTGCTCAAACATTTGTCTGAATTCCTTGTTACCAAACGCCCGGTCCAGCCGTGCTTTTACATTTGCATCTCCTGCTTGACGGTTGTCCCAAGTGTAAGGTACACCGGACCAGCCCAAATCTTGGAGAGCACAATCATCAATGGCTTCTCGGAAAGCCCTCATTTGCCACTCTGGCCGAGCCACGCGACTGAAGTGTTCGTCGGCATATAAGGTTTCGTTGAAGTCACCCATACATAGCCAAGCCGTATGTGGTATGGCATGCAAAGTCTGGAGAAAATGCCAACTGTGATGTCTATCTTGTGTTCTTGGCGTTCCATAAAACCCAGTGAATCTCCAGCCCACTGAATTCGGAGAATCATTCCGCACCACAACATCAATGTGGCCGGTACTAAAATTTTTGAGTTCAACAACCACATCCTTAGACCAGAACAAACCTATGCCGCCGCTTAGGCCGTTGCTGTCCACTGCAAAACACCCTGCAAAACCCAGGGTTTGCTTCAATCTTTCAACATGTTTCGCTCCAATCTTCGTCTCAGTAACAAAGACAAGAGCAGGCCCTTCTTGCTTCACAACACTGCGAAGCTCTTGAACTGCCTCGGGGTTCCCAAGCCCCCGGCAGTTCCAACTTAGACAAATCATTGGGATGGGCAGGGCTGACTTGCAGCCGCTACCGAAGATTCAGAGCTAGGGGGTGGGTTTCTTTTTCTTGGATTCTCTGATAGTGCCATCATTCTCATCTTCCACCACTCTCTCATCCATAGTCGCTCCGGTGAGCTCGTTCCCTCCAGAAACATGAGCATGAACTGTCAGAAGCGATAGCTCAACTTTGCGGTAAACTTGTGTTGGCGGACCTCCTTTCCGTTTTGGTGCTGAATTACGTTTCACAAGAGAGTTCACGTCCACATCACCTACTGCAGTACTCGAGTTCCTTGTATCATTCTTACTTGATTTTGGCTGTTGAGTCTTGGAGGAGCTCTCATTAGATGCAGTCTTTTTCCTTTCATCCGACGGCCGGAGGCCTTTTCCAAACGGAAGATTGCCATGTTCGTATCTGGTTCCAGGCATCGAGCAAAGAAGATCAGAGTGGCCCAGGCGGCCATATTAAAAATAAAAGTGAGGAATATTCTCATATTGGATATCATACGGATCTATAGTTCCTCGCCTTGCAGACTCAATAAGTATCCACCTCCTTAGCGGTTTAGCTACATCCAGAGTTACCCTTGCACGCAGGTAGCCACCGCCATGATCAAATTGAATAGAGTTAGCCTTTTTATCAATCTGTTTTGCTATTGCCTTGCTCCACCCTTCATTGCGCAAATTGAAGGGGAGATTGACAACTCTCGCCCAGACTTGAAGTTTCTCAAATCTGAGTTCTGACGGGCACATGCAATCATCAAATTCTGAAAGAATCACCGCATGCTTACTGATGTGCCAAGGGGATCCTTCCCACACACGAACAAAGGTGTTTTCCCCAACGCTTCGGAAGGTCAGCCCCTTAGGGTTCCCCCATGCAGGACGTAGAGCATTGGAGATGGTTTGGATGTGGAGTATATTGCGATTAAGTACCTTCTCCGTCACCATCCACTTCTCTGGCGCTCCTTCGACACGATCGTCCAATACCAGCGGCGTTGCCTCCTCCTCGGAGATGTCCAACTTCCCGAGCTGTTCCTCAAGCCGCGCCCTGGTCGATTTGGGCGACATCGTTCCTGTCCCCTTGCCGCCGCCATGCATGGAAGGTGAAGCCATATCCGGCCGGTGATCCCTGGTGCGGTCCGCCGATCTCACCCGCGGCCACCGTCAAGGTCCGCGAAACCCTAGTCGCCTTTTGGAGAAGCACTAACGGTTTCCAGAAATTATTACTGCAGAGGTCCTTTTGATGCGTCAAAGCAGGAGCTTCGTACAGTAGGCTTCCGCGAGACGGCAACGGAAGATGTATACATATTAATTTAATTCATTCAGATAATTCTACGCACGTGTAAATTTCTTTGATCCTATCCTGTAAGAAAAGTACATCAGAGAACATGTAGGAAACCCACAGAAGCTAACAACCGAACAAAATAACGGTACGTGCATGCTTTTTGAAGTTGGGGAGACCGGACGGACTTTTGAAAGAGCATTTCCGTCGTGTGGTGTGGTGTGAATAGAACGTACGTCAACCCTTGAACAGTTCGCTTCCAACAGTCAATGCAACACATTTGTGCAATCCAACACACGTAAGACATCTCCAACGCCCACCTCAAACCATCCATAATCGTTCACGCCGTGCAGTTCGGACGTGTTTTATCATCCAACGTGATTTTGTATCGGTCCACTCGATGGTTCAGACACACTTCTTCTCACAAACCAGAAACAAACAAGGGGCTTTGCGGGTGTCTGAACCACTGTCACGTCCATTTCTGACTGCCCTGGCCCACCACTAACACATTCCCTCGCCCGCGGGCACTTCCTGCCCGAAGCGGTCAGCGCCCTACAGTGCGACGTCGCATTCATGCCCGGCCAGAGCGGATGCGATCTCTCACTGCTGCCGGCATTGAAGAGGCGCGCCGGTCGAGAGAGTGCCGCCCGCGCAGCTTCCCGGTGCACGCGACTGCTCCGTGTTCAAATGACACACATTTACCGAGGAATATACTCCGGCGCCACCCGTCCGTCCGTCTGCCGCCCACCATTAACCACACAGACGCGACCCATTTCCATCCGCCCGCTATATAAACTCCAACCCCGACCATAGCCGCAGTCATCCTAGTCCGGTCCCTTTCTTCTCTCCACACCTGCCATGGCCTCCGCACGCTCTAAAGCCCTCTAGGACATCCTCTCGTCCGAGCAGAAGGAGATGGCCGCCATTGCTGCCGGCACGCAGACGGAGGCCGACAGCGTCCCAATGGAGGACCCGGTCGACGACGAGTCGCTAACACCCTCCTCGCCGGTGCATGCCGGCATCACCATCAACCATCGACAAGGCCCGTGCCCTTTACACGAACATGGTGCGGGAGGAGCGGGAGGCCAAGTTCCGGCAGGCTAGGCCGACCAGGCCTACAACCTCGGCCTCCTTGATGAGCACCGGCACACAGAGGAGCAACTCGCCTCCGGCACGGCCATCGCGCCGGCCGTGGACGTGGCGGAGCACGATGCGATGCTCAACTCCTACCCCTCCGCCGCGACCACTGGCGGTACCGGCTCCATTAGGCAGAATTAGAGGCCGCCTACAAGGAGATGGACGAGGCAGCGGATGAGGTGTTCGGCAAGAGCGACGAGGAGGAGGACATTGCCAGCTCCGCCACCACGACCACGAAGTCGGAACGTCCGTGAGCGCCGCCGACAGCGAGGAACAGTAGTGCATGGTAGGTTGCCGCCGCTTGGGTCCCAAGAAGGCCACCGCTCCTCCCCTCCTGTTGAAGCCAAGTTTGGTGGGCTCAACATCGTTGGTTGATTAGCCGCTCAGGCCGCGGAGGCGGAGACTGCGGAGGCAGAGCTGAAGAGCGTCGAGGCGGAATTGGAGAAGGCGAAGGCAAGAGCCGGAGCTTCACTTTTCAGGGTTCACGGACGGACATGGGGAAGGGACGCTGATGACCATTTAGATTAGGTTTAGAGTAGGGTTTAGTTAAAAATTGTCCAAAATGTAATGAATTTCGTTTGGTTTATATGAAAATCCGTCGGGTTGCATGAATTTCGCCCGCTTAGTTCAAACAGTGGTTGAAATGTATGCGGTCAGCGTTGGATGTCGGCTCCCGCATCCGTGTCCACGGATTGCCCCCCCCCCCCCCCCGCTCCGCGGACGGATGCGGGAGAGAATTTGCGAGTCAGCATTGGAGATGCCCTAACACTCTGCGCCATGTTTTTTTAAGAGAAATGTGCATGCTTTTCTTACAAGAAGAAAAATTAGTGTGAGCATGCGGTCATGCTTGGATGGACCCGAAGTTTGTTCACCGGAGTGGTCCGCATTTCCAGAGAAGCATATAAAAGGGTGGACGCTACACGTCAACGGGTGAATTTTGAATAAGATCGGTCGTCTCGGCAATCGTTGGATGATAAGCGCGCCAACCATTCCATCTCTGCCCATCATTCACAGTCCTGTGCAAAAAATGACCATATTACACTCGACCCGGCGCAACACAACCCCTATTGCAACCCGGCTCGAACCCTCTTCTACCATTGCAACATGCCTTATGTTGCAACCACAACAAGACTCTTGTTGCAAACTGGTACCTTTTTCTACCACCGCAATAGGACCCCATTCTTCTACCATTGCAATACACCCTCTATTGCGACTACAGCAGGACCGTTGGTGCAAACCCAAACCTTCTTATATCATTGTAACATGACCTATGTTGCGGCTGCAATAGGACCCTTGTTGCAAACTAACCATTGCGCACCTCAATCTTATTGAGAGAGAGAGAGAGAGAGAGAGAGAGAGAGAGGGAGGGAGGAATGAACCTCTGAATGGAGATAGTGGCGGGCGGGCCTGGACAGGCGTTAAACGGGAGAGGTGATGGAATCGAATAGTTGAAAGGAGGCGTTTCCCATTAAAATTAGAGATGATACCCACATATTGCTGTAAAAATTGGTTGTAATATATTTTAATAAGATTTAAGAATATGAATATTCCAATTAATGATATTTGAACCAAAACTAAAATTACGTATAATTTATTAGTTTTTTTATTTTAAAATAATTATTGAATAATAGTAGCATAATAGAATCGATGCATGAATGCATGATTGCATGTTTATGCTTTTTTATGCATGATGGCATGTTGAAATATCATGGTTGCACGTTAAGAGAAATAGATTAGTGAATACTGATATTATGGTTCACAATTTATGTAAATGTAAAAAATTAAGATGTAGAAAATATAATTCCTATTGTGTGTGTGTCAGGGGAACCCCTTGTCTCCAGCTGAAACCAAATTAAAATCCCCAAATTAGTACAAAAACAAACAATATTATTACTCCATTCGTCCCAAAATAAGTGCCTTAGTACAACTTCGCACCATTCAGCGATACTTATGTCGGGACGGAGGTAGTACATTTTAATTAGTTCAACCATATTGTTTTCTATCCATACCCTGAGATATATAATAAAATATGTATAATATACGGTAGTTTTTTCCAACTTCTACAAAAAGAACATTACTAGAAGGACTACATAAAACATTGAGGTCACCATGAAGATGGCTCAATGGCTGGACAATAGACCCGCGAATGCCAATGGGGGTTCTCCAAAGCTGCAATGCAATGCAAAGGCTAGCAATTTTATGACATCTGCAGAGCACCAACACGAGCTAATTTCACTGCCTCATCGTTGTCAAACTCCAACCGATAGACTTAATTCGAACAAAGAACATGCTACATAATCCACAAACCCCAACCAGTAGATCAGATACTCATCCTTGCTGACCTGGCGAGGCCGACCGGAGGAGAGAGAACCATGATCAGATCCATTGGGGTGGACGGCCAAAACATGTGGCGGGGGTTTCTCGCTGGGAGTGGGAGAGAAAGAAAAACTAGTTCGGTTAGCACGCCGCCAAATTTGGTGTAGCTGGAGGGAAAAACCGCCAAATCAACAAGCCAATTTGAGCGGTCTACGTCTGCCTTGAACGATTTGAAGTCGAGGCACGGGGTCCCGTCACCTGGCAGCGATGGACAACTTGCGCCACGAGCCGAACCCACGAGGAAGAAGAGTCAAGAGCAGCAGTGCAGCACGAGCACATATCGTCCCCTGCTTCGCGCGGCCCCTCAAGAAGTCTCCTGGAACCCATCTTATCCCCTGCCCTTTATTAGCACCCGCACCGGAGGAGGACTGCACCACCACGGCACCACACCACACTCCACGCTCCCGAGCTCTCTCTCCAGCCAGCCACACCAGCGCCCGAGCTAGACGGTGACTCTCCCCTCTCAGGGTCAGTGCAACGGCAACCATGGCGTTCACGCACCGGCACCTCGACCTCATCCGCGCCCACCTCCTCGACGACCTCCACGCCGACGCCGACGCCGACGCCCTCGCCAGCAGCAGCGGCGACTCCGACTCGAGCGCTTCGTCGCCGCCGGGGCGGCGGAGGCCGGCGCTCTCCTTGTCGCTGCCGCCGAAGCCGGCGACGATGGTCATGGAGCGGCAGCCTCAGCAGGAGAGCTGCGGCTACGTGGAGGGACAGGAGGAGGACGACGACGACTTCCGGCGGTATCGGGGCGTGCGGCTGCGGCCGTGGGGCAAGTTCGCGGCGGAGATCCGGGACCCGGCGCGGAAGGGCGCACGCGTGTGGCTCGGCACCTACGACGACGCCGTGGAGGCCACGCGAGCCTACGACCGCGCCGCCTTCCACCTCCGCGGGTCCAAGGCCATCCTCAACTTCCCCAACGAGGTTGGCACACAATCCATCCAATGGACCTCGCCTGCTCCCCTCGCCGACACCATCGCTGCCGTGCCCACCGGCGGCAAAAGGATGAGGCCGGCACAGGAGGAAGAGCGCCTGAGGGAGGTGAAGAAGGAGAGGCTGCAGCTGAAAGAGGATGAGGAGGAGGGTGCTGTTGCCGCGAACTACAGCGCTGCAGGCGGGGGCGCGCCAGCGAGCTGGGACGGCGTGGCGGCGGCTAGGGACGCCGACTTCTGGGAGGAGCTGAAGGTGATCTGCAGCCTGCCGCCTCTCTCGCCGCTGTCGCCGTACCCGCACTTCGCCTTCCCGCAGCTCTCGGTCGTCAACTGAGCAGAGCCGGCCGGGGCGCAGGTCGCTGGCCCGCTAGACCTGTCGACTGTCGTGTCGCATGCATGACAGGGGAGCGCCCTCTGCCTAACCCTGAATTTGGTTAGATCACAGGCCGTTTTTTGATTAATCTGTCATCGTCATCACTACGATAAATTCATTCGTTATTTCGTAACCCGTCGTACGACTCGAGGCCGTATCCTGTACAGGCGCTCCATGGAGCAGCGATTTGTCAATGAAATGGAATTGAGCGCTGCTACGCACACGATAAACAACGGACGATTTGTGTCCGACAATGTATATCTGGGCGTCCATCCATATCAGTGGAGGATGGATGGACCATCGTGCAGCTGTCGTGCAGGCTGTTTATCGTCTGCATAGCTGTTTCGAATGGAATTTTGCAAACTAAACTATGAAGCTGTTTTAAAAGACAATCTGAAGGACATGGACATATATCTATCCAAAAGGGGTTGTACAAAGGGATGGCAACTTGTCACATAACAAACCGTGAAAAGCAAAACTAGGCCAAAAATGATAAGGATTTGTCTAGGTCTCAGTCGACTGAGACTTCGCGAAGTCTAAGTCAGGTGACATCATCCAACAGTAGCCCAGCCCATTTTAGTTTCTTAATAAGTCTGGTACTTTTTTCTACCGTTGCTGGGCCGGCCGTGTTATTGCAGCCTAATGCCTTCATTTTTCCGGTTGTTGTGTGATTTTGGGCCAGCGATTTGATTTTTTGACTCTATCGAGAGTTTTTGTTGATGCTGCTCGTTCTGGCACACTGGCCGGGCCAGTAGTTAACTTTTTTTTTTTGTAGTTTTACAGGGAGGGCCAGTAGTAACCTTAGATGTCTCAAAAACAAGTAGTAACCTTAGCCGTTTGCATGATTTTCCTACCATCCGGCCTATTGTTGTTTTTCGTTTGGTTTTTTTGTTTTTGCTTTTGTTTGTTAAATGTTTATTTCCTTTGAAAAAATAGTTATTGGTTCACCGTAAAAAAGAAATGAAAGCTTTGTTTACATTTATAGTAATATTTTGGAAAAAAGTGCTTGTTTATTTTTTGAGACATCTAAAGTCTATCGAGAGTTTTTTAGTTGTTGTTAACCAAAAATATTACGATAGTAGACATGTAATTACGCGCGATTTAATTTACATGCAATTGCGTGTGATCGATGTATGTGCAAATAGGTGGTAATATTTTTGAAAAAAATAAAAACTAATAGAAAATAGAAAAATGGGGAAAAGAAAAAATAAAATGGGAGCGAAGCTAGGGAACAATCCAGCGCGAATGCAACACAAAGCAATGACAAAAAGAACAAAAAACAAACAAAAATGCCTGCTTGAACACCTGCCCAGCCCACAAAAGCAACACTCGTACACCACAAAAAAAGCCCGACGAGAAAAAGAGAAAACGGGCGACACTTGCAGCTGCATGCCTAGTGTCAAGCATGCAACTGTGCCCCCTCTCCTGCCGCCCTATGAGGAAATGAAGGTCAGTTGCAGTCGGATGGTTAGACATTAAGTTACAGTTGGGGGCGACGCTTGCAGTTGCGTACCTAGTGCCAGACATGCTACTGGCCCCTCTCCCGCCGCCCTACAACGTAAAAAAGGTCAGTTGCAGTCGAATGGGTAGACATGCAATTGCAGTCGAGGGTGACACTTGCAGTTGTATGCCCAGTGTTAGACATGCAACTTCCCCTACCTCTCTCGACGCCCTCCGACAAAACAAAAGTTCAGTTGCAGTAGGGGGCGACACTTGCAATTGCATGCCTAGTGGCCGACATGCAACTGCCCCCTCTCCCACCGCTAGCTGACAAACACAAAGGTCGGTTGCAGTTGGATTGGTAGACATGCAATTGCAGTCGGGTACGACGCTTGCAGTTGCGAGCGTAGTGTTAAACATGCAACTTCCCCCTCTCCCGTCGTCATCTGACATAATAAAAAAGTCAGCTGCAGTCGGGTGGGTAGACATGCAGTTGCAGTCGAGGGAGACACTTGCAGTTGCATGCCTAGTGTCAGACATGCAACTCCCCCCTCCCCTCTCCTACTGCTCATCGAGAAAACAAAAAGGATAGTTACAGTCGGGTGGGTAGACATGCAGTTGTAGTCGAGGGCGACACTTGTAGTTGCATGCCTAGTGTCAGACATGCAACTCCCCCCTCTCCGACTGCTCACCAAGAAAACAAAAGGATAGTTACAGTCGGGTGGGTAGACATGCAGTTGCAGTCGGGGGCGACACTTGCAGTTGCATGCGTAGCGTCAGACATGCAACTGCCCCCTCTCCCACGGCCTACCGACAAAACAAAAGGTCAGTTGCAGTCGTTTGGGTAGACATGCAGTTACATTCAAGGCGACACTTTAGTTGCATGCCTAGTGTCAGACATGCAACTGCCCCCTCTCCCGCCTCTCTTCGACGAAACAAAAGTCAGTTGCAGCTAGGTGGGTAGACATGCAATTGCAGTTGATGATGATGCATGCAGTTGCGTGCCTACTGTCAGACATGCAACTACCCCTCCTTTCCCGTCGTCCTTCGACATAACAAAAAGGTTAGTTGCGGCCGGGTGGGTAGACATGCACTTGCAGTTGCATGCCTAGTCTCAAACATGCAACTACCCCCCTCTCCCGCCCACTAGCAAAACAATGGGCAGTTTTAGTTACCGCTGAAAGTTAGTGAGTTACCGTTGTGATTTTAAATTCCTCCCATACATAGATGCCAACCACTACCCATGTTCTTGTGCTTGCAACGACTCAAGCAAACTTCACAGACCATCGCCTGAGCGCATAGAAAAAAAAACAACACGAAGATGTTAACAAGGATGTGAAAATGACATATTTTATGACCAGACAAGCAAACAACGGTTTCTTAACTAGGATATGAAAAAAGCAAACATATATGCATAGATGATATAAAAAAGAAACAATTACTAACAAAAATATGCATAAGTGGATATATTTTTTTCCGTATAAGTGGATATATTAACAGGATGTGGTCACGAAAATTGAAAATGAACATATTCTGTTGACTAACAAACAAATTCTGCTGCTGTTAAAAAAGAAACATTTAAAAAACTAGACAGAAAAACAAACATACATGCATACCTCTGGAATGTCTAGAAAACTAACAGAAACTCTGCATTGACTAACAACAAATTCTATTGCATTTAAAACAAAGAAACATTTCTACTTGAGACTACAACAAACTCTGCTTGAAAATACTATACCACCCAGCCTAAAAAAATTTTTGGGGGGGGGGTCTCTGCTTGAAAATACTAGAAACTCTTCTCGAAATAAAATCTGCACTTGATCCATACTACTGGAATTTAGAAAAAAAAATCCCACCCAAATATACAGTATAGCAAAAAAAACACAAAAAGGGGAAACACATGGGGATATTCTCTCTGCTTGAAAAAAAGTATAGCAAAAAAGGACACACATGGAGATATCCTCTGCTAAGAATGGGGAAATGGAAATAAAACTCACTAATCTCTGTTGATCCAAAATATATTCTGACTACTGGTAAAAAAGAAACTATTAATCTGCACTTTGTCCAAACTACTAGAACAAACAAATCCCCCTCGAATGGGAAAAATGAAGATAACTACTAATCTCTACTTAAAACAACCTACTGGAACCAACAAACAGAAGAAATCGGAGGAACACCTACTCTCAGATCTACAGTATGACAGCTAAAAAAAGAAATAAGAGGAACGCCTAACCAGCCCAGCGAACAGCCCACCGAGAAAACCTCCCATGTCCCCCGACACAAAGAAGCCCGACAAACAAACAAACAAACAAACGGGCTGGGCACATGTGTTACACAGGCTGAAACAAGATAATCCACTTCCAGCGCGAATCTTGAAGCAAACAAAGATCCGACGGATGGCGCGTCGACTGAGACTTCACTAAATCTCAGTCGACTGAGATTTAGTGAGTCCGTTAAAATAATGGAAGCTAAAAAGGACCAAAAAAATAAACTAAAAATGGGACAATAAAAAATAATAACAAAAGAAAGAAAAATGGGAAAAGAAAAGACATACAAATGATAGATAAAATGAAAAAGGGAGGAAAATGAAGAAAAAGAAAAGACAAAGAACGAGACAACAACAGCCTAAAAACACACATTGAGATGCGACCTGAAAAAAATAAAACAAAATGAGAAAGACCTGCACGCATGGCCTATTACATACACAGATAACAAAAGTGAGAAAGTCACCACGCGAAAACAGAAAACGGCCCAAACAACGGAAGACACAGACAAACAGAGAACCAGGCTGGACGCTCTCCTTAGCAGGCTGAAAACGAGACAACCAACTCTCCAACACGAATCTTAAAGCAAGTAATAATCATACGGCTGACACGTCGACTGAGACTTCGCGAAGTCTCAGTCGACTGAGATTTAGCGTCACCGAAATGATAATGGTGGTCTTCTCCCTTCAATCGGTTGTCACTTGTGGAAACATGAAACTTGCACTCAACAAACAAGTCCTTGTTTCCGGAGTACTTGCAAACGCTCTCGACATCTACAATTTTGAAGACCGTGAACAAGAAATCTTAGTAACCGCACGAGAAACGTTCAGCATCACATGCTTGCGATCCTCCACTACGAAAATTCAAAAAAAAAATCCTCCACTACAAATCCGAAGAATGGAAAAACTAAACCTTGGCACGTAACAAACAAAGAGAAGAGGTCAAAGTCGTTGCGTCAAAATCTATGCAACTGCTTCCCATGATAGTCACACCAATTACCAACATCCGAAGAGAGATAGCAAATTTGGCAGTACCCATTCTCACCGGCCCTTTGCCGACATCAAAGGTTCTCAAGGTAAGGAGAGGTCGTAGAAAACTTATTTCAATGCGTCATTGTTGTCACCAACGTCATCACCTCATCGACAATGAAACAAGACCTATAGAAAACAAGGACCCGCAAGGAGTACAATCTACAAAGGAACGGGCGGGTCTCCACTTTTCTGACCGGCATAGGTTTTTTTTCCGTTAAGGAGGCCGTCGGACAGGAGAAAGGAGGAGAACCGAGGCGGTGGCTCGGAGGAAACCCTAAGGGGCGTCGTGCTTGGAGAGACCATCTTCTTTCCATATCACTGTCATTTAAAAGACTAGTTACTCTATGAGGAGACAAATGATGACCGTCACCATCCTGATTAACTTGTAAGAGGACATCACTGGAAGCTGTTTTTTTGTTTTGTTTTTTTTAAAGATCCGGGGTTGCCGGCTTCATTGATTTAGGAGAAAGCAAGCGGGAAAACATCGGTGATCAAGTGATCATGGTTACAAGAGATGAGATCAGCAAACTGAAAGGAAAAGAAAAGACAGAGAGTAGAGCACATCGGCAACTATCTCACTACATCTTCCCCAAAAGGGGTCTCTAGGCATCGTGCTCCTGCTAGTCGCCACAGCTCCAGCGTACCCCTGATGGCGCGCAGGACATCTTCAGTTTGCGGCAGCTTGTTTTTGAAAATGCAAGCGTTTCTCTCCTTCCATATCTCCCAGGTAATCAGCAGCAGCATCGACTTGAAACCCTTTCGAAAACTTGCCGGTGTCAGGGCGGTTAGCCTCTCACAGTGCCTGAGGGAGTTGTGATGCGTCTCCCGCTTCTCCTTCAGTGCTGCACAACCAAACCTAGAGGACGCCGTCTGCCAGATTGAGGAGGAGAAGGGGCAATCCCAGAAAAGGTGCGTTGAGCTCTCCAAGTTTCTGACGCAGAAAGCACAGAAATATCCATTTGGCCATCCGCGCCGTTGCAGCCGATCGTTGCACCATAGTCTGTCATGATGAAGCAGCCAGGCGAAAATTTTCACGGTGCCTCGAGCCCAGGCCTTCCAAACTGCTGCTTTAATTCCCGATGATGGAGCTCCATTGGTTTGAAGATTGTAGGCGGCGCTAGCTGAGTACGAGCTTCCCCCTCCGGCCACCCAGCTGATCTTGTCCTCTTCGAGGGAGAGGACAATGCCTGCCCTCTGAATCTTCTGCCACATCTGCAAGAACTCAAGAACAATGCTTGCAGTGTTTCCATGCCGCAGATCACGTATCCATTTGTCGTCTGTCAAAGCATCCTCTACTGTCCTGTTCTTTCTTCTTGTATGCCTAAACAAATTTGGAAATTCTCGGCACAACGTCGCGGACCCGAGCCAAGTGCTTGTCCAGAAACTTGCAGTTTTTCCATTGCCTAGCTGCACCGAAGTAGCGCTTGCAAACAACTCACGGTCCCCCTGGTCACATGGAGCTGGGAAGTTCATCCACGACCGCCGCGGTTACTGCCATGCGAGCCAGAGCCATCTCAACCTTAGCGCCGTGGTAAACCGAGGGAGATCCAGAATGCCGAGCCCCCCCCCCCCCGGCCACGGGTAAGCATACTTTATCCCAGGACAATTTGCATTTGGCGCCCGTTATGTTCTCATCCTAGGCCCAAAGGAATTGTCGGTGCGTTTTGTCCACCTCCTTGAGGATTTTCTTGGGCACCTTGAGTACAGTCAGAGCGAAAACGGGTAGAGTGGTTAGGACTGCACGCACTAGCACCCGCCTACCGGCCATGCTCATCAATCTGCCTTTCCATCCCGTGAGCCTCGAGCGGACCCGATCAATGATGAACTGAAGGTGCACCAGTCGCAACTTTCTTGGAGAGATCGGTAGGCCTAGGTAAGTTGTCGGGAAAGTAGACAGTTGGCCACCAAAATTTTGCAGCACCTCCGATAGTTGAATCCCCCCGCAGTTTATCGGAATGACAAATGATTTTGCCTGGTTGAGTTTTAAGCCTGTGGACTCCCCGAAGCTGTTCAACAGAAAAAGCAGCGTGTCCACTTCATCCTTCTCTGGGTTTGCGAAAATGACTGCATCATCAGCATATAAGCTGATTCTCATGCTGATGCCGCGACCCGGCAGTGCGGCGATCGTTTCTTCAGTTGCAGCAGCCTCAAGCAAACGGTACAGAGGGTCAATTGCCATGATGAAAAGCAGAGGTGATAGGGGGTCGCCCTGCCTGAAACCACAACCATGGAAGATGGGCGGCCCTGGCGTTCTATTGAGAATGCATGAGGAGGAAGCCGATGATAGGAGCAATGCAATCCAGTCTCTCCATCTCGGTGGGAAGCCCATCCGCTGCATGAGCTCCAGCAAATACTCCCAAGACACTGAATCGAAAGCTTTTGCTATGTCCAGCTTGAAAAATAGTGCTTGCCTCTTCATTCTGTGCAACATCTTGACACAACTCTGCACATATTGGTAGCTGTCATGGATGCATTTGCCTTTTTGAAACGCTGTCTGCGCCGGGGAGATGAGTCCACCGAGCGCCCCAGCCAGTCTTGTTGAGAGCACTTTTGAAATGAGCTTTGCAACTGAATGAATCAGGCTGATAGGTCGATAATGACTAACTTCAGAAGCCCCGTTTTTCTTCGGCAGCAGCGCGATCAGGGCGGTGTTTATTTTAGCAAAGTTTTGCCCAGCAAGTTGGTGGAACTTATGAAACACAGCCATGATATCATCCTGAATGATGTGCCAGCACGATCTGAAGAATTGGCCTGTGAAGCCGTCTGGCCCAGGAGCTTTGTCAGCCGGGGAGGAGATGATCGCTGCCCAAACTTCAGCCGGAGAGAATGGCGAGTCCAGGCCTTGTGGGTCGATCGTGGGAATGGTCAGCATGTCCCAGTTCAGGGTGATTTGACGAGCCTCTTGCTTGCCCAAGAACTTTGTAAAGTGGTCATGGATGATCTTCTCCTTTCCCGCATGGTCGAAGACTTCAGAGCTGCCCTCTGCAAGAGAATGGATGAAGTTTTTTCCTCCTTCTTGCTTTCATTTTTGCGTGGAACAGCTTGGTGTTTGCATCCCCTGCGCGCAGCAGGTGATCCTGGATGCCTGCTTCTTCCTTGCCCTCTCAATGGCAGCCAAACCAAGGAATTTTAACTTAAGCTGCTTTCTCAAGTTGAATTCTGCTGCCGAAAGCCTCCTGTTTTCTTGCGCCATGTCAAGTAGAAGGATAACTTCATTAACAATATGGAGCTGCATTTTTGCTTTTTCGAATGTGGCCTTGCTCCAAATCTTCAGATCAGCTGTTGTTCTCTCTAGTTTCTTCTTGATTCTGACAAAAGGGCAGTCATGCGGCACCGGCCTTTGCCAAGCGTGAAGGACAGCCTCTGTAAAGTGGGGGAACTTGGGCCAGAAATTTTTGAATCTGAACCGAGCCTTTCTGCAGGGCATGTCAGCAGCAGCCAGAACTAGCGGGTAGTGATCTGAGAAGGAGGTTGAGGCAGCCACTAACAAGTGCTCTGGGTGTAGCTCTTCCCATTGCGCGTTGCAAAAAAAATTATCAATGCTGCAGAGAGTAGGATCCTCCCTTTCATTGCTCCACGTAAATCTGCGGTTTTTGCACTTGATCTCCTTCAGCCCAGCTAGATCGATGGCCCTACAGAATTTTCCTATCATCCTCCTGTTGATATTTGAGTTGCTTTTGTCTCTTGCCTGATAGATCATGTTGAAATCGCCGTTTATCATCCAAGGCTCATCCGCCGGTGGAGCAGCTGCTGCAATTCCAGCTAAGAAACTATCTTTTTGCGCGTCGTCAGTCGGCCCATACACTGTGGTCATCCAGAAGTGCAGCCCGGAGTGCAGCTCCTGCACCCTAGCGGTGATCGAGAAACTACCTAAGCGATGAGATACTACGTCGACTAAAGATTTATCCCAGAAGATCGCCGCTCCACCTCTAGTCCCGATCGCCGGCAGCACCACACAACCCTGCAACCTATTACCTCCTACATCCGTAGCTAGCGCCGTCGACCAGGATTCTATCTTGGTTTCCTGTAAGCAAAGCACAGCTACCCTATGCGCGGAGGCAGCATCGCTAATCACAGTACGCTTGGCCGGGCAGTTTAATCCTCTCACATTCGAGGACATAAATTTCAAATTGTTGTCATGCATTGAGGAACCAAAGATTTCTCCGCCAACTAAAGAGTTTTACTAAAAGAGGACGAGAACACCAAACAGCACACCTGGGGGCGACGACGGCCACCAATAGGCCCAAAACCCCGTCATCGAAGAACCAGCCTCGGCACCGAAGAACTACACATCAACACTAAACCTAACTCGAACTGGTGTAAGACCAGCCGCTGGTGGAGCCTAGCTACAAATACTGCTACTAACATGATGTAACACCCCTTTGTGATAAGCTCTGTGACACTCTGTTAAAATTGCCAAGTCATGATCATTTGCAGTGCCAAGTCATATGGGTTAATGATCCAATTCAAATTCACATCTCAAAAGCAACTCAAAATCAAAAGTGAAATATGAAGTTGAACAAACTCTGTTGGGAAAATGTTCATTAAATGGCAAATAATCCAGGAACATTTCTAAAATCATCATCAATAAAGTTGGAGTTAGACAAGTGACTCAAACAAGATGAAACAGCACCAAAACAGAATATTTAAATCCATTTAAATTCATTTCTAATCCGAATGGAGTCCAATTCTGCCGAAACCAGTTTTTGGTGGAAGGAAATGTTGCATTGCAATATTTGGGTCAACTCTCACATTTTACAAAAGTGTAAAAGTGCCCTAACTATTTCAGGACAGAAATGAAATAGAGAAAAGGAAAACAAAAAAGGGAAAAAGGAAAGATGGGCCACTGTGCACAGGCCTAAGTGCACAGTGCCAGGAGCCCAGCCCACCGCGGCCTGTTTCTCCCTCCTCCTTCTCTCTCCGACGCCGTATCGCCTCGTCCCTGGCCGCGCGCGCGTGTGCCAGTCGCCGCTCGACAGCGCGACGCCGCGGGCGCCGCGAGAGGATAAGGGCGACGCCCGAGCCATTCCCCCTGGTCCTCCCGGTCATTTCCTCCCTTCTCCCACGCTCGCCTCGCCTCTCCCTCTCCTCCCAGATCCGTCGCCGAGCGCCACCGTCGCCGTGGCCTTGCCGTAGACGCGGCCACCGACGTCCCCGAGCTCAGCTAGCACGCCTGCGAGCTCCGCCGTCTTTGACTCCTTCGACTCCGACCGCGAATGGAGGTGGGGAGGCCCTGATGAAACCAGAAGGCTCCGCCCCCTTCCTTCTCTGACGCCGGTGCCTCTCCGGCGATTCCCGCCGTTTTGCTGCTACTAAGCCGTCACCGGGCCATCTTGTGCCTCCCCGGTGAGCTCCTCGTCCTTCCCAATCCCCTGCTGGTCCTAGCGCGTAGCCTAGCTTCCTCTTCCACGCACGCTCGACGCGCCGCCGCTCGCGCACGTAGCCAGCGTGTCTCCGGTGAGCCATTGGCCAAGGGCTAATGCCCGTTGTTCTCACCGCATCGAGTAGACGCCGTAGTAGTCTCGCGCTGCTCGTTTAACACACCGCAGCCCCAAGCCCGACGACGACCGAACTCCGGCGGCCGCCGCAGAGCTCGCCGCCATCGATCCTCGCTGTTTCCGGCCGAGCCACCGCCACCACTCGACGCGCGAGTTCACTAGCTATCGAACGCACCTAACCACGGCTCGAACCGAGCTCTGTAGCGCGAATCCGAACAGCTCCGGCGACGCGCCGCCGCGTTTTTGGTCGCCGGCGCAACTCCGGCGCCGGCCGCCGACGTGGCTGCCACGTGGGTCACCCCTGGGTCACTGCCAGTGGGTCCCACGGGCCCAGTTGACCACGCTGACCGTGGTCAACGTGCTGACGTGGCCGTACAGTGTCGCTGACACGCGGGCCCCACCGCTTAGATAATTAACTAAAATGATTTTTGTAAATAAAAAATAAACTAAATATCCTAATCAGTCTATGACAGGTGGGTCCAGTAGCTTAATTAGCAAATTAGTTTAATTTAACTCACTGTTTAAATAACAGAGGCTGACATGTGGGTCCCACTGGACCCACATGTCATATTTGACTCTGGTCAGCCGCCCGTTGACTGATGATGTCACAGTGACATCATGCTGACGTCATAATTCCCTTTTCTGTTAAATGAATAAATTCCAGAAATTCAAATAATCTTTGAAAATTAATAACTTCTAAACCGTAGCTCAGATTGAAAAATTTAAAACATGAAAGTTGCTCAGAACGACGAGACGAGTCTGATCGTGCCGTCCGTTTCTTTGTCGGAACCCCGTACGTAGAAGAACTTGTAACTCCGGACCCGTATCCGGCAGATGAATAGTGCACACACTTCGGTAAATAAATCCCAGATGAATTCTAAAAATAACTAAAATGACTTAGATGCATATTTAGGCAACCCTGCACTACATCATAGCATCACACGCACCGTATTACATTTGTTTGCATTATGTTTACCTGTTTCTTCCCCCTCTTCTCTCTCGGTAGACCCCGACGTTGACGTAGCTCCCGGGGCAGACGCAACTCAGGAGTACGACTACGTCCCCGACGACACCACAGGCGACCTTGCCCTTGCCCCCGAGCAAACAGGCAAGCACCCCCATTTTGAGCATGCCTATATCGCCTATTCTCTTCTCTCTTATGCTTGCATTAGAACTGCTACTGCTACTGTTTTTCCTATATCTGCTGCATAGCCTGATTATTGTAACCTGCCTTGCTACCTTGCTGAATATCCTAGACTGCCTAGTATAGGCTGGGTAGAGACACGACAGAGACCCCCACTTGATCCCGACTGCCCTGCTGGATATCAGAAGACCCGACCATCGGGATTGAAGACCAGGCCCCGACACCGCACGTCATTTCCCCCTTTAGTTGCCGACACTGCTGGGTTACCGTCGAGTGCCGAGGGTGATACCTCGTCAGCACTTGTGATGATAACCTTGTAGGTTAGTTAATCGGTCGTGGTAAGCGAGGGTGATTCCTCCTACACCACCCCCGATAACGACGTCGTCGTGCAACTTCTCAAGTGTGGACCTCGAGGGTGATTCCTCCTTCGTTCACCTTGATGATAACATCGAGCAGGAATTCCATCGAGGGTGATTCCTCAGGGTTCCCTTCGGTGTCAGACACACAGATACTGTTGTTGATTTGACTTGCACTAAACCATGTTACTAAAGACGGGTCGGCCCTGAGGGGTACCCGCGCAAGCTTAATGCGAAGTGATGTGGAGTCGGGTTGACCTGGATGGTGCCCGCGAGATAACTACGAGGCGTGGCCGGGCATTCTTAGCCCTTGCCGCAAGTCCTCGAGACGGGGCGACGGGGTCACATCGATCGTGAGTCTCTGCTCATTTCCGCGCGCTCCTAATCCACTACGGTTTGGATATTTGATCCGAGGGGCCTCTGGCCCGATAGCACTAACCATCACGTGGGCATAGTATGGGCGTTCTGCGTCGTATACATCAGCCGAAGCTTATTTGATGTCAGTAAGGAGCAGGGCACGCCGAGTTGGACTGGGAACGCAACCGCGCTTGTATAAGGGGTTGCTAGGTCTGCTCTCGGTGGCCCCGTAACGTGCAGGAGTTCCCGGGGCGATGGCCCAAGACCCCTGGGGGCATAGGTTTAGTCCGGCGTGCTGACCTCTCTTATAAGCCTAGGTTGGATTGCGGCGTGTTGCTTAGCCGAGGCCGGGCATGACCCAGAAAAGTGTGTTCGGCCGGAGTTAAGCGAACGTGGTGGGTAACTTGGTGCACCCCTGCAGGGAAGAAACTTCTATCGATAGCCTGTCCTACGGTAACGGACACTCGGAGTTGTATCCCGATCGGTACAACTAGAACATGAGATGAGAACTGGATAGTACGGCTCTGGGATTTCTTTCTCGCAGGGAGTCGAGAAAGGATCTCAGGTCGAGGTCGATGATACTACTACTACTTTACATTATGTTCATCTGCTCTCTTCTATTGCTGCAAGACTGTCGAAGATTGTTGAAGATGCTAGTCTTCGATAGGACTAGGCTTTCCCCCTATATTCTGGCATTTCTGCAGCCCAGTCCACATATACAGCCATTCCTTTGACAATGTTGCATATGTAGTGTAGATCCTTGCTTGCTGAGTACTTCGGATGAGTACTCACGTTTGCTTTACTTTCTTTTTCCCCCATATTCCATTTGATGCCACCAGACGATGGAGCCCCTGAGCCAGACGCCCCAGCCGACGACCAGTACTACTACCCGCCTGGCGAGTACTACTACTACGAGGAGCCGTTTGACGACCAGGAGTAGGATCGGAGGGTCCAGGGCAGGAGGCCTACGCCTTTCGATCGTAGTATTTTATTTTACCCCGCCTCTGTGAAGGCCTATTTCTCTCTTTGTAAAATATCTGTACTCAGATATCTGATGCTTCCGCTGACGCTTGTATGCCTTTGAGCTATGTATTCGAGCCCTCGAGGCCCTGGCTTGTAATATAAGCTTGTATGACTTTATTTATGTTTTAGAGTTGTGTTGTGGTATCTTCAAGTGAGTCCTTAGGCTTGATCGTGCGCATTTGCGTGTATGATTAGTGCATGATTAAGTCGGGGTCGTCACAGGTTGGTATCAGAGCCGACTGCCCCTAGGAGTCCCCCTTCCCAATTCCTTGGCCGAAGTTGAGTCTAGTGGTCCAAAAATGTTTTACTAACTTGGTTGTGTGGCTTACGGGCCCACGTCGCCAACTGGGTGGTATTAGGATCTTTTATTCCTCGTCTTTACTCTGGGATTCTAATCTCTCATCTATTCGGGTTTAATAAAATTTACTAACACCGACATTTAGGATCTCGTTAATTCTATCCACCCGGAGAGCTGGATTCAGTGCGATTTCCCTGACTTTGATCTGATTAGTCTGATAATCATCTTCCTTTCCATTGTTTTGTTTAACCTTTCCTTCTGAGATCGGTTATATTTCTCATTGTCTTATGACAACCCTGAACTTCTCTGTTTCAGATGGATCGACTATTTCCACCGCGGCCTACGACCCAGTTAGTGCTTCGCACTTGGGCTCGTGATGCCCCTGGATTTCCAGCTCTTCTGATCACCCTCCTGAGTAGACTGGGTTACCGCTGGTATCCTGAGTACTTGGTCTATGAGTTTTACCGCGAGTTCAACCAGGAACAGTACTATGCTGAAGTTCGGATCTATGATCAGCAGAACGACTCAGACACTGAGCTACACCTTTTCCATGGTATAGGCGTGACGGTTGAGATGGCAGTCCATGATGCCACCTACTCTGCTGTCGCACGTCTCCGAGGAGAGCACAATGCTAGCTTGGATGACTCTGTGTTTCGGTACATTCCGTATGCACCTGTTGGAGATGCTACTGGATACTACACAGCTATCTCTGCCCCGTATGAGTCTCGACGCTACGACCCGCAGATTCTGATTCAGTGCACTCAGGCTCTGGATTGCACTATTCGGGCTCTTGCCATCGAGTTGTTCGCCACTCGAGCACGCTACTACGAGGCTATGACACTGTTGCTACCAGCTGTTCGTGCAGGGATACATCCGGAGTATATTCTTTACCCACGCAGGACTGAGATGCCGCCAGGTATTGATTGGCCTGCAGTGGGAGGTCACACGCCTGCACGTGGACCTCTTCTTACAGTTCGAGACCGGGTTCTGCATCAGAGTGCACATGGAGCACAGGATCCTGCCGCGATGAACATTCGTCGTCCGCACTTGCAGTTACCCTGTTTCAGTGGTTTTCTCCGACGCTGATGTAGCCTTTGCTATGTCACGTTGTGTACTTCCTTACCGCGTGCCTGCGTGCCGCCTAGTGTGTCTAGCTTTTCAATTTGCGCCGTTATGCTGCCCGATTGTAACCGACTGTGTATGGATCTGTATGTCTTAAGTGACTACTTTAAGCATCTATTGCACTCTTTAAATAACGTCGAGTTACATCATGTTTGTTGCCTAGCACTTGCATAAGCTATTGCTGAAATACCCCTGTTGAAATAGCAGGATGGCTGACAACAACCCGCCACCGCCGCTACCACCTGATTACATGGCAGCGATGATGCAACAGATTGAACTCAACCGCCAGTTTATGACGGGGATTATGCAGTAATTCCCTCGTCCTGATGCTAATCAGCAGCCACCATCCATCACCTTGCCAGAGTTTATGAGGCTCAGTCCATCGTTTTTCCGCAACACAGTCAACCCACTAGATGCAGATGACTGGCTGCGTGACATCTCCCATGAGATGGAGTCTCCTGGTGTCGCCCAAGTCAACTATGTCACTTTTGCGACTTATCTTCTGAAGGGTCCCGCAGCCCAATGGTGGGCCACTCACCGACAGACTCTGTCGCCTGGTACTGTCGTCACTTGGGCAGAGTTCAAGATTGCTTTCCGAGCCCGCTACATTCCTCTAGCTGTCATAGCTAGGAAGAAGGCTGAGTTCCGTAGCCTTGTTCAAGGAAACAAGACCATGGAAGTCTATCAGCGCGAGTTTCTAGACTTATCTCGCTACGCTGAAGAGGACATTCCTACTGATGAACGAAGGCAAGAGAAGTTCCGTGAAGGACTACATCATGATATACAGTTGGCTCTCCTTGTCCAAGACTATCCTGATTTCGCCACCTTGGTGAATAAGGCTATTATGGTTGAAACTAGACTTAAGAAGCATAAAGAAGCGTCCAGACGCACCCGAGAAATGGGCTCATCTTCGGGCTCGTCTTCCCAGAAGCGACGCATCTGGTTTCCCCAAGGCATGTTCCGTTCAGTAGCTCCTGCGAACAGGCCCTCTTATGCTGCACCACGCCTGCCACCTCCACCACCAAGGCAGCCTCTGCCAGCTCCAGCACCTCGAGCTCCAGCACCTCGTCCTGACAGTGGACTATGCTTTAAGTGTGGCAAGCCAGGTCACCGTGCTAGAGATTGTTCTCAGAATCAGAATCAACTGGCTCTTCCTTCTGCTAGCCGTGGTATTGGCCGTGGTATTCCTCAACAGCGCAACTATAATGCCAGACCTCCTTATGATCGTGGGCAGAGTTACCACGTCAACATGTCTGAAGCTCCAGATCAACCAGATACTGTGATGGGTACACTTCTCGTTAATTCAGTACCAGCATCTGTTTTATTTGATTCAGGAGCATCGCATTCATTCATGTCAGAGCATTTTGCACTATTGCATGACGTTAAATGTGAAACACTACACCACCCTTTAGTAGTGAACACTCCCGCGGGTCGGTGTCAAGCCGCCATATTCAGCCCCGAAATCAATATTATGATTGAAGAGAGAAATTTTCAAGCTTTCCCCATTATTCTGAAATCTTCCAAGATTGATCTTATCTTGGGAATGGATTGGTTGAAGGCCCATTACGCCTCAATCAATTGCGCCACCAAAGTTGTTCACCTCTTGCACCCCTCGAATGAGATGGTGAATTACCATGCTCATATCACTCAGAACGCCGAGGCTCAAATTTATGCCTTAAATGCGTTGAATGCTTCTCCGCTTGATGGGATCGAGAATATCCCAGTTGCCTGTGACTTTCCGGATGTTTTTCCAGAAGAACTTCCAGGAATACCCCCTGCTAGAGCTGTCGAGTTCGTCATCGACTTGAAGCCTGGCACCACTATGCAGTGGTCGAATCACACTGAAGATGAAGCCACCTGGGAACGCGAGGATTATCTTTGGGAAGAATATCCCGGACTCTTTCCTTCTACCTCCTAAATTCTCGGGACGAGAATTTCTTTTAGAGGAGGAGAATTTGTAACACCCCCTTGTGATAAGCTCTGTGACACTCTATTAAAATTGCCAAGTCATGATCATTTGCAGTGCCAAGTCATATGGGTTAATGATCCAATTCAAATTCACATCTGAAAAGCAACTCAAAATCAAAAGTGAAATATGAAGTTGAACAAACTCTGTTGGGAAAATGTTCATTAAATGGCAAATAATCCAGGAACATTTCTAAAATCATCATCAATAAAGTTGGAGTTAGACAAGTGACTCAAACAAGATGAAACAGCACCAAAACAGAATATTTAAATCCATTTAAATTCATTTCTAATCCAAATGGAGTCCAATTCTGCCCAAACCAGTTTTTGGTGGAAGGAAATGTTGCATTGCAATATTTGGGTCAACTCTCACATTTTACAAAAGTGTAAAAGTGCCCTAACTATTTCAGGACAGAAATGAAATAGAGAAAAGGAAAACAAAAAAGGGAAAAGGAAAGATGGGCCACTGTGCACAGGCCTAAGTGCACAGTGCCAGGAGCCCAGCCCACCGCGGCCTGTTTCTCCCTCCTCCCTCTCTCTACGACGTCGTGTCGCCTCGTCCCTGGCCGCGCGCGCGCGCCGGTCGCCGCTCGACAGCGCGACGCCGCGGGCGCCGCGAGAGGATAAGGGCGACGCCCGAGCCATTCCCCCTGGTCCTCCCCGTCATTTCCTCCCTTCTCCCACGCTCGCCTCGCCTCTCCCTCTCCTCCCAGATCCATCGCCGAGCGCCACCGTCGCCGTGGCCTTGCCGTAGACGCGGCCACCGACGTCCCCGAGCTCAGCTAGCACGCCTGCGAGCTCCGCCGTCTTTGACTCCTTCGACTCCGACCGCGAATGGAGGTGGGGAGGCCCTGATGAAACCAGAAGGCTCCACCCCCTTCCTTCTCTGACGTCGGTGCCTCTCCGGCGATTCCCGCCGTTTTGCTGCTACTAAGCCGTCACCGGGCCACCTTGTGCCTCCCCGGTGAGCTCCTCGCCCTTCCCAATCCCCTGCTGGTCCTAGCGCGTAGCCTAGCTTCCTCTTCCACGCACGCCCGACGCGCCGCCGCTCGCGCACGTCGCCGGCGTGTCTCCGGTGAGCCATTGGCCAAGGGCTAATGCCCGTTGTTCTCACCGCATCGAGTAGACGCCGTAGTAGTCTCGCGCTGCTCGTTTAACACACCGCAGCCCCAAGCCCGACGACGACCGAACTCCGGCGGCCGCCGCAGAGCTCGCCGTCGTCGATGCTCGCTGTTTCCGGCCGAGCCACCGCCACCACTCGACGTGCGAGTTCACTAGCTATCGAACGCACCTAACCACGGCTCGAACCGAGCTCTGTAGCGCGAATCCGAACAGCTCCGGCGACGCGCCGCCGCGTTTTTGGTCGCCGGCGCAACTCCGGCGCCGGCCGCCGACGTGGGTCACCCCTGGGTCACTACCAGTGGGTCCCACGGGCCCAGTTGACCACGCTGACCGTGGTCAACGTGCTGACGTGGCCGTACAGTGTCGCTGACACGCGGGCCCCACCGCTTAGATAATTAACTAAAATGATTTTTGTAAATAAAAAATAAACTAAATATCCTAATCAGTCTATGACAGGTGGGTCCAGTAGCTTAATTAGCAAATTAGTTTAATTTAACTCACTGTTTAAATAATAGAGGCTAACATGTGGGTCCCATTGGACCCACATGTCATATTTGACTCTGGTCAGCCGCCTGTTGACTGATGACATCACAGTGACATCATGCTGACGTCATAATTCCCTTTTCTGTTAAATAAATAAATTCCAGAAATTCAAATAATCTTTAAAATTAATAACTTTTAAACCGTAGCTCAGATCGAAAAAGTTAAAACATGAAAGTTGCTCAAAACGACGAGACGAGTCTGATCGTGCCGTCCGTTTCTTTGTCGGAACCCCGTACGTAGAAGAACTCGTAACTCCGGACCCGTATCCGGCAGATGAATAGTGCACACACTTCGGTAAATAAATCCCAGATTAATTCTAAAAATAACTAAAATGACTTAGATGCATATTTAGGCAACCCTGCACTGCATCATAGCATCACACGCACCGTATTACATTTGTTTGCATTATGTTTACCTGTTTCTTCCTCCTCTTCTCTCTCAGTAGACCCCGACGTTGACGTAGCTCCCGGGGCAGACGCAGCTCAGGAGTACGACTACGTCCCCGACGACACCACAGGCGACCTTGCCCTTGCCCCCGAGCAAACAGGCAAGCACCCCCATTTTGAGCATGCCTATATCGCCTATTCTCTTCTCTCTTATGCTTGCATTAGAACTGCTACTGCTACTATTTTTCCTATATCTACTGCATAGCCTGATTATTGTAACATGCCTTGCTACCTTGCTGAATATCCTAGACTGCCTAGTATAGGCTGGGTAGAGACACGACAGAGACCCCCACTTGATCCCGACTGCCCTGCTGGATATCAGAAGACCCGACCATCGGGATTGAAGACCAGGCCCCGACACCGCACGTCATTTCCCCCTTTAGTTGCCGACATTGCTGGGTTACCGTCGAGTGCCGAGGGTGATACCTCGTCAGCACTTCTGATGATAACCTTGTTGGTTAGTTAATCGGTCGTGGTAAGCGAGGGTGATTCCTCCTACACCACCCCCGATAACGACGTCGTCGTGCAACTTCTCAAGTGTGGACCTCGAGGGTGATTCCTCCTTCGTTCACCTTGATGATAACATCGAGCAGGAATTCCATCGAGGGTGATTCCTCAGGGTTCCCTTCGGTGTCAGACACACATGTACTGTTGTTGATTTGACTTGCACTAAACCATGTTACTAAAGACGGGTCGGCCCTGAGGGGTACCCGCGCGAGCTTAATGCGAAGTGATGTGGAGTCGGGTTGACCTGGATGGTGCCCGCGAGATAACTACGAGGCGTGGCCGGGCATTCTTAGCCCTTGCCGCAAGTCCTCGAGACGGGGCGACGGGGTCACATCGATCGTGAGTCTCTGCTCGTTTCCGCGCGCTCCTAATCCACTACGGTTTGGATATTTGATCCGAGGGGCCTCTGGCCCGATAGCACTAACCATCACGTGGGCATAGTATGGGCGTTCTGCGTCGTATACATCAGCCGAAGCTTATTTGACGTCAGTAAGGAGCGGCGCATGCCGAGTTGGACTGGGAACGCAACCGCGCTTGTATAAGGGGTTGCTAGGTCTGCTCTCGGTGGCCCCGTAACATGCAGGAGTTCCCGGGGCGATGGCCCAAGACCCCTGGGGCATAGGTTTAGTCCGGCGTGCTGACCTCTCTTATAAGCCTAGGTCGGGTTGCGGCGTGTTGCTTAGCCGAGGCCGGGCATGAGCCAGAAAAGTGTGTCCGACCGGAGTTAAGCGAACGTGGTGGGTAACTTGGTGCACCCCTGCAGGGAAGAAACTTCTATCGATAGCCTGTCCTACGGTGACGGACACTCGGAGTTGTATCCCGATCGGTACAACTAGAACATGAGATGAGAACTGGATAGTACGGCTCTGGGATTGCTTTCTCGCAGGGAGTCGAGAAAGGATCTCAGGTCGAGGTCGATGATACTACTACTACTTTACATTATGTTCATCTGCTCTCTTCTATTGCTGCAAGACTGTCGAAGATTGTTGAAGATGCTAGTCTTCGATAGGACTAGGCTTTCCCCCTATATTCTGGCATTTCTGCAGCCCAGTCCACATATACAGCCATTCCTTTGACAATGTTGCATATGTAGTGTAGATCCTTGCTTGCTGAGTACTTCGGATGAGTACTCACGTTTGCTTTACTTTCTTTTTCCCCCATATTCCATTTGATGCCACCAGACGACGGAGCCCCTGAGCCAGACGCCCCAGCCGACGACTAGTACTACTACCCGCCTGGCGAGTACTACTACTACGAGGAGCCGTTTGATGACCAGGAGTAGGATCGGAGGGTCCAGGGCAGGAGGCCTACGCCTTTCGATCATAGTATTTTATTTTACACCGCCTCTATGAAGGCCTATTTCTCTCTTTGTAAAATATCTGTACTCAGATATCTGATGCTTCCGCTGACGCTTGTATGCCTTCGAGCTATGTATTCGAGCCCTCGAGGCCCTGGCTTGTAATATAAGCTTGTATGACTTTATTTATGTTTTAGAGTTGTGTTGTGGTATCTTCAAGTGAGTCCTTAGGCTTGATCGTGCGCATTTACGTGTATGATTAGTGCACGATTAAGCCGGGGTCGTCACACATGATTAACCATGCATAATCTCCTCAGCCTCAGCAAGCCCCGCCATGCCCGCAGCTATCTTGAGGGCAGCTTGGTCGAGGCCTATGAGCTTTGCAATCACGGCAATGTTGCCTTCTGAGAGGGGCTCCTGAAAGCGCTTCATGATCTGCGCCGCCGCCTTTGTGGTCATCTTGTCTTTTAGACCAAGCTCTCCCAGCTCCTGGACGAGGCGCAGCACAGCCCTTTGGGCCATCAGGGTAGAGATGCCCGCTGCCGCCTGACGAGCACTGCGGCGAGAGGGGACTGAGGTGGCTCTGGACTTGGGTGGAGCAGAGTGACGAGGACGAGGCGGCTGGCTTGGGAGGACCGGAGGGAGCACCGCGGCGAACAGCTCAGCCGTGTGCTCCTGACCGTTGTCAATTTGCATTGCGCCCACCCTCTGGGTGACCGCCTCCATCTGGAAACCAACTGTGGCTATTGCGGGGGAGTTGATGCAGGGTAGCAGGCATGGTAGCATCTCTGGGCTCTCCAGCTTGGCAGGCCCGTCGCACAGACGAGGAGGGGAGCGGCCGCCGTTCTCAAAAGCAAGAGGAGCATCCAGGGCTTCGAGCATGGCGTTCTCCATTTCCAGCTGCATGCAGTCCGTGCGCGGGGGCGGGAAGAGGGCGCGTCCGGAGTTGGAGAAGGAGAAGAACTGGGCCATCGGGTCCACCTCCGCCTGCGGGGCAGGCACCGAGCGGAGGGGGAGAGGCGGGGTGGCGCGCAGAACCGGCGCACCAGAGTCCTTCTCAGCTTCAGGGCGGCCGCGGTGCCGTCCCACAGGGGTCCTACTGCGATGGCGGTGCGCCTCCTTGACGATGTCCGCACCGCTTCCTCTGGCGTGGCAGCCACGGCCGAGCAGGCGGTCCCTCCAGGACCGGCCTGAGCCGCCACTTCCTCCTCCTTCTTCATGGTCTCGGCCGCCTCCCCCGAGCACGGGGCCACAGCCCGCAGCCCCGATGCGCGGCGTGCTGCTGTGAGCCCTGCCCTGGCCGTCTTCCATGTGGGCCACTCATGTGCCAGGCTCGATGCGCAGGAGGGGGCGATCGTCGTCTTCGTCCGAGGAGGGCAGCCCACTCTGCCCTGAGTGAGAGGAGCGCGGCGAGAGGGGGGTCCAGTCCTCCAGCAGGTCGACGTGGATCAGCAGGACATGGCGTCAAACACCAGGCGGCGGGGGGATGCGGCGATCTGCGGGGGCGAGGCCGATGATCTCGTCAGCTCGGCCAGCGCCCCGCTTGAGCACCCAGAGAGCGCGCCTGGTCAGGATGTGGGCAACATCCCAGACCTAGAGCCAGAAGGTAAAGGTCTTGGTGTGGCCCTCTCCAGAGTGCACGAGTCCAGCCGGTCGACGCGGCCAACGTCGCCGAGGGCCTCCTCGGCTCCCGGCAGAGACCAGAACTGCATCGGCAGGTCTTCCACAACGACGCGCACATGGTGGTTGAACTTGAGGAGCGCGGCATGGTCGTCCTCGTGCCAGGCCCTGATGAAGTACTTGCAGCCCTCGACCTTGATGACGCCGCGGCGCACGGCGTTGTCCCGATGCGCAGGGAGGTCGAAATGGACGAGGAAGGCTTCTGGCTGGTGGGCGGTGACGCGGAGCTGGTGCGGCGGGGTGGACAGCTGCTCGAAGATGACCCTGCCAACGGCCGCAGGGGTGGTGGAGTGCGAGCGGTCCGCGGCGGAGAGGGTGACGGCGTGCTGACGCAGGAGGTGCTCCTCGATCTCCAGCGCCGGGGTGGCCACGATCACCTTGTTGCTCTCCCGCGGCCGCCTGGCCGGGTCACAAAGGGAAAGGCGGTCCATGGGCGCAGGAGGAGACGGAGGCGGGAAGACAAGCCGGTCCCGGACCGGGGCTCTTGCCGCTGCAGGAGGCTTCAGGCGAGCACGGGCAGCCCCTCCTGGGCCCCCGTTCCTTGGGTTTTGCGGGCACTCCTTGCCGGGCGCCGAGGAGACCCTCGGCGACGTTGGCCGCGTCGACCGGCTAGACTCGCGCACTCTGGAGAGGGGCCACACCAAGACCTTTGCCTTCTGGCTCTGGGTCTGGGATGTTGCCCACATCCCGACCAGGCGCGCTCTCTGGGTGCTCAAGCGGGGCAGCCACGGCCGAGCAAGCGGTCCCTCCAGGACCGGCCCGAGCCGCCACTTCCTCCTCCTTCTTCATGGTCTCGGCCGCCTCCCCCGAGCACGGGGCCACAGCCCGCAGCCCCGATGCGCGGCGCGCTGCTGCGAGCCCTGCCCTGGCCGTCTTCCACGTGTATGAAGAATACGTGCTTTGCTTCCGTTGACGTTTTCTGAAACACAGAATAGAACGCAATCTGCAGATGTATACGCACGTGTGGCACGTTCACGCAGACATCTTATGCCCGGCCAGTTTAATCACGTTGTTTATGTTTTTGAAACCCGAAAATTGATTATTCAAACCATGCATGCACTTTGTACTAGTAGTTCATTTTTATGTATGAATAATGGGGCTCAGAGAAAGATGCATGCATGTTCATATAGGCCATGTGCATGATTTGGTACACGTATAAGCAGGAGCGTCGTACACACATGCATGCTGCATGCACCGGTCGTTGTACAAGCTTGCCCGGTCGCAAGCAAATCTTGTTTTTTTCATGGTAACACGTGTCTCATTTATATTATAAAGATTAAAGTACATGTCACGTAAGGATCGACATGATAAAACTGAAAAGATAGCAGAACATCTTTGATCTTCACACCAACGCCCGTCACCTGCCTCCAGCACCATCATAGCAGCCACCGAAGAAAAGAATGACGGATCACCTCCTCACCCGAACTCGACGCGGCTCCATCGCTGATATGCAGCTTTGCGGACCTCCAAGGTGGTTCACCAAAAGTGACGCCATTGCCATTGGACGAATCAAACCGGGACAACATCCCGGACACGTCATCGAACTCCAGATCTGACACCCCAGCACAACTAAGACGCCGAAGGAGGAAACCATAATTGCCATCCACGAACCATGAACCTAGCACATGTCTTGTCTTCCAGATGTCGTCGATGCAGACCACAATCTGCATCCGCTCCTAAACTACCTCCCAAGCTCCGCGCCGACGCTGGAGCAAACGCCGTCGCAACGGCAGAGCCCGAGGACACAGGTCCACCACAAGGATACCGTCGCCGCCACGCCATCCTTACTTGAACAGACTGGTTTTCAAATTCACCCCCAACCATAGGACCGAAGGCCTCGTCAGGGATGGATCCGAAGAATCTTTATTCAGCGCCGTCATCATCGTCGTCGAAGCCAAGACGATGAGCAGCCTAAAAACCTAGACTACAAAAGAGTAAAACGATCCACACACATGGATCCAACGACCCCCCTCACCACCAACAACCAAGGTCACCGGCGGAGAAGAGCCGCCGAAGAACGGAGCTAGAAGATTGGCCTCCTGGCGGCGGCTAGGGTTCCAGCCGCCAGGACCAGAGGAAAAACGACCAAGTAACTACTCCGATAGGGTCCTCCAACCCCGTTGGTCGCAAGCAAATCAACGAGGTGTACTCTTCAGGCACCTGTCATGTACATACGTTCAGACCGAACAGTACACGCACTACCTCCACCTGCACTTGAACAAAAGAAAAAACAGGCGAGCACGTGTGGCGGTGTGATACGTGCATGCCAGTGAGTGTGACCGTTGACATGCATTCATCATCAGCAGACTACTTCCGCATTCGAAATACTGCTTCCGTCTTATAATATAAAAGCATTTTTAACACTATGACAAAGAAAACAGTAGACAACTCAATTAGCCTCCAAAAAGCAGAAGGTCATGTTTAAATAATTGTGTGTATGTGGATAACATGATTTTTTTTTTGCGGAAAAGACCCCAGATCTATTAAGGAGAGCCAGTGATGCAAACCCCAACAAAGAAAGAAATTACAAACAGGTCCCTGGGGAGCCGACCACCCACACACTCCACCGCAAGCTGATGGCGCGCCGCCGCTGTCGCCGCCACCGCACCCACCCCGGGCCGGCGTGACCTTAGAATCTGCGGACGAACTTTGTGCAAGCGGGAAGTCTTCAGACACAGGTCCAGACGGACCAATACGCCGGAGCCGTAGCAGCCAACAGGCATCACCGACACCACCTTGCCTTCTCCCTCACGGACGGGCCAGAGGGATGCAGATCTGGAATCCCACCTCCTAAACATCCTCCCAAGCTTGACGATGGCGCCGGAGGGAGCACCACCGCGACGAAGGACAAGCCGGAGGAGAAGAGCCCACCACAGCACCAGCACCTCCGCCACACCGATGTCGTCCAGGCAGAAGGCCACTGAGTTTCGCCACCGCCGCCACGTCCAGGGAGGACCTGGCGCCGGAGAAGAAGCCCAGGGCAGCAAAATCGCGAGCGGCATCAGCCACTCCGAAGACCCAGGCCCCAGATCGAGAGCTCGATCCAGAGCACACAAAAGCAGCTGACCTGAATCCGTCCCCGTCGATGAAGCCGAAGAGACGATGCAGCATCAGATGCACACCTTATTCGCGGGCATCTCCACCAACGCCGACCAGCCGGAGCCGAGAACGCCGCCGAGGAGCCCACCCCGACACCCAAACAACCTAGCTACGCTACCTGTACACGAGATCCACCCGGCGAGCCATCTCCCCCTCCACCCCCGACAGCCCGAAGGCCATCGCAAGGGGAAAGAGAGAGGGACTCGCCGGCGGAAACGAGGTCGCCGACTCGGTCGCCTCTCCCGCACTGTAGATGGGGAAAAGGGAAGGGTCGCGAAGGGTGTGTATGATCTTTTGTTGACTATAAAGAGAAATGGGTTGTTAGAGCATTACAGCCACAATCCGACCCTTATACATCCGCGACTGTATTCATGTATGTCAAATCCGATTCCTTATATTCATGCTACATATGCACGTATGAAAATCAACCTACGTAGATCAGCGCATCTGATTCCAAATCTACTTAAATCTGGCATAATTCAAGCATAAACGATCACCGACAACCAAAATATGCAGTTTCAGTCATACATTACCCTAAACATACGACAAAAAACTAAATTAAACGGCATTTCCTCCGCCCTTCCCTCGCGGTCGGCGGTGCTGCTTTGTCAATCGGTGTATGCGTCGGCCGCCGGATGGTCGTCGTTGTTGTTGGAGCTTGATTCGTCGTCGGAGTAGTCCGACAGCTCCATATGCTCCCCGGCAAGCCTCCGGAGGAAGCGCTCTTGCTCCTCCGCGTGGCTCTTCGCCTTCGCCAACGTCGCGCGCTCCGACAACTCGATACCGAGCCAGAGCGGTTTGGCGTTCTTACGCCAGAGCCGCCACGCATCCGACTCTGTCGTTGTTAGGGAGCGCCGGAGGACGGACGCAATGAGCGCGTCCTTGGGGTCGACCGGCGCACGTGATTGCCTGTCGCCTCGCCGACGCGGCGCCCTATGCCAGAGCCTACCTCAGGCGTCGCCGCCTCCGCTGTGCGGCCTACGCCTCTGACTCGGGCGTCCTCGATAGGCCCGACGTCGGCGAGGGCACAAGCACCTAACGGTCCCCATGCACGTCCCAGAGGTACAAGGGATGTGGTGGCAAGGGAGCGGCGTACCTGTAGTGGGCGGAGCGGGCGACGCTGCCACCGGTGCTGCGTCGGACGGGACGGCCCGGCAAGGTCGCCCGCACTACAACGGTGGGACGGCCTGGCAATGTCGTTCCACGAACTGCCTCCCAGATCTAGATGGAGCGGCGCAAAGCGATGTGGAGAGCGACCGCATCGACGTCGCTCTCGTCGCCGCCGAAGCCAAAGCTACTGCGGTCATCCGCCATGGATCGGACGCGGAGAGAAATGACGGACGGGAAGAGGAGTGGATAGAGAGAGTGAAGTGGACTGAGCGGACTGCGGGCTAGGGTTCATCGGAGGGGATATTTGTGGGGACGGGGGTGTGCCGGCCTGATGTGGCAGATGCGTCCGGGTCGCCCCATATCCACCCTACATTTGGGCTGGATATGAAGGGCCTGGACAGCCCGAGCGTTTGAGGCGTCTGGATGGGTCGATTTTTTGTGACCGGTCAGCGACCGGACCGTCTGTCCGGACGTTTGTGGCGGATTTGGATGCCCGGCTGTAGATGGTCTTATACTTTCACCACTAAACGTTGCAAAAAAAAAGGAGATACTAATATCTTAGAGGGTGCTTGGATACGTTTTAGTCTCATGACTAAAAGTAGTGGGACTAAAACTTGCTAGCCTCATCCATGCTTGGATCCAAATACTAAAGAGGCTAAAATCAAGTTAATGAGCATTTATTATCCTCCAAACCCTCCAATCCAGAACTCGCATGTGTTAAAGGAGAGGAGTTAAATGAGGAGAGAGAGGACTAATCCACATTTTAGTAGGGGTACCCCTGACTAAAATTTTTTAGTCTCAAGACTAGTTTTAGCCCCTCTTTAGTCAGGGGTGCTTGGAACTTTAGCCTCTTAAAGAGACTATTTTTAGTCAGACTAAAATAAGTCCCTTGGATCCAAGCACCCTCTTAATCATGTACTCTCTCCCCGATCTAAATTAATTAACTCATGTTAAAGTGTTAATCATGAGTTACGGGTTCGAGTGAGTGATTTGCTCGCAAACTTTGGTCTACCTAGCCAACACAGTATAGGTGGTGGGGTTTGATGACCATGGTGAACAATTTTTTTTCTTTTTTTTGTGGGGGTGATGAACTAAATCTTGACGTGCATAAGTAATTGTATTTTTATTTTCTTGTATAATCATGAACTAAAAGGGGCATGCAAGATTCTGAAAACATCTCTTCTCGAAACAGGCTTTCGCCCCGCTTTATAGATAAAGCACCAACCAGACAAAGTATATGGCCGAACGATACAAGGTGATGAGATAGTCCTCATACAATGTCGATTCCAAGATAACCGGATCACGCAGAAACGACTACGCTACCGACAAAGAACAAAGGAAGAAGAGTACAACGCCACACTACGCCCTATAACACCTAAGTTCCACGACAACGCCCTCAGGAGGGAGAATGGCGCCAAGCGTCATCGCTGCCGAGTCCAAAGCAGACACGGGTTTTCACCCGGAACCCTGGCCCCGAGAGGAGCACTACAACAACGTCTTCAGGAAGAAAGCGGCGCCCGCGAGCATCGCCGTCGTCGGCACCAAGCGCAGAGCTTTCGCTCATCAACTCCTCTATGCCACCATGAGGTCACTAGGACAAGCACGACGTGTCTAGATCCCCTGGTCCAGATCGAGGTGTAGCCACTGCAAAAGACAGAGGCACGCCCGAGCCACCCACCGCTACACCTCTCGCCGTCCACATGGCCAAGATGGAAGCCACCACCCCCGACATGGGGCCCGCCGGAGAGCCAACCATGTGGGCCGCCGCCCCGGCATCCATGTCTGAGACACCGCTACCCGCCCACATCACGATGCAGCAACCACGGAAGGAAGAGTAAAAGGGGCCTCCTTTCACTCCTAGCCCGGCATCAGTCACGGGATCTAGGTCGACGCCTCCACAGTAGGAGGCATCCACACCCGCGTCCCTAGCCAGTCCCGTGGACCGAAGGAGACACAATCCCATGACTGCCGCGGCCGTCGGCGAGCAAGCTCACACGACGCCATGCCCATGGTCATCACGTCGATTTGCCCCGACGGAGCAGCGAAGTCCCCGACCACCACCAACGACCACCGCGCCCGCATCCCAGGACAGGCCCGACACCTCCTACCCGAAGCACCAGCTCTGATCCGCCCCGGGCCTCGATCTGGCCCACCCGAGCACGAACCCTAGATTTGCGCCGTCCCCGTTGCGCGTGCGGCCGACACCGCACCACCAACGCCCGCCCAACCCCGTGCACCATAGGCACATCTCCGGGAGCAGGAGGCCGCCATCACCACGCTACGCTGCCCGCACAGCCCCGGCTGCAGCACCGCCGAAGCCCGCAAGGCACGCCCCGCCCTTGCCAAGGCCCTGGATGAGCCCTAGCCAGCAGCAGGGCACCACCGCGCCGACCCCTGCAGCCAAGAAGCAGAGAATCCACCGGCCAAAGCCGTTGCGGCCCGCGTTGTCCGCCGGCCGAACAGCCGTCGCTGCCCAGATGCACTCCTCGGCCGCGCGGCCCTTCATGCCGCCGCCACGTCCGCGCTGGAGATGCACGCCGAAACGCCGCCACGCCACGGCACCTCGCGCCCTGACACAGGAAGGTCGGCCCGCGCCGCTCCATCGCGCGAGGGAGAAGGCATGCCCCGCCGGCGCCGGCACCGGTCGGGCTTTGCCCGGCCGCGTCCTTTGGCGACGGCGAGGGTGGAGGAGGGAGGGGGAGGTTGCTGGCGGCGGAGATCGGAGGCCCTCCTCGACGCCCCGCGGGTGGCGGCGGGGGAGGGGATAGGGTCCTGCGGCGCACAGATGCAAGCTCTTTGTTTTGGGAGGAGTCCGGGCCCGATTCTAAAAACATAGTAACGTGAGGATAAGTTTGTGCATTGTAACTTGACATTCCTCTTTTAGATAGCTTGGCGTTTTGGAATTGATGTCGTCTTTTTACCTCAAAACGTTGTCATCTGTAGGGATGGAAACTTCATTATCGGGGCCTAGTTATCTTCTTGCAAAGCCGAGTCGAAATGTAAAATCCCTACAATGTTTTTCCTTTGAAATTGAGATGAACAGAAAGACTTCTCCATTTTTATAGTTTTTTTTACTATGTTCCTTTCAACCGTATGGATGAAGAGTACCTTCCACTTAAAAAAGAAAAGAAAGAGGAGTACCTCCAATTCCTATCAATCAAGAGGCCCCGAAGGGAAAGTTCTGCCAACCAAGCAACATAAACTTCTCTAGAAAAAGGTAAGCAACATAGAAGCGTATATCTACAAGTATTCACTTGCAAAGAAAGAAAAGAAATCAATTGCTCAATTTGGTTCAAGATAAAGCAAGAGCTCCCATTTCTTCCTTGCAAGCAAAAGCAATAGCTTCAGCCTTCGGGTGGGCCTACGACAGCCTAGGAGCGATGCCACTGGTTTGGGGGCCCTTCCTAACGTGGGGCCGGCATGTCATTATCCGTGAGATAAACACAACCACTGGCAACACGGCAACAACCCTACCGAATCTTTCGTATAAAATGAAGAAAGAAATACCGGCCGGGTCGTTATTCGTGGGCCCACTTGTCACCGGGCCAAGCTGCGTCGAGCCTTCGAGTGACGGAGCTCTCAACGGTCGCACCAAACCTCTCTGACACGGGGGGCCCGCGCAGCGAGTTCACCCACAACTGCCCCTCCTAGTCCCCCTCCCACTTCTCCCCCCGCCCAGTTCACCATTTCTCCGCCGCGGCCGCACACTCCCCGCGGGACGACGAGGGTGAGCGGGAGCGGGAGCGCGAGAGAGGGCGAAGCCCTAACCCTCGATCCCCGATCGGAAGCCGATGGCCGCGCTTTGCCCCGTCGTCTCCCTCCTGGTCCTCGTCGTCGCCGCCTCCGCGGCACTCGCGCCGGTGGCCTCCGCGGTGCCCTTCATCGTCCTGCACGGTTAGGGTTTCGGGCTCCCCCATCCTCGTATCGATTCGGGGTCTGTTTGGCGTTAGGGTTTCGTCTTGAGGTTTTGGCTGGCTGGCTGTGCTCGGGCGCAGGGATCGGGGACCAGTGCGGGAACGACGGGATCGCCTCCTTCACCGATGAGCTCGCCGAGTGGTCGGGATCCAAGGGATACTGCATGTAATGGCGTCTCTCCTTCTCGCTTCCTCTTTTTCGCGCGGATTGTTTTTGTTGCCAGTGTGCTCAAGCAGTTATGTTGATTACAGCGCGTAGAAGTATTCTCTACCGTCATGCAGTCATGTTGATTATAGCTAAGCAAATGTCGGTCTGTGGACCTTTGTGTTGGGCTTGCTGATTTGTACGCTGTCAAATTTTTTGTTGGGTGTGTTGTTTGCGTGTTAAGCAACGAATCTGTACTGTCTGTATGTGGATGTTGCGACATCCCACCTCCGATAATATGTGGTGTAAAACTTATGTGAGTTAAATCTTATGATCTGTGTTATATTATATAGCGTAAAATATTATTTTTGTTTCCATGTGAATGTCAATAAATATGGATTCCCAAATTAGTAATGTTAATCTAATTAGGCGTCTCTTGTCTGAATATCTGAGTGCAGCTTCAGAAATTAAGAGCCTGAGCAATCTATGTACCCAGCTTCCGCCACGAGATATTGCCGCTAGCTCTCAGTGCCATTACTTTGTTTGAATATTAAATAATTTAGCTCACGGCAGTTCTTGTCGAGTTTATTGTTGGAATTTAAACATGTTCTTCCTGTACAGGGAAATTGGGAGAGGATCATGGGATTCATGGTTAATGCCACTTCAAGATCAGGTTGGTTTCTTACTCTTAATTTTCTTTAACTAAATAAACCGTTCCTTGTAGAAGTTTCTAAGATCACAAGGTCATCTACAGGCAAATGTGGTTTGCAAGAAGGTGATGCAGAATCTTCGGTACTACTTTTCTGTATAGTATCCAGAGCCGTCATGGAATTGGTTTTCCAGGTAAAGGAAATGGAAGAACTTCATGCAGGTTACAGCATAATTGGCCTTTCTCAGGTGCGTTCATGCTGATGTGCTATAATTGCGTTCAGGGCAAGAATACAGTGTCATAATGTGCATATATTTTCTGTGCTACTTTTTTGTATTACTGTGCTTGTCGTTTCTAATTTTTATAATCCAAATGCCTTTCTGAAGCTAAGTAATTCTGAAGTCTGATGATGTCCAAATTAGTGCCAATTGACTACCCGTAAATTTGGGATGTTCTGTGATAAATTCTTACTGGCTGTTGATTTAGGAAGATTTTACCGATAGTTGCCATGTACTTTCACAAAAATCAGTTACTCTGAGTTAAAGAGTTTCCCTCCTGTGCTAAGCCATCTCTTACCTTTCAGGGGAACTTAATTGGGCGGGCAGTAATTGAGTACTGCGACGGTGGGCCACCGGTGAGCGAATTTATTTGCTTGCCTTTATGCAATAGTAACAGTGTAAATCTCACCTAATTTGGTCCACTAAATAAGAAAGTTAACATTTTGGCCAGCACCCACACATGTTATGATGGTGATAGAAGATCATGATGATAGGAATACTGAAGAACATTTGTAATTTTGTTAAGTATATCCATCTATTGTACTTAGCTGATTCAACAAATGGTGATGCTTAATGTTTTGATTAGGTTCTTCACTTCATGAGTATGCGTATCAGTAGTGCTGCGAGACTTCTTTCAAAGCATTATTTTTGTTACTCTGAGTGATGATTAGGGCTTTTCCTGTACTGTATCCCTTATAGTTTATACTGTATGATATTGTCTTCACTTCTTCTGGGGGAACTATATATCTTTATTTATTGTAACAGGTAAAAAAATTCATCTCAATTGGGGGTCCTCACGCTGGTACTGCTTCAGTGCCACTTTGTGGTGTAAGCTTACTCTGTCCTTTCCGAGTTATCTTTTATCAGTCTATTTAAAGAGTAAGCTTGCTTTGTGGTGTAAGCGTACCGATGGATTAATACTAGTAATAAACAAGCACTTACGACTTTCTAGATAACTACTGACTACTGGTTGACACCTCATCCGTTAAGATGGATTATTCTCTTTCATCCAAGATAGATGTTGATTTAGCTCCATGTAATAGAATACGCTAAAGTGCGATAAAAGCTAGTGCCAAGTTTTCAGCATAGTCCCCCTTCCCAGGGAAGAAATCTTCATTCAGTATACACATTCAATGGGAAAAGTTATTTGAAAAAAGAACATAATGAACAGTATTTGCAAACCAGAACCTACTTGAATGCCATGAAAATTTGACTGAAGAAAGTATGACATACAATATGAAATTTTGTGGGGCTACCTCCGTCATAGAACATGAAGTTTTGTTGGTCTACCTCATATTTTTTTTCTTAATCATGTGCGTGCTCACTTTTTATGATTTAGTCTTCCTTCTCCATGACTATCAAGTCTTAACATTTCCCTACAGTTGTCTAAATTGTCAATTTGCTGGTATAGATCTCAATGGAGCTACTTGCATGTAAAGTACAAGCAAACACCTCCTCTTTCACTTAATGCATGTAACCATCTGCACTTGTATCTGAGTGCACTAGATGTTTAATGTCGTCTACCCTATTGGTTCATGTGAGTTACAAATTATGAAAAGATGAGGCAATGTTACCCTGCAGCAAAATCATTTTCTCATGGTATCAAATTGGCCAAAATTTATACTTCAATGTTGTAGAAGCAACCAAACCATTGTAGGTTAAGCTAGTTTGGCGTGAGTCACTAGAGCAAACAGCACTGCATATCCTCAATTCTTGGTCAACAGGTTAGCAATGGAACGAACAGAAAATCTGTAGATTGTAAACTGATGTTGCTTTCACAGTGTCCCCCTGTTTTGTCTGTGTGTAGGAACATACATACCCCCAATAATGTTGTTGCTGCTAAACTCATGTTTTCTAGTGTTATATTTAGCTGTACAAGGAACTTGAATTCTCTGGGTACTGGGTAGTGATATTAATTTATACAGTTTCCACCTATTGTTACTGTCCTATTAAATATTTTCTCTTTGCAGTCTGGTATTCTTTGCGTTCTTGTTGATGTGCTGATTCAACTGGAGATATATTCAAACTATGTGCAGGTTTGTATGTGGTGTCTGTTATTTGGTCACAGTTATCATTATTAGACATGACACATAATGTTTCTCTGAATAACTTGAGGTTGGTGAAATTACAGGCACATCTTGCCCCTAGCGGTTACCTAAAGATTCCCACTGTGAGTTCTTTATGCTATATTCGCTTGCATATCCTGGCCATCAGGATCACTGTTTGAATTCAACCTATTTAGTTGTACAGCTGTGTTCTGTGATCCTAAATGATACCTTCAATGAATACTTCTATCCTATGAACCGCTAAATGACAACCAATCTCCCTTTCTTTTTCAGGATATGACAGATTATTTGAAGGGTTGCAAATTTCTTCCGAAGCTTAATAATGAGATACCAAGTGAAAGAAACATTACATATAAAGAAAGATTTAGCAGCTTGGAGAACTTGGTACTGATCATGGTATGTTGAGCAAACATATACTATTCTTGTTTTACCCACTTACACTCAAGGGTAGTCCCTACACTCCAAATTAGTTGGAGCTCTAGCTTTGTCCCAAGTCAAACTTCTCTACATTGACCAAGTCTACAGAGAATGTGCTAATATCTAGACTAGGTCAAACACAACAGTTTGACTTAGGACAGAGCTACAACTTGAATTTCATTTGTAAGAGAGGGAGTATGTGGTAGGGATCAGAGCAGAACTAGGTTCTTAGTCAATTTCATTTTTGTTATTTGATATTGGGCACTAGTGTACCCCACTCGTTGTATTCTATAGGGAATAATCAGTAAATAAAACTGCTCTTGGTGATATTCAATATGCAAAACAAGAGTTAGAGTGAACATATAATCAACACTCAACAATCATAGTACATGATAAACAAAATGGCAGCTCAAAAATCTACTGCCTCAGATTACCCTCTTTGTCTTCTGCATTCCACATTGTGAGATACTTTGTCTGCTGAGGAGCTGACGCTTTGCCTTTCCAAACTGCTAAACAGTTTGAGGACGATGCAGTCTTGATACCTCGGGAAACAGCATGGTTTGGTTATTATCCTGATGGCGCCTTTAATCCAGTGCTGCCTCCTCAAGAGGTACTGTGCTGCTTCCGAATTGCATCTTTCTTTCTACCAAAAAGTACTTAATCATTCCTCGCATTGCATCAACTCCTTGAAAAGCAGCTTCAGATTTGTAGTACATAAACTGGGGGCCATAAGAAATTTCTGGCGATTTCGTATAGTTATTATCATTTTTGTCTGACTGTTAAGAAAATGCCTTGTGTGTAGACAAAGCTATATACTGAAGACTGGATCGGCTTGAGGACTTTGGATGAGGCTGGGCGTGTTAAGTTTGTGTCGGTGCCAGGAGGTCACCTCCGCATATCAAGGAGCGACATGAAGAAGTACATAGTGCCTTATTTGACACCGTCATGTGGATCATCCAAGCAGAGTATTCGTCGAATCTTGTCATACTGAGGATAGGTAAACCACGCTTGCGGCTGTAATCGCACTTGTTCTGGGTCTTTGTAAGCCCAACCCATGTCTCTCTGCATTAGTACCTTATAAATACATTGGCGAAGCAGACTGGAACCATAACGTTGCTGTGTTCGGGGTAAATAGACTGGCGAGTTTGCAGCAATGGTCTCATCTTCCGGTCATCATGGAATCAGTTTGCGCAAATGTTGTGACTGGTAGTTTGATCCTAGCATGGGATCGAGCTACCGTGGAAACGGAATATCATAACATCACTTCTGTACGTAAATAATAACATAAGAAATGTATGGTGGAAACATTGTTTTCTGAACCTTTTCTATGCAAATGTTGGTCCTACATCCCCGTCTATTTTCCAATCTCAAAGTAATCTTACTCATTTTTGAAGTACTCCCTCGCGCTGCCTGAGCTCCCACCCGGCCATCCCTGCCGTCGAGCCATTCACGATGAGCACGTCGCCGATCGGGAGCAGCAGCACCCTGTTGCTCATTTGGAGCGCGAGCTAGTAAACGTCGTGCGACACGTCACAGCAGACAAGCACCTCGACATGCGTCTGCCGGGCAGAGATTTTTCTTGGCCACAAGCTCCATGGTCTCGTCCAAGATCGGCGTGGTACTGCAGTCGAACATGCGGATAAAATACTACAGGAGCAGCTGCATGTGCATGGCCCAGACGCCGATGTTGGCGTGGAGGAGGTGCTACTCGCGTGCTACAAGGGTTAGAGCATCTCCAGCTGCGCCCCCAACAGGCCCCCCAGGGCGACTTTTTTCGCGCCGGCGCCGAAAAAAACCCCCCAGTCGCGCCCCCAAGACGCTGAAATCCGCCGGCTCGGCCCGTTTTTGGGACCGGCGATCCCAGGCCGAACCCAGCGCACTGGGGGACGCTTGGGGGCTCCGGCGAAAGGGAAAACCGCGTCCGGGCCATCACTGTCAGGCGAAAACGCATCTTGCACGTCCAGATTCGCCCCCAACCGCGCGCACGCCGGCCCGTCGCCGACCACCCCTAGATAGGCCATTCCCCCGCCGGAAAAGAGAGAGAGAGCCCCGCCGCGGCATACACCTTGTTCCTGGGCGAGCTTTCCTGCACTCCGGCCGCGCAGGGCGGGATACCGGCGGCTGCGCGCCTACCACACCCGCCAGGTGTTCGACGAAATGCCTAGCTTGGAGATTGACTCGGACGACGAGGAGGCGCTCGCGGCGCTGCTGGAGGAGGAAGCCGATGCCGACGCCCAGGACGAAGAGCATCTCACGGTCGTCGCCGCCCTGGCCAGCCTGCTCGCGAGCAATGCAAAGCCGCGGCGAGGTGGCTCGGCGCCGGGCCGGCTGAAGGCAAAGCAGAGGCATCGACTGGATGGCTATTGCTTGCTCTACTCCGACTACTTCGCCGACGCTCCACTGCACGGTGACAAAGTATTTCAGCGCTGTTATCGGATGAGCCGAAAGCTCTTCCTCAGGATTGTGAATTCCATCCGGGAGTTCGACAGCTACTTCAATTGCAAGAAGGATTGCACCGGCACACTTGGATTCACCTCACTTAGAAGTGCACGACAGCTATGAGGATGCTTGCATACGGAGCTCCCGGTGATTCACTGGAAGACTATGGGCGCATGGCCGAGTCCACGACCATTGAGTGTTTCTACAAGTTCTGCAGGGCAGTTGTGGCAGTGTTTGGACCGCAATACTTGCGGTCACCCAATGCTGAAGACACAACTCGGATCCTAGCACAGAATGCAGCAAGAGGATTTCCTGGAATGCTTGGAAGCATCGACTGCATGCATTGGAAATGGAAAAACTATCCATTTGCTTGGCAGGGGATGTACAAAGGCGCCAAAGGCGGTTGTAGTGTGGTACTTGAGGCAGTGGCCACACATGACCTCTGGATTTGGCACTCCTTCTTTGGTATGCGAGGAACTCACAATGACATCAACGTACTGCAGTGCTCCACTGTCTTTGCCAAGCTTGTTGAAGGTCATTCTCCTCCGGTGAACTTCGAGGTCAATGGGCGGCACTACAACAAGGGAAACTACCTAGCAGATGGCATCTATCCGAGATGGTCCACATTTGTGAAGACTATCTCAAACCCTGTGCCAGGAGGCAAGAACTCCCACTTTGCGAAGGTTCAGGAGGCTTGCAGGAAGGATGTCGAGCGGGCATTTGGTGTGCTCCAATCTCTATTTGCTGTTGTCCGGTACCCCGCTCAGACCTGGTCGAAAGATCAAATGTGGGAGATCATGACTTGCTGTGTCATCTTACACAACATGATCATTGAGAGCGAGCAGGAAGAGCCAGTGTTTGACACTGAACCGTATTACAGGCAGGGTCCTCTTGCCCAAGTTGATCACCACCTACCGACAACCTGGATGGCCTTCCTCAATATGCGTCAGGAGATCCGAGACCCACTAGTGCATCAACAATTGCAGCAGTAACTGGTGGAGCACCTATGGAGGCTCAAGGGCAACGCCTAGCTCGACGTGTGATGAAACATGAGTTTTTATTTGTTGAACTATATAATTTGTATTGAACTATTTGATTTCTATTGATTTTCTGTGATGAACTATGTGATATAAAATAACTTCTGTTGAATTTGCGCCGAAGCACACCGAATATGGGCCGAAATTGGTCAATTTGCGCCGATAGCGGGCCAATTTGCGCTGAAAGTGGGCTCAAAAGTGGTCAAATTTGCGCCAAAAGTGGGCCGAAATCGGCGCCTGGGGGCGACCTGGGGGCGGCGGCTGGGAACCCGATCGCTCCCACGCCGATTTTAGCGCCGGTTAGCCCCCAGGCGGCGATATTTCAAGCCCCCTGGGGGGGCGAACGACTGGAGATGCTCTTAGGCAGACTCTTTGTTGCCACGCTCTGGCGTTGGCACCGACATTGTCGATGCAGCTGATTTTTTTTTGAAAAAACACAGATCTTTATTCATTTGCAATAACAAGTACATCGTTTATGAGGAGAGGTACAATTTCACTCAAAGGCTCCTCAAACCAGTTCAAAGCTGTAGAAAATCTAGCTACTTTAGCAAGTTCATGTGCCATCCTATTGGCTTCCCTATTACAGTGCTCGAATCTAGTAATGGAAAAATCACAAGCCAAAAAATAACAATCGTAAAATACTGCCGCCGCTGTACTTGCCGACCGTCCTCCATTATTCATGGTTTCGATGACCTCCAAGTTATCTGAGTTAATTACTAGACGGTTGCAACCCGCCCTTTGAGCCATTGATAACCCATATCTAAGTGCCAAAGCTTCAGCCGTCAGGACATCCGTGCACCAATCAATTCTCCAATCCCCCCCTATGATGAATTTCCCTTTATCGTCCCTCAACACAGCACCCGCCGTACCCCTAAGCAGGTCATGATCAAAACAGGCATCCACATTAAGTTTTACCAACCCCCTTGGAAGTTGGATCCAACCCTCTCTTTCTATAGTAGCCCTTGGTGATGTAGCCATAACATAGTTTAACGTAATAGCATGAATCCCCATAGAGATCTAGTTAGCATCTTGGGTTTTCTCTTTATGGACACTTTTCGCCTCTCCCACCATAAGTACCAAGTTGTAATCGCAATCATCTCACGAACATTCGGAATACCCAAGATAGAGAGCTCTCGTTCAGGCATAGAAAGCAAAAATTCAAGAACCGCCTCACCAGCATAATCAACCTCGCATGCTCCTTTAATAACCTGATCCAGTCCCAACACTCTCCAAACCTCCTTTGCTTTCTGACATTGAAATAACATATGCTTTGTATCTTCTGATCCAAAGGGACAAGCAGGATAACTGTGGGGGTAACTTTTATGTGTCTATTTGCTAAAGTAACTCTACATGGGAGGGTGCCATGTAGCGTTCGCCAAATGAAATTTTTTACCTTCGAAGGACAAGATAACTTCCAAATCTCGCTCCAAATAGGATTATTAGTCATATGTCCCATCTCACCGATTCTTCTTAGTTTTTCCACGTGTTGGTGTTCCCATTGCACTGCATAAGCTGATTGAACAAAAAACATTCCATTCTTTGAATAGCTCCAAGCGACAGAGTCCAAATTGTCATGTTGGGGCAACGAAATTGAAAGAACCCTCTGTGCGTCAACTGGCCACAACATTTGTGTAATCAGATTTTCATCCCAATTACTAGTAACTGGATCAATTAAATCAGATACCCTTGAGATCAAGTTACTCCCTCTAGGTGTGATTACTTTTCTACTTTGTCGATGTAGCTGATGATCGGGAGGAGGACCAGCAGGAAAGGAAAGGGTCTTGCATGCGTGTACAGATTCATGCTGGAAATACATGCTTTGTTTACCATTTTTTGAGGCCATAAGTGACCCACACGAGGAAATCTATTATAACCGTTGGATGAAAATGAGTGGTGCGGGAGTACGAATCGGAGCATGAGAGGGGTGCAGGCAAGCCTTGTCCGGCGCTGATGCCCCTTGGAAGGCCGGAACTCCGTCCACTCTGGTCCAGACCTTTCGCTTCCTCTCGCACGTCACGGTTATTCCGTCTGGTTTCAACAAGGGAGTGCCCAGGTACGTCGGTGTCACCGTTTTCACGGTCACCAGAGACTCTCCCTCGGGCATCACCATCTCCATAGAAATCCCAGACAACAGCTGGAAGCGCACCGTGTTCCATGAGGAGGAGACACTTAGCAGTATCAACTGGTTCAAGCACTTGGGGTCAAGATGACTGCGCTAGAGGAGGCGTCTTGCATCCACAATGACAACATCCCTGTGAGGTGCACCCTCATGTACGTGAAGAAGCAAAAGAGAGGGCAGCAGCAAACAACAACTAGTTCCAAATGGTGGCACCGGCTTAGAAACATCATCTTTTGCGGCAGCAAACAACAAGTAGTAGAATTCTCCAAGTGCAAATTTAGAGAATATTCATACATATTGGTAAAACCTAACACATCACAAAGAGATTTCGGAATTGTGGAAACACTAGCACCCAAATCACATAAAGCATTGCACTCATAATTTTTAATCTTGACTTTAATGGTGGGTTCTCATTCATCATATAATTTTCTAGGAATTGAAATCTCTAATTCTAACTTTTCTTCTAGAGCTTTCATCATAGCTTCTACAATATGTTTAGTAAAAGCCTTATTTTGTTCATATGCGTTGGGTGAATTTAGCATGGATTGTAACAAAGAAATACATTCAATCAAAGAGCAACTTCATAATTAAAGTCTTTGTAATCCAAGAGAGCGGGCACATCACTAGTTAAAGTTTTTACCTCTCCAAACCCCCTTTCAGTAATTTTTTCATCAAGTTTTTCACCCTCCGAATTATGGGGACGCCTTATAGCTAAAGTTGACTCTTCTTCAGTCCCCTTATCATCAATTTTAACATTACTAAAAAAGGAATCAATAGAAGAAACACCAATCATTTTAATATCCTCATCATTACTATGAAAGAAATCGGGAGGAATCGTTTTTTCTAAAAATTCTCTTTTAGCTCTTAGCATAGCGGTTCTCTTCTTACTCTCATCTGTGGAGACATATAAATCTTTAATTGATTCATTAATATCAATCTTAGGTGGTAAAATTCTAGTCTTGAGATTTTCTACATCATGAGTAATTATATCAATGCTCCTAGACATATCATCAATTTTACTCAAATTTTCTTCTATCTTAGTGTTAAAAACTTTTTGAGCATTAATAAATTCTTTGATATTATTCTCAAGATCAGAGGGCATCCTACTATTATTATTATTATCACCATAGGAATTGCCATAACTATTAGAGGAACTTTCAGGGAACGACCTAGGATTAAAATTACCTCTATAAGCATTATTATTAAAGTTCTTTCGTGAGACAAAATTTACATCTATGGGATCATTATTTTGCTCAATAAAGGTAGACAAAGGCACATCATTAAGATCAATAGGAGCATTTTTACTAGCAACCAATTTCATAAGTGCATCAACTTTATCACTCAAAGTATTAATCTCTTCAACAAAATTAACTTTTTTACTAGTAGGTGCTCTTTCAGTATGCCATTGTGAATAATTTGCCATGATATTATGAAGTAATTTAGTGGCTTCACCCAAAGTAATCTCCATAAAGTACGACCCGTGGCGGAATCTAAAAGATTTCTAGAGACGAAATTCAACCCCGCATAAAATTTTTGTATGATCATCCATAAATTTAAACCATGAGTAGGGCAATTTCTTAGCATTAATTTCATCCTTTCCCAAGATTGTGCAACATGTTCATGCTCAAGTTGTTTGAAATTCATAATTTGATTTCTAAGGGAAATAATTTTTGCGGGAGGAAAATACTTAGTAATAAAAGCATCTTTACACTTATTCCAAGAATCAATGCTATTTCGTGGTAAAGATGAAAACCAAATTTTTGCACGATCCCGCAAAGTGAACAAGAATAATTTTAATTTCACAATATCATTGTCCACATCTTTTTCTTTTGCATATCACACAATTCTACGAAAGTGTTTAGATGGGATGCGACATCCTCATTAGGATTACCGGAAAATTGTTCTTTCATAACAAGATTTAATAAAGCGGCATTAATATCATAAGACTCCGCACTAGTGGCGGGAGGAGCAATCGGAGTACTAATAAAATTATTATTAGTAGTATTAGAGAAATCACACAATTTGGTATTTTCTTGAGACATCGTGAGTACGCAAACAAAGTAACAAGCAAGCAAATAAGCAAACAAGAAAAAGGCAAACAAAAAATATTTTTGTATTTTTGTAAAAACTTTTTAGAAGTGGGGGAAATGAGAGGCAAATGGAAAATAATGTAAATTGCAAGGAGATGAAAGTTTATGCGTAGGTACTTGATAGATGTTGATGATGTCTCCCTGGCAACGGCGCCAGAAATTCTTCCTGCTACCTGTGAGCTGCGTTGGAATTTCCTCGAAGAGGAGAGGATAATGCAGTACAGTAGAGATAAGTATTTCTCTCAGTTATGAAACCAAGGTTATCAATCTAGTAGGAGAATCAAGCAACACTATGTAAACAACACCTGCACACAAACAACAAATACTTGCAACCCAACGCGTAAAGGGGTTGTCAATCCCTCAACGGTTATGAGCAAGATTAAATTGTATATTTTTTGATAGATAGATTGAACAAAAATAAAATAAATAAAAAAATTGCAGTAAGGTATTTTTAGTTTTAATATATGATAAAAGATAGACCCGGGGGCCATAGTTTTCACTAGAGGCTTCTCTCGAGAAAATAGCATACAGTGGGAAAACAAATTACTGTTGGGTAATTGATAGAAAAGCAAATAATTATGATGATATCCAAGGCAATGATCATACATATGCATCACGTCCAAGATTAGTACCAAAGCGATTATGCATCTACTAATATTACTCCACACATAGACTGCTATCCAGCATGCATCTAGTGTATTAAGTTCATGAAAAAATGGACTAATGCTTTAAGCAAGATGACATGATGTAGGAAAGATCGAACCATTACAAAGCACATCTTCCCATGGCAAGATAAATCAATCTAGTTGGCCAAACCAACCAATAAATCAGAGAAGAAATACGAAGCTATATTAATCATGCATAAAAGAGTTCAGAGAAAACCCAAATAATATTCATGGATAGATCTGATCATAAATTCACAATTCATCGCATCCCAACAAACACACCGCAAAAAGTCATTACATCAAATAGATCTCCAAGGACAACGAGGAGAACATTCTATTGAGAATCAAAAAGAGAGAAGAAGCCATCTAGCTACTAACTATGGACCTGTAGGTCTATGGTAAACTACTCACGCATCATCGGAGGGCCAACAAGGATGATGAAGAACCCCTCCGTGATCGTTTCCCCCTCCGGCGGAGTACCGAAGAAGGCCTCCAGATTGGATCTCTCGAGAATAGAGGCTTGCAGCAGCAGAAAAAGTATTTCATGGACTCCCTGGTAGGTTTCCTGATTTTTAGAGTATTTATAGAGGCAGAGTTAGGTCAAACGGAGGTCTGTGGGCCCCACTAGGTACCAGGGCGCGCCCTGGTGCCTAGCTGGCCACTCCTTTGTCTTCACGTGGCCTCCCGAAGCTTCCAGGGTCTCTTATCGCTAGAAAAAAATCTCCAAAAAGTTTCGTGGCATTTGGACTTCGTTTGGTATTGATATTCTGCAAAGTAAAAAACAAGCAAAAAATAGCAACTGGCACTGGGCACTAAGTTAATAGGTTAGTCCCAAAAAATGATATAAAGTTGCTTGTAAATGTATATAAAACATCCAAGATTGATACTATAATAGCATGGAACAATAAAAATTATAGGTACGTTGGAGACGTATCAGGTTGCAAGTATTTGTTGTTTGTGTGCAGGTGTTGTTTACATAGTGTTGCTTGGTTCTCCTACTGGATTGATAACCTTGGTTTCATAATTGAGGGAAATACTTATCTCTACTGTACTGCATCATCCTCTCTTCTTCGAGGAAATCCCAACGCAGCTCACAAGTAGCAGGAAGAATTTCTGGCGCCGTTGCCGGGGAGACATCATCAACATCTATCAGGTACCTACGCATAAACTTTCATCTCCTTGCGTTTACTTTATTTGCCATTTGCCTCTCGTTTTCATCTCCCCCACTTCTAAAAAGTTTTTACAAAAATCCAAAAATATTTTCCGTTTGCCTTTTTACTTGTTTTCTTGTTTGCTTGTTTTGAAACTGTCATCATGAGTGATTTTGGTATGGCAGAAACAGATGATGGTAGAACTCCTAAAATTGGGAAGTTCTACTAATCTTGATGCTAAATCTTTTGTGTTGGGACAAGAGAATGTTATAGGGAAAAGTGTAATCCAAGAATTCTTTAATTGCATTGGGACTATGGCTTGTGATGATACCCCTATACTTAAAAGAACCAAAACTTATGCCGATGCTATTTCCGCACTTGTTCTTAAACTTGAGAGAAATTTATCCGCACTCATCCTACCGTACAAAGATTATATTATGAGTTGCCAGTTATAAAAAACCCCAGGGCCAAAAAGATAGCTACCCATGTCCTCATGAATGAATTTGATCACATAGTGCGAGAAGCTAGAGAGATCTTTGATTTTTATGGTATGAACCGTGAAAAACCGGTAATAGATGAGATCCTTTATAATAGTGATTATTTATTAAGGCATTTGCTTTGCAATGATCGCATCTTTGATGAGAATATTAAAAAGAAGTCCCTCCTTTGAGTATGATTCAACAAGTTTTCAATAATGTTAACCAACAATACTCTTTGATAGTAGCTGGTAATCAAGGGGGATTTGCGGATGGGTAACTTGCTAATGCTAAAATTTCTATGAATGATGTGTTTTATGTTATCTTTGATAATCCTCTTGATGAAAACACATCTTTGGAAAAGAAGAAGAAAGGTGACAATACTTGAAACTATGCATTATGCCTAGCTAGGGGCATGAAACAATAGCGCTTGTTGGGAGGCAACCCAATAGTTATCCTTTAAATTTTTGTTTATTTTCTGTTTTTTAATAGATACACAATTATGCTACTGTTATGATTGTGCTTTTCATTTTTTAATTAGTGTTTGTGCCAAGTAAAGCCTTTAGGATGGTTTGGGTGATAGTTGACTTGATTCTGTTAAAAAACAGAAACTTTTGCGCCCAGTTCTGGAACTTGGTAAATTCACAGAAACATGATTTTGCTCTAAAGTTTTTACACATAATTGATATACAAATTGCCCACGATATCTTAATTTTTCATAATTTTTAGAGTTACAGAAGTATGATCAATGTTCAGATTGCTACAGACTATTCTGTTTTTGACAGATTCTGTTTTTGTTACGTTGTGTGCTTATTTTGATGAATCAATGGATTGTATCGGGGGTATAAGCCATGGTAAAGTTAGAATACAGTAGGTATAATGCAATAAAAAAATATAATGGGTTTGCAACAGTACTTAAAGTGGTGGTTTGCTTTATTATACTAACGGATCTCACAGAGGTTTTTGTTAAATTTTGTGTGATTAAAGTTTTCAAGTTTTGGGTGAGATCACGATGGATGAAGGAATAAGGAGTGGCAAGAGCCTAAGCTTGGGGATGCTCGAGGCACCCCAAGGTAATATTCAAGGACTCCCAAGCAACTAAGCTTGGGGATGCCCCGGAAGGCATCCCCTCTTTCTTCTAACGACCATCAGTAATTTTACTTGGAGCTATATTTTTATTCGTCACATATCATGAGTTTTGCTTGGAGCGTCTTGTATTATATGAGTCTTTGCTTGTTTTGCTTTTTAGTTTGTCACAATCATCCTTGCTGGACACACCTATTTGAGAGAGCCATAATTTTATTATGATTTGTTAGAATTGCTGTATGTGCTTCACTTAATTTTTTTGAGCTAGGCTATTGCTCAAGTGCTTCACTTAAATCTTTTTTAGCACAGTGGTGATTTTATTTTTAAGAAATGTACTCTCATGCTTCACTTATATTATTTTGACAGTTAGTAAATTTTAAAGAAATATGCTCTCATGCTTCACTTATACTATTCTGAGAGTTAGTAAATTGTAAAGAAATGCACTCTCATGCTTCACTTATATTATTTTGAGAGTTGATATGATACATTTTGAAGAAATACTTATGCTCCCGTGCTTCACTTAAATCTTTTTGAGAGTTGATAAATAGTAATGGTAATTTGCATGAGATATTAATTTAGTCCCAAAGTGATGAATATTCAAGAGGGATATAATACAAACTTTCATGAAGATCATTGGATATTAAAAACTTGATTCCTTGCAATAGTTTTGCGATATGGAGATAGTAATATGTGAGTCATGTTGGTAAGTAATTATGCTTTAGTAAGAATACTGGTGTTAAGGTTTGTGATTCCCTATGGAAGCATGGTAGTCAATAGTTATGCAACAAAGTTATATCCTACTTGCGGTGTATTATTCAGTGTTAGTTATGTTTAATACGTGTTTATGACCATTTTCTTTTTTGGTTGGTCGCTTCTCAGTCTATTTGCTACCCTTCATTTGTACTAAGTGGGAATGCTGCTTGTGCATCCAATTCCTTAAACCAAAGTTGTGCCAAATGAGTCCACCATACCTACCTATATCCGGTATTCCCACGCCGTTCCAAGTAAATTTGTATGTGCCAACTCTAATTTTCAAAATGAATTTCTGTTTTGTGTGCCCGTAACGCTCATGAAGTGGCAGGGGGTGGCCAATATTTTCCATGCTAGGTATTTTATTCTCACGATGAGTGTTTATTCACTTGTCATTGCACGAGAGTGTCGCGGGTAATAGGGATGCCCAGTCCCGAAATGAAAAAAAAATATATGTTGTTAATAATAAATTCCTTGAAAAGTGTTGGTATGGAAGGCACCCGTGGATACGGCTAGCCATGGATTGTGTAAGAATGGTGGAAAGGAAATAAACTTTACTTTATGTTTGGGAACCGCCTATGATTTATCTAGCATGGAAGATATTGGGAATTCTCGGTCGTTTTCGTTGACAGGAAAAGCATGCCTCTCAGAATAATTTTGTTTGGGAACCGCCTATGATTTATCTAGCATGGAAGATATTGGGAATTCTCGGTCGTTTTCGTTGACAGGAAAAGCATGCCTCTCAGAATAATTTTATCTCTCAATTTAAGCTATGAGCTCTGGCACCTCTGCAAATCTCTGCTTCTCTCTGCGAAGGGCCTATCTATTTACTTTTATGCAATTTTTATTTTAATTTTGAGTCTCCATCTTCTCTTATAAAGCACCAACTAGGGAACACTATTGTCATACTTGTGCATTGGATGTAGCTAATATTTGAGTGTGTTTCATGAATGGATCAATGATTGAGCATAATGGGCTAGGGATAACTTTCTTTAGCGTCGATATTTTGAAAGACATGGTTGGTTGTTGATATGCTTGAGTATTGATGTTTTCATGTCAAATTATAGAGTATTGCTTTGAATCACTCAAGTCCAAATGTACATGATATAAAGAAAATAATATATGATGAATATGTTAGGTAGCATTCCACATGAAAAATTCTGTTTTTATCATTTACCTCCTCGAGGACGAGCAGGAATTAAGCTTGGGGATGCTTGATACGTCTTCGACGTATATATAATTTTTTATTGTTCCATGCTATTATAGTATCAATCTTGGATGTTTTATATACATTTACAAGCAACTTTATATCTTTTTTTGGGACTAACATACTAACTTAGTGCCCAGTGCGAGTTGCTATTTCTTGCTTGTTTTTCACTTTGCAGAATATCAATACCAAACGAAGTCCAAATGCCACGAAACTTTTTGGAGATTTTTTTTCTAGCAATAAGATACCCTGGAAGCTTCGGGAAGGAACGAGAAGACGAAGGAGTGGCCCACTAGGTACTAGGGCGCGCTCTGGTACCTAGTGGGGCCCACAAGGCTCCGTTTGACCAAACTCCGCCTCTATAAATACTCTAAAATCAGGAAACCTACCAGGGAGTCCAGAAAATACTTTTTCCACCGCCGCAAGCCTCTGTTCTCGAGAGATCCCATCTGGAGGCCTTCTCCGGTACTCCGTCGAAGGGGGAAACGATCATGGAGGGGTTCTTCATCATCCTTGCTACCCCTCCGATGATGCGTGAGTAGTTTACCACGGACCTATGGGTCCATAGTTAGTAGCTAGATGGCTTCTTCTCTCTTTTTGATTATCAATACAATGTTCTCCTTGTTGTTCTTTGTGACCTATTTGATGTAATGACTTTTTGCGGTGTGTTTGTTGGGATCCGATGAATTGTGAGTTTATGATCGGAGCTATCCATGAATATTATTTGGGTTTTCTCTGAACTCTTTTATGCATGATTAATATAGGTTCGTATTTCTTTTCCGATTTATTGGTTTGGTTTGGCCAACTAGATTGATTTATCTTGCCATGGGAAGAGGTGCTTTGTGATGGGTTCGATCTTGTGGTGCTCAATCCCAATGATAGAAAGGGACATGACATGTATGTATCGTTGCTATTAAGGGTAACAAGATGGGGTTTATTCATACGTGAGTTTATCTTGTCTACATCATGTCATATTGCTTAAAGCATTACTCCATTTGTCCATGAACTTAATACATTAGATGCGTGCTGGATAGCGATCGATGTGTGGAGTAATAGTAGTAGATGCAGGCAGGAGTCGGTCTACTAATCTTAGACGTGATGCCTATGTATGATCATTGCCTTGGATATCATCATAATTATTTGCTTTTCTATCAATTGCCCAACAGTAATTTGTTTACCCACTGTATGCTATTTTCTCGAGAGAAGCCTCTAGTGAAAACTATGGCCCCCGGGTCTATCTTCTATCATATATTAAAACTAAAAATACCTTGCTGCATTTTTCTTTTATTTCTTTTATTTTGTATTTGTGTCAGATCTCTCTATAAAAAACTATACAATTTAATCTTGCTCGTAACCGTTGAGGGATTGATAACGCCTCTATGCGTTGGGTTGCAAGTATTTGTTGTTTGTGTGCAGGTGTTGTTTACATTTTGTTGCTTGGTTCTCCTACTGGATTGATAACCTTGGTTTCATAACTGAGGGAAATACTTATCTCTACTGTACTACATCATCCTCTCCTCTTCGAGGAAATCCCAACGCAGCTCACAAGTAGCACTTGGCCAGAGCTGTGATGACTTTGATTTTATCCGGGTTGGCCTCGATACCTCGCTCGAAGACAAGGAAACCCAACAATTTCCCTGCAGGGACACCGAAAACACACTTGGCTAGGTTGAGCTTCATCTGGTACACCCGGAGGTTATCGAATGTCTCTTTCAGGTCACCCAACAAGGTCTCCCTTTTCTGTGACTTGACCACAATATCATCAACGTAAGCATGAACATTGCACCCAATTTGCTTGTGAAAATAATTCTGTACACAACGTTGATAAGTAGCCCCCGTGCTTTTTAACCCGAAAGGCATACAGACATAGCAGAAAGCTCCAAAGGGTGTAATAAAGGTCATCTTTTCCTTGTCCTCAACAGCCATCTTGACCTGATGATAGCCAGAGTAAGCATCCAGAAAACACAAGTACTCACAGCTGGCGGTAGAATCAAATGATCTGGTCGATGCGAGGAAGAGCAAACGGATCCTTTGGACAAGCCTTGTTGAGATTTGTGTAATCAACACACATGCGCCAAGTACCCTTTTTCTTCAGAACAAGCACTGGGTTTGCCGACCACTCAGGGTGAAAAACTTCAACAATGAACCTGATAGCTAGGAGCCGGGCTACCTCTTCGCCAATAGCCTTGCGTCTCTCCTTGTTAAAATGACGGAGGTATTGTCTGACAGGTTTCATCTTGGGATACACATTAAGGTGGTGCTCAGTGAGTTCTCTCGGTACACCAGAGAACTCGGTACACCAGGCATGTTAGAGGGCTTCCATGCGAATATGTCCTGATTCTCACAGATGAACTCGATGAGCGCGCTTTCCTATTTGGAGTCCTTGCCAGTCCCAGTAGTAAACTGCTGGGATGAATCTCCAGGGGTGAAATCGACCTGCTTAGTATCCTCGGCTGACTTGAACTTGAGCAAAGGATCTGCCTTAGTAGTTGGATTTTTTAGAGGCATCATATCTGCCGGGTCAACGTTGGCTGTGTAAAATTTTAGTTCTTCTGTTGCGCAGGATGACTCGGCATAAGCCGCATCCCTTCCTCACACTGGCATATAATTTTCCTGTCTCCGTCGACTGTGATGGTGCCCTCTGGACCAGGCATCTTGAGCTTGAGATAGACATAACAAGGCCGAGCCATGAAGCAAGCATAAGCCAGTCGTCCAAAGAGGGCATGATACAAGCTCTTAATTTTAACTGCCTCAAACGTCAGGAATTCTGATCTGTAGTTGAACTCAGTGCCAAATGCAACTTTCAGCTTGATTCGACCAATAGGATAAGCTGATTTTCCAGGGACAATCCCATGAAACACGGTTGAGGAAGGCTGGAGTTATTTTTCTGACATGTTCATTCGTCTGAAGGTATCATAATATAAGATGTTGATGCTAATACTTCCTCCATCCATGAGCACCTTCGAAAGTTTATAACCACCAACATGAGGTGCCACCACCAGGGCTAGACAACCCGGATTCTCAAACCGGGGAGGATGATCCTCTCTGCTCTAGGTGACCGGTTGTTCCGACCAGTTTAAGTACTCGAGGACAGCCGGCTCAACCATGTTGACAACATGTTTATGGAGCTTGCGACGACACTTGCAAGTGTTAGTCGTGAACACATGATATTGCCCACTATTCAACTATTTGGGGGTTGCTATGAAAACCAGGCTGATTGCCATGTTACTGATTGCCTTGTCCGGAACGCTGATTTCCACCGCCGTTATTGCCAAACCCCTGGAAACCATCCCCCGAGCCGCCTGATCCTGGAAGCCGGAATTTGGGAACCCGCTGGATGAGCCGGCTCCCGGGAAACCAGCCCTAGACCCGCCGACACCGGGTTGACCCGGATGTCCACTGCCACCGTCTCCGTGGTGATTCCGATAAGCTTGATTGCAGAACTCCTGCATGATAAAGCAGTTTTCCCACGAGTGGTTGGCCGGCTTGTCTGGGAAACTATGCTTGGGACAAGGGCCTTTAAGTGCTTCCTCATAATTACGAGGCTTGCTACCAGTATAGGATCTGCTAGAGTTGTTGTTCCGTCTCTGACCCTTGAAGCCAGTATTGGTGTTAGCGACAAAGTCTAATCCTCCCTCTGGATGCTTGTGCTTACCACCATTACCTTGACTACCAGGATTTCCGTTATGTCCTGGGGTGTCTGCTGACGACCCATGCAGCCATCGTTCTTATTGCCCTTGCCAGACTTGTCATCATCCGAACTAGGATCTTTCGCGCTGTCTGACTCAGCGTACCTAGTAAAAACGTCAATGAGATCACCCATGTCATGAACCTTCCGCTTGAGGCGCCCAAGCTTCTGAAAAAGAGGCTGAAAGTGATAGTTCTTCTCCAAAATTAAGACAGCCTGGGCAGCTCTTATAATGTCAGAGGAGTGAATAATCTCTGCGACCCGGCGAGACCAGTGATGGGCGGACTCATCTTCTCGCTGAACACAATGCTATAGGTCAACAATCGTCATCGGGCGCTTGCAGGTTCCTTGATTTTTTTTGATGAAACGATCTTTCAACTCTGCCTAGGTATTGATAAGTTCGGAGGCAGGTTTTTCAATCATGTACGAGCCGGCCCCTCCAACATCATAGTCAAGTACTTGGCGCAAACCGCATCACTGACATCCAACATGTCCATGGCGATCCTGTAACTCTCAATCCATGCAGCCGTCTCGAGATCAGCCGTGTAGTTGGGGACCTTGGACATGCGCTCATTACTTAAAGCCGGCGCGAGACAAGGTATTCTGATGGTTCTGGTACTCAGCCCTGTACCTTGTGAAGCCAACGGGGTCATGGGAGGCGACTGAACAACCCCTGCATCTGCTGCCTCTGCCTCTCGCATAGCGTGGGCGTCGTCCACAATCGCCTGCGCATATGAGAATGCAAGCCGGTTTGGAAGATTTTAACCATGCTGCCTGCGCTCACTGCTAGAGACTGTGCGGGCCGGCTCCTACTACGGCTTTGGTGCAGGGTAGAATGAACCCGGTCATGACTATAGGAATAGTTCGCCTGCTGGGTGACCGTAGTCTTCAACATCTCGATGGCGTTCCTAGCCTCAATCTCAATTGGGGTGTTCCCTGTAATCAGAAGCGCAGCAAGATCGCGGGTCGCTACCAGCATATTGTCCACAGGGTTGAAAAATTGACCCACCGGCGTCTGGAAATGGTGAGGAGGTAACTGAACTGGCAACAGATGCGGGGCTGACTCATGCTAGCGCTGTTGGGCCGGCTGATGAGGTTGAGCCGGCTGTGGCTGCCCAACGCATGTGTTCGGGGGCGCAACCCTGGTTAATTGAGGTATAACCGGTGCCTTAGGCGTACTGGTCCCAACTCCTGGTGATGGCATATCTAGCGGTGTGCTAAACATGCGAGTAGGCTCGTAGTTGAAGTGTAGTCGGCTTGCGTGTCTCCTCTGATGAACCACATCTGAAGCATTCTGACAGAAACCCATGTGCCAGGCTTCTGCCTTCAGGCTCTTGGCCTCGTTGTGGATGTGAGTCTGCACCTCTGCCTTGCGAATATTCTCAGTGTTGATGTCCTCCTGAACCTTAGCCATCTGGTCGCGGAGTTTTGTCACCTCCGTGTTATGTTTCGCTTGATTCTCCGCGGTAACTGGGGTTTCCAGAAGCGTCGCCAAGACAGTCATCAAGTCCGCCATAGCCTGAGCCGACGTTTTCTCCGAGCCGGCCGCGCCTGGAGCCGGCTCTGTATCAGCCATGTAAATGGTGGCTCGACAAGGTGGCTCGTGGGCATCTGGAATGATTTCATCATTGGAATAGCCCCCAAGCTTACCATCAAAGAGTGGGAGGATTGACTCGGTATCAACGACCGATGACTCGCCATCGGAGTAGACGAGGGTCTCCGCTCCGGATGCGGAATTGTCCGCAAGATCGACTCCCTGAGTGAAGCCGATGAAGACGTGGTTTCGGCCGGCTTGAGCCCGGCCGGGTCGGGTGCACCGAGCCGGCTCGATGATGTCGATGCAGATGCCCGGCTCGGGACCGTTTTTGCCGATTTTGCCGATGAGGACGTGGATTTTGCCAAAGGGGACCCGGTACCCGTACTCGATTGAGTCGGCCTCAGGGCCCCAGCCGAATCGTCGATGTAGAGCATGTCGTGATGACTCTTGGTCATCCAGCCGATCGCATATCCCTTGTTCCCTGGGCGAGCTCCCTCCAAGAACTCAACACCATCGTGCGTAGGCTCCAAAGTGGGAGCCAACTGTCGTGGTTTTGTCATGACAGATGTCCTCAAAAAAGGACTTAGGCGTGAGGCCATCACAACTAAGTAGTAGCTTGAGAGGGGTTGATCGGGAACAAAGAACACATAGTTTACCCAGGTTCGGCCCCTCACGGTTGAGGTAAAAGCTTATGTCCTGTTTTCGATTGTATTACTAGTGTTATCGATTACAAGCATGCAGATTTGCTAACCTAGCTCTCTATTGATTGTAACTTATCTCTCTACCTCAGGGGCTCCCCTTTATATATAGGTCGAGGCCCTAAGGTCACAACAGAATCCGGGTCACCCTATTCTACTTATGCTTCAAGTCTTCGTCATTGGGCCTTGTTGAGCCGGCCCGCCAATCTATGTAGTAAGCCGGCCCTTGCCTTACTCTTCTAGGCCTTCGCCAGCGACATGCTAGGATGAAGTGACCCACGAGCCGGTATACTCTATGCCGGGTCAGTTCTCCTATCGGGTTAGGATGTCAGGAAAATATCCCCAACAGAGACCCATACCCGGGTGCCAGACCCGGACAAGTGAATCCCTGCTCCCCACCAGGGGAAAGGGTCGTCTTTACCCCCCACCTTCTGAGAGGCTTGGGGTTCCCGCTGCACCCCTTTGTGCATGGGGTGTAAAACCCCCAGTGGTTAACTACAGTAACCACCCTTTTGATTATGCCATGACATCATGTTTAACAGTGCATGATCATCATTAGCATCATATTGCATTTCAACTCCTGATTCAAATGGAAATTTAAATGAAAGTGGAAAATAAAAGTTGTCCAACATAGAAACTAAATTGTTCATTAAATAGCAAATATTCCAGAGACCATTCTAAAATTGTAACCAACAAATAATAAATTAATTAAGAGACACTAACAGTAGCAAAACAGCACTATTTAATCCATTTTCAATTAAATAAAATTCAAATAAAAAGATATGGACACCAAACCATTTTATTGCGATGGTATACAATGCCCTGTGATTTGTGGACCAGGTCACAATTTTTACAAAAGTCATTTGGGTGCCTAAATATTTACAAAACAGAAAAAGGAATAAAGAAAAGCAGAAAAAGAAACAGAAAACAAAAAAAAGGAAAAAGGCCCACTGTGCTGGGCCTAAGTCAGCACAGTGGCCGGCCCAGCCCACCCCGCTCGTCCTCTTCGTACTGCTCACGCCCGGGTCTCGCTGTCGAGCACCTGGTGCGCGCGCGCTCGCCGCACCTGGCCCCCCCTATCCTGCGTCGACAGCGGCCACCGCGCGCCCCTGGAGGGGATAAGGACCCCCCTTGACCCCTCTGGCTAACCCTAGCCACTACTCCCCCTCTCCTTCCTCTGCTCCTCCCTCACCCGAGCGCCACCGCCGCCATGGCTCCGGCGTAGCCACGGCCGCCGTGCCCCTCTCGCCACCCCGACGTGTCCACGGTGCTCGCCATCGTCGTCTCCTTCGACCGCGCAAACGAGCCGAAGCCCGGAGCCGTTGCATCGCCTCCACGCCGTCTTCTTCCTCCTCGGATCGCCGCCGCACTCCGTCGCCGATTCCGGCTACACCAAACCTCCCCCGAGCCCACTTTGATCGGCTACACCCCGCTGTGAGCTCCTGCTCCTTCCCCCTCTCCCCTCACGGCCCTCCGTGGCTTGTAGCGCTAGGTTTCTCCGTGCCCGAACCCACCGCCGCCTGTGCACGTCGCCGACGTGTCCCCGGCGACCTTTGGGCCCCGTGCCCGTGGCCATCGCACTCACTGCACCGCGTAGGCCACGCCTAGCCTCTTGGCTCGCTCGCACGCGCGCTGCAACACCGTTCGCCGTTTCGCCCGAACGCCGCCGTCCGCCATTGCCATCGCAGCGCTCGTCTCCGACTGCCCCGCCTCGTGCTAGTGCCCTAGATCGACGCGGCGTCGTCTCCCCGTTCGACTGCCGCCAACCGCGTCGCAAATGATGCCCTGTGCGCTGTTTCCGAGCTCGCCGGAGTTGAGCCACCGCGTCGGGGCTCGCCGGAGAGCTCCGGCGGCCGGCGCTGACCTGGCCCCGATGGGCCCCGCTCCTGGGCCACTGACTGTGGGGCCCCGCGGGCCCCCAGTTGACCTGTTGACCAGGTCAACAGCTGACGTGGCCGCCCTGTCTCGCTGACATGCGGGCCCCACTCGGTTAAACTGATTTAATTAAATAGAAAATCTGTTAATTAGTTAATTAATTAGTTTAAACACTAATCAGTCACTGACTGCTGGGGCCCACCCACTAATTAACCCAGTTAATTAATTTTAACCCCACTGTTAATGTCACAGTCAATGACATGTGGGTCCCACTGGTCAGGTTTGACCCTGGTCAGCCGACCGTTGACTGCTGATGTCAGCATTGCGTCACAGTGACGTCACCCTGTACTGTTTTGGATAATGTTGATTTAATAAAATAAATAAATTCCAGAAATTTATAAAAACTTTAGAAAATCATATCTTTTAATCCGTAACTCCGATCGAAAAACTTTGTACATGAAAGTTGCTCAGAACGACGAGACGAATTCGGAGACACGGTCCGTTCATCCGCCACACGTCCCTAACTGTCCGAACATGGAACCGATCCCCTCCGGTCATCTGTCTGACAAATGTCCGGAACCGGGAAAACATTCCCGGATGAATCCCACCTTCGCCAGTATCACCCGGCACTGCGTTAGATCACCTCTGTCACCGCGTATTGCCATGTTATGCTTTGTGTTGCTCATGGTTGCTCTATATTTATACTGTTTCCTCCCCCTCTTCTCTCTCGGTAGCCCTCGACCTCGACGTCGTCCCCGAGACCGACGCAGCTCCGGATCCCGAAGACACCATTGACGACCTTGCCCTTGCCGCCGAGCAACCAGGCAAGCCCCCCCCTTGATCATCCCGATATCGCCCATTCTATTTCTCATGCTTGCATTAGAATTGCTGCTGCTACTGCTTTACCGATTCTGATGCATAGCCTGTTCATTGTAACCTATTGTTGATAATTACCTGCATATCCTAAACTGCTTAGTATAGGCTGGGTAGAGACCTATCAGTGACCCCACTTATCCCGACTGCCGCGCTGGATTGTCAGAAGACCCGATCAACGGGATTGAAGACCAGGCCCCGACACCGCACATCACCCCCTTAGCTGTAACGACACTGCAGCGTTACTATCGTGTGCCGAGGGTGAAACCTCTTGTAGCACTTCTAATGTTAACTCTGTAGAGTAGCTATTCGGTCCTGGTCATCGAGGGTGATTCCTCCTTCACCGCTTCCGATAACGACGCCGTCGTACAACACCTCAAGTGTGAACCCAGCGAGGGTGATTCCTCCGAGTTCACCTTGACGATTACATCGAGTAGGAATCCAACGAGGGTGATACCTCGGATTCCCCTGATGTTATGGACACACGGATACTTGGACTTTACACTGTTACTTGGATAGGCGGGTCGACCCTGAGGGGTACCCGCGTGCGCCTGAGAGGTGAGTGTTGTGAAGACGGGTGCCAGTGTGGTGCCCGAATGATGAATACGAGGCGCGGTCGGGCATTCTTAACCCTTGCAGCAAGTCCTCGAGACGGGGCGACGGGGTCACATCTTTCGTGAGTCTCTGCTCGTTACCGCAAGCCCCTAGTCCTAACGATTTGGATATTTGATCCAAGCAGGCCTCTGGTCTGATAGCACTAACCATCACGTGGGCATAGTATGGTCGTTCTGCATCGTATGCATCAGCCGAAAGCTCTGTCAGACGTCCAGTTCAGCAGTGCGGCATGGAGTGATTGGCGCCATTGCGGTGGTGCTTGGATCTGAGCCATGTGCGCAACGCCCTGGAGGGTGAGGGGTGATGGCCAAGACCCCCTTGCGCTTAGGATGTAGACCGGCGGGGACCTCTCTGTTGAGCTGTAGGTAGGGTTGCGATGTGTCGTTTGGCCGAGGCCGGGCATGACCCAGAAAAGTGTGTCCGACCGGAGTTAATCGAGCGTGTTGGGTAAGTTGGTGCACCCCTGCAGGGAAGAAAACTTCTATCGATAGCCGGTCCTACGGTAAAGGACACTCGGAGTTGTATCCTGATTGATACAATTTTTAGAACTCGATACTTGGATACTATGGCTCTGGGATTGCTTTCTCGCAGGGAGTCGAGAAAGGATCTCTGGGTGAGGATGAGACTTAATGATACTGCTACTTCATATTGATCTGTTCTGCTCTCTTCTACTGCTGCAAGACCGATGAAGATGCTAGTCTTCGATAGGACTAGGCCTTCTCTCTATTCTGGCATTTCTGCAGCCCAGTCCACATATACAGCCTCCCTTTGAAAATGTTGCATATGTAGTGTAGATCCTTGCTTGCTGAGTACTTCTGAGTACTCACGGTTGCTTTGTTTTCCTTTTCTCCCCATATCAGTTTGACGTGACCAAGATGATGGAGCCCCTAAGACAGATGCCCCGTCAATCGACTACTACTACTACCCAGAGGATGGATACTTCTACGAGTTGACTGACGACCAGGAGTAGGTTCGGAGGGTCCCAGGCAGGAGGCCTTTGCCTTTCGATCGTAGTGTTTTATTTTGCCCCGCCTTTCTAAAGGCCTTTCTATTTCTGTTTCATATCTGTACTCAGATATCTGATGCTTTCGCTGACGCTTGTTCGCAAGCTTATGTATTCGAGCCCTCGAGGCCCCTGACTTGTAATAAAAAGCTTGTATGACTTTATTTATGTTTTAGAGTTGTGTTGTGATATCTTCCCGTGAGTCCTTAGGCTTGATCGTGTGCATTTGCGTGTATGATTAGTGCATGATTAGGCCGGGGGCGTCACAAGTTGGTATCAGAGCCGACTGCCTCTAGGAATCCCCCTTTCCAACTCCTTGGCCGAAGTTGAGTCTAGTAACTAAAAACTGTTTTACTAACTTGGCTGTGTGGCTTACGGGCCCACGTCGCCAATTGGGAGGTATTAGTATCTTTTACTCCTCGACCTTTACTCTGGGCCTCTGACCTCTCTTCTATTCGGGTTAAAATTTTACTAACTCCAACATCAGGTTCTCGTGATCACATCCACTCGGAGTTCTGAAATATCCCCCTTGCTTCGAGATTGTGGACCAGGTTCTGCTTGCAGGATCCTTTTATCGAGGGCACCCTGTGTTGTCACTTGCAGATTCCTCGCTCCAATAGTTTTCTCCGATGTTGATGTAGCCTTTGCTATGTCTCATTGTGTACTTCCCTACTGCGTGCCTGCGCGCCGCCTAGATGTCTATCCCTCCCTTTTCAACTGTCGTAATGCCGGATACTAACCGAGGCTATGTGTGGCTTCGAATGTCTGGTGCGAATATGATGAAGCATCTATTGCACTTCCTTCTGTTGTGCGTGTTACTTCATGAATCATTTCATACACCTGTAGTTTTTCTTGCTAAACTGCCCCTGTTGATTTGGCAGGATGGCTGACGATCCTCCACCTCCACCTTATGTTGCCGCAATGATGCAGCAGTTTGAACTGAACCGTCAGGTTATGACCGGGATATTGGCTCAGTTCCCAAACCAAAATGCTCGTCAGCAGCCTACACCAATAACACTGCTGGAATTCGTGCGCCTCAATCCGTCCACTTTTCATAGCTCGACTGATCCAATGGATGCTGATGATTGGCTCCGTGACATTGCCTTCCAGATGAAGTCAGCCAATGTTATCCCTGACAGTTACGTCACCTATGCGACGTATCACCTGAGGGGATCAGCTGCTCAATGGTGGGAAAGCCACAAGGCTATGTTGCCTGCAGAGACTGTAACCACTTGGCAGGAATTTCAGTCAGCTTTTCGTGCACGGTACATTCCTCAAGGTCTGATGGACCAGAAGAAGCAGGAGTTCCGCAAACTCTTTCAGGGCAAAATGACTGTGGATGAATACCAGAGGAAATTTCTTGAATTGTCCCGCTATGCTGCGGATGACGTCGACACCAACACACGCAAGCAGGATAAATTCCGTGAAGGACTACGTACTGATATAAAACTTGCACTTGTTGTCCATGATTTCACAGACTACGCAACGCTTGTCAGCAAATCTTTCCAAATTGAAACAGCTCTGACTGAATGCCAGGAGCCGCTCAAGCGCACTCATGGAGCTGGCTCATCCTCGGGTCAGCCTGTTCAGAAGCGTCGAGTGTGGATCCCGCACAATGTACACCACTGACCTGCTCCAACACCAAGGCCGTCCTATGTTGCACCTCGTTTGCCTTCACCGCCGAGACAGCTATCGGTTCATGCTGGACCGCCTGATGCTATGGCTTTTCGTCAGGATGCACCACGTCCTTCTGCTGGTTGCAGGAAGAGCCGTTGAAAACATCCTTCTAGGAACGTTGGAACCAAACCACCTGCTAATCAGCGTGTTCATGTCAACCAAGTCAACATGGAAGAAGCTCGACAGGACCCCAACATTGTGATGGGCACCCTTCTAGTGAATTTAATCCCAGCTTCAGTCCTCTTTGATTCTGGAGCATCGCACTCCTTCATGTCCGAAATTTTTGCGCGAAGCCATGATATACTTTTCGAGGAGATGTCCATCCCATTAGTAATCCATTCACCTGGGGCTAATTGGCAAACTACCATGGTAAGCCACGGTAACCACATTGTGGTCGGAGGATTGATGTTCCCCGTTTCACTCATTGCTCTCAAGACCTCCAACATAGACATTATTCTGGGTATGGACTGGTTGAAGCCTCATAAAGCTTTGATTGACTGTGCCACTGAAATATCACACACCCTTCCGGTCAGACTGTCAGATACTCAGCTCGTACAGTGCAGGACGCCGAAACTCAAATATATGTTCTGAATGCATTGAATGCCTCACCTCTTGAAGGCATCGAGAACGTTCCAGTTGTTCATGATTTTCAAGATGTATTTCCAGAAGAACTTCCAGGAATACCCCCTGCTAGAGCTGTTGAGTTTGTCATTGACTTGAAACCTGGCACAACTCCTATTGCGAAGCGCCCTTATAAGATGCCTCCGCATCATCTTCTCGAACTTAAGGAAGAAATCGACACGTCACTTAAGAAAGGTTTCATCCGCCCCAGTTCCTCTGCTTGGGGAGCACCTTCACTCTTCGTCAAGAAGAAGGATGGAACTAACCGATTGGTTCAGGATTATCGGCCCATTAACCAAGCCACAATCCAGAACAAGTATCTGCTTCCCAGAATCAATGATTTGTATGATCAACTTGCCGGTTCCTCAGTATTCTCTAAGCTTGATTTGAGATTGGGATACCATCAGATCCGTGTTCGCGAAGAGGATATTCCGAAGACTGCATTTGTTACTCGCTATGGCTCCTACGAGTACACGGTCATGTCCTTCGGCTTAACAAATGCTCCAGCCACATTCTCCTGTCTAATGAATTATATCTTCATGGATTACCTCGACAAATTTGTCGTGGTATATCTGGATGATATTCTGGTATATTCGAAGAATAAGGAGGAACATGCCGAACACCTCCGTCTTGTACTGATAAGGCTCCGAGAACACCAGTTGTATGCCAAATACTCCAAATGTGAATTCTGGCTTTCTGAAGTGACATACCTCGGTCATGTGATTTCCAAAGATGGAATTGCCGTTAACCCAGAACGAGTTCAGGCTATTCTTGACTGGACTCCTCCGAAGAATGTCAAGCAAGTGAGAAGTTTTCTCGGCCTTGCAAGTTATTGCCGTCGTTTTGTCGAGAATTTTTCAAAGATTGCCAAGCCTTTGACTGATCTGCTTCACAAAGGCGTTAAGTTCGAATGGACAGAAAAATGTCAGGAAAGTTTTCAAGCACTCAAAGACAAGCTAACATCTGCCCCAGTACTGTCTCCTCCAGATACCCGCAAAGACTTTGTGATCTATTGTGACGCATCCCGTGAAGGATTAGGCTGTGTCCTAATGCAAGAGCGTAAAGTGATTACTTATGGCTCTCGTCAGTTGCGCCCACATGAAGAGAATTATCCGGTACATGATCTAGAACTAGCTGCTGTGATCTATGCATTGCAGTTGTGGCGACATTACCTTCTCGGTAATCGTTGCGAGATCTACACGGATCATAAAAGTCTGAAGTACTTGTTCACTCAACCTTCTCTAAACCTCCGTCAGCAAAGATGGATGGAGGCCATTGCAGACTATGATTTGGGTATATCCTATACCCCTGGCAAGGCTAACGTGATGGCTGATGCCTTAAGCCGCAAGTCCTATTGCGACAACCTCATGGTTAGGCGAGCTCAACCTCGTCTTTTTGAAGAACTGTGCAAGCTGAATCTGCTTATTGTCCCACAGGGCTCTCTAAATAACCTTGTGATACAACCAGCTCTTGAGAAAGCTGTTATGGATGCGCAAGCTAAAGATGCTGAAATTGATCTAATGAAGAAAGACCTTCACCTTGTAAAGTACAGTGATTTCTCGCTGTCTGAAGATGGAACCTTGTATTTCAGAAACCGCATTGTCGTACCTCGCTTCGAACTCATGACTGACAAAGTCATGAAGGAGGCACATGATACACCGCTGTCTATTCATCCGGGTAGCACCAAGATGTATCGTGATCTCCGTCAAGGGTACTGGTGGTCTAGAATGAAGCAGGACATTGCTCGATATGTTGCTGAATGTGATGTGTGTCGTCGCGTTAAAGCAGAACATCAGAAACCAGCTGGAATTCTGCAACCACTTCCTATTCCTCTATGGAAATGGGATAAGGTTCAGATGGATTTCGTTACAGGACTTCCCAGGTCACAGAAGGGTCACGATGCTATTCTTGTCGTCGTCGACCAACTCTCTAAAGTTGCACACTTTCTGCCTGTCAAAGAAACTATCACTGCTAGTTAGTTAGCAGAGTTGTATATCTCCAGAATTGTTTCACTCCATGGTATTCCGAAGGAGATCAGTTCAGACCGTGGTGGTCTTTTCACTTCCAAATTCTGGGAAAGTTTCCAAACAGCTATGGGAACTCATATTACCTGGAGTTCAGCTTATCACCCCCAATCCCAAGGCCAAGTCGAACGAGTCAATCAGGTTCTTGAAGACATGCTTCGGGCTTGTGTTATTTCATTCGGCAAGAAGTGGGAAGAATCTCTCCCGTATGCCGAGTTCTCTTATAACAACAGCTATCAAGCCAGCTTGAAATTGGCTCCCTTTGAAGTTCTTTATGGATGTAAGTGTCGAACCCCTCTGAATTGGTCAGAAACTGGGGAACAACCGCTCGTGGGTCCTGATATTATTCAACACGCCGAAGAACAAGTCCGTATTGTCCGGGAAAATCTCAAGGCGGCTCAGGACTGCCAGAAGAGCAACTATGATCACAAACGATGGGGTTTGACTTATCAACCTGGTGATCAAGCTTATATACGTGTCACCCCTATGAAGGGCACTCACCGTTTTGGAATCAAGGGCAAGCTAGCTCCGCGCTACATTGGTCCTTTCCGCATTATTGCTAGATGTGGTCAGGTGGCATATAAATTGGAGTTGCCGCCGCAGTTCTCTCATATCCACGACGTCTTCCATGTGTCGCAACTTCGTCAATGCTTCAAGGAATCTCCGCACCGAGCTGTGGATCACGAGGTGCTCGAATTGCAAGATGACCTATCTTATAAGGAGCATCCGATCCGCATTCTCGATGAAGCTGAACGTCGGACCCGTCAGAAGGTTACCAAGTTCCTCAAAGTGCAGTGGTCAAATCATACTGAAGATGAAGCCACTTGGGAACGCGAGGATAATCTTCGTGCGGAATACCCCGAAATTTTTCCTTCTACCTCTTAATTCTCGGGACGAGAATTCTTGTTAGTAGAGGAGATTGGCAACACCCCCAGTGGTTAACTACAGTAACCACCCTTTTGATTATGCCATGACATCATGTTTAACAGTGCTTGATCATCATTAGCATCATATTGCATTTCAACTCCTGATTCAAATGGAAATTTAAATGAAAGTGGAAAATAAAAGTTGTCCAACATAGAAACTAAATTGTTCATTAAATAGCAAATATTCCAGAGACCATTCTAAAATTGTAACCAACAAATAATAAATTAATTAAGAGACACTAACAGTAGCAAAACAACACTATTTAATCCATTTTCAATTAAATAAAAAGATATGGACACCAAACCATTTTATTGCGATGGTATACAATGCCCTGTGATTTGTGGACCAGGTCACAATTTTTACAAAAGTCATTTGGGTGCCTAAATATTTCCAAAACAGAAAAAGGAATAAAGAAAAGCAGAAAAAGAAACAGAAAAAAAAGGAAAAAGGCCCACTGTGCTGGGCCTAAGTCAGCACAGTGGCCGGACCAGCCCACCCCGCTCGTCCTCTTCGTACTGCTCATGCCCGGGTCTCGCTGTCGAGCACCTGGTGCGCACGCGCTCGCCGCACCTGGCCCCCCCTCTCCTGCGTCGACAGCGGCCACCGCGCGCCCCTGGAGGGGATAAGGACCCCCTCGACCCCTCTGGCTAACCCTAGCCACTACTCTTCCTCTCCTTCCTCTGCTCCTCCCTCACCCGAGCGCCACCGCCGCCATGGCTCCGGCGTAGCCACGGCCGCCGTGCCCCTCTCGCCACCCCGACGTGTCCACGGTGCTCGCCATCGTCGCCTCCTTCGATCGCGCAAACGAGCCAAAGCCCGGAGCCATTGCATCGCCTCCACGCCGTCTTCTTCCTCCTCGGATCACCGCCGCACTCCGTCGCCGATTCCGGCTACACCAAACCTCCCCCGAGCCCACTTTGACCGGCTACACCCCGCTGTGAGCTCCTACTCCTTCCCCCTCTCCCCTCATGGCCCTCCGTGGCTTGTAGCGCTAGGTTTCTCCGTGCCCGAACCCACCGCCGCCTGTGCACGTCACCGACGTGTCCCCGGCGACCTTTGAGCCCCGTGCCCGTGGCCATCGCACTCACTGCACCGCGTAGGCCATGCCTAGCCTCTTGGCTCGCTCGCACGCTCGCTGCAACGCCGTTCGCCGTCTCGCCCGAACACCGCCATCCGCCATTGCCGTCGCAGCGCTCGTCTCCGACTGCCCCGCCTCGTGCTAGTGCCCTAGATCGACGCGGCGTCGTCTCCCCGTTCGACTGCCGCCAACCGCGTCGCAAATGATGCCCTGTGCGCCGTTTCCGAGCTCGCCGGAGTTGAGCCACCGCGTCGGGGCTCGCCGGAGAGCTCCGGCGGCCGGCGCTGACCTGGCCCCGATGGGCCCCGCTCCTGGGCCACTGACTGTGGGGCCCCGCGGGCCCCCAGTTGACCTGTTGACCAGGTCAACAGCTGACGTGGCCGCCCTGTCTCGCTGACATGCGGGCCCCACTAGGTTAAACTGATTTAATTAAATAGAAAATCTGTTAATTAGTTTAAACACTAATCAGTCACTGACTGCTGGGGCCCACCCACTAATTAACCCAGTTAGTTAATTTTAACCCCACTGTTAATGTCACAGTCAATGACATGTGGGTCCCACTGGTCAGGTTTGACCCTGGTCAGCCGACCGTTGACTGCTGACGTCAGCATTGCGTCACAGTGACGTCACCCTGTACTGTTTTGGATAATGTTGATTTAATAAAATAAATAAATTCCAGAAATTAATAAAAACTTTAGAAAATCATATCTTTTAATCCGTAACTCCGATCGAAAAACTTTGTACATGAAAGTTGCTCAGAACGACGAGACGAATTCGGATACGCGGTCCGTTCGTCCGCCACACGTCCCTAACTGTCCGAACATGGAACCGATCCCCTCCGGTCATCTGTCTGACAAATGTCCGGAACCGGGAAAACATTCCCGGATGAATCCCACCTTCGCCAGTATCACCCGGCACTGCGTTAGATCACCTCTGTCACCGCATATTGCCATGTTATGCTTTGTGTTGCTCATGGTTGCTCTATATTTATACTGTTTCCTCCCCCTCTTCTCTCTCGGTAGCCCCCGACCTCGACGTCGTCCCCGAGACCGACGCAGCTCCAGATCCCGAAGACACCATTGACGACCTTGCCCTTGCCGCCGAGCAACCAGGCAAGCCCCCCCTTGATCATCCTGATATCGCCCATTCTATTTCTCATGCTTGCATTAGAATTGCAGCTGCTACTGCTTTACCTATTCTGATGCATAGCCTGTTCATTATAACCTGTTGTTGATAATTACCTGCATATCCTAAACTGCTTAGTATAGGCTGGGTAGAGACCTATCAGTGACCCCACTTATCCCGACTGCCGCGCTAGATTGTCAGAAGACCCGATCAACGGGATTGAAGACCAGGCCCCGACACCGCACATCACCCCCCTTAGCTGTAACGACACTGCAGCGTTACTATCGAGTGCCGAGGGTGAAACCTCTTGTAGCACTTCTAATGTTAACTCTGTAGAGTAGCTATTCGGTCGTGGTTATCGAGGGTGATTCCTCCTTCACCGCTTCCGATAACGACGCCGTCGTACAACACCTCAAGTGTGAACCCAGCGAGGGTGATTCCTCCGAGTTCACCTTGACGATTACATCGAGTAGGAATCCAACGAGGGTGATACCTTGGATTCCCCTGATGTTATGGACACACGGATACTTGGACTTTACACTGTTACTTGGATAGGCGGGTCGACCCTAAGGGGTACCCGCGTGCGCCTGAGAGGCGAGTGTTGTGAAGACGGGTGCCAGTGTGGTGCCCGAATGATGAATACGAGGCGCGGCCGGGCATTCTTAACCCTTGCAGCAAGTCCTCGAGACGGGGCGACGGGGTCATATCTTTCGTGAGTCTCTGCTCGTTACCGCAAGCCCCTAGTCCTAACGATTTGGATATTTGATCCAAGCAGGCCTCTGGTCTGATAGCACTAACCATCACGTGGGCATAGTATGGGCGTTCTGCATCGTATGCATCAGCTGAAAGCTCTGTTAGACGTCCAGTTCAGCAGTGCGGCATGGAGTGATTGGCGCCATTGCGGTGGTGCTTGGATCTGAGCCATGTGCGCAACGACCCAGAGGGTGAGGGGCGATGGCCAAGACCCCCTTGCGCTTAGGATGTAGACCGGCGGGGACCTCTCTGTTGAGCTGTAGGTAGGGTTGCGATATGTCGTTTGGCCGAGGCCGGGCATGACCCAGGAAAGTGTGTCCGACCGGAGTTAATCGAGCGTGTTGGGTAAGTTGGTGCACCCCTGCAGGGAAGAAAACTTCTATCGATAGCCGGTCCTACGGTAAAGGACACTCGGAGTTGTATCCTGATTGATACAATTTTTAGAACTGGATACTTGGATACTATGGCTCTGGGATTGCTTTCTCGCAGGGAGTCGAGAAAGGATCTCTGGGTGACGATGAGACTTAATGATATTGCTACTTTATATTGATCTGTTCTACTCTCTTCTACTGCTGCAAGACCGATGAAGATGCTAGTCTTCGATAGGACTAGGCCTTCTCTCTATTCTGGCTTTTCTGCAGCCCAGTCCACATATACAGCCTCCCTTTCAAAATGTTGCATATGTAGTGTAGATCCTTGCTTGCTGAGTACTTCTGAGTACTCACGGTTGCTTTGTTTTCCTTTTCTCCCCATATCAGTTTGACGTGACCAAGATGATGGAGCCCCTGAGATAGATGCCCCGTCGATCGACTACTACTACTACCCAGAGGATGGATACTTCTACGAGTTGACTGACGACCAGGAGTAGGTTCGGAGGGTCCCAGGCAGGAGGCCTTCGCCTTTCGATCGTAGTGTTTTATTTTGCCCCGCCTTTCTAAAGGCCTTTCTATTTCTGTTTCATATCTGTACTCAGATATCTGATGCTTCCGCTGACGCTTGTTCGCAAGCTTATGTATTCGAGCCCTCGAGGCCCCTGACTTGTAATAAAAAGCTTGTATGACTTTATTTATGTTTTAGAGTTGTGTTGTGATATCTTCCCGTGAGTCCTTAGGCTTGATCGTGTGCATTTGCGAGTATGATTAGTGCACGATTAGGCCGGGGGCGTCACATGGGGTCATTTTTTACTACAGGCTAGATTTCCACCATCTAGCCCCGAACTCCATCCTCCACCTCGCCTCCTTCATCACGGTCTGCGAGGCCTTCCTCCGCATCGAGCCACACTTCGGGCTGTGGCTGAAAGTCTTCGGCATTAAGCCAAAGTCTAGTGGCTCCGAACTCACTGAGTGCAGAGGGGCCATGATCAGCAAGAACTAGAAGGTGGGCTGGTTCGAGGGCATCTTTATCGAGATCATCAAAGAGTGGCAGCGCGAGTGGTTCTATCTTACCAAACCGCACGCCTCCGGCCAAATCGAGGTGCCAGCCTTCTCCCCCCTAAGAAGCTCGTGTCCTGGAAACAGAAGGGCTTGGAGTGGGGAAACCCCAAGGAGGTGGAGGCCTTGTCCAAGAAGATCACATATTGGTCAAGCACGAAGAACCTCCAGCTGGTGGACATTGTGAATGTCATGCTCAACCGCCACATCCTTCCACTCCAAGCTCAGGCCGTTCCGCTGTGGGCGCACAAGCCCGCAGATCCAGTACCCCACAAGCACTTCTTTCGCTACACCCTGGCCGGAATGTGGACACTGCTATTCAAGCTATCCCAGAATGATTTTCCCAAGGAGGGGGAGGACCAAGGCTTTGAGGTCGAATACGACACTCCCGACGTAAGTTTAGATTCTTTATATCTTGCATCTCCTCAAGCCTTACTGATGTCTACTACACAACTTATTCTTGTAGACTCGTGTTGGGCCTCCAAGCATAGAGTTTTGTAGGACAGTAGCAATTTTCCCTCAAGTAGATGATCTAGGTTTATCAGTCCCTGGGAGGCGTAGGATGAAGATCGTCTCTATCAAACAACCCTGCAACGAAATACAAGAAATCTCTTGTGTCCCAAAAACACCCGATACAATGGTAAATTGTATAGGTGCACTAGTTCGGCAAAGAGATGGTGATACAAGTGTAGTATGGATAGTAGATATAGGTTTTTGTAATCTGAAAAATATAAAAACAGCAAGGTAGCAAGTGATAAAATGGAGCACAAACGGTATTGCAATGCTTAGAAACAAGGCCTAGGGTTCATACTTTCGCTAGTGCAATCTCTCAACAGTGCTAACATAATTGAATCACATAACAGTCCCTCAACGTGCGACAAAGAATCACTCCAAAGTTCTTATCTAGCGGAGAACATAAGATGAAATTGTTTGTAGGGTATGAAACCACCTCAAAGTTATCTTTTCCAATCAATCTATTGATCCATCCCTATAAGTGTCACGAATAGACCTAGAGTTCGTACTAAAATAACACCATATGATATGCATCAACCAACTCCAATGTCACCTAGATACTCCAATGTCACCACAAGTATCCGTGAGTCAACTATATGATACGCATCAAACAGCTTCAGATTCATAATATTCAATCCAACACAAATAACTTCAAAGAGTGCCCCAAGATTTCTACCGGATAAAGTAGGACGAAAACGTGCGTCAACCCCTATGCATAGATTACCCCAATGTCATCTCGGGAATCCATGAGTTGATCGCCAAAACATATATCAAGTGAATCAATATAATACCCCATTGTCACCACGGGTATTCATATGCAAGACATACATCAAGTGTTCTCAAATCCAACAAGTATTCAATACGATAATAGTGAAACCTAAAGGTAAAAACTCAATTCATCACAACAAGATAGAGAGGGAGAAACACCATATGATCCAACTATATTAACAAAGCTCGCGGTACATCAATATCGTGCCAAATCAAGAACACGAGAGAGAGAAATCAAACACATGGCTACTTGTACATACCCTCATCCCTGAGGGTGAACTACTCCCTCCTCGTCATGGAGACCACCGGGATGATGAAGATGGCCTCCAGTGATGATTTCCCCCTTCGGCAGGGTGCCAGAAAAGGGCTGTAGATGAGATCGTGGAGGTACAAAGGCTTGCGGTGGCTGAGTCAAAGTTCTAGGGTTATTTCTAGGGGTTTCTCTATTTATAGGATTTTTTTGGCTTTGGTCTCACGCGAAAAGGGGCTAAGATGGGCCCACGAGGCACCACGCCACGACCACCCCCCTGGGCGCGCCCTGGTGCCTCGTTGGCATCTCGTGGCTCTTCTGGTCCTCCCATGAAGCTTCGGGGGTCTCTTTTGTTCCAAAAAAAATCGTCAAAAAGTTTCAGCCCATTCCGAGAACTTTTATTTCTACACAAAAAACAACACCACAGTAGTTCTGTTGAAAACAACGTCTGTCCGGGTTAATTCCATTCAAATCACACCAAAACCATATAAAATTGTTGTAAACATGGCATGAATACTTCATAAATTATAGATATGTTGGAGATGTATCAGCATCCCCAAGCTTAATTCCTGCTCGCCCTCGAGTAGGTAAATGATAAAAGAAATAATTTATGAAGTGTGAATGCTAGCACAGTGCATAAGTTTGATCAATGATAATTTCAGTCACTTTTCCTAGCATCATAACAACAACTCTTTCTCATAAAACTCATGATAAAGTAGCAATAGATTCACATGTTATGGTTCAAATAATGCATTCTCTTGAAACATAACAACCTATGTTCTTAGTCACCAAACAATTGCAATTCAACTTATCTTCAACAAAGTCTAAGTAAGAGCTCCACATACTCAATCATCATATAGTCTTGTATGATTGATAGTACTCAAAGCATATTTTTAGAACAAATAGCATCCATCGAACACAGAGAAAGATAGGGGCTTAATTTTCGCCTCCCAACTCATTTATCATAGAGATAATTGTCAACAATAATAATTCATGATCAAATATATTTGAATGACCATATGTGCCTGGATCTTTCCCCGCCACATGATACTTGCCAACTAGAGAATAATTGAGGTTGAAATGAGAAGGAATGTTATTGACTCTTGCATAAAAAGTAAATACATAAAGTAAAAGATAGGCCCTTCGCAGAGGGAAGCAGAGGTTGTCATGCGCTTTTTATTTTTGGATGTGCAAACCCTTTATGCAAAGGAACGTCATGTTATATTGCCCCTTTTGATAGCAATCTTTATATGCAGTCCGTTGCTTTTATTTCTTTACCATCACAAGTTTGTACAACGCTTATTTTCCCTTACAATAAAAGATCATATATATTTTAGGAGCAATTTTTATTGCCTTTTGCACCGATGACAACTTAATTACTTGAAGGATCTTATTCAATCCATAGGTAGATATGGTGGACACTCATGGCAAGAAACTAGGTTTAAGGGGTTTTGGATGCACAAGTAGTATATCTACTTAGTACGAATTTTTGGCTAGCAAAAGATCCTAAGCAAGCACCACATGTTGAAGGATCCATAACAATATAACTTCTATGCAAATATACCTAAACATAACTCATTACGTTGTCTTCCTTGTCCAACTTCAGCTAATTTGCTCAAGTTTGAAAATAACTAATGGGTACTCACAATCATAAAAGATGTCCAAGATAATATATTTATATGTGAAAGTTCTCTTCCTTATACTAATCATTCATGAATTGCTTGTATGACTAATATTGTGATTGTCAAACTTCAATAGATTTTGCTTTCTAAAACCAATGTGAAGCTACTACTAGGTACGATACAAGCATATGAAACACATATAATTTCAACCGTATGATATTCAATTCATTCAACAATTTACTCTTAGGATATGAGTGAAGAACGAGAGTAAAGGACAAACTACTCCAAAAAGATGTAAGTGAGGATCAAATGAGTAGTTAAATAAATAGGTAGCTATGTGAGGACTCTCTCTGATTTAAAATTTAAGATCTTAAGTATTTTATTCAAACAACAAAGAAAACAAAATAAAATGACATTCCAAGAATAGCACATATCATGTGAAGAAGCAAAAACTTAGGCTCAACCAAAACTAACCGATAGTTGTTGAAGCAGAAAGGTGGGATGCCTACTGGGGCATCCCAAAGTTTAGATGCTTGAGACTTCTTGGAATATTAACTTGGGATGCCTTGGGCATCCCCAAGCTTGAGCTCTTTTGTCTCCTTAATTCCTCTCATATCACGGTTTCCTTAAATCTTAAGAATTTCATCCACACAAAACTTAACAAGGACTCGTGAGATAAGTTAGTATAAATCAATGCAAAACCTTATCATTCTCTACTATAACAAATTAATAAAATTATAATTTAACATTGCATAGTAAATGCCTATGCATATTTAATACTCCTATGCTCAAATAGAATCATTAAATAAGCAAATATATGCAAACAATGCAATCAATAACAACAATCTGTATAAACAGGACAGTCTGTAAAGGATGAAGCAAGATCCATACTTAATTAACTCAAAAAATTCTGAAAATTTACCAAACTGTAGAAAATTTGTATCTTATTGTGTCAAAATTTCAAGCTTTTATCACATTATGACTTTTCTAGAGAATTCACGCAATAGCGTGCAACTTTCGGTTTTGAAACAACAACTCATATACTTGCAAACTAAGCATGGTGAAGGCTATACTTGACACTTTTATTGAAATAAAGGATACAAAAAAATATTCTAAATAACAGCAAGAAAATCTCAACAAAATAAAATGATGCTCCAAGCAAAACACATATCATGTGACGAATAAAAATATAGCTCTAAGTAAGGTTACCGATAATGTTGAAGACAAAAGAGGGGATGCCTTCTGGGGCATCCCCAAGCTTAGTTGCTTGGGTATTCCTTGAATATTTCCTTGGTGTGCCTTGGACATCCCCAAGATTATGGTCTTGCCACTCTTTATTCTCCTCATATCGATATCTCACCCAAAACTTGAAAACTTCAATCACACAAAACTTAATGGAACTTTGTGAGATTGGTTAGTATGATAAAGAGCAAATCATTCACTTTGGTACTGTCAAGACAAGATTCATAATTTTTCTCATACAATTCCTACTGTACCTTATCATTTCCACAATTTATATTGACCAATATAAGCCATAGAAACTGTAAAACAAGCAAACATTGCATTGAAAACAGAATCTATCAAAAATAGAACAACTTGTAATGATCTGAACAATGACCATACTTCTGCAACTCTAAAAATTCTGGAAAATTAGGAAAATGTAGAAAATTTTCATATCAATCATGTGTAAAAATTTCAGCTCAAAATCATATTCCAGTAAAATATGGGAATTTCTGCACTTGACGCAAGAGTTTCTATTTTTGCACAGAATCAAGTCAACTATCATACACACTATCCCAAAGGCTCTACTTGGCACTTTATTGAAATAAAAGCTATAAATAATGATTACTACAATATCTCAATCATGTGAACAAACAAAAAAAATTAGGTGTAAGTATTGGGTTGTCTCCCAACAAGAGCTTTTCTTTAATGCCTTTGTAGCTAGGCATGATGATTTCAATGATGCTCGCATAAAAGTAAAGAATTGAAACATAATGGGAGCATCATGAATCACATGACAAGCACATTTAAGCCTAACAAACTTCCTATGCATAGGGATTTTGTGAGCAAACAATTCATGGGAACAAGAATCAATTAGCATAGCAAGGTAAAACAAGCATGACTTCAAAACTTTCAACATAAAGAGACGAAACTTGATGTTGTTGAAATATATATAAGGATATCTTCCCCTCTCATAATAATTATCAGTAGTATCATGAATGAATTCAATAATATAACTATCACATAAATCATTCTTTTCATGATCCACAAGCATAGAAATTTTATTACCCTCCACATAAGCAAATTTATTCTCATGAATAGTAGTGGGAGCAAACTCAACAAAATAACTATCATGTGATACTTGATTGGCATAATCATATTGAACATTTAAATTATGATGACAAGTTGCATGGTTGTCATTATTATTTATAGCATACAAGTTATCACCATAATCATCATAGATAGCAACTTTGTTGTCATTATCAATTGAAACCTCTTCCTAAATAGTGGAATCATCATTAAATAAAGTCATGACCTATCCAAATCCACTTTCATAATTATTACAATAAGATTCAACACCCTCCAAAATAGTGGGATCATTACTTCCTAGAGTTGACACTCTTCCAAACCCACTTTTACCAATATAATCATCATAAATAGGAGGCATGCTTTCATCATAATAAATTTTCTCATCAAAACATGGGGGACTAAAAATATCATCTTAATCAAACATAGCATCCCAAAGCTTATGGCTTTGCATATCACTAGCATCATGGATATTCAAAGAATTCATACTAGCGACATTGCAATCATTCTTATCATTCATGGATTTTATGCCAAACTTTTTATTGAATTCTTCTTCTATCAATTGAGCACAGTTTTCTGATCCATAATTTTCAAGAAAGACATTATAAAGATGAATAATATGAGGCAACCTCAATTCCATTTTTTGTAGTTTTCTCTATAAACCAAACTAGTGATAAAACCAGAAACTAAAACATTCGATTGCAAGATCTAAAGATATACCTTCAAGCACTCACCTCTCGACAACGGCGCCAAAAAAGAGATTGATGTCTACTACACAACTTACTCTTGTAGCCTCATGTTGGGCCTCCAAGCGCAGAGTTTTGTAGGACAGTAGCAATTTTCCCTCAAGTGGATGACCTAAGGTTTATTAATTTGTGGGAGGCATAGGATGAAGATGGTCTCTCTCAACAACCCTGCAACCAAATACAAGAAATCTCTTGTGTGCCCAACACACCCAATATAATGGTAAATTGTATAGGTGCACTAGTTCGGCGAAGAGATGGTGATACAAGTGTAGTATGGATAGTAGATATAGGTTTTTGTAATCTGAAAATATAAAAATAGCAAGGTGGCAAGTGATAAGGCGGATCACAAACGGTATTGCAATGCTTAGAAACAAGGCCTAGGGTTCATACTTTCGCTAGTGCAATCTCTCAACAGTGCTAACATAATTTAATCATATAACAATCCCTCAACGTGCGACAAAAAATTAGTCCAAAGTTCTTATCTACCGGAGAACATAAGATGAAATTTTTTGTAGGGTACGAAACCACCTCAAAGTTATCTTTTTCGATCAATCTATTGAGCCATCCCTATAAGTTTCACGAATAGCCCTAGAGTTCGTACTAAAATAACACCATATGATACGCATCAACTAACTCTAATGTCACCTAGATACTCCAATGTCACCACAAGTATTCATGAGTCAATTATACGATACGCATCAAACAACTTCATATTCATAATATTCAATCCAACACAAAGAGCTTCAGAGAGTGCCCCAAGATTTCTCCCGGAGAAAGTAGGACAAAAACATGCATCAACTCCTATGCATAGATTACCCCAATGTCACCTCGGGAATCCGCGAGTTGAGTGCCAAAACATATATCAAGTGAATCAATATAATACCCCATTGTCACCACGTGTATTCATATGCAAGACATACATTAAGTGTTCTCAAATCCAACAAGTATTCAATCCGATAATAGTGAAACCTCAAAGGTAAAAACTCAATTCATCACAACAAGATAGAGAGGGAGAAACGCCATATGATCCAACTATATTAACAAAGCTCATGGTACATCAAGATCATGCCGAATCAAGAACATGAGTGAGATAGAGAGAGATCAAACACATAGCTACTGGTACATACCCTCAGCCCCGAGGGTGAACTACTCCCTCCTCGTCATGGGGACCGCCGGGATGATGAAGCTGGCCTCTGGTGATGATTTCCCCCTCCAGTAGGGTGCCAGAAAAGGGCTGTAGATGAGATCGTGGAGGTACAGAGGCTTGCAGTGGTGGAGTCGAAGTTCTTGGGTTATTTCTGGGGTTTCTCTGTCTATAGGATTTTTTGGCGTCGGTCTCACGCGAAAAGGGGCTAAGATGGGCCCACGAGGCACCGCACCATGACCACCCCCTAGGCGTGCCCTGGTGCATCGTGGGCACCTCGTGGCTCTTCTGGTCCTCCCACAAAGCTTCGGGGGTCTCTTCTGTTCCAAAAAAATCATCAAAAAGTTTCAGCCCATTCCAAGAATTTTATTTCTGCACAAAAAACAACACCATGGTAGTTCCGCTGAAAACAACGTCAGTTCAGGTTAGTTCCATTCAAATCATACCAAAACCATATAAAATTGTTGTAAACATGGCATGAATACTTCATAAATTATAGATACGTTGGAGACGTATCACTTGCCTACCTCGGTGAATCAGTCAAATATATGCATGCATGCGTGGATCACCAAGGCGCAACAAATGCTGTGCCTGGCACCGCTGCCCGAGAGGGAAATGACCCCTCAAAATATGTCCCTCCTTGCTAAGGAGCCACACATGGTGATTACTAAGGAGTCGAAACCTCCCAAAGGCCGGGCAGGGCTTCAGCAACGAAAGACCTCGGCCACCCAATCCGAGGGCACCCATGCCCCCTCCTATCACAAGGACGACACAGAGGTGGATGCGGGGGTAGATAATCCTCCCCCCAAAGGGAAAAGGGCGGCCTCCAAGGGTATTGAGGGGGACCCCCAGCCGCAGGGCCCGAAGAGGCCGCGCAAGGCCTCGGTCGAACCAACCGATAAGCGGGCCGCCCTGAAGAAGCGAACCTTCTCCGACGAGTTGGACAGGGACCTCTTTGATTCAAAGAGGGAGAAGCCGGTGCCACGGAGGTATGTAGCCATGCCCGAGCTCGTAAAAAGCCTCTAAATCTTTTTAGTTTAGAAAGTATTGCTTTGCAGCCCGCCAAAGACGCGCCTTAGTGATGACACCTCGGGCGGGCTCCCTTTAACGGGCAGCGAGATGCCGAAGCGCACCGTGACTCCCCCGGCGCTTGAGGGGCTGGGGGAAGCAACCTCCGGGCTGGTCCCTCCGGTCGATACGATGGAGGCCAAGGCACCAGAAGACATGGCTGAGGTCGATACCTCGGCCAGGCAGGACCAAAAGGAGGCAGTCCCCGAGGTCCCCTCAGATGGGCTGGGCCAGACAGCGGCTCAACTCCAATCACCTCCAGCGATGATGCCGCCGCCGGGGACTTTTATTCCTGGCACCTTGGAGCTGGATGCCGAGGTGGCACCACCCCTTTGCCCCGCGGCAGGGCAGGAAACCGCGGGGTGGACCAAGGAGCTAGAGGCAGCCTTGACGGGCTCCTCCATTACTAAAGAGCACCATGCCTTACTTGGCACGGTGCTGCATGGACTCCGGTCCACAGAGGCTAGAATGAGCGAGGTCTTCAAAGGCCTCATAAAGAGCTTTGAGGTATGCTTCCTTTATATTTATCTTAAGGACAATTTGCGCGTTTGGAATTGCTTCGAAAAGAAATGATTTTTTCGTCTGAAGACTCTTGTTATGTAGCGTAGTGCATGTAAGGGTCATAGCTAGTAGTAGCCCCCGAGCCAGAAGATAGTTTTGAAAAAACTGGCTTTGGGGTTGAAATAGCAAAAGCATTCAATGTAAAGTGAGTAGCTCCCAAGACTCTGGTCAACTTTCTAAAAATGTTGCCAAGAGGATTGACTTTGGTACTAGAGGGCTAATGGTAAATTATGTGCGCAGACTTCGACCTCGGCTCCGAACTCTGCCTCCGAGGAAATAGCAGAAATGAATCAGAAGCTCCAGCGGACCGAGGAGGATCTCAGTCTGATGCAAAAGTGGATTGAGCTATCCAAGGGTAAGCGCAGGATAAGTGTATCAAATATACTTTGATGGTAAATTTGATTTTGCAATGTTGATGCCGAGACATGTTGTTTTTATAACAGCCGCTACGGCGGAGCTCGAGGGGCTCAAGGTCGAGCTATGAAGAGCTCGACAAGAGGTCGAGCAGCAAAAGTGTCATGGTTTTTTCACGGTAGATGTCCTCGTGAAAGGACATAGTCGTGAGGCCATCGCAGCTAGGTAGCAGCTTGAACAGGGTTGATCGGAATCGAGAGACAAGGGATTTACCTAGGTTCGGCCCCTCACGATAGAGGTAATAGCCTACTTCCTGCTTGATTGATTATTACTTGGGATCTCGATTACAAGGGCGCAACTTGGCTAGCCTAGTACTCGAGAGCTTGTAACTTATCCTTTCTACCTCAGGGGCTCCCCTTTATATATACAGGTTGAGGCCCTGGGTGTACAATAGAGTCTGGGTCGTAGTACAACCCGTGACCTAATCTACTTCCTTCTTGTCTTACTTACCAAGTAAGGGACTTCATTATCTCTTCAGATGAGCCGGCGTCCCAGATATTGGGCCATAAGCCAGCCTGCTTCATGAGTTACCTTCCGGGCCTTGAGCCTCTTGATCATCACGGCCCATCTGTTGAACTTGTTCTCCAAACCGCCACTGGATAATTTGGACCTGAATGGGCGGGTCATACCGTGGGGTTATATCCCCAAGACTGACTTGGATTTTATCCATGTTAATCTTCAGACTGACAATAATTTCGGGGCACCTTTCTGCGAACCAAAAATTCTCGCCTCTTGAATTCGTCTTGTGGCCGGGTCATGTAATATTACCGGCTTACGATGCCTCTGTACTTGAACATTTCTTGGTTCCCGCATCATGACATCACTGATACGTCTCCATCGTATCTATAATTTTTGAGTGTTCCATGCCAATATTATACAACTTTTACATACTTTTGGAAACAATTTATATGATTTTTTGGGACTAACATATTGATCCAGTGCCCAGTGCCAGTTCCTGTTTGTTGCATGTTTTTGTTTCGCAGAATATCCATATCAAATGAAGTCCAAATGCAATAAAAATTTATGGAGAATTATTTTGGAATATATGTGATTTTTGGGAGGTGGAATCAATGCAAACGGAGGCCCACGGCCTCCACTACCCACCAGGGCGCGCTTGCCCCCCCTGGCGCGCGGTGGTGCCTTGTGGGCACCCGGTAGGTCAGTTGGGGCTCTACTTCGGGCGCAAGGAAGCTTATATCTGGAAAAAATCATGTTAAAATTTCAGCGCAGTCGGAGTTACGGATCTCCGGGAATATAAGAAATGGTTTTCGGCCAGAAAACAGGAACGCGAAATAGAAGATAACGGAGAGAGAGATCCAATCTCGGAGGGGCTCTCGCCCCTCCGCCGCCATGGAGGCCATGGACCAGAGGGGAAACCCTCCTCCCATCTAGGGGGGATGCCACGGAAGAAGAAGAAGAGGGGGGGGGCTCTCTCCCCTCTCTCCCGATGGCGCCAGAGTGCCGCCGGGGCTAGGATCATGACGGCGATCTACATCAACAACCTTGCTACCGTCAACAACAACTTTCTCCCCCTCTATGCAGCGGTGTAACCTATCTATTCCCGCTGCAATTCTCTACTTAAACATGGTGCTCAACACTATATATTATTATCCAATGATATGTGGTTATCCTATGATGTTGAGTAGATCTGTTTTGTCCTATGGGTGATTGATGATCATGATTGGTTTGAGTTGTATATTTTATTTTGTTGCTGTCCTACGGTGCCCTTCGTGTCGTGCAAATGTGAGGGATCCCCGCTATAGGGTGTTGCAATACGTTCATGATTCGCTTATGGTGGGTGGCGTGAGTGACAGAAGAACAGACCCGAGTAAGTGGGTTGTTGCGTATGGGAGTAAAGAGCAGTTGATACTTAATGCTATGGTTGGGTTTTACCTTAATGATCTTTGGTAGTTGCGGATGCTTGCTAGAGTTCCAATCATATGTGAATATGATCCGAGTACGGAAAGTATGTTAGCTCATGCCTCTCCCTCATATAAAATTGCAACAATGATTACCGATTTAGTTATCGATCACCTAGGGACAAATAACTTTCTTGTGTGACAAAAGCTTTCTACTAAACAACTAACTTTTATTATCCCACAAAGTACTCATAGTTTTATTCTTGCAAAGTAGTTCTAGCATCACACCTACAAAATAGTTTCATTCTTGTTCTAGGTAAAGCAAACGTTAAGTGTGCGAAGATTTGTATTGGTGGTCGATAGAACTTGAGGGAATATTTGTTCTACTGATGACCCACAAGTATAGGGGGTCTATCGCAGTCCTTTCGATAAGTAGGAGTGTCGAACCCAACGAGGAGCAGAAGGAAATGACAAGCGGTTTTCAGCAAGGTATTCTCTGCTAGCACTGAAATTATCGGTAACAGATAGTTTTGTGATAAGATAATTCGTAACGAGTAACAAGTAACAAGTGTAACAAAGGTGCAGCAAGGTGGCCCAATCCTTTTTGTAGCAAAGGATAAGCCTGGACAAACTCTTATATAAAGCAAAGCGCTCCCGAGGACACATGGGAATTATTGTCAAGTTAGTTTTCATCATGCTCATATGATTCGCGTTCGTTACTTTGATAATTTGATATGTGGGTGGACGGTGCTTGGGTGCTGTACTTACTTGGATAAACCTCCCACTTATGATTAACCCCTCTCACAAGCATCCGCAACTACGAAAGAAGAATTAAGATAAATCTAACCATAGCATGAAACATGTGGATCCAAATCAGCCCCTTAGGAAGCAACGCGTAAACTAGGGTTAAAGCTTCTGTCACTCTAGCTACCCATAATCTACTTATTACTTCCCAATGCCTTCCCCTAGGCCCAAATCATGGTGAAGTGTCATGTTGTCGATGTTCACATAACACCACTAGAGGAAAGACAACATATACCTCATCAAAATATCGAACGAATACCAAATTCACATGATTACTTATAACAAGACTTCTCCCACTTCCTCAGGAACAAACGTAACTACTCACAAAGCATGTTCATGTTCAAGATCATAGGGGTATTGAATATCATTAAGGATCTAAACATGTGATCTTCCACCAAATAAACCAATTAGCATCAACTACAAGGAGTAATCAACACTACTAGCAACCCACAGGTACCAATCTGAGGTTCTGAGGCAAAGATTGGATACAAGAGATGTACTAGGGTTTGAAGAGGAGATGGTGCCGATGAAGATGTTGATGGAGATTGACCCTCACACGATGAGATGATCATTGGGGATGACGATGGCTTCGATTTCCCCCTCCCGGAGGGAAGTTTCCCCGGCAGAATCGCTCCGCCGGAGCCCTAGATTGCTTCTACCCAGGTTCCGCCTCGAGGTGGCGCGCTTCATCCCGAAAGCTTCCTTATGATTTTTTTTCAGGTTAAAAGACTCCATATAGCAGAAGAGGGGCATCGGATGATGGCCAGGGGGCCCACAAGCCCTGGGGGCGCACCCTGGGGGGTAGGGCACGCCCCCAGGCTTGTGGCCACCTGGTGGGTCCCCTCTGGTAGTTTCTTCGCCCATTATTTTTTATATACTCCAAAATAATTCTCTGTAAAATTTTAGGACTTTTGGAGTTGTGCAGAATAGGTCTTTCAGATTTGCTCCTTTTCGGTCCAGAATTCCAGCTGCCGGCATTCTCCCTCTTCATGTAAATCTTGTAAAATAAGAGAGAAAATGCGTAAGTATTGTACCATAATGTGAAATAACAATCCATAATGCAATAAATATCAACATAAAAACATGATGCAAAATGGACGTATCAACTCCCCCAAGCTTAGACCTCGCTTGTCCTCAAGCGGAAGCCGAAATCGATAATCATGTCCACATGTTTAGAGATAGAGGTGTCGATAAAATAAAATACGGACATGAGGGCATCATGATCATCTTTAGAACAACAACATATATTGTCATATAATTTCTTATGCTAAAGTAACAATTCGTTCACAAGGTAAAGTATGAATCAAAAAACTTCATTGAAAACCAACAAACTACAAACTTGGTCATTGAAACAATTGCAATTTATCATAACATTGGAAAGAGTCAATGTAAGAGCTTTTATTTAGCAAGTTTCACATACTCAACCATCATGTAATCTTTCATAATTTCTGACACTCATGCGATACTTGTGAGATCAAAGTTTCAATCAAACACACAGGAAGATAGGGGCTTATAGTTTCGCCTCCCAACCATTTACCTCAAGGGTAACATCAACAATAATAGTTTATGAACACCTACATCTGAGTGGATATATATATCTGGATCTTTCCCAACATATAGTGCTTGCCAAAAAGAAAAAGTATAAAAAGGAGAGGTGAAGATCACTGTCGGGGGGATGGACCTCGGGCAGGCAACGAAACCCGGTTCCCTTAAAAACCATCAGGGCTGGCAACGCCCCTCAAACTGGCATGCCCCTGGCCGGCTGCCCAGCGCAACCCGGCCAGGTCCTGCAACCCGGCTAAGCTGGCTGGCGCATGCCGGCCGGCCCTCACGCAAGTCAAACCTTCATCGACAAATAAGCATGGCCACAGTGCGCCCTCCTTTACGCCGGCCCTGGCGGGTGCGACTGCCGTGCCGACCAAGCCCCCGCCCGGGGCGGGCGGCGTCCTGGAGGCGCGGCCCTGTAGCAAGACGACATAGCCGCCCCATGTCGACCAATGCGGCGTGGCTACAGTACCTAGCAGCCGGCCGTACCCGCGCCCGGCGGGCCCGGTACGGCCCGCACCCGATGGACCCGGCGAACCCGGCACCCCGCTGCCGGCTCCTAGACACTGACGACCCGGCCCCTCGCCCATGTCACATTACCATTGTAACCCTGGGGGTCGGCCTATAAGACCCCCCAAGAGGCCTCCATGCGACGGGCGGGCGATCACTAGTTAGCTCTACACACACACTCACATCCATCCAGACGGAGGAGGAGCAGCCTACGCACTGGCCTGCTTTCCTTCCTCCCCAAAACAACTCTAGGAGCAAGCTTGTACCATCTTCATATAAACCACACTCAGCAGGACTAGGGGTGTTATCTCTCCGGAGAGCCCCGAACCTGGGTACGTCTTGTGTCTCGCACTCGCTCATACCAACCTCGCCTCTGGAGCCCACCGGTTGCCTCTTGCCTATCCCTCTCTTTAGCCACCCCGTGGCATCTGCTGTGCGCCCACCATGACAGTTGGTGCCCACCGTGGGGCAGCTTGAGGTTCCGGTCGGAGACATGTTCCAGACGGGGCCCTGCGCCGACTCCAGCGAGCTCAGCATGCACGGCCTGGTCCCTGCGCCCGGCGCGGCGCTGGCCGGTTTCGCTGTTTCGTTTGATGCTCCCTTCGGCATGCCGCGTGCCCCTGATGAGTACCCTAGCGGGGTGCTCGACGTCATCGACTCGCCTGTTCCGCTCAGCGATGCCATCTCTGACGACATGACGGATCTCTGCACCAGGGTGGAGGTGTTTGCCACCGGCTCCGGCTCCAGTTCGTCCAGCGCCGCGAAGAAGGCCACCGCCGCGAGGGCCGCAGCGAAGCGCGCTGACACGGCCGACCCGCTGCGTGCCACAATGCAGAACCTCAGCGTCCCCATCGCCACCAACATCAACGCCACCGATGCCGCAGACGCCAGGGCCCAGCTCGAGGAGGAGCGTAAGCACCTGCTAGACGAGGCCGCGATGCTTGCTGCTATGCAGCGCCGGTTGGTGTCCGCCCAGCGGGAGCGCGAAGCCATGTACGGCTTCACACCGGCCGTGCCTGAGCCCAGCCTAGTTGCCGAGGTGCGAACCCGAGGCGCCACGCGCTGGGCGTGGTCCCACCCGTCTACGACACGCCTGTCAAGAACATGCGCGCTGCGGAGGCCTGGAGAGCCTGCAGGGCGAGGAGCTGCAGGAGCGCCTCCAACGCATGCGCGAGGTGCTCGGCGCTGCAAACACGCAGCAAGACCGCCTTGACCATCTCGCAGCGTCCGACTCGCGCCGCACCAAGGATCCCGAGCAGCGGAACACGCCATCTTCTCCGCCCCCAGTGAAGCTCATTTCATCCAGACCCGAACCTGGCGCAACCACGCTCTAACGGCTGGCGAGGGCCAGGGCAACGAACCGGCTCCAGAAGACCGGCGCCGGCAAGACCTTCCCCCGCCGTCCGGCCGGCGTGGCCGTCCGGCTTCAGCCGACCCGGCTCCCCGTGGCCCGGTTGCAAGCTGGCTGGGCCCGCGTGCCATCGACGACACCGACGCTCGCCACCGCATCGAGCAGCTCGCCCTCTCCCTCGAGCTTGAGGAAGACTACGAGGTCGGCCCGGCTTGCTTCGGCCCGCGCATCCGGGATGAGCCCTTCCACAAAAGGTTCACGCTCCCCCGCGACACCCCCAAGTACAACGAGACCGTCAAGCCGGAGGACTGGCTCATCGACTACACCACCGCCATCGGCATTGCGAGCGGCAATCGCCGACTTGCCATGCGCTACATCCCCCTCATGCTCCAAGGATCGGCCCGTACGTGGTTGAACAGCCTGCCGGCCGGCATCTTCAACTCGTGGGTTGACTTCGAGCAGGCCTTCATACGCAACTTCACCGGCACATACAAGCGACCCGGCAGCCCTAGTCAACTCGCCATGTGCATGCAGGTGCCGAGCGAGACCGACCGCGAGTACCTTGCACACTGGACCGAGCTCCGGAACAGCTGCGAGTGAGTCCATGAGGTTCAAGCCATCCAGTACTTTGTGAGCGGCTGCTGGGATGTCACCCTCCTCAAGCACAAGCTCCAACGCTCCGAGCCAACCACCATGGCCGCGCTCATGGTCACGGCGGACAAGTACGCCACGGCCGATTCCGCCATGAAGATCTAAGTGGTGTTGGACGAAGCCGGCAAGGCGTTGCCGGCACCACCCACCAAGCCGGCTGGCGAAAGCAGCCGCCAGCAGAACAACAAGTGCAAGGCCGAGCAACCGGCCAACCGCTACGACAACCGCCTTGTCGCCGCCACCGATCTGGCACCCGCGGCCGACCCGGCCGGCAAGCGTCAGCGAACCGGCAAGACGGCATGGCAACCCGCCATGAGCTTTGAGGAGATGCTCGACGCACCCTGCAAGCACCACAACGGCGTGAGGTCGTCCACGCACATGCTCCGGCAGTGCACCATCACCAAGCGCATCATGAGGGGCGACATCCCGCCGCCTCCCGCCGCGGCTCCGGGCGTGGGGCAGCCGCCTCCGCCGCCACCCCCGCCCCCGGCGGCCGGTGCCATGCGCGATGAGGTCTTCCCCGACGCGAATGGCTGCTACATCATCTTCACCAGCTTTGGTGACGACAAGCGCAGCGAGCGCTTGCTTCGGTAAGAGGTGAACACCGTCATCCCGGCCGTGCCGGAATACATGCACTGGTCGGAGCGCCCGGTCAGCTGGACTCGGGAGGACCACCCGGCCGTCATGCCCAACCCAGGTGGCTACGCCCTCGTCCTTGACCCCACCATCGTCGTCGCGAAGCGCACACGCAAGTTCTCGCGGGTCCTCATTGATGGCGGCAACAGCATCAACATCCTCTACCATGACCAAGCTCGGCATTGAGGCCAAGCAACTAGAGCCATCTCGGACGGTGTTCCACGACATCGTGCCGGGTCTCTCTTACTCTCCCATCGGCCGGATCCGGCTTAACGTCCTGTTCAGCACGAGCGATCATTTTTGACCAAGTTCATGGCGGTCCCCCGCTACGCCTACCTGAAGATGAAGATGTCGGGTCCCAAGGGCCTCAGCACCATTGCCGGCGACTACAGAAAATCACTGTAATGCGCCCAAGCCGGCGCCAAATTGGCCGAATCACTGGCCATAGCCGAGGAGCAGCGCTAGCTTGACCGGATTGTCACACTGGCCGGCGAGCAATCGGCCGTGCCGGCTTCAGCCAAGTAGTCGGCTGGCGAGGCCTCTTTCCAGCCGTCCAAGGACACCAAGACGATCAAGCTGAACCCAGAAGACCCCAACTGTAGCAAGTACGTTTTTGTGGGCACCCGCCTCAGCGGCAAATAGGAAGGCGAGCTCGTCGACTTCCTCTGTGAGAATCAGGATATCTTTGCATGGTCCCCAAAGGACATGCCGGGAGTTCCGAGGAAGTACGCCGAGCACAAATTACACATCCGCAAGGACGCTAAGCCTGTCTGTCAACCCCTACGTCGCTTTTCAGAAGAGAAGAGAAGAACCATGGGTGAAGAAATTGCCCGACTGCTCGCAGCCGGCTTCATCATGGAAGTGTTTCACCCCGAGTGGCTGGCCAACCCGGTCCTCGTCCTGAAGAAGAACAATACCTGGCGCATGTGCATAGACTACACCAGCCTGAACAAAGCTTGCCCCAAGGATCCTTTTGCTCTCCCGCGAATAGATCAAGTGATCGACTCCATGGCCAGCTGTGAGCTCCTGTCCTTCCTGGATGCTTACTCCGGCTATCATCAGATCAAGCTCGACCCGAACGACGCCCTGAAGACGTCCTTCATTATGCCCTTTGGGGCGTACTGCTACATCACCATGTCAGTCGGTTTGAAGAATGCCGGTGCCACCTTCCAGCGCTGCATGCAAAAATGCCTGCTGAAGCAACTCAGCCGCAACATCTACGTCTACGTCGACGACATCATGGTGAAGACCAAGCAGCACCTCACGCTCCTTGACGACCTAAAGGAAACTTTCGCCAATCTGCGCCAGTACCAGATCAAGCTCAACCCGGACAAGTGCGTGTTCGGCATGCTGGCCGGGAAGCTGCTCGGCTTCCTTGTCTCGGAATGCGGCATTGAGGCAAACCCGGAGAAGATCAAGGCCATCGAGCGCATGCGCAAGCCAACCCGGCTGCGCGATGTCTAGAAGTTCACCGGCTGCTTGGCCTCAGTCAGCCGGTTTCTCAGCCGGCTGGGCGAGTGGGCCTTGCCCCTGTATCAGCTGATGAAGAAGGCAAAGGCCCACGGCCGGAGTTCATTACATTCACCATACACCCCAGTGGGTGGGTGGTCTTGTCACTTAACAAAATGCGATAAAAGCAAAGCAGGACGGCTTCAGGCGGCTCCTGCATCGGGTTGCGCGACCATCGGCTCCCCCGCGGTGGCCTCCAGGTTCACCGAGGCACCGGTATCATCCAACTCGGCACCGTCGTCCGCATAGGGGCCTGACTCCTCAGAGCTGCCCGCCGGGTCTTCAAGAGCCAGGCCGAAGTTATCCACCGGCACCTCCTCGCCGTCTTCCATCCGCTCCACCTGGAACTCGTCGTGCGCGGCGAACGAGGCGAGGTAGCTGGCCCGCGTGGTGATCCAGCCCGCCTCCGCCTCTAGCTGGGCCTCCGTGTCGGCTCGCTGGGCCACCAGCTGGTTCAGGCTTAGGCCTAGATACCAAGACATGACAAACCGCAGCGCCAAGTCCGCACCGGCGCGCGCCGCAGAGACGCGCCACACGTGGAGCCGCGCCAATCCGGCTTCTAGCCAACGCGCCAGCCGCGTGAAGGTGTTGGGCGCAACTGCACCCGGCCAAAGGGCCGCCGCCATGCCCAACCCGGCCTCGGAGAGCCTTGCCATCTGCAAGTCCAGGGCCTTTAGGTGAGCTTCGGTGGCATGCATAATCTTCGGGAAACTCCAGGAGGCGTGCAGATTGTCTTCGATGCCCGTGTCCGCCTGAATCGACCGGTGGGCACGCACGGCCTTGTCCGCCGTCTCCTGCGTCTCCGGGAAGAACTCTGCCAAGAGGAGAGGGGAGAGCGATCAGCCATGAAAAAGTTCAGCCGGCTTGCAACCCGGCGAAGTAAATGAAGAAGTACTTACTAGCGAAGGCCTCATCCAGGTGCTGCGTCTCGCACAACATACCATGCCGCTCCAAGTCCTCGGCACGACCGCGTGCCTCAAGCGCCTTCTCCAGCTCGACGCGCTTGTCGACGGCCGCCTTCAGCTCATCATCCTTGGCGGCGGCCGCCTTCTCGTGCTCCTCCTTGAGATGGAGGAGCACTGCCTGGTGGGCCTCCGCTTTCCTGGCGGCCTCCGCCTTCAGCCGCTCTGCCTCGGCTTGGAGCTGGCTCTTGTCGCCAGCCAACTGGTCACGCTGCTGGCCGGCTTCGGCGAGCGCCTGGCGGGCCTCTGTTACCTTGGCGGCCTCCGCCTTCAGCTGCTCCACCTCGGCCCAGAGCTGGCCGACGTCGGCGACCGCCTGATCGCGCTGCTGGCCGGCTTCGACTAGCCGGGTTCGCAGGTCTGGCACCTCGGCCATGGCGGCTGTGCAGCAAGATTCCAAGTCAGACGCCGGAAGAAAGGAACAAAGACATCTTTAAGATTCGACCCAACTACTATGTAGTTGCCCCAATCTCGGGGGCTACACCCAGTGGGTGCGCTAGCGCACCCCCACTGAGAGCATGAAAAACATACCTTCGGCAAGCCGGAGTGCCTCCTCCTTGGTGGCAAGCTGCACCGTGACCTGGAGGTGCTTCTCCAGAAGCCGGTTATGGATACCTACTCGAAGGCCGTCCAGTTGCTGTAGCAAAACAAGGGTTAGCGCGAACCACAATGACATCTTTAAGATTCAACCCAACTACTACGTAGTTGGCCCGAATCTCAGGGGCTACACCCAGTGGGTGCGCTGGCGCGCCCCCACTGACTAGCTGCAAAGAAAAACCAAGACAAGCAAGAAAAGCTTACAATCATGGAGCGTTCCAGCTCCCGCGACCGCTCCAGTTCGCTCTGGGCGAAGGCCTAAACCTGATCCGCGCGCCCGCGGAGATGGCGGCACACGGCATCCATCGCTGCCTCCTCCTGCATTAGTGGCCCGAAGGCGACTCCGCTGGACCCAACCCAGACCTGTTGTGCCCCGGCAGCAGGGCGGCCTCCCGGCGCTGCTTGCGGCTGCCTGATCACCAAGGCGTGCTCGCCGCCCGCCGGCTCCTCCGTGGCCGGCCTCGACTCCGGCGCTTCGGCCGGCGTCACCTGTGGCGCTCCGTCCGGCATCACGTGCGGCGTCCTTTTCGGGGCAGATTCCCCTCCGCCTCGGCCAGGGCGTGGGCGAGGGCCACCGATACGAGGGGCCGGGTTCCCGCGGACCAGGCGGCCGTGGAACGGGCCTGGCCGGAGATGCCGGAGGGCGTGGAGCCGGCGGAGACGGTCGTCGAGCAGCTGGCGGAGGAGGGGCGTGACCCGGACGGCCGGGCGGAGATGGTGGTTGACGACCGGGAGGTCATGGAAATCGACGACGACGCCCCACCCCGGACCGACGTGGTCGAGCGAGTGGCGCCTCCGCCTCGAGGGGCTTGTTCCGGTCCCTCTAGGCACAGCGGTCTGTGTCTTCAGGGTCCAGACCAAGGTCCTCCTCTGGCGCCTCCTCCTCCTTATCGATGGCGCTGCTCCGGGTTCTCCGGAACGAGAAGCCGCCTCCGCACGCGGCATCCGTCGCGGCCAACGCCAGATCAAGAGGCGTCCTGGCCCACACCAAGAAAACATAAGAAGAATGCAACCAAGCAGCATGCAGAAATCAACAAGGAAACTTATCCGATCGCAGTCGGGATGGCCTGCCTCGCCAGCGCCGCCGGGATGATGTGGCGCGTTCTCTTGGCGGCCAGCTTGCCACTCGCAGCCGGGCCCTCCGCCGCGTGCTTCGCGGCCGGCTTCGACGGCACGGGGTCCTTCCCGCGCGGCCGGCCTTGACGCTGTCGGCACTCGGGACGACCCGGCGTCGGCCATCTTTTTGGCCGTCTTGGGGGTCGATGTTGTCGTCACCTCCCCTTGGTAGCGCTGCACCACCAGCTTGCGTCAAGATCTCCACGTCGTCGTTCGACCAGTCTCGCAAGAGGTCCGGGTGCGGAGACTTACCCGCACGGCGCGTCACGCCGGCTTCAGCGTCGGCCGGCCCCGGGTTCTTGGCGAAGGACTCCGCCCCCTCCGAGTGGGCCTGCTCGACGGCCAGTAATTGCGCCCTCGTCCCGTCATGTGTCTGATGAATGGCGTTCAGCAGCACCTCCCTTGTCGCGTCAGGGCAGAGAAAGAGTTGTGACGTTGCAAAAAATAAGGACCAAGGACTCACCGCTGGCGCCGGGATCTCCGCATTGTAGGGCGCCTTCCCGAAGCGCCAGTCCGGGGCCAACCCAGCCTTGGAGATGGAGTTCACCCGTTCGGCCACCTGCTTCGGGTTCAGCCTCCCAGATGACATCCGGGTTGGATCCCGGCGGTCCCCCATCTGGCCGATGATGTGCGCCCGGCGTTGCAGCGGCAGCACCCGGCGCGCGATGAAGGCGGCGACAAGATCCGTCCCCTTGAGCCCCTCCCGCACCATCATCTCCCTGATCCGGCTGCACACGTTCTGCATCCCCTGCGGCGGGTTCTTGGGCATGTAGCCCCAGTTCATCTTGGCGAGCGGCTGCTCGTTGATGAATGGGGGCAAGTTGATGGCGTCGAATCCTCCACCGATGTTGCGAACATAGAAGAAGGTATTCTGCCAATTCTTTATAGAATCCTCGATGGGCATCTTGGGGAACACCCCGTTCAGCTGGACCGAGACGACGGTGGCCCCGCAGTTCGACATGGCCCCAGCCTTCGGCCGCTGTTGCTTGAGGAAGAAGAGGCGGCTCCAGAGCTCCATGTCTGGCTCCACCCCCAAGTAACCCTTGCAGAGGGTGACGAAGCCAGAGAGCTGCAGCACGGCGTTTGCACCAAGGTGGTGCGGCTGCAGCCCAAACAAAGAGAGGAAGGCATGGAAGAAGACGCTCGCGGGGAGGCCGAGCCCGCGCTTGAAGTGACTGTAGAAGACCACGCGCTCGCCCTCCTGCGGCTGCGGCTCCCGCTCTCCCCCGGGCGTGCGCGCGGCTACCTCTGCCGCCGATGGCAGTCGCCGGGTGTCGGGGAGGTGCTGAATGTCGGCATCGGTGGTCACGGACCCCTCCCACGAGCCCTTCGGCGGCGCCATCTATGGGGCTCGGCGAGGGCGCGAAGTGCGGTGGCGAGAAGGAGCTAGCATGTCCAGAGGGCGATTTGGGCAGCGCCTGGCATTCCGGCAGGCGGCGAGCTCAAGAGTTGGGCAGAGAGAAGAAGGACGAGGCGAGGGGTTCGTGCGTGAGTGTTTCCGCCGCTCCCTCCCTCCAATTTTATAATCGCAGCTGAACGTGGGGAAGTGGGATCAACTGCGCCCACGTTTCCACTTCCCCGCATTGTATTATAAAAATAATGTGCCAAAATTTGCCTTTAGGATGATTAGATTGCTTGTTTGGTATGGGCAGTGCAAAAACAGAAACTTTGGCTGTAGTGCGTGAATTTACATTCTTTACTGGAATGTCAAAAGCTTCTGAAATTTTTTGTGTAGTATTTCTATACAATTTTTTTTTCTAATTTTTCAGAATTTTTAGAGTTACAGAAGTATGATAAATGTTCAGATTGCTACAGACTGTCCTGTTTAAGACATATTCTGTTTTTGATGCATTGTTTTGCTTGTTTTGATGAAACTACCGATTGTATCGGTGGTATAAGCCATAGAGAAGTTATAATACAATAGCTACAATGCAAAAATAAAATGGGAATGGGTTTGCAACAGTACTTAAAGTGGTAATTTGCTTTATTATACTAACGGATCTCACGAGGGTTTTGTTAAGTTTTGTGTGATTGAAGTTTTCAAGTTTTGGGTGAGATCACGTTGGATGAAGGAATAAGGAGTGGCTAGAGCCTAAGCTTGGGGATGCACGAGGCACCCCAAGGTAATATTCAAGGACTCCCAAGCAACTAAGCTTGGGGATGCCCCGAAAGGCATCCCCTCTTTCTTCTAACGATCATCGGTAATTTTACTTGGAGCTATATTTTTATTCATCACATGATATGCGTAAATCTTGGAGCGTCGTGTGCTTTTTCTTTTTCTTTTAATAATGCACCATGCTGGTATGAGACAGTCCTTGGTTTATTTATAGAATGCTCTTTGCACTTCACTTATATCTTTTGAGTATGGCTTTATGGAATGCTTCATGTGCTTCACTTATATCATTTGAAGTTTGGATTGCCTGTTTCTCTTCGTATAGAAAACCGCCATTTTTAGAATGCTCTTTTGCTTCACCTATATTTATTAGAGCATGGGCAAATCTTTTGTAGACAGAATTAAACTCTCTTGCTTCACTTATATCTATTTAGAGAGTTAACAGGAATTGGTCATTCACATGGTTCGTCATAAAATCCTACATAAAAACTAGTAGATCACTGAATATGATATGTTTGATTCCTTGCAATAGTTTTGCGATATAAAGATGGTGATATTAGAGTCATGCTAGTGAGTAATTGTGGATTGGTAGAAATACTTGCGTTAATGTTTGTGATTCCCGAAGCATGGACGTATGGTGAACCGTTATGTGATGAAGTCGGAGCATGATTTATTTTTTGATTGTCTTCCTTATGAGTGGCGGTCGGGGATGAGCGATGGTCTTTTCCTACCAATCTATCCCCCTAGGAGCATGCGTATTAGTACTTTGCTTTGATGGCTAATAATTTTTTGCAATAAGTATGTGAGTTCTTTATGACTAAGGTTGAGTCCATGGATTATACATACTTTCACCCTTCCACCATTGCTAGCCTCTCTAGTACCGCGCAACTTTCGCCGGTGCAATAAACCCACCATATACCCTTCCTCAAAACATCCACCATACCTACCTATTGTGGCATTTCCATAGCCATTCCGAGATATATTGACATGCAACTTCCATCATCATCATATACATGACTTGAGCATTCATTGTCATATTGCTTTGCATGATCATAAGATAGCTAGCATGATATTTCCATGGCTTGTCCCTTTTTTGATATCTTTGCTACGCTAGATCATTGCACATCCTGGTACACTGCCAGAGGCATTCATATAGAGTCATCATGTATTAGTTGTATCGAGTTGTAATATCGACTTGTAAGTAAATAAAAGTGTGATGATCATCATTATTAGAGCATTGCCCCAGTGAGGAAAGGATGATGGAGATTGTGATTCCCCCACAAGTCGGGATGAGACTCCGGACGAAAAATAAATAAATAAATAAATAAAAGAGGCAAAAAAAGGAGTGCACAACAAAAAAGAAGAAAAAAAAAACAAAAAAAATGAGAGAAAAAGAGAGAAGGGGCAATGTTACTATCCTTTTACCACACTTGTGCTTCAGAGTAGCACCATGTTCTTCATATAGAGAGTTTCTTGAGTTGTCACTTTCATATACTAGTGGGAATTTTCATTATAGAACTTGACTTGTATATTCTGATGATGGGCTTCCTCAAATGCCTGAGGTCTTCATGAGCAAGCAAGTTGGATGCACACCCACTTAGTTTTCAGTCTGAGCTTTCATACACTTATAGCTCTAGTGCATCCGTTGCATGGCAATCCCTACTCACTTGCATCGATATCGATTGATGGGCATCTCCATAGCCCATTAATTTGCCTAGTTGATGTGAGACTTTCTCCTTTTTTGTCTTCTCCTCACAACCACCTTCTATTCCACCTATAGTGCTATATCCATGGCTCACGCTCATGTATTGCGTGAAAGTTGAAACATCTTGAGAACATTAAAAGTATGAAACAATTGCTTGGCTTGTCATCGGGGTTGTGCATGATGAAATACTTTGTGTGACGAAGATGGAGCATAGCCAGATTATATGATTTTGTAGGGATAACTTTCTTTTAGCCATGATATTTTGAGAAGACATGATTGCTTTATTAGTATGCTTGAAGTATTATTATCTTTATGTCAAATTATAGACTATTGCTTTGAATCACTCGTGTCTTAATATTCATGCCATGATTAGATTATATGTAACATCCCAAATTTTCAATTTGGAATGTTATACATAGGTCAACATATGCATATCATATTTTATTTGCATTTTGATTGTGACCCTAAAAATCCTATGCAACTCAAGGACCCACTGAGAGAGTTGGGGATTTTATTATTTTCATATTTGAATTTTCTCAAATATTGAAAAGAGGATCATTTTGGTTTTATTTATTTTTCTCTCCAAAATATTTCATATTAAAAACATATGAGAGGAGATAATATAACTTCTCCAAAATAAAAGAAATATTGGAGGAAAAATGTTAAAATCTAATAAATAATTTTATTTGGATTTTATTGCTATTTTATTTGAATTAGAAAATGTGCATTTTTCAAAATTGCATTTTTAGGCCAAGAAAATGTTCACTTTGTTCTAAATATTCTATTTAGACGGTGAAAATTGTTTTTGGCATTTTTAGATTTTTTTAAATTTATTTAGGATTTTTTTGTTTCGGCGGAAATTTTTTTTTAAAAAAAAACTTTCGCCCGACTGGGCCGAAGGCCCAGCCGAGCCAGGCCGCCGCCACCTTCCTCCCGAGCGGGAGAATCCCGCCGCCGCACGGACGCCGAGCGAGTCCGAGCCGGACTCCCCATAGCCGCCCCCTCCCCCAAGCCGGCCCTGCCCCCTCGTCCTTATAAGCCGCCACCCCCGCCTCCACTTCGCCACCCCGAGCCACCGCAGCAAGCAGCAGCAGCAGCGCCCGCAGCCACGCCGCCGCCTGCGGCCGCCGCCGCCTGCCGCGTCGCGCAGCGCCCCGCCGCCGCGCCGCGCCTCGCCTCGCCACGCCCCGCCCGCCGGAAGCAGCCGGAGCCGCGCCGGACTTCGCGGATCTCGCCGCCGGTTTTTTTTCAGTTTAGGTAAAAACCGTCTCAGTTTTTTTAAAACCCTAGTTCGGTTTTTTATTTTTATTTTATTACATCGGTTCGGTTTTCTCGGTTTAGTTCGTTTGCGAACGTTCGTTCGTTTTAACGAACGCTTTTGCCCGTTCATCTCTGTTAGCGGACGTTCGTCCGATAGATTTTTCTTTTTCTACCAGGGACCGATTCGCGATTATTTTTATCGCAGATTAGCCCCTGATCTTCAAACCCTCGCCGTTTCTAAACCGTTCGTCCAAATCCAGTGAAACCAACGCCAAAATCTTCGTCTCGAACCCCTCTTTCTGTTTAATTAACTTGAACATGATTTTGACAATTTAAAATTTGGTTTCAAGCAGATTTGTTTTCGAAGTTCTTTTGACCGTAGTTTCAGTTTCGTAGCTCCGATTCGATTGATTCTTTTTGCAGATCGAATCTCTTCAGTTGAACTTTCAGATTTGATCTTCTTATTTGAGTTTTACCCTTGCAGCTATGCTTGATTGCTTATGTATGCTGTTGTTTGTTTGCGATAGAATTCTCGGAGTGCGAAGCGTGCTACTACGAGTCTCTAGGGTTTGCAGATCGTCGGCAAGGCAAGTAACACATTGATCATACTCTTTTCATACCCAGTTTTTATGCATTAGTTTCAATCCTTAAACACTGCATGATTAGGATGTGATTAACTTGTGGGTATTGGGAAGTAGATGATGAGGTAGAACCTATTGCCCTTTATTATCAAACCCTTGGGAGTTTCTTCTACGTTATGCTTATATTGCCATGCTATGCTCGTAGACGTGGATTGGGTTTTGAGTGTATCCATGACAGATGTGAGATTGTTAATTAATGGTTAACTTAAGGTGGCTACTTAAATACACATCTGGGTGGATTGGTTGCAGGCACCTGGGGATATACCAGTGTTGTCTTTTTGGTTCGCCACCCAGGCTTAAAAGGGATCATAAGATTATTCAAGCTAGAAACTTTCATGTGCAGCCACAAGCTATTATGGGCTCTAGCATAGTTGAGTATGTTGCATGACCTCTTTCAGTGGTAGGCTAGCAGATGTAGGGGAAAGTAGGTGTAACTGTCTACCCAGAGTAAAGAGTAAATGTTTCTGAAAGACTGTGTCTCGGTCATCCGTTTCTCAAACACCATGTAGTGCGAGAAATCCAACGGAGGAGATCGAGTCTTGTGGGGAAAAGTGCACAAACCTCTGCAGAGTGTATAAACTAATCATGATTAGCCGTGTCCCCGGTTATGGACATCTTGAGTATCTGGTACTTGAATTATTGATTTGATCTCATCACTCTAAATTAATTTGTTGGGTTTAATGATTACTTTTAATTGGGATTGAGATGGGGATTTACCTTCTCAATGTTTAACAACCACCATGATAGTTAAATAAAACATATTCCTTTGATGTAGGGAAAAATTGGCTTTTCGCAAAACAATATAACCCTAGAGCTTCCCACCAGCCATATATGCATGTAGTGATAGCAATTATCTGTTCCTTGCTCTATAGTGTTATATTGCCAGCATATTCCATGTGCTGACCCGTTTCGGGCTGCAACATATCATGTTGCAGACTTTTCAGACGAAGAGTAAGGTGCGCTAGGTCGTTGTCATGCACTCAGCTATGCCGTTGGAGTTGATGGACTCACTTTATCTTCCAAGCCTTCCGCTGTTATCTTATATAGATGGCCTTAAGCCATATTTATTGTAATAAGTTCTCTTTTGAGACATTCGATGTAATAAGTGTGTGATTGCACTCTGTTATAAATCCTTCGAGTACTGTGTGTGTCAGCATTACCGAACCAGGGATGACACTTGAACACAGAGATTTGACCATCTGAGGTCGGATCGCTACATTATATGATCAAGATTATGCTAGGTAGCATTCCACATCAAAAATTATCTTTTTTATCATTTACCTACTCGACGATGAGCAGGAATTAAGCTTGGGGATGCTGATATGTCTCCGTCGTATCTATAATTTTTTGATTGTTTCATGCCAATATTCTACAACTTTCATATACTTTTGTCAACTTTTTATACTATTTTTGGGACTAACATATTGATCTAGTGCCCAGTGCCAGTTCCTGTTTGTTGCATTTTTTTATTTTGCAGAATATCCATATCAAACGGAGTCCAAACGCGATAAAAACTTACGGAGATTTTTTTCGAATATATGTGATTTTTGGGAAAAATAATCAATGCAAGACGATGCCCGAGGGGCTCGCCTGGGAGGCTTGTGGCCACCCTGTAAGGCGGTTGGTGCCCTTCTATGGCCGCAAGAAAGATAATATCCAGATAAAAATCGTGTTAAAATTTCAGCCCAATCGGAGTTACGGATCTCCGGGAATTTAAGAAACGGTGAAAGGGCAGAATCTGGGAACACGGAAACAGAAGGAAACAGAGAGAGATCCAATCTCGGAGGGGCTCCCGCCCCTCCGCCGCCATGGAGGCCATGTACCAGAGGGGAAACCCTCCTCCCATCTATGGGGTAGGTCAAGGAAGAAGAAGAAGGAGGGGGGCTCTCTCCCCCTCTCTCCCGGTGGCGCCGGAACACCGCCGGGGCCATCATCGTGATAGTGATCTACACCAACAACTTTGCCGCCGTCATCACGAACTCTCTCCCCCTCTATATGCAGCGGTGCAACACCTCTTCTCCCCGCTGTAATCTCTACTTAAACATGGTGCTCAACGCTATATATTATCTCCCAATGATGTATGGCTATCCTATGATGTTTGAGTAGATCCGTCTTGTCCTATGGGTTGATTGATGATCATGATATGTTTGAGTTGTATGTCTTATTATTGGTGTTGTCCTATGGTTCTCTCCATGTTGCGCAAGCGTGAGGGATCCCCACTGTAGGGTTTGTAATATGTTCATGATTCGCTTATGGTGGGTGGTATGAGTGACAGAAGCATAGACCCGAGTAAGTAGGTTGTTTGTGTATGGGAGTAAAGAGGACTTGATACTTTAATGCTATGGTTGGGATTTACCTTAATGATCTTTAGTAGTTGCGGATTCTTGCTAGAGTTCCAATCATAAGTGCATATGATCCAAGTAGAGAAAGTATGTTAGCCCTCTCCCTCATATAAAATTATAATAATGATTACCGGTCTAGTTATCGATTGCCTAGGGACAAATAACTTTCTTGTGACAAAAAGCTCTCTACTAAAACTAACTTAATTGTTTCTTTATCTAAACAGCCCCTAGTTTTTATTTACGCGTTCTTTATTTTCTTGCAAACCTATCCTATCACACCTACAAAGTACTTCTAGTTTTATACTTGTTCTAGGTAAAGCGAACGTTAAGCGTGCGTAGAGTTGTATCGTTGGTTGATAGAACTTGAGGGAATATTTGTTCTACCTTTAGCTCCTCATTGGGTTCGACACTCTTACTTATCGAGAAAGGCTACAATTGATCCCCTATACTTGTGGGTTATCAAGACCTTTTTCTGGCGCCGTTGCCGGGGAGCAATAGCGTGGGGTGAATATTCTCGTTTGTGCTTGTTTGCTTTATCACTAAGTAGTTTTTATTTTCTGTTCTAAGTTGTTCTCTATCTTTAGTTATGGATATGGAACATGAAATACCAAAAAAATTAGGTGTACTTGCTACTCATGGAGATGGGGAACCTCCTAAAACCCTCGATGCTCGTTATGTGGAAAATATTATGCACTACTTTGATAATCCTGAGAAAACCCCATTCAACTTGATAATGGGAGACATGTTGGATCAACGTGAATACTTTAGGGATTATCTCTTGACTCAAAAAGGGAAACTTTTATGGGATCAAATTCACATGTTGCATTGGTATGCTCGGAATTTATGCTTGAGATATGATTATATTTGTTGCTCTAGTATGAAGGCTCCACACCTTCCCTTTTCATGTAAATTTAATGATAATGAAACCTTGGCTTCTTATGCTAATGGTATATATGATTACTATGATGCGGAACAAATAGAAGAATTTTTTGCTTTTAAGGGTGCTTATGAAATTGAATCTTTGTTTGAAAAGTGTGAAAATCTTGATGATGCTGTTTATAGACCTGAAAATTTTGCTATACTTAAATATTGCTATGAGAATTATGAATATAATGCTGATATTAATGAGTTTATTGATCAAGTCTCCGCTGTCGAAGAAGAGACTAATGTTTTGCAGGAAACTATGGAAGAAGAAATTGATGACACTGTGAGCTCATTAGATGAAAAAGATGAGGAGGAGAGCGAAGAACAAAGGGAGGAAGAGCGGATTGATCACCCGTGCCCACCTTCTAATGAGAGTAACTCTTCAACTCATACATTGTTTAATTTCTCTTCGTGCTTACCGAAGGATGATTGCTATGATAATTGCTATGATCCCATGGATTCATTTGAAATATCCCTTTTTGATGAAATTGATGCTTGCTATGCTTGTGGCCATGATGCCAATATGAATTATGTTATGGAGATGAACTTTCTATAGTTCCTTATGTTAAGAATGAAATTGTTGCTATTGCACCCACACATGATAGTCCTATTATCTTTTTGAATTCTCCCAACTACACTATATCGGAGAAGTTTGTGCTTGTTAAGGATTATATTGATGGGTTGCCTTTTACCATTACACATGATGATTTTGATAGATATAATATGCATGTGCTTGCTGCTCCTACTTGCAGTTATTATGAGAGAGGAACTACATCTCCTCCTCTTCATGTTTCCAATACGATAAAATTGCAAGAAACACCTTATGCTATGTATTGGCCTTTACTTTGTGTGCATGAATTGTTCCTTTATGACATGCCGATGCATAGGAAGAGAGTTAGACTTCGTCATTGCATGATATATGTTGCTTTGTGCTCACTACTAAATTACAAATTATTGTTAATTAAAATTGGCTTTGATATACCTTGGGATCCGGGTGGATCAATTACTTGAGCACTTTATGCCTAGCTTAATGGATTTAAAGAAAGCGCTACCAGGGAGACAACCCAGAAGTTTTATAGAGTCATTTTATTCTGTTGTGTGCTTTTAAAAAAGTTTAAAAACAAAAAATATAGAGGGGAACCTAAAACTTTTCAAAAAAGAAAAGCGAAAGTGAGAAAGACGAGCATTGTTAAAGTGGGAGCTAGCCTTGAACTTTGTTCATGCCCATGGAAACTTTGTGAACCTTGATTACAGAAACATTTCAACAAAAATAATTATCCCCTTGCACAAATCCATTGTATTATAAAAATAATGTGCCAAGATTTGCCTTTAGGATGATTAGATTGCTTGTTTGGTATGTGCAGTGAAAAAACAGAAACTTTGGCTGTAGTGTGTGAATTTACTTTTTTACTGGAACATCAAAATCTTCTGAAACTTCTTGCACAGTATTTCTATGCAAATTTTTTATTTTGTCCTAATTTTTCATAATTTTTAGAGTTACAGAAGTATGGTAAATGTTCAGATTGCTACAGACTATCATGTTTAAGACATATTCTGTTTTTGATGCATTGTTTTGCTTGTTTTGATGAAACTACCGATTGTATCGGTGGTATAAGCCATAGAGAAGTTATAATACAATAGCTACAATGCAAAAATAAAATGGGAATGGGTTTGCAACAGTACTTAAAGTGGTAATTTGCTTTATTATACTAACGGATCTCACGAGGGTTTTGTTAAGTTTTGTGTGATTGAAGTTTTCAAGTTTTGGGTGAGATCACGTTGGATGAAGGAATAAGGAGTGGCTAGAGCCTAAGCTTGGGGATGCACGAGGCACCCCAAGGTAATATTCAAGGACTCCCAAGCAACTAAGCTTTGGGATGCCCCGGAAGGCATCCCCTCTTTCTTCTAACGATCATCGGTAATTTTACTCGGAGCTATATTTTTATTCGTCACAAGATATGTGTAAATCTTGGAGCGTCGTGTGCTTTTTATTTTTATTTTAATAATGCACCATGCTGGTATGAGATAGTCCTTGGTTTATTTATAGAATGCTCTTTGCAATTCACTTATATCTTTTGAGTATGGCTTTATAGAATGCTTCATGTGCTTCACTTATATCATTTGAAGTTTGGATTGCCTGTTTCTATTCGTATAGAAAACTGCCATTTTTAGAATGCTCTTTTGCTTCACTTATATTTATTAGAGTGTGGGAAAATATTTTGTAGAAAGAATTAAACTCTCTTGCTTCACTTATATCTATTTAGAGAGTTAACAGGAATTGGTCATTCACATGGTTAGTCATAAAATCCTACATAAAAACTTGTAGATCACTGAATATGATATGTTTGATTCCTTGCAATAGTTTTGCGGTATAAAGATGGTGATATTAGAGTCATGCTAGTGAGTAATTGTGGATTGGTGGAAATACTGTTAAGGTTTGTGATTCCCGAAGCATGCACGTATGGTGAACCATTATGTGATGAAGTCAGAGCATGATTTATTTTTTGATTGTCTTCCTTATGAGTGGCGGTCGGGGACGAGCGATGGTCTTTTCCTACCAATCTATCCACCTAGGAGCATGTGTATTAGTACTTTGCTTTGATGGCTAATAAATTTTTGTGATAAGTATGTGAGTTCTTTATGACTAATGTTGAGTCCATGGATTATACGCACTCTCACCCTTCCACCATTGCTAGCCTCTCTAGTACCGCGCAACTTTCGCTGGTGCAATAAACCCACCATATACCCTTCCTCGAAATAGCCACCATACCTGCCTATTATGGCATTTCCATAGCCATTCCGAGATATATTGCCATGCAACTTCCATCATCATCATATACATGACTTGAGCATTCATTGTCATATTGCTTTGCATGATTGTAAGATAGCTAGCATGATATTTCCATGGCTTGTCCTTTTTTGATATCTTTGCTACGCTAGATCATTGCACATCCTGGTACACTGCCAGAGGCATTCATATAGAATCATCATGTATTAGTTGTATCGTGTTGTAAGTAAATAAAAGTGTGATGATCATCATTATTAGAGCATTTCCCCAGTGAGGAAAGGATGATGGAGACTGTGATTCCCCGACAAGTCGGGATGAGACTCCGGATGAAAAATAAAAAATAAATAAAAAAAGAGGCAAAAAAAGGAGTTCAGAACAAAAAAAAAGATACAAAATAAAACAAAAAAAATGAGAGAAAAAGAGAGAAGGGGTAATGTCACTATCCTTTTACCACACTTGTGCTTCAGAGTAGCACCATGTTCTTCATATAGAGAGTTTCTTGAGTTGTCACTTTCATATACTAGTGGGAATTTTCATTATAGAACTTGACTTGTATATTCCGATGATGGGCTTCCTCAAATGCCCGAGGTCTTCATGAGCAAGCAAGTTGGATGCACACCCACTTAGTTTTCAGTCTATGCTTTCATACACTTATAGCTCTATCCGTTGCATGGCAATCCCTACTCACTTGCATCGATATCGATTGATGGGCATCTCCATAGCCCATTAATTTGCCTAGTTGATATGAGACTTTCTTCTTTTTGTCTTCTCCTCACAACCACCTTCTATTCCACCTATAGTGCTATATCCATGGCTCACGCTCATTTATTGCGTGAAAGTTGAAAAAGCTTGAGAACATTAAAAGTATGAAACAATTGCTTGGCTTGTCATCGGGGTTGTGCATGATGAAATACTTTGTGTGATGAAGATGGAGCATAGCAAGACTATATGATTTTGTAGGGATAACTTTCTTTTAGCCATGATATTTTGAGAAGACATGATTGCTTTATTAGTATGCTTGAAGTATTATTATCTTTATGTCAAATTATAGACTATTGCTTTGAATCACTCGTGTCTTAATATTCATGCCATGATTAGATTATATGATCAAGATTATGCTAGGTAGCATTCCACATCAAAAATTATCTTTTTTATCATTTACCTACTCGAGGACGAGCAGGAATTAAGCTTGGGGATGCTGATACGTCTCCGTCGTATCTATAATTTTTTATTGTTTCATGCCAATATTCTACAACTTTCATATACTTTTGGCAACTTTTTATACTATTTTTGGGACTAACATATTGATCCAGTGCACAGTGCCAGTTCCTGTTTGTTGCATGTTTTTGTTTCGTAGAATATCCATATCAAATGGAGTCCAAACGCGATAAAAACTTACAGAGATTTTTTTTGGATTATATGTGATTTTTGGGAAAAAGAATCAACGCGAGACGATGCCCGAGGGGTCCACAAGCCCTAGGGGTGTGCCCCCTACCCTAGGAACGACAGGGAGGCTTGTGGGCACCTTGTAAGGCGGTTGGTGCCCTTCTTCGGCTGCAAGAAAGATGATATCCGGATAAAAATCGTGTTAAAATTTCAGCTCAATCGGAGTTACGGATCTCCGGGAATTTAAGAAACGGTGAAAGGGCAGAATCTAGGAACGCGGAAACAGAAGGAAACAGAGAGAGAGAACCAATCTCAGAGAAGCTCCCGCCCCTCCACCGCCTTGGATTCCATGGACCAAAGGGGAAACCCTCCTCCCATCTAGTGGGGAGGTCAAGGAAGAAGAAGAAGGAGGGGGCTCTCTCCCCCTCTCTCTCGGTGGTGCCGGAACGCCGCCGGGGCCATCATCGTGACGGCGATCTACACCAACAACTTCGCCGCCGTCATCACCAACTCTCCCCCCTCTATATGCAGAGGTGCAACACCTCTTATCCCCACTATAATCTCTACTTAAACATGGTGCTCAACGCTATATATTATTTCCCAATGATGTATGGCTATCCTATGATGTTTGAATAGATCCGTTTTGTCCTATGGGTTGATTGATGATCATGATATGTTTGATTTGTATGTTTTATTATTGGTGCTGTCCTATGGTGCTCTCCGTGTCGCGCAAGCATGAGGGATCCCCGCTGTAGGGTTTGCAATATGTTCATGATTCGCTTATGGTGGGTGGCGTGAGTGACAGAAGCACAGACCCGAGTAAGTAGGTTGTTTGTGTATGGGAGTAAAGAGGACTTGATACTTTAATGCTATGGTTGGGTTTTACCTTAATGATCTTTAGTAGTTGCGGATGCTTTCTAGAGTTCCAATCATAAGTGCATATCATCCAAGTAGAGAAAGTATGTTAGCTTATGCCTCTCCCTCATATAAAATTACAATAATGATTACCGGTCAAGTTATTGATTGCCTAGGGACAAATAACTTTCTTGTGACAAAAAGATCTCTACTAAAATTAACTTAATTGTTTCTTTGTCTAAACAACCCCTAGTTTTTATTTATGTGTTCTTTATTATCTTGTAAACCTATCCTATCACACCTACAAAGTACTTCTAGTTGTATACTTGTTCTAGGTAAAGCGAACGTTAAGCGTGCGTAGAGTTGTATCAGTGGTTGATAGAACTTGAGGGAATATTTGTTCTACCTTTAACTCCTCGTTGGGTTCGACACTCTTACTTATCGAGAAAGGCTACAATTGATCCCCTATACTTGTGGGTTATCACCGGCACACAGTGGGTGTTGTCGGACCCGGCGGTCGCAAGCTTCATCAACATCAGCCGCCTTCTCAGGGGGTGAAACTACGAAGGCCCCCCTGCTTGAAGCCAGCGAGCCTTCACAGCTTCGGGGACTACTGTCGGGGGATGGACCCCGGGCAGGCAACGGAACCCGGATCCCTTCAAAAAACATCAGGGTTGGCAACGCCTCTCAAACTGGCTTGCCCCTGGCCGGCTTCCTAGCGCAACCCGGCCAGGTCCTGCAACCCGGCTAAGCTGGCTGGCGCATGCCGGCCGGCCCTCACGCAAGTCAAACCTTCATCAACAAATAAGCATGGCCACAGTGCGCTCCCTTTACGCCAGCCCCGGCGGGCGTGGCTGCCGTGCCGACCAAGCCCCCGCCCGGGGTGGGCGATGCCCTGGAGGCGCGGCCCTGTAACAAGACGGCGTAGCCACCCCATGTCGACTAACGCGGCGTGGGTACACTACCCAGCAGCCGGCCGTACCCGCGCCCGGCGGGCCCGGTACGGCCCGCACCCGACGGACCCGACGAACCCGGCGCCCCGCTGCCGGCTCCTAGACACTAAAGACTCGGCCCCTCGCCCATGTAACATTACCATTGTAACCCTGGGGGGTCGGCCTATAAGACCCCCAGGAGGCCTCCATGCGACGGGCGGGCGATCACTAGTTAGCTCTACACACACACTCACATCCATCCAGATGAAGGAGGAGCAGCCTACGCACTGGTCTGCTTTCCTTCCTCCCCAAAACAGCTCTAGGAGCAAGCTTGTACAATCTTCATATAAACCACACTCGGCAGGACTAGGGGTGTTATCTCTCCGGAGAGCCCCGAACTTGGGTACGTCTTGTGTCTCGCACTCGCTCATACCAACCTCGCCTCTGGAGCCCACCAGTTGCCTCTTGCCTATCCCTCTCTTTAGCCACCCCGTGGCATCTGCCGTGCGCCCACCACGATAATCACCATGGCTCTTGTATAAAGGTAGAAGGTAAAAGCAAAAGATAGGCCCTTCGCAGAGGGAAGCAGAGGTTGTCATGTGCTTTCATGGTTGGATGCACAAAATCTTAATGCAAATAACGTCACTTTATATTGCCGCTTGTGATAAAGAACTTTGTTATGCAGTCCGTCGCTTTTATTTCTTCCATATCACAAGTTCGTATAAAGCTTATTTTCCTCACACTAAAAGATCATACATATTTAGAGAGCAATTTTTATTGCTTGCACCAATGAAAACTTACTTGAAGGATCTTACTCAATCCATAGGTAGGTATGGTGGACTCTCATGGCAAAACTGGGTTAAGGGATTTTGGATGCACAAGTAGTATCTCTAATTGGTGCAAAAGATTTGGCTAGCATAGGATGAGAAGCAAACTCAACATGTTGGAGGATCCATGACAATATAACTTCTATTCGGATATAAGAAAACATAACCCATTATGTTGTCTTCCTTGTCCAACATCAACCTCTTAGCATGTAATATTTTAATGACTGCTCACAATCACAAAAGATGTCCAAGATGGGGTATTTATATGTGAGACCTCTCTTTCTTTATTACTTCCTTTTAATTGCAACAATGACCAAAACTATGTTTGTCAACTCCCAACAAGTTTCATGTGACATACTTCTTATGTGTGAAGTCATCACTTCCCATAAGATTATTATATAATTTTTTATTTCTTTTATCTCTATTTTCTTTTCCCCCTTTTTTCTCAAGATCATAGCAAGAAAGCAAAGTCCTCAACTCAGAACTAATCATTATTATATAACTCTCGGACTCGATTACATAGAGGGAACACAGAGCAAAACTCAAAGCTAGATCATACTGAAAACTTTATTCTACTAAACCAAGATATAACCGAAAGGATCAAACTAAGAAAAATGATAAAGGTAAAGATGTGATGGTGATACGATACCGGGGCACCTCCCCCAAGCTTGGCTTCAGCCAAGGGGTGTGCCATACCCATGTACTCAAGTCTCTTTCTTTAAAGGTGGTGATGATGGAGTTGATGATGATGTGGGTTTGTCCTCCATCTTCCAGCGCATAGGCTCACCATCATAGAAGGATGAATGAGTCTCCGGAATCCTCAAATCTGTAGCCAAACTCATCCTCTTAAACCTATATTCATACTCACAGTTCTGGTTTTGCAGGTCATAGATCTCGGCTTGGAGATGCTCGATTTTCTCATGAAGCTAGAAGATGGCCTTTCCAATCTCACTGGCATCCACCTTGTGGTCACTGAGGGAGTCCTGGATTAAGGGGTCCTCGGGCGTCCGGGTTATGTGACATGGGCCGGACTGATGGGCCGTGAAGATATAAGGTAGAAGGCCTTTCCCCGTGTCTGGATGGGACTCTCCTTTGCTTGGACGACAAGATTGGCGCCCGGATGTGTAATTTCTTTCCTCTGTAAACCGACTCTGCACAACCCTAGTCCCCTTCGGTGTCTATATAAACCGGAGGGTTTAGTCCGTAGAGGCTATCAGAATTTTCATAGGCTAGACAGCTAGGGTTTAGCCATTACGATCTCGAGGTAGATCAACTCTTGTAACCCCCATACTCATCAAATACAATCAAGCAGGACGTAGGGTTTTACCTCCATTAAGAGGGCCCGAACCTGGGTAAACATCGTGTTCCCTTTGTCCCTTGTTACCTTCGATCCTCAGACGCACAGTTCGGGACCCCCTACCCGAGATCGGCCGGTTTTGACACCGACATTGGTGCTTTCATTGAGAGTTCCTTTGTGTCATCGACGGAAGGATCGATGGCTCGCCTTGTCATCAATGACAACATCACCTCTGGAGGAGCCCTAGTCCCGGGACAGATCCTCCAACTCGGCGGTTTTGCCATGGGCGCCCGCTCGGCCGTTAAGCCAAAGGCGGCCCCCAAATCGCCAAACATCATCTCCACATCGGCCTTGAACACTCCGAAAAGATGGATCCGGCAGATGTCTCATCCTTGAATGAACTGCTAGATCGCATCGCTGCCCTGGGGGTTGCAACAGACTATGATCAAATTGGGCTCAAACCAGATCAGAGGGAAATCAAATCCCCGCCGATCACCCATCTGAAAGCGGTCGTGGAGGAACAAGCCGAGAATACTTCTCCCCCTAAGTTGATAACAAGCTATGTTCGGATTTCCGAGCCCTGTGAGCCGGATACCCATCTTCGGGAAGAGACCATATGTCCTCCGAACATAGAATCAGGCGTTGAGCCCAAAAACCACCAGGACCCTCCTAATCCTGGACTAGTGACCTCGGGGATTCTTCAAACTCCGGATCCAATAGTGGGCCAGGGCTCGGATTTCAGCTCACCCACCCACCACAAGCAATATTCCCCAAGCAATGCAGGTCCTCCAGACATACGTGACCTAATGTATGTACGACAGCAACCTCAGAAAATGGTCCATCACTTCTGGGCCAGATTCCTCCTTGTTAAAAACAAGATTAAAGATTGCTGCGACGAGGACGCGGTTTTAGTTTTCTGCCGCAACTGTACGGACGAGGGAATCCTCAATGCCCTCAACCGTCGCCGCATACTGCACTTTGCAGATCTGGCACATATAGTACGGAAGTACTGCGCAATGGAAAGCGCCTGGAAAGCCCAGACAACCCAGTGGGAACCTCCCGCCTTTAAGCAGCCCACCGGACGGGCAAAAAGGATGCACCCTTACGGGGCACTCGATCATCATCTCATTGACAAGAAAATCAAACCCTTCACGGGACATAGAACTATCCTGGACGAATTGCTTGACAAGCCCTGTCAAATACACACGACTTCGAATACCGAACCAACACATAGCCTTCGGGCATGTTGGGTACTCCGGCAGGTGGCTAAGAGCGGCGAGGCCATCCTCACCAACACCACCCCGGAGAAGCACTCTTCGAAGGATGACGACCTTAATGTCTTTACGGTCTTCAAGACCTTTTCTTCAAATAATCGCTGCAAAAGGGCGCTCCGCAACCTCGCCGAAGTTAACCAAGTAGCCGCAATAAATCCTTGGAACGATACGGCAATAACTTTTACTGCCGATGACGAACCAAGGGCCAGATCAGTTCGAGCACCTGCCGCCTTGGCCTTAAACCCAATTGTAGATGGCTTTCGACTCACCAAGGTACTCATGGACGGCGGCAGCAGACTAAACCTCATCTATGAAGACACGCTCAATAAAATGCAAATGGACAAGAGTCGCATCGAGCAAAGCATCACCACCTTTCGAGGGATTATCCCCAGTCGTGAAGCACGATGTTCGGGGAAAATTAAACTTGATGTAGTATTCGGCACGCCGGAGAACTATAGGTCCGAAGAGTTGCTCTTCCACGTGGCACCTTTCAATAGCGGATATCATGCCTTGTTGGGGCCAGACGCCTTCACACGCTTCCAAGCCATACCCCATTACGGGTATATGAAGCTCAAAATGCCAGGGCCCAACGGAGTTATCACCATCACCAGTGATCCGGATATAGCACTCCGCGCCGAAAACAAAACGGCATCCTTGGCCCTCGAGGCACTATCTGAGGCCCTAGCGGCCGAGGAGCTAACCACTCTGCGTTCCACAGTGGACAAAGATGATGTAATCCTCGATAAGAGGCCCAAGTCCACTTCTTTCAAACCAGCAGACGAAATAATAAAATTTCAAGTACACCCGATGGATCCCAACAAGACAGCCTCCATTGGAGCACAGCTGGATCCAACGATCGACGCCACACTAAGAGCATTCCTGCGCGAAAATTGGGATATCTTCGCCTGGCACCCTTCGGACATGCCCGGGATCCCACGCAGACTGGCCGAACATAGCCTCAATATTATAAAGGGGTTCAAACCAGTCAAGCAAACGTTGCGGCGATTTTCCGAACCCAAACGACAAGCTATGGGGTAGGAGCTAGCTAAACTTCTTGAAGCAGGGTTCATCAGGGAGATCAAACACCCGGACTGGCTAGCAAACCTGGTCATGGTACCGAAGAAGGATAAATCCTGGCGCCTTTGTGTCGATTTCAAAGACCTCAATAAAGCCTGCCCTAAGGACCCCTTCCCGCTGCCCCGCATTGACCAAATCATTGACGCGACTGCAGGACACGATTCACTGTGTTTCCTCGACGCATACTCCGGATACCATCAAATTAAAATGAAGGAGTCCGACCAGCCCGCAACGGCATTCATTACCCCGTACGGGCCTTTCTGCTTCAACACCATGCCATTCAGACTCAAAAACGATGGCGCCACTTACCAACGCATGATTCAAACATGTCTGGAGAAACAAATTGGCAAGACAATGGAGGCATACGTAGATGATGTAGTCGTCAAGACTAAGCATGTCGAATCATTGGTGGACGATCTACACCTCACATTCGACAACCTCCAAACATATGACATACGGCTCAATCCGGAAAAATGTGTCTTCGGCGTTCCAGCCGAAAAACTACTCGGATTCATTGTTTCCAATAGAGGAATCGAAGCAAACCCAGCCAAAATCCGAGCCCTGTCACAATTGGCAACCTCAACAGACCTAAAGCAGGTCCAAAAACTAGCTGGGTGCGTGGCAGTTTTGAGCCGCTTTATCTCCAGAGTGGGAGAAAAGGCACTGCCACTTTATCACCTACTCCAACGAACCGACCACTTCGAGTGTCCGGATGCGGCAACAGCCGGATCGGAAGAAATAAAAACTTTGTTAGTGAGCAACCCAATCCTCGCCGCACCAAACGTCGGTGAACCTATGTTGCTCTACATATCTGCAACTCACCAGGTGGTGAGTGCGGTGCTCGTCGTCGAACGAGAGGAAGAGGGACATAAATTCCCACTCCAAAAACCAGTATACTATGTATCGGTGGTCCTTACACCGTGCAAATCTCGATACCCACACTACCAAAAGATAGCGTATGCGGTCTTCATGGCATCCCGGAAGCTGCGGCACTACTTTCAAGAGTGTTCGATCACGGTGGCATCCGAAGTACCACTCAATGATATCATACATAATCGGGACACCACTGGTCGCATAGCCAAATGGGCCATCGAGCTCTTACCATTTGAAATAACATACAAACCATGCCAAGCTATTAAATCTCAGGTGTTGGCCGACTTCGTCGCCGAATGGACGGAAGCCGAACTCCCTAAAGAATACAGCACATACTCCAACTGGGTAATGTACTTCGACGGCTCTAAAATGTTAGCCGGGTTGGGAGCCGGTGTCATCTTAACTTCCCCTACTGGGGACACAGTCTGCTATGTATTGCAAATAATGTACACGGACTCCAACAACGCAGCCGAATACGAGGCACTATTGCACGGTCTTCGGATAGCTGTTTCTATGGGCATTCAATGCCTAGAGGTGCGTGGGGATTCGAACCTCGCAATATCCCAAATAAATGGAGATTTTGATGCAAAAGATCCAAAGATAACGGCATACCGCGACGCCGTACTCAAAATATCAGCTCGGTTCGAGGGGCTCGAGTTTCATCACGTTGCTCGAGACAGTAATTAGGCAGCGGACATCCTTGCTCGAATGGGCGCTAAACGCGACCCCGTCCCACCTAACACCTTTGTGGAAAGGCTCTTCAAGCCATCCATGGTATGGAAGGATGAGAGCGGCAACACTAGTCTGGAGCCGATCATACCCCCAGATGCCGAACACAATTCTGATATCATCGGGGGCTCGGGCACCGAAATGACACCTTCTGCCCATGTAATCATGGCTGTCATTGCTCCATGGACCGAACCCTTCCTGGCCTACCTTAATAGGTGGGAGCTCCCTGAGGACCAGAATGAGGCCCATCGCATAGTTCGACGCTCGAAAGCCTACAAGGTTCATGAAGGAGAACTCTACAAGAAAAGTACTACTGGAGTTCTTCAAAGATGTATCTCCGAAGAGGAGGGACGACAGCTCTTGGCCGAAATACATGCTGGTCTCGGTGGCCATCATGCCGCTGCTCGGGCCCTCATAAGTAAGGCCTTCCGTACATGTTTCTTTTGGCCTACGGCCCGAGCAGATGCACAGGCTCTTGTACAGAGCTGTGTTGGATGCCAGCTTTTCGCCAATCAAAGTCACATGCTGCCCACCGCCTTAAAAACAATCCCCATTACTTGCCTTTTGCGGTTATGGTGGACAAATTCACTAAGTCGATAGAGGCCAAACCAGTAAAAATGGCTGAAGCTGGACCGGTGATTGACTTTATATCCGGCGTTGTACACCATTATGGTGTCCCTCACAGTATCATTACTGACAATGGCTCTAACTTCACAGCCGATGAGGTGAAAACTTGGTGTGCTAACTTGGGCATCAAGCTCGATTACGCCTCCGTATATCACCCTCAAACAAACGGTCAGGTCGAACGGGCTAATGGCCTGATAATGAGCGGCATCAAACCCAGACTAGTGCGATCCCTACGGGTGTCAGATAAGCACTGGGTCGAGGAACTTGATTCCGTACTCTGGGGATTGCGGACCACCCCCAATCGCACGATCGGATACACCCCCTTTTTTATGGTGTACGGCACAGAGGCTGTTTTGCCCTGCGATATTATTCATGACTCACCTCGAGTACGCATGTATGAAGAGAGAGAAGCCGAGCTCGATCGGCAGGACGACCTAGATGGCCTAGAGGAGGAGCGCGATGTTGCAAAAGCCCATTCCGCATTCTATCAACAACAGGCCCGGAGATATCAAAGTAGGGAAGTGCGGGCAAAGACTTATAATGTCGGTGAACTCGTCTTACGCCTCCCAGAGAAGAAAAAGGACAAGCTCAAACCAAAATGGGAGGGTCCCTTCATTATCGATGAAGTTCTCACTGGAGGAGCTTACCGCCTTCGTAATGCATCGGATAACCGCTTAGAGCCGAATCCATGGAACGCTGCTCGGCTCCGAAGATTCTACGCATAAAGTTCAGCCATACTTCTTTTTCGTTCCCTTTTTCTCCTCTTCATTTTGTTTCTTGTTGCAAAATGGACGTATCATCTACCTTTAGCTCCTCGTTGGGTTCGACACTCTTATTTATAGAAAACGGCTACAGACGATCCCCTATACTTGTGGGTTATCAATCACCTTCCGAATTTTACGGCGCTTGGATGTGACATCACAACGAATCTTGATGTATATTCATTAGGCGCGAGAACCGAGGCGCCGCTTTAGCCCCAAAGTTACTGCGCCTCCACTTTTCCCGCACTTGCCTTTTCATCTTCTTGCCATATTATAAATACACACAGGGGGCGCGATTTTCACTTTTACCACTTCCATATCCTCTCTTTGTCTTCTTCCTCGCGCCCGAGCTCCCTCACAACCAAATATGCGTCGTACCTCTTCAAGCTCAACGACTATCTTACCCGCAACTTTGACACTGTCCAAGTCGTCACCGGAGCCCTCAAGAACGCTCCGGCCAGTCTCCGCCGCATCCAGGTATGCCCAAATCCTTCTCATTAGATTACTAGCACTCCATTCCCTTACGTAGTTCGTCGGTGTTCATCACCCCCTTTCCAGTAGTAGATCTAGACTCCTTCGAATGATCCGTAGAAGAGCTCCAGTTGCGGCCGTAACACCATTTTTGCATCTGGGATCTTTGTACCGCTCTAAACCCCACAGATGGACTAGCTTGTATATCCACTTCATGTTTTTAGGTCTTTTAAATTTTTCCTTTTAGACTATTTTGTAGATCTATAGTTGTAACTGCTTCATCAGAATCCTGTTTATGGCCAACACTTAGCAGAAAACCACAAGGTCTCCGAGTAGCTAGAGTCGGATTATGATTTGCCGGCTCATCATTACTTGTTGTAGTTCGCCTAAATTTGATAGCCATATCTTGAATGGACATAACTGCCTTTTGCCTTGTTGGCTCATCACATTAAGAAACTTGGCGACTTACCACTCATGGGCATATGTGCCGGCCCATTCCTAGTTGTAGCAGCCTCATCATTTCACCGGCTTATAACTTGAATAACTTGGCGACTCGTCACCCATGAATATAACACGCCGGTGTATCATTATTATTTTGCTTCGCAGTTTCAAACTTTAGGTGACTTATCATGGCCAAGACTGATAAGGCCTGCAACTGGGTCAGATCCCATGTTTCTACCCTTATGCTGAACGACCTTGTGGGGCAAGGCCTATTGCCTGCTCAAGAAGTAATCGGCTGGCGGGCGTCTGATGAAGAGAGCTCCCCACAGCCCGAGGAAGGAGAGGTCATCTTTTTCGTAGATCACCTTCAGAGGGGTTTCTCACCACCCGGGTCAAGATTCTTTCGGGACTTCCTCAATTTTTATGACCTCCGCCCTCAAGACATCGGCCAAAACTCAATGACCAATCTTTGCCAGTTTCAAGTCTTTTGTGAAGTTTATTGCCAGACGGAGCCAACTGTCTCGCTCTTTCGAGATTTTTTCTACATCAACCATCAGACCGAGTTCGTGGATGGTCCTAGCATAGAACTTGGTCAAATTTCCATTGAAAGGTGGAAAAATTGCCCTTTTCCAGAGGCCAAGCTGGCGAGTCATCCGAAGGGGTGGAACAAAACTTGGTTCCACCGCAAGAACACCGCTCCTGAAGGTGAACACCCTTTGCCGGGTTACAGATTGGACCGGCTTAACGCGACAATTGCCTTCCCGGGTTGGTCGCCAGACGAGGAACGTCAACAAGTCACTCCCATTTATTCAAAGCTGAGGGCCTTGACGGCCAATGGCCTCACTGGGATCGATCTGACCCGGTGTTGGATTAGCTGGCGAATCTAGCCACTAAGCCGGAGGGGCGACTTAATGTGCAACTATACTGGCGACTTGGCTGATGTGCAATGCTTCAGTCAAGTCAACTTGTCTATGGAGGAGATAAACAAGGCCACAAAGAAGCTGCTGGGAGAGCCTCAAGACAAGTGTAATAAGACTGGGCTTGCTCCCTTTTGCCAGAACAACCCTATGCCACCAGTGAGTCTTATTTATAATCTTACTCATTTTTCCTAGCTTATTTTGTTGCTCTTATACTTATTTTCCGGCTTATCATATATGCAGGCAGACAACAAGTTCTAGAAAAACAAGAAACCCTGGAAGTCTGCCCCAGCCCTTGCTCCAGTTGAGTAAGTGAACGAGCCTGTCGACACTAATGAGCCGACCTCTCAAAATGAGTCTGAGGTAGAGCTCGACTTGCTTGGTCGTCTTTTTAATCAACTTACTGATGCCCCTTTTTCTCAGGATAAAACCGAGGCCAGTTGAGCTGGCAATGTCGAGGTAATTTCAATCTCATCCAGCTCGAAAAATTTAATCCCGAAGAAAACGAGACGAGCCATCAGAAATGTACTATTTTCCCATCCAACCGCTCACTTAGACCCAAAATTTCTTTTGAAGAAATCACAGCAAGTCGGCAGCTCCAAGCGCAAGCTCCGGAGCAATTCAGGCGAGTTGTCTACCGGCTTATCGGATGAGCCGGTCTCTCAAAGGCGACGAAATGAGGTGCCTCATAGCCCAACTACATCTCTTCCACGAGTCGGACTTATTAGACAACCACTTAATCCTTCTGACCCAAACTATCAGGAATCATCATCGTCTTTTGGAGAATCAACTGCCTCGCAGCTCCCGCCAATGGTTATTAAGCCTGGGTTAGTATGTTGTAAATGTACTTTGTCATATCAACTACTTCTTGTAAACTGAATTTTTGTATATAAATGTAGGGCTAAGGCCATCAAGAAAAGAAGAGTTGGCGAGTCATCTTCTTCTGCAGCGATCCCTGAGTCCCAAGACCCGCCCTAGGTGACTCCAGAGGTTGAAAATGAAATGGCAGTTGAAGACAACCATGAACAAAGGGTTGAGCCACCCCAGCAAAATGAGCTGGCTAGTGCTGAAGAAACAGTGACAGTGGAGCCAGTCCACATGGACGTGCAAGGTGACCCGGATGACGCGGCACACAACGTTGATCCGCCAAGTCCAGCTCGTGCCTCCAATCCTGTGAAGGAGGCTGAAGATATCATTCCATCGCACACAGTGGCCGATGATGAGGTCAACATCACTGGAGAAGCGTATAAAGCTCCAGAGGTATCAAATATGTTGGCTAAATTCATGACCAAGGATGAGATGGCCACGTCTAAGAAAGGGAAGGCAGAGCTGGAATTGCCAAACTTTGAAGATCTCGGCATGGATGAACTCCATCAGGGTTACTTGACCCGACTATCTAGAAGTCGGGATATGGAGGCGGGCATGGTTAACATGCTCAAAAGAAAGTATGAGGTATGAAAAGCTTCCTCTTTCCAATACTATATATACTGATGTAGCCCCCAAGTCTTAAAAATAGGAATGCATAAGTATGTGTAAGACTTGTGCATGATTTTGACAAGCACACTGTAGCCCCCATGGGCCGGGTTGTTATGAAAATAACAAGCCGGTTCTTCAAAAATATGTTCTTATCCATGTAATTGAAAAGAGTGACTTGTAGCCCCCAAGGGTCGGCTCATCTCTGTGAGAGAGTCGGGTCTTCAAAATGTTGACCTTAGCCAATGAACTCAAAGAAAACGTTGTGTAGTCACCAAGGGCCGGCTCATCTCTATAAGATGGCCAGGTCTTTTCTTTGTGTATGAAAAAACAACTTGCATTAGCCCCCAAGTGCCATGTGGGTTGCTTGCAGCTACAAGGGACTTGAGTATATAATAATTTTCGCGTCTTGTAGCCCCCAAGTGCCGGGTCGTGCGAACTCACCGACTCGGGACTCCAAAGTATTTGGAATAAATTTGTATTGTATATGACAGGATATGCTCAATGAAGCTGAATCAAAGGCTGCCGGCTTGCGAGAGCAACTGAAAATGGAGAAAAGGCTGTGTGAGAAGGTAGAGTCCTCTTGTTCTTCATTGCAGAAGTCTTTGTTGATCGCCTCAGAAAACTTGAACTCCTTGAAGGCCTCATACGAAGAAGAAAAAGCAATGTTATTTAAACATGCTGAGGAGGCAGAGGGCCGGCTTGAGCCGGTCACTGAGGAGATGAACACCTTAAAGCGCCACATCACCAACATGACAGTGTCTATCTTTGGTAAGTATTGCCTTTCCTGTAGTCAAAATTCCAGGTTTACATGTATAGTCGGCTTATTGCAAATTTCCATCGTGCAGGGAGGAGGAATGACAATGCAATCCAACTGCCATTAGTAAAATTGAAGGCAATATATACTTATGTGGAGCAATTGTATACTGGCGGCATGTATGCCATCATGGCAGTGAAAGGTGCCGAGTCACCTCCTGCATGGATCAAGGATAAGCTAAAAGACTTGTCAACAGTCCCAGCAAGGATTCAAGAGATGGTTAAATCGTCGGCTCATTCCGGGACTGGTATGGTGCTTGCGCGAGCAAAAGCTTTCCTTTCTAAGATGGATCCTTGCGAGATGGTTGGCGGCTTTCCCCAGATGAAACTTGATGGCAGCGACTTCTCGCAAGAGGACTTCGTGCGATGTGTAAAGGAAATGCGGGTGGCAGCCACTCAAATGGTGGAGGAACTTAACCTGGCCAACTACCAACACGGCTATGCTAAAGACAACAAGCGTATCAACCTGCCAGAGTACACGCCCTTTGTGATTACCCCACCATGTAGTAAGCCATCCTTCGCTCCTGATGTTGACCCGTCTGGCATCATCATCGATGACTCAACATTCCAGAAATTATCTACTAGTCAGTGGATACCAAGGGGCCACCAGATCGAGTAGGATGAGATAGCGCAGGCTTACCCGGCGGTGACTGACACAGAAGGCCATGAAAGAGACGTTAACCCGAAGTCCTCTTAAGCGAGTCGTGATGTAAAAAATTTGCATGATTTTGGGCCCAGCTGAGGCTTTGTAATAGGATAGTAAAAATACTTGTTTCGTCTGTGGTGCCATCGTGCACTTGAAACTGGCAGAAAATATTGAGCTGGCGCGGTGTGTGCTAACCCGCCGATTTGTCCTTAACACTTGTAGTGGTCTTCTGCTTGTGGCAATGAACCATTGTTTGAAGGATGGCCTGGGTCAGTTATGCATGACCCGACGACTCTGGTGGGTAGGACAATCCTTGATTAATAGAGACCCGATGTATAATGACCCGGTGATTCTTGGTCGATAGGAGCTCAATCTTGATAAAAATAAACCGGGGCATTCATTGATCCGGCGACTCATGGTCGATGCAATAAGTGACCAAGGAGCAAAAAATCCTGTAAAATAAAATAAAATTCAAAGATATATAGATACTGTTAAGCCGGCTTTCGAGGCACGACAAAAAAGACCGGCTTTCGAGGCTCGAGTCTTGCTTCAATGAAGCTAGCGTGATAGCCCTTGGTTTGTCCTTGCTCTCTATAAGCCGGCTCTCATGTGACATAAGCCGGCGTTTTAACTTTGAAAAGTCAGGGTCATGATGATTGGCTGTCAAGAGTACACCGGGTCACCTTGGTGGAGTAGCATCAAGCATACAGGCAGGTTTAACCAATATAATGGCATAAGCCGGGTCAAGAGGGATCTTAATATCTAAACTCGATAAGTTGGAAGCCCCCAAGTGACCTATGATCAGAAAATAAAGACTCATGCACAATATGTGAATCAAAACGACAGAGGCCCCGAGTTCCGGGGATGCCGACTTTATTATATTGATCATAAAAGATATATACATAGGTATGTACAATAAACTGGAGCCAGTGGCTCTAAGTATAATAGGGTCAAAGATGAGCAATATTCCAAGGCCTGTTGGTCTCCACTTCAGATGTACGTGACTTTTTATGCTCACGTATATCAATCAGGTAATATGACCCATTGTTGAGATTTTTGCTGATGAAAAAGGGCCCTTCCCATGGAGGTGAAATCTTATGCATGTCGGCTTGTCCTTGGATCAGCCGGAGTACTAAGTCGCCCTCCTGGAAAGTACGGCTTCGAACTCTACGGTAATGATAGCGACGTAGGTCTTGCTGATAGATTGCTGATCGTGTTGCAGCAAAGTCACGTTCCTCTTCCAGGGCATCCAAGGAGTCTTGTCGAGCTTTCTCATTATCTGCTTCAACATAAGCTCCAACTCTGGGGGAATCATGACGAATGTCGCTGGGTAACACGGTCTCTGCACCATAGACCATGAAGAAAGGTGTGTATCCTGTTGACCTATTGGGGGTAGTCCATAGGCTCCAAAGGACAGAGGGGAGTTCTTCAACACAACAACCTGGGGTACGCTCAAGAGGGACCATGAGTCTTGGCTTGATGCCCTGTAAAATCTCCTGGTTGGCACGTTCTGCCTGGCCATTGGACTGAGGGTGCGCCACTGAGGCCACGTCAAGCCAGATATGTTCACGCTGACAAAACTGCTTCATTGCTCCCTTTGATAGATTAGTGCCATTATCAGTGATGATGCTATGTGGATAACCAAAGCGAAAAATCAATTTTTTTAGGAATTTGACTGTTGTGGCTGCATCACAATTTCTGATCAATTCTGCTTCAACCCACTTGGTGAATTTATCGACAACAACCAAAAGGTGGGTCTTCTTATCCTTGGATCATTTGAACGAGCCAACCATATCAAGCCCCTGATGTCGCTTGAACTACATTGGTATTTCCCCAAAGAGGAAGGGATGATGCAGCACAGCTACGGTAGGTATTTCCCTCAGTTATGAAACCAAGGTATCAATCCAGTACGAGAACCAAGAAACACTATGTAAACGGTACCTGCACACAAAGAACAAATACTTGCAACCCGACACGTAAGAGGGGTTGTCAATCCATCCACGGTAAAAAGAGAGATAAATTTGTGGTAGATTGGATAAATAGATCTCGATAAAACGCAAAATAAAATAAATGATAATAAAGTGCAGCAATGTATTTTTGGGTTTTTGGAATAATATATCTGAAAATAAAAGCGAATAAAAATAGATCTCAAAGTAAATATGATGGAGAATAGACCCGGGGGCCGTAGATTTCACTAGCGGCTTCTCTCAAGAAAATAGCATACGGTGGGTGAACAAATTACTATTGGGCAATTGATAGAAGATAGAATAATTATGATGATATCCAAGGCAATGATCATTATATAGGCATCACGTCCAAGATTAGTAGACCGACTCCTGCCTGCATCTACTACTATTACTCCACACATCGACTGCTATCCAGCATGCATCTAGTGTATTAAGTTCATGGAGAAACGGAGTAATGCAATAAGAACGATGACATGATGTAGATGAGATCTATTCATGTAGGAATAGCCCCCATCTTGTTATCCTTAATAGCAACGATACATGCATGTCTTGCTGCCCCTTCTGTCACTGGGAAAGAACACCGCACGATCGAACCCATCACAAAGCACCTCTTCCCATGGCAAGAAAAATCGATCTAGTTGGCCTAACTAAACCAAAGATTCAAAGAAGAAATATGAGGCTATAAGTAATCATGCATATAAGAGATCAAAGAAAACTCAAATAATATTCATGGATATAGATCTGATCATAAACTCAAAGTTCATCGGATCCCAACAAACACACCGCAAAAAGAGTTACATCAAATAGATCTCCAAGAGACCATTGTATTGAGAATCAAAAAGAGAGAGGAAGCCATCTAGCTACTGCCTACGGACCCGTAGGTCTATGATGAACCACTCACGCATCATCGGAGAGGCACCAATGAGGATGATGAACCCCTCCGTGATGGTGTCTAGATTGGATCTGGTGGTTCTGGAACTTGCGGTGGCTGGAATTGTGTTTCATCGACTCCCCTAGGGTTTTTGGAATATTGGGGTATTTATAGAGCAAAAAGGTGGTGCGGGAGGCCACCGAGGTGGGCACAACCCACCAGGGCGCGCCTGGGCCCCCAGGCGCGCCTGGGTGGGTTGTGCCCCCCTTGGGGCACCCCTCTGGTACTTCTTTGGCCCATGTTGTTTCTTCTGGCCCAGAAAAATTCTCCAAAAAGTTTCGCTGCGTTTAGACTCCATTTGGTACTGATATTCTGTGAAGTAAAAAACAAGCAAAAAACAACAACTGGCACTGGGCACTATGTCAATAGGTTAATCCCAAAAAATGTTATAAAGTTGCTATAAAATGATTGTAAAACATCCAAGAATGATAATATAACAGCATGGAACAATAAAAAATTATAGATACGTTGGAGACGTATCAGCATCCCCAAGCTTAATTCCTACTCGTCCTCAAGTAGGTAAATGATAAAAACAGAATTTTTGATGTGGAATGTTGCCTAACATGTTCATCACATATTCTTTTCTTTTGTAGCATGGACATTTGGACTTTTATATGGTTCAAAGCAATAGTCTAGTTTTGACATGAAGATTTCAATACTCAAGCATATCAACAAGCAACCATGTCTTTCGAAACATCAACACTAAAGAAAGTTATCCCTAGCCCATCATGCTCAATCATTGATCCATTCATGAAACACACTCGCATATTAGCTACATCCAATGCTCAAGTATGATCATAGTGCCCCTTAGTTGGTGCTTTATAAGAGAAGATGGAGACTTAAATAAAAATAAAAATTGCATAAAGTAAATAGATAGGCCCTTCGCAGAGGGAAGTAGGGATTTGTAGAGGTGCCAGAGCTCAAAGCGAAAAAGATAGATAAAAACATTTTGGGTGGCATGCTTTTCCTGTCAACGAAAACGATCGAGTAGTCCCCAATACTTTCTATGCTAGATATATCATAGGCGGTTCCCAAACAGAAAATAAAGTTTATTCCTTTTTCCACCATTCTTTCACATTCCACGGCTTGCCATATCCACGGGTACCGTCCATACCAACACTTTCCAAGGAATTTATTATTTGACAACAAAAAGTAAATTCATTTTTCATTTCGGGACTGGGCATCCCTAATACCTTTGGTGTACTCTCGTGCAATGACAAGTGAATAAACACTCATCTTGAGAATAACACATCTAGCATGGAAAAATATCAGCCACCCCCTACCGTTTCATGAGCGGTATGTGCACACAAAAAGGAAATAATTTTGAAAATTAGAGATGGCACATACAAATTTGCTTAGAACGACACGGGAATACCGTATATAGGTAGGTATGGTGGACTCATATGGCAAAACTGGGTTTAAGGATTTGGATGCACAAGTAGTATTTCTACTTAGTACAAGTGAAGGCTAGCAAAAAGATTGAGAAGCATCCAACCAAAAAAGGAAAAATCACATAAACGAGCATTAAGCATAACTAACACCGAATAATGCACCACAAGTAGGATGTAATTTCATTGCATAACTATTGACTTTCGTGCTTGCATAGGGAATCACAAACCTTAACACCAATATTCTTACTAAAGCTTAATTACTCACCAACATGACTCACATATCACTATCATCATATCTCAAAACTATTACAAAGAATCAAGTTTATTTTGTCCAATGATCTTCATGAAAGTTTTTATTATATCCCTCTTGAATATCTATCACTTTGGGACTAGTTTCATATATTGCAATTGCTTTTGGCAAGCTCAAATAATTTAAGTGAAGAACATGAGCATAAAGGTTTTCATCCCTCAAAATAATATAAGTGAAGCATGAGAGAATTTCTTAAAGGTTACTAACTCTCAAATAAATCTAAGTGAAGCATGAGAGCATTTCTTCAAAAAATATTAAAGCATACCGTGCTCAAAAAGATATAAGTGAAGCACTAGAGCAATTCCATAGCTCAAAAAATTTAAGTGAAGCATAAAGAGCAATTCTAACAAATCATAGCATAATTTTGGCTCTCTCAAATAGATGTGTCCAGCAAGGATACTTGTGAAAAACTAAAAGGCAAAACAAGAAAAGACTCATATAATACAAGACACTCCAAGCAAAACTCATGATATGTGACGAATAAAAATATAGCTCCAAGTAAAATATCGATGGTCGTTAGAAGAAAGAGGGGATACCACTCGGGGAATCTCCAAGCTTAGTTGCTTGTTTCTCCTTGAATATTATCTTGAGGTGCCATGGGGCATCCCAAATCTTAGGCGCTTCTTACTCCTTATTCCTTCATCCATCGTGATCTCACCCAAAACTTGAAAACTTCAATCACACAAAACTTAACAAAAACCTTCGTGAGATCCGTTAGTATAACAAAGGAAATCACCACTCTAAGTACTGTTGAAATCCCATACATATTTTATTATTACATTATATCTACAGTATTCCAACTTTGCTATGGCTTATACCCCCCGATAAAGTCCATAGATTCATCAAAATAAGCACACAATGCAAAGAAAACAGAATCTGTCAAAAACAGAACAGTCTGTAGCAATCTGAAAACTTCATATACTTATGTAACTTCAAAAATTCTGAAAAATTAGGAAAACGTAGGCAATTTGTATATCAATCTTGTGTAAAAAATGCAGAATTTGTCGTCGCTTCTGTGATTTTAAAAAATTATTTTACTGGACGCTAAAGTTTCTGTTTTTTAACAAGATCAAATCAACTATCACCCAACAAGATCCCAAAGGTTTGTTTGGCCCAAACACTAATTAAAACATAAAAATACAATCATAACAGAGGTATAATTGTGCAAATAATCAAGAACAGAAAGAAAAAGGCAAAAATAAATTTTATTCATTGGGTTACCTCCCAACAAGCGCTATCGTTTTACGCCCCTAGCTAGGCATAAATAATTTTAATGATGCTCGCATGAAAGATAAGAATTGGAGCAAAAAGAGAGCATCATAAAACATGTGACAAACACATTTAAGTCTAACATACTTCCTATGCATAGGCATTTTATATGCAAACACAAGACAAGAAATATCTAGCAAATGCGAAGGAGAGAAATAAAACATTGACAATCTCAACATGAAGAAATGTAATTTAGTAACATGAAAATTTCTATAACCATATTTCCCTCTATCATAATAATTGCATGTAGGATCATAATCAAATTCAATAATATAGCTATCACATAAATTATTCTCTTCATGATCCATATGCATGCAAAGTTGACACTCTTAAAAAATAGTGGGATTATCATCAAATAAAGTCATGACCTCTCCAAGCCCACTTTTATCAAAAAATTCATGAGATTCAACACTCTCCAAATATGTGGGATTATTTTTACCTAGAGTTGACACTCTTCCAAATCCACTTTTAATATTATTGCAACCATTCATCATGAGGTTTAAATAAATTGTCAGGATCATAAGAATCATTATCACCCCAATCATGATCATTGCAATAAGTAGTAGTCATAACAAAATCATCATCCCCAAGCTTGGGGTTTTGCATATTATTAGCACAATTGACATTAATAGAATTTATAATAACATCATTGCAATCATGCTTTTCATTAAAAGAGCTATCATGAATCACTTTATCAATTTCTTCTTCCAACACTTCATCACAATTTTCAGATTCAAGATTTTCAAGCAAAACTTCATAGAGATAATAAAGTGCAGTCAACTCACTAGCAATTGGTTCATCATAATTGGATCTTTTGAAAATATTAGCAAGTGGATGAGGATCCATATCAATAGATTTTTAGCAAGCAAAGATGCAAGAAAATAAAATACACATGTCACACAAACAAAGATAGCAACCGAACAAAAAGGCAAACGGAAAAGAAGGCAAATATTTTTGTGAAGTGGGGGAGATGAAAACGAGAGGCAAATAGCAAACAATGTAAATTGCAAGGAGATGAGATTTGTGATTAGGAACCTGATAGATGTTGATGATGTCTCCCCGGCAACGGCACCAGAAATTCCTTTTGATGTCGCTTCAACTATGTTGGTATTTCCCCAAAGAGGAAGGGATTATGCAGCACAGCTACAGTAGGTATTTCCCTCAGTTACGAAATGTAACACCCTGGTTTCCGCTCCCTGTTTTTTTCCTTTGCGGGATTTGACTCCCGTCTTTTTTCTCGGTGTTATCAGATTTCTTTAGCTCTTGGGAATATGAAGATGGTCATATAGCCTTGCCTTTCCTATCCAGCCAGAGATTCTCTTCAGATCAACCTTGCCACCCGAGACATATTCTCCGGACTTCGCCACCGAAACCCTACCTTCCGAGTTGCCGGAAGGGAAACCCTGATCCTCTCAGTGACAAAGGAACCTCAATTTCCTTTGATCTGTTGCCTCCCAAACTTTTCCCAGTGATCATCCTTCATCTATAAACCCTGGATATGCAAAAATATTGCCAAGTCATTTGCAATATTTTTCTTTTATAATTAATTCCTTTTTCTGCCAGTTAAAGGAATTAAATCCAGGAAAATATCTATCCATCTCCAAAGTTCATGAAAACTTGTGGAGATATTCTTTCTGATCATATTAAGCTTCCATAAAAATATTGGCCATAATTAAATAAGGGAAATTGCATTTTCCTATTTAATGCCAATATTGCATTTTGGGCACTTTCTAAAGGAACTACCATTTTGGTAGCCAGGAAAAATCCCAAATAAATTGTGGAGCTTCTCCTATCCATATATTCACCATTTCCATCAAAACCCAAGTTCCAAAGTTCAAAGTTTGAGCACAGCATCCATTTGCAAATTCTGTCCAGATTTCCAGTTTGCAAAGGAAGTGCTTGAACCCTTCATCTATTTGAGCTGAAATTTTTCATGGTGATTTACATTGCTAAATCACTCATGGAAACCAAAAACCAGCTCAATCCATTTGTCCACAGCATTTATCTCAAGTTTCTGTCCATTTGGAAGTGCTGTGAAGGAAGTACCATGTAAGCAATTCCAAATGAGCTGAAACTTTTCCAGGACCTTCATATGTTCAAATCATCACTCTCCACAAAAATTCAGCTCATTGAATCAAGTCACTTGAGCACAGCTTCAAAGTCCCTTTTTTGGACCAAAATTTGCATTACACAGGAAGTATATGCAAATGAGGTCCAAATTGCTTCAAATTTTGCCAGCTTATACTCCTTCCTACCACATTTCAACTTGACAACATACTAGTCCCATTTACCAAGCCATTTCATCTCTGTAACAGCTGCAAGATCTTATCCAGGAACTATTTTGACTCCCCTCGACCTCTCCAGACCCCACCTGGTCCATCCAATGATCCAGCTCATCTAATGGACCAGTGAAAAACATGTTTGACAAGGTGTTATGAGCAGACGCGCCCCAGAGCACGTGGCACCCGTGGTGACCACGCAAGACCTAGCCAAAACAGAGCTCTGCGCAGTCTCCGGTCGATTCCCTCCCCTGTGCTCTCGCTGTCGCCTTGTGCCAACGTCTGCGGCAACGTACGGCATCCTATCCATCCCCAGCTGGCTCTGGAAGCTTGCTCGCTGGCCAGGCATGCCGACAGGAGGTGCTCTGCTTGAGCGCTGCCACGACATCGCCGTCTCGAAGCTCCGGCCGGCGTCCAGAGCTCCTCCCCGCGGCTACAAATAGCCGTCCCCGAGCCTCGCAAGCTCACACAACCTCTCCCCCTCCTCCTAAGCTCACTGGAGTGGCTCCTCCGCTCTCTGTCCGCTGCCGTTCGCCGCATCCGCCACGGCCTCGGCCTAAATTTGAGCTAACCGGAGCTCTCCTCGTCCCCCTCTCCCCACCAGCACTTTCCCCTGAGCCTGTAGACCCTCCCCCACTCCTCGGTTAGTCACCGGAGCGCCTCAGACCGCCACCCCAAGTCCGGCCGCCGCCCTCGTTCTCTGTCTCCATGGTGCACCACTGCTCTGCTCCTCCCTGGCGCTGGCTCTTCCTCTGGACGGATGCGGTGCAGCACCAGGAACCCGCCGGTGGTCTCACCTTCGCCGGAGACGGTCAGAGACGCTCGGGGCCCTCGCTGGAGCTCGCATCTGCTCGCGACCGCAGCCAATCCCCACGGCCACTCCCCGCCATCTCTGCTGCCCTCCCTCGTCGCGGTCCTCCATGGTGAGCTCGCCGGAGGCCTCCGTCTGGTCGGAGGTGGCCGGAGCTGCCGAGCCCGTCGCCGGCCGCACCCCTCCCCTGCCCCTCCTCTGTTCCACACGGGGACAGTGAGGGGATGAAGACGACGATCCAGCCAGGCAGGCACCACCAACCCTCGGCCCCACATGTCGGCGACCACAGCCCGCCACGTCAACATAAGTGGAGACGCACTCCTCTGAATGCGCTTTCAAAACACTGAAAGCGTATTTCCTTATACTGCGGGTAAGTTTGCGTTTTCTTTTCCAGAAAACGTAATCTGCCCGAAGGCGCTTTCGGTTCAACCCCAGGGGCCTGTCTGTGAATTTAAGTTTTACAGATTGGTCCCTAGACTTCAAACCCTTATAACTTTTCACTCGTAGCTCCGATTCAGGTGAATCCAACGCCCACATCTTCGTCTCGTCGAGCCTGTTCTTGTGGTATCATTTTCACAAGGTGGTCACATAGTGGAAATGACCATTTTGCCCTTGCCCTTCGATCAGCCCTCCGAAAGGGAATCTTTTCCGGAGGATTTTCCTGCGAGGCTACCGCACTCTTTCCCGGAGTATTTCTTCGACCCCAGGCAAGCCGACCATCTGATATATGCCCTAAAGCATTGCTCTATGTTATTCTTGTATGTTTAACCTAATATTGATGCCCGTGCTAGAACTACTTAGATTCCTGTTAGTTTGTATTCATCATTTACATTACTGGATCATGATTATCATTCCTGCGTTAATGACTTATTATGATGCTATACGGAGTTAGTTTGTTGTGTTTATGCAGTTGTTACCTCATACCTAGTTAACACCAGGTCAAGTTATTCATGATGGATATACCTGCCGGTTAAGTACTTGCTAAAGCTAAACATAGTTGGTTGATCTTGAGTCACCTGTCCAGGCTTATTCGTGCAACCACATTTGCCGGTATGGGACGGCCTTGACTTGGTCTGGCTCCATGCTCTTTCACCGGTACCTCCATGCAGGGAGGGTTATGCGTGCGTGCTACCCTGATCAGGTAGACGGCGATAACCCTGTGAGCCCAGTTGGTGGTTTGCGCGCAGTCCCCATTTGGGACAGTTTAGTTTGGCCACGACGGTGGCAGGTGTCACGAGATGACACAGGGGCCACCCAGGGCTTGACTCCAGGGGAGGATGATTGCCGGTGGTACGATGGGAGAGTCATGGGTCATGCGGGTTTCGTTGGAGCAACGCTGGTCCACCCGAATGGGATCACGAGGTCAGGTGCTCCATGGTGTGGGTAAAGTGCGCAACCTCTGCAGAGTGTAAAATCATTTCGCATAGCTGCGTCCATAGTATTGGACAGCCCGTCCAGACCTCACTAGGTGGTCAACCATAATGATGATAATAATGGTGGAAGAACCCGTCTTGCATAGACATCAAATGTTGTCAGGAGTATGGTATGTTAGCCATGGGATGGCTATGGAAGAGATGGTCGGATGACCAAAAGACTTGGATTGGATTTGGATCAGATTCAGATTGGATCATGAGATTATTCAGAGTATGGATTATTTACTTGATATGCTTTACTTTACTGTATTTTACCTTAGTAGTTATCTTGCTGGATAAACCTCTTATGACTTGATAATTGATGTTGCTTGCTAGTTATGCCATGCCATGATAATTAATGTTGCTCTAATAACAAATACATGCTTGAATGCCATGGATTGCTTTGCTTGGTGTATATGTTAGTTTGGTTTGCTTGCGAGTACATTCAAAAGTACTCAGCGGCCTTTAATGTGGCCAGGTTCATGTAAGGATCCGTCGTCAAAGAGCCGGAGCATTCGTGGGCTAGGAGAGAAACCCAGTCAGATCCCTGTGGATTGGAGCCACACCAAGACCATGCTGCCTTAGATAGAGCTTTTCCGCTGCCACCCCTTTGTAACCATCATGTAAGACTTATATATCCATTAATAGAAATGCATGTGTTCATGATACTTGTTGTAAGCGCGCATGCCAGAGTGATTTCCTGGGCTGGTATGCGTGGCTACCGTCTGGCTACAGTGGTAATCAGGCGGGGCGCCACAAAGGATGGTATCAGAGCAGCCAGGCTGACTATAGGTTACCCCTAGCTGGACTTCATTGTCTTGTGCTCAGTAGAAAGCCCAGATGGATTTCAGCCATCTTTTGCCAACCTGGCACGGCTACTATTGATCATAAGGCAACCCCCTAGGTTTTTGGCTCCATCAGACCCCAACTCTCGTGGCCTTGCCTCCGGTGTGAAATATTCACACCCGGCAACGACCCGTTAGCCCTAAACCCCCTAGGTAAACTAGATATCCTTACCCTGCTTGCTAACCATGGCATTTCTCTTCTTAACTCCAGTTTCCTTTGGGAAACGCTTATAACTTATATCTCTCCCCAATAACCCTAGAATCGCACGACCATAGCCATCGTGCATCGAGTGTGATGTTCCCTCGGGAAGTAGTAGAAGCTTGACACCATTGCTACCAGGAGCACTGTGTGGTTTCGCTTCTAAATCCTCACAGGTGCATCGAGTGCTCTATACTAGTTATACTAGTGGATTCTCGGCCACGTGTGTAAGGTCCGCAAACATTTGAGCTTTCTTTGCTTTTGGTTTCTTGCGGTTTTTGTTTCTTTTCTCGGTTCTGTTTCTTCGCTCCGACTGGATCCATCCGCAAGAGCTGCCTAAGAAGACCAGCATACAATTTGGATAAATACCCAATAATCCAAACTCAGCAAGAGTCAAGCCAAGCCAACTGCCTGATATTCAGAATAGCAACACTGGATCTGTCAAGAATGAAGGATGTGTCCGAAACAGAATATGTGTGCAAACAGACAAGGCCAGAATATACTTAAGAGAAAGTTTGCCTCGGAACAGAACACGCCTGAGGAACAGTCAGATGAGCCACCAAGAATGAACATCAGTAAGGACAAAATTACTCCGTCCGCGATACAAGGATCATTTCAGTCAGTGAGGTGAACTGAGTCTTTCCCCAATGGACCCAAGAATCATTTATTCCCCGCTGAAGACATATTTCAGGAATGTGAATGTGCCAAGAGCAACAATATAACCCTGGGTTTGCGAGGAAAATGGATAAGTTCGTGGTCACCCAGAATCAAGGAGCACCCAACATGCTTGGAAGCTCAGCTAAACCGAATGGAAATATCCGTCAACTGCTTATTATCGTCAACACCCGGTTCGAATGCAAAGGGTATTCCGACCTGATTATCAACATGAAGCCTGCATCAATTATGCAACCTTTACAGCAGCAATGATCAGACCAGCAGCAGGACAAGCGGTGTGCCTGATAATAGAATATCTTCATTCAAGGTATGGCCTATATCAAGTTTTGCTCCACTACGAGTAAATTTCGGGTACTTCAGAAAGAAGCCAGAATCGGCCATAGATCCGACTGCGTACACCGTGAAGGGCTTCTGGTATAAGGAACCTAGCCTTCCTCCGCAAGCTCCCGGGAGAAGCTTATGACGCCAGACTGCCAATCTTCCTCGGTACGCCGCTTGGTGAGAAAATCTTCTGGGATACAACACTCCCATTGTCCACAGCGTGCTACCGCGGAAAGCTTCCGGCATAAGGCACCTGACCTTCCATAGCAAGACACATGAAGGAAAAGCTTTTGAGGCACGATACCCAGCCTTCTTCAGCATGCTACTTTGGCAGAAGCTTCGAGCATAAGGAATTCAACCTTCTTCAACACACCATTGTGCCCACAACAAGCTTGTTAAGAGCACGAACCAGTCTGGGCACACGTCTACCTCAGAACTTAGTGGTTATGAAAGGATTTATCCTACACCTGCATATGTTGTGAGCATGCCGTCCAGTGGATCAGTTCATGTGAGCCACTCATACACGGGAATGATTGTGTTCAGAGAAACATTGGCCCCATAGTTCAAAGAAGAATATAAGCACAGCAACCCCTACGTGGTATGCAGGAGTAAGCTGTGAGAACAAGCCCAACAAGCCGGGAAAACAATCAAGGAGCCGTATTGGCAGGTCATGACAGGCCATCAAAGGAATCCTCAAGAACAAAGAAGTTGAGGATGAACAACCTCCGTGATGGTCAGCAAGATACAGTTTCACAGACAAGGTATTACTACCAATCCTTGCCAGACTCTTGCGTATACGGCCACAACAACACAGCCAGCATGTCATACTCACCCTAAATAGGGGCCGCCAACCAAGACAAGAGGCTATACTCTGAAAGAATACACCAGATGATAGTGATATTATGTTCAGCTCAGTGGTCATAGCAAGGACTACAAGGCTATGTATGACAGAACTAACTCCATGAACGACGGAGTTCGAAAAAGGACATTCAGATGAAATAGCTTAAAGCACATCAGTGTCAATAGCTCATAGACACCATGACATCATTGGAATAAGAGATTACTGTCTATGATTACTTTGTGATCATGCCTGATATTTCAGTTGAGGATATAGCAGCAATAGCTCGGTTATATTGTTCCCTGAATTGCGAATCACCTAAGGACAACGCCCGGATGCATAAGGCAAGAGGAAACATCAGCATGGAAGCCACAGCCAGACTGAGCATTCTGACATGGCAAAGAGAAAATCACCTCTAGCCATCAAGGCCATACGGGCACGTGGGCCTGCTACTAGGAAAGGATGTCTTGCCCTGACTTTCAGAGTACGAAGTATCGCAGTAAAAACCGAAGCAGTTGCTTCCGGACCATGGAAACTAAGCTGGTTGTTGGTATTGCCGCTACACCACTACCAGGACAAGAGATTTACCTGACAGGAAGGTGAAGGATTCAAGGAAACTATGTGTAGAGACAACACATGGTCCATCAGAAGAGGCAGTTAAAACGCCCCGTATTCCAGCCAAGTCCTCTGGAATACGGCACCGCTGGCATAGGACGAATCAGCTCTTCGTTACTATGGATAAGGTTACAAGGGTACAAGGATCACATCAGCACGGCGACACTACGCCTGCCCAGGGTAGCCCTATGCTAGCAGCGGAACAACCCGAGGAAGCGAAATGACTCTCGGCAATGGAACGATGACTGCGGTAAAGACAAGATCGTTGATGGATCCAAGTCGCACACGGGTAAGTCCCCCTTCCCCGGGAGGTAAGCCCGGAAATCTCGAGGATGAGATTTTCTTAAGGGGGGTAGGTTTGTAACACCCTGGTTTTCGCTCCCTGTTTTTTTCCTTTGTGGAATTTGACTCCCGTCTTTTTTCTCGGTGTTATCGGATTTCTTTAGCTCTTGGGAATATGAAGATGGTCATATAGCCTTGCCTTTCCTATCCAGCCAGAGATTCTCTTCAGATCAACCTTGCCACCCGAGACATATTCTCTGGACTTCACCACCGAAACCCTACCTTCCGAGTTGCCGGAAGGGAAACCCTGATCCTCTCAGTGACAAAGGAACCTCAATTTCCTTTGATCTGTTGCCTCCCAAACTTTTCCCAGTGATCATCCTTCATCTATAAACCCTGGATATGCAAAAATATTGCCAAGTCATTTGCAATATTTTTCATTTATAATTAATTCCTTTTTTTGCCAGTTAAAGGAATTAAATCCAGGAAAATATCTATCCATCTCCAAACTTCATGAAAACTTGTGGAGATATTCTTTGTAATCATATTAAGCTCCCATAAAAATATTGGCCATAATTAAATAAGGGAAATTGCATTTTCCTATTTAATGCCAATATTGCATTTTGGGCACTTTCTAAAGGAACTACCATTTTGGTAGCCAGGAAAAATCCCAAATAAATTGTGGAGCTTCTCCTATCCATATATTAACCATTTCCATCAAAACCCAAGTTCCAAAGTTCAAAGTTTGAGCACAGCATCCATTTGCAAATTCTGTCCAGATTTCCAGTTTGCAAAGGAAGTGCTTGAACCCTTGATCTATTTAAGCTGAAATTTTTCATGGTGATTTACATTGCTAAATCACTCATGGAAACCAAAAACCAGCTCAATCCATCTATCCATTTGTCCACAGTGTTTTTCTCAAGTTTCTGTCCATTTGGAAGTGCTGTGAAGGAAGTACCATGTAAGCATTTCCAAATGAGCTGAAACTTTTCCAGGACCTTCATATGTTCAAATCATCACTCTCCACAAAAATTCAGCTCATTGAATCAAGTCACTTGAGCACAGCTTCAAAGTCCCTTTTATGGACCAAAATTTGCATTACACAGGAAGTATAGCAAATGAGGTCCAAATTGCTTCAAATTTTGCCAGCTTATACTCCTTCCTACCACATTTCAACTTGACAACATACTAGTCCCATTTAAGCCATTTCATCTCTGTAACTGCTGCAAGATCTTATCCAGGAACTATTTTGACTCCCCTCGACCTCTCCAGACCCCACCTGGTCCATCCAATGATCCAGCTCATCTAATGGACCAGTGAAAAACATGTTTGACAAGGTGTGACGAGCAGACGCGCCCCAGAGCACGTGGCACCCGTGGTGACCACGCAAGACCTAGCCAAAATAGAGCTTTGCGCAGTCTCCGGTCGATTCCCTCCCCTGTGCTCTCGCCGTCGCCTTGTGCCGACGTCTGCAGCGATGTATGGCATCCTATCCATCCCCAGCTGGCTCTGGAAGCTTGCTCGATGGCCGGGCGTGCCAACAGGAGGTGCTCCGCTCGAGCGCTGCCACGACGTCGCCGTCTCAAAGCTCCGGCCGGCGTCCAGAGCTCCTCCCCGCAGCTATAAATAGCCGTCCCCGAGCCTTGCAAGCTCACACAACCTCTCCCCCTCCTCCTAAGCTCACTGGAGTGGCTCCTCCGCTCTCTGTCCGCCGCCGTTCACCGCGTCCGCCACGGCCTCGGCCTAAATTTGAGCTAACCGGAGGTCTCCTCGTCCTCCTCTCCCCACCAGCACTTTCCCCTGAGCCCGTAAAACCTCCCCCACTCCTCGGTTAGTCACCAGAGCGCCTCAGACCACCGCCCCAAGTTTGTCTGCCGCCCTTGTTCTCTGCCTCCGTGGTGCACCGCTGTTCCGCTCCCCCCTGGCGCTGGCTCTTCCTCTGGACGGATGCGATGCAGAACCAGGAACCCGCCGGTGGTCTCACCTTCGCCAGAGACGCTCGGAGATGCTCGGGGCCCTCGCCGGAGCTCGGCTCTGCTCGCGGCCGCAGCCAGTCCCCACAGGCACTCCCCGCCATCTCTGCTACCCTCCCTCGTCGCGGTCCTGCACGGCGAGCTCGCCGGAGGTCTCTGTCTGGTCGGAGGTGGCCGGAGCCACCGAGCCCGTCGCCGGCCGCACCCCTCCCCTGCCCCTCCTCTGTTCCACACGGGGACAGCGAGGGGATGAAGATGACGATCCAGCCAGGCAGGCCCCGCCACCCCTCGGCCCCACATGTCGGCGACCACAGCCCACCACGTCAGCGTAAGTGGAGACGCACTCCTCTGAATGCGCTTTCAAAACACTGAAAGCGTATTTCCTTATACTGCGGGTAAGTTTTTGTTTTCTTTTCCAGAAAACGTACTCTGCCCGAAGGCGCTTTCGGTTCAGCCCCCAGGGGCCTGTCTATGAATTTAAGTTTTATAGATTGGTTCCTAGACTTCAAACCCTTATAACTTTTCACTCGTAGCTCCGATTCAGGTGAATCCAACGCCCACATCTTCGTCTCGTCGAGCCCGTTCTTGTGGTCTCATTTTCACAAGGTGGTCACACAGTGGAAATGACCATTTTGCTCTTGCCCTTCGTTCAGCCCTCCGAGAGGGAATCTTTTCCGGCGGATTTTCCTGCGAGCCCAGTTGGTGGTTTGCGTGCAGTCCCCGTTTGGGACAGTTTAGTTTGGCCACAACGGTGGCAGGTGTCACGAGGTGACACAGGGGCCACCCAGGGCTTGACTCCGGGGGAGGATGATTGCCGGTGGTACGATGGGAGAGCCACGGGTCAGGCGGGTTTCGTTGGAGCAATGCTGGTCCACCCGAATGGGATCACGAGGTCAGGTGCTCCATGGTGTGGGTAAAGTGCGCAACCTCTATAGAGTGTAAAATCTATTCGAATAGCCGCGTCCACGGTATTGGACAGCCTGTCCAAACCTCACTAGGTGGTCAACCGTAATGATGATAATAATGGTGGAAGAACCCGTCTTGCATAGACATCAAATGTTGTCAGGAGTATGGTATGTTAGCCATGGGATGGCTATGGAAGAGATGGTCGGATGACCAAAAGACTTGGATTGGATTTGGATCAGATTCAGATTGGATCATGAGATTATTCGGAGTATGGATTATTTACTTGATATGCTTTACTTTACTGTATTTTACCTTAGTAGTTATCTTGCTGGATAAACCTGTTATGACTTGATAATTGATGTTGCTAGCTAGTTATGCCATGCCATGATAATTAATGTTGCTCTAATAACAAATACATGCTTGAATGCCATGGATTGCTTTGCTTGGTGTATATGTTAGTTTGGTTTGCTTGCGAGTACATTCAAAAGTACTCAGCGGCCTTCAATGTGGCCTGGTTCACGTAAGGATCCGTCGTCGAAGAGCCGGAGCGTTCGTGGGCTAGGAGAGTAACCCAATCAGATCCCTGTGGATTGGGCCGCACCAAGACCATGCTGCATTAGATAGAGCTTTTCCGCTGCCACCCCTTTGTAACCATCATGTAAGACTTATATATCCATTAATAGAAATGCATGTGTTCATGATACTTGTTGTAAGCACGCATGCCAGAGTGATTTCCTGGGCTGGTATGCGTGGCGACCGTCTGGCTACAGTGGTAATCAGGCGGGGCGCCACACGAAACCAAGGTATCAATCCAGTAGGAGAACCAAGCAACACTATGTAAACGGTACCTGCACACAAAGAACAAATACTTGCAACCCGACGCGTAAGAGGGTTTGTCAATCCCTCCATGGTAAAAAGAGAGATAAATTTGTGGTAGATTGGATAAATAGATCTCGATAAAACGCGAAATAAAATAAATGATAAAAAAGTGCAGCAAGGTATTTGGTTTTTTTTTTGGAATAATAGATCTGAAAATAAAAGTGAATAAAAATAGATCTCAAAGCAAATATGATGGAGAATAGACCCGGGGGCCGTAGATTTCACTAGTGGCTTCTCTCAAGAAAATAGCATACGATGGGTAAAAAAATTACTGTTGGGTAATTGATAGAAGATCGAATAACTATGACGATATCCAAGGCAATGATCATTATATAGGCATCATGTCCAAGATTAGTAGACCGACTCCTGCCTGCATCTACTACTATTACTCCACACATCGACTGCTATCCAGCATGCATCTAGTGTATTAAGTTCATGGAGAAACAGAGTAATGCAATAAGAATGATGACATGATGTAGACGAGATCTATTCATGTAGTGTGACGCCCCCGGCCCGATCGTGCACTATTCATACACGCAAATGCACACGATCAAGCCTAAGGACTCACGGGAAGATATCACAACACAACTCTAAAACATAAATAAAGTCATACAAGCTTTATATTACAAGCCAGGGCCTCGAGGGCTCGAATACATAAGCTTGCGAACAAGCGTCAGCGGAAGCATCAGATATCTGAGTACAGATATAAAAGAAAGTACAGAAAGGCCTTTAGAAAGGCGGGGCAAAATAAAACACTACGATCGAAAGGCGAAGGCCTCCTGCCTGGGACCCTCCGATCCTACTCCTGGTCGTCAGTCAACTCGTAGCAGTATCCATCCTCTGGGTAGTAGTAGTAGTAGCGATCGTCGGGGCATCTGTCCCAGGGGGCTCCGTCCTCTGGTCACGTCAAACTGATATGGGGAGAAAAAGGAAAACAAAGCAACCGTGAGTACTCAGAAGTACTCAGCAAGCAAGGATCTACACTACATATGCAACATTTTCAAGGGGAGGCTGTATATGTGGACTGGGCTGCAGAAATGCCAGAATAGAGAGAAGGCCTAGTCCTATCGAAGACTAGCATCTTCAGCGGTCTTGCAGCAGTAGAAGAGAGTAGAACATTACAATATAATGTAGTAGTAACATTAAGTCTCAACCTCACCCAGAGATCCTTTCTCGACTCCCTGCGAGAAAGCAATCCTAGAGCCATACAGTCATCAACCTCGTCCGGAGATCCCTTCTCGGCTCCCTGCGAGAAGCAATCCCAGAGCCATAGTATCCAGGTCTCATCACAGGTATCCAGTTCTAAATTGTATCAATCAGGATACAACTCCGAGTGTCCTTTACCGTAGGACCGGCTATCGATAGAAGTGTTCTTCCCTGCAGGGGTGCACCAACTTACCCATCACGCTCGCTTAACTCCGGCCGGACACACTTTCCTGGGTCATGCCCGGCCTCGGCCAAACAACACACCGCAACCCGACCTACAGCTCAGCAGAGAGGTCCCCGTCGGTCTACATCCTAAGCGCTCAGAGGTCTTGGGCCATCACCCTGTGCACTCCGAGTCGTTGCGCGCAGGGAGAAGCTTGGCACCAGGAGGGCGCCGGTCCGTCCGTGCCGCCATGCTGAACTGGACGTCTGACAGAGCTTTCGGCTGATGCTACGATGCAGAACGCCCATACTATGCCCACGTGATGGTTAGTGCTATCAGACCAGAGGCCTGCTCGGATCAAATATCCAAATCGCTAGGACTAGGGGCTTGCGGTAACGAGCAGAGACTCACGAAAGATGTGACCCCGTCGCCCCGTCTCGAGGACTTGCGGCAAGGGCCATGAATGCCCGGCCACGCCTCGTATTCAACACTCGGGCACCATCCAGGTCAACCCGTCTCGTAAAAGACTGTCGGGAACTCAGGTCCACCTCTACTGGGTGGTACCGCCTGTCCCTTCAGTCCTGTAGTAAAAGTAGCTTCCTCGGGTCCCCCTTCGGGGCCGACCCATCTCTATCAAGGTTCAGCAGTAAAGTCACAGTAACCGTGTGTCCATAACATCAAGGAAATCCGAGGTATCACCCTCGACAGATGCCCACTCGATGTAACCGTCAAGTCGAACTTAGGAGGAATCACCCTCGATGAGTTCACACTTGATGTGTTGTACGACAACGTCGTATCGGAAGTGGAGAAGGAGGAATCACCCTCGATGACCACGATCGAATAGCTACTCTACAGAGTTAACATCAGAAGTGCTACATGAGGTTTCACCCTCGGCACTTGATAGTAACGCTGCAGTGTCGTTACAACTAAGGGGGGGTGATGTGCGGTGTCGGGGCCTGGTCTTCAATCCCGTTGATCGGGTCTTCTGACGATCCAGCGCGGCAGTCGGGATAAGTGGGGTCACTGATAGGTCTCTACCCAGCCTAGACTAAACAGTTTAGGATATGTAGGTAATTATCAACAGCAGGTTACAATGAACAGGCTATGCATCAGAATAGGTAAAGCAGTAGTAGCAGCAATTCTAATGCAAGCATGGGAAATTAGAATGGGCGATATCGGGATGATCAAGGGAGGGGCTTGCCTGGTTGCTCTGGCAAGAGAGAGGGATCGTCAACGGTGGCGTCGGGCTCCTGAGTTGCGTCGGTCCTCGGGACGACGTCGGTGTCAGGGTCTACCGAGAGAGAAGAGGGGGAGGAAACAGTATAAATATAGAGCAAACTTGAGCAACACAGGTACGACATGATAATACGCAGTGCCGGGTGTATCCTAACGTATGGTTGCACGTCACCGAGGAAGGAGGAATCCATCCGGGAATGTTTTTCCGTTCCGGACATTTGTCACAGATGACCGGAGAGGGACGGTTCATGTTCTGATATTGGGATGTGTACGGGCGAACGGACCGTGTTTCGGATTCGTCTCGTCGTTCTGAACAACTTTCATGTACAAAGTTTTTCGATCTAGTTACGGATTATTTTATATGATTTTCTAAAGTTTTTATTAATTTTCTGGATTTATTATTTATTTAAATTCGAATTATCCGAACATTAATCCAAACAGTGTATGCTGACGTCATCATGACGTCAGCATGATGTCAGCAGGCATCCGCATGTGGGTCCCACCTGTCATAGGCTGTCTGGTTAATTAGGGTTAATTATTGATTAACAATTAATTAAACTAATTAATTAAATTAAATTAGTCTAACAGAGTTAATTAGCCTAATTATTTAACTAATTAATTAATCATTTATTTATTTATTTTCTTTTTATTTCTTTTATTTAAAGTTTTCTCGGGCGGGGCCCGTTTATCAGCGGCCAGGGGGGCTTGGCCCACCGCCCAGGGCTCAGGGGGCGGGGGCCCCACCTGGCTGACCCAAGGCCACGGGCGGCGCGGGCGACGGGCGCGCGGTGCGCGCTGGCGCGGGCGCCGCGCGCGGCGACAGGCAGGAGCGCGGCGACGGCGATGGAGCGGCCGCCAGGCGCGTGTGCATGCGCAGCAGGCGCGGGCGAGCGGCCACGCGCGGTGAGGCAGGAACGCGGGCGGACGCGACGAGGGGATGGCGGGCGTGGCCGGGGCGCGGGGTGGGGTGCGCGCGCGAGGGAGGGAGGCCGAGGCCGAGGCTCACCGGCGCTGTAGGCACGGGCAGCGGTCGCGGGGACGACGCGGGTCCGGCGAGGGGGAACCGGGGCGGGGGGGGGGGGGGGGGGGGGGGTGAGGGGGGGGGGTGGCGGGGGGGGGGGGGGGGGGGGGGGGGGTGGGCGGGTGGGGGGGGGGGGGGGGGGGGGGGGGGGGCGGGGGGGGGGGGGTGGGGGGGCGGCGCGAGGGCGCGAGTCAGGCTACGGTTCGGGGCCTGGCGGTCGGCCTCGGGCGGGGGCGAGCCGCGGCGGCGAGCGCGGTGCGGGCAGCGAGCGCGGGGCTGGCCCATCCGGCTCTGGATCGGGGGGAAGGGGAGCGAGCGCCGGGACGAGGAGGCCGTCGAAGGCGGCACTGGCGAGGTGGCGTCGATGAGGGGGGGGGGGGCGCGGTCGTCGGGCGGTGGAGGACGACGGGGTCGGCGCCGGGGTCGGGGCGCCGTTCCCCCCGATCCAGAAAGTGTGGGGGAGAAACGATGGGGGAAGTGGAACGGGGGGGGGATCGGGGGTGGGCTAGGGTTTCGGGTGGGGGTGGCCGTCTATGTAGGCGCCGGCTGGGCCGGCCTGGCGGCCCGGTGGCTGCTGGCGAGGCCCAGTCGGGGGGGGGGGGGGTTCTCCTTTTCCTATTTTTTTTTCTGCTTTGCTTTTCTTTTATCTTTTTCTTTTTTTATTTAACCACAGCTCTTGTTTAGCAAATAGTTAGGGCTCTATATGAATTTTGTAAAACTTAGAAATTACTCCAACAAATACTAGGCAATACCTACCACTACCAAAAATTGGTTTGGAGAAAATAGGAGCTCCCACAATTTTTATAATAATTAATATGCATTTATCCTCACTGTTTTAATTATGTTAGAGCCACCTAATTATTTTATTATTTGTTGGTTACAATTTTAGTATTGCCTCTGAATTATTTGCCATAATATGAACAATTTAGTTTCTGATTTGAGCAACTTTTATTTTTCACTTTCATTTAAATTTGAATTTGACTTGGGAGTTGAAATACAATATGATGCAAATGATGATCATGCACTGTTAATCATGCTGACGTGGCATAATCAAAATGGGATTACTGTAGTTAACCACTGGGGGTGTTACATGTAGGAATAGCCCCCATCTTATTATCCTTAATAGCAACGATACATGCGTGTCTTGCTGCCCCTTCTGTCACTGGGAAGGAACACCGCACGATCGAACCCATCACAAAGCACCTCTTCCCATGGCAAGAAAAATCGATCTAGTTGGCCTAACTAAACCAAAGATTCAAAGAAGAAATACGAGTCTATAAGTAATCATGCATATAAGAGATCAAAGAAAACTCAAATAATATTCATGGATATAGATCTGATCATAAACTCAAAGTTCATCGGATCCCAACAAACTCACCGCAAAAGAGTTACATCAAATAGATCTCCAAGAGACCATTGTATTGAGAATCAAAAAGAGAGAGGAAGTCATCTAGCTACTGCCTACGGACCCGTAGGTCTATGATGAACTACTCATGCATCATTGGAGAGGCACCAATGAGTATGATGAACCCCTTCGTGATGGTGTCTAGATTGGATCTGGTGGTTCTGGAACTTGCGGCGGCTGGAATTGTGTTTCGTCGACTCCCCTAGGGTTTTTGGAATATTGGGGTATTTATAGAGCGAAGAGGTGGTGCGAGAGGCCACCAAGGTGGGCACAACCCACCAGGGTGCGCATGGGCCCCCAGGCGCGCCCAGGTGGGTTGTGCCCCCCTCGGGGCACCCCTCTGGTACTTCATTGGCCCATGTTGTTCCTTCTGGCCCAGAAAAAATCTCCAAAAAGTTTCGCTGCGTTTGGACTCCGTTTGGTACTGATATTGTGCGAAGTAAAAAAAACAAGCAAAAAACAGCAACTGGCACTAGGCACTATGTCAATAGGTTAGTCCCAAAAAATGATATAAAGTTGCTATAAAATGATTGTAAAACATCCAAGAATGATAATATAACAGCATGGAACAATAAAAAAATTATAGATACGTTGGAGACGTATCAGCCCCCAGACTGCAAATGGCCAAGTGATGGGAATCATCCGGAGTTCTTGAGCCGGCACATGAGCCTAACGTCCAAACTTCTGACATCCATCACACTTGCGTACGATATCCTCAGCATCTGCATGGGACGTGAGCCAATAAACACCATGTCGAAAAGCCTTCGCCACCAGGGATCTTGAGCCGGCATGATGACCACAATCACCAGAGTGAATTTCATTGAGGATTTCTTGGCCTTCGTCAGGGGAAACACATCGTTGGAAAACACCGGTGATGCTTCTTCTGTGCACCTCGCCCTAGACAATAGTCATAGATTTGGAGCGGAGGACGATCTGATGAGCAATGAGTTCATCCTCAGGGAGCTCGCCTCGAGCCAGATAAGCCAGATAAGGAACCGTCCAATCCTGGATTGCATGAAGAGCCGCCACCAACTACGCCTCCGGGTGAGGTACAGGGAGATCTTCCTCTGATGGCAACTTGACGGAAGGATTATGGAGGACATAAAGGAACACATTGGGAGGGACCGGCTTATGCTGAGAGCCGAGTCATGACAATGCATCACCCGCCTCATTAAGCAGCCGATCTATGTGGTCCACCTGATATCCTTTGAAATGCCCCGCGATGTTAGTCGCTGCTTGCCGATAAGCCGCCATTAGGGATCCTTTGAATCCCACAATCCAGAAACTTGCTGAGCGACCAGATCAGAGTCGCCCAAACATCTGACCCGGCTAAGATTCATCTCCTTGCCCATACGGAGACCATGAAAGAGGGCTTCATACTCAGCTGCATTATTAGTACAGGGAAACATGATCCTTAGAACATAGCAAAATTTATCACCCCGTGGGGAAGATAGGATGACTCCAGCCCCCGAGCCCTCCAGTTGCCTGGAACCATCAAAGTGATCGTCCAATATGTATTATTTGGCTTCTCTTCAGGAATTTGAAGTTCAGTCCAGTCATTGATGAAATCCACCAGTGCTTGAGATTTGATGGCTGTTCGAGGTACATATTTAAGGTGATGCGGACCAAGTTCAATTGCCCACTTAGCAACCCGACCTGTGGCTTCCCTGTTCTGGATGATGTCTCCCAAAGGGGCTGAGCTTACCACAGTGATTGGGTGTTCCTGAAAATAGTGCTTCAACTTGCGACTAGCCATAAAGACACCAAATACTAGTTTTCTGCCAATGTGGATATCTCTGCTTGGATTCTGTCAAAACTTCGCTGACATTATAAACCGGCCTCTGGACTGGATATTCCTTCCCAGCCTCCTTGCACTCTACGACAATAGGTGGCTCAGCCAACTGCTTCTTTAGGGTTTCAAAGGCTTTATCTGCGGCATCACTCCAGACAAAGTTATCAGTCTTTTTCAGCATCTGATATAAACGGAATTGCCTTCTCTCCAAGGTGGCTTATGAACTGGCTCAAGGCAGCTATTCGACCCGCCATACGTTGGACATCGTTGATGTTGGACATCTTAGAAAGGGAGGTTACCGCCTTGATTTTTTTTGGATTAGCTTCAATGCCCTGCTCAGACACCAGAAAACCTAGCAATTTGCATGCAGGCACACCAAATACATATTTGGCCGGGTTAAGCATCATCTTATAAACCCAAAGATCGTCATAGGTTTCCTTGAGGTTGTCCAGTAGCGTTTCCTTCTTTTGAGATTTGACCACAATATCATCAACATAGGCATGAACATTGCGCCCGATCTGACTGTGAAACAATTCTGTATGCAGCGCTGATAAGTAGCTCCCGCGCTTTTAAGCTCAAAAGGCATAGAGACATAGCAGAAAGCCCCAAAGGGTGTGATGAAGGCTGTCTTCTCCTGATCCTCAATGGCCATCTTTATCTGATGATAGCCGGAATAAGCATCCAGGAAACATAGACTCTCACACCCAGCCGTGGAATCGATGATCTGATCAATGCGCGGGAGAGCGAATGGATCCTTATGGCAAGCCTTGTTAAGGTCTATGTAATCGACACACATTCGCCAAGTCCTGTTTTTCTTCAACACAAGCACTAGATTTGCCAACCATTCTGGGTGGAAAACTTCAATGATAAACCCGGCCACAAGGAGCCGAGCTACTTCTTCACCAATAGCTTTTCATCTTTCCTTGTTAAAACGATGGAGGTACTGCCGAACTGGTTTCATCTTAGGATCAACGTTGAGGTGGTGCTAAGTGAATTCTCTCAGTACACCAGGCATGTCAGAAGGTTTCCATGCGAAGATGTCCCGATTCTCACGGATGAACTTGATGAGCGTGCTTTCCTATTTGGGATCCATGCCAGTCCCAATAGTGAAATGTTGGGATGATTCGCTGTGGGTGAAATCAACCTGTTTCGTGTCCTCGACTGACTTAAACTTGAGCGGGGGATCAGACTCTGTGGTGGGTCCCCTTCTAGTGTTTCTTCCACCAATATCTTTTATATATTCCAAAACAATTCTCCATAAATTTTCAGGTCATTTGGAGTTGTGCAGAATAGTTATCTCTGATGTAGTCCCTTCCGATCCAGAATTCCAGCTGCCGACAATCTACCTCTTCATGTAAAACTTGTAAAATAAGATAGAAATGACATAAGAATTATATCATAAAGTGAAATAATGACCCAAAACATAATAAATAACAGTATGAAAACATGATGCAAAATGGATGTATCATGTACCGTGCTTTGCCGAAGTGTCCTTGGAGTTTATACAAAAATTTACTAGATAGCCCGTGCGCACGGGATGCCACGAAACTTTCTGGACACCCCATGTGCATGGGGTCCTAGACCCCCGTGCACACCGGGTAGTGTTTTCTCTCCTGGATACCCCGTACGCATGGGGCTGACTTAGCCCATGCGCACGGGGTCCAACAGGCAGAAATCTACCTCCGACCAAGAACACTATAACCCCCTGCTTCCACCTTCAACCCTAACCCTTATGTCTTGTTGAGCTCCACCATTTTCAAACTCCATTTGCTCATTGCTCTCAATCCCTCCACTCAAACTTGTTGAAACTTTGGGGATTGAGGGAGCAAGACCCGATCTACACATTTTCAAACCAATTTGTGTTCCTCGCAAGATTTGTTCACCACTGACTTGTTACTCTTGGAGCTTGGGATCCTAGGCAGTTAGGGTCACTCCGAAAGCTTCCTTGCTTGTGTTGTGCTCCTAAGACGTATGTAAAGGTGTGGTGGTCGCCTTCAAAACCAACCTCGGGTGATTCGAGACTCATTCGTTGGGGGTGAATGAAGGAGAATACGGTGAGCCTTCTGTGACTTTCCGCAAGCTTTGGCTCTGGCACCACTCCAATGGAGACTAGCTCTCCCCTGAGGACGAGTGAACTTCAGGATAAAATCATGTCCCCGACTCACGTGTATGCTTGTGGGCTTGCTAATTAGATTGTTTCCAAGCATAATTAGCTTTAAGCTTGCTTGTCATATAGGTTGTTTTCACTTAGTTGCATATCTAGTGAACCCTATTCACCCCTCCTCTAGTCGACCATATCGATCATTTCACGTGGGGTCCCGTGTGAGCTTCTGTCCGGCCCGGGTGCCCGGGGTCCTGGACCTCCAGGTGCCCGGGGACTTTGTGCCTTGGGTGCCTGGGGTGGGGCATCTTTTCTTTGTATGCGCCGGGTATACAGACCCCTTTAGTTTGGGTACCCGGACTTGCGATTGTGCAAAGGCTATTTCTCCCATGGAGGGTATAACCCCCCTTCTTCCACCTTTCAACCCTAATATTCTTTAAGTTTTCCCCTCCATTGACAAGATAGAAAAGGATCATGATCTCCTTCCCCATCCATCCAAACTCTCTCATACTTTGCGCATAGGAGGAGATACAACTGATCTACATTCCTACCAAACCATTTTGCGTTCCTCGGGCTCTCTCATCTTCATCAACTTGTTACTCTTGGGTGTTTGGGCACCCTAGATGGAAGAGGTCACCACGGAGCCACATTCCATTGTGGTGGTGTTGGGAGCCTCCAATTAAGTTGTGGAGATTGCTGTAACCTTGTTTGTAAAGGTCTCAGTTGCCGCTTTCAAGGGCACCATCAGTCAATTCACAACATCTTACATTCTGCGAGGGCGTGAGGAGAACAGAGTTAGTCCTTGGGATCCTTGGGGAGCATTCTGCCCCCATACCCCTCCAATTGGGACGTACCTCCCCAAAGGAGGGAACTTCATAAACACACCCTCGTCTCCACTTATGGTTACTTCTTACCTTCACTTTTGTGCAAGTCTATATCTTGTTGTTGTTGTGCTTGTCAGAGAGGTTGTTCACCTAGTTGCATATCTAGACAACATGTTTTATTGTTGAGCCTAAAATTTGGGAACAAAATTTAAAAAAATCGCCTATTCAATCCACCCCCTTCTAGTCGACCATAGCGATCCTTTCACCCCCTCCCCCTTGTCCAGGCCTCCCAGAGGCTTCGCAACAGCCATGGGGGCCCTCCAGGACTCTCTCCCCTCCCTTGCCTCCTCCCACGTCGCACCATTGCCCTCGACGTCATCAGACTGTGCCCCCACTGCACCCTGAGGCCAGTCCTCCCTCCGAGCCCCTCTAGCGTGTGAGCGAGATTCCTCGGCCCCTTAATCCTCTCCAAAAACCAGTGGATGCCGAGTCCCCCTATCTCCTTGCTCGGACCGTAGCTAGAGCGTGGACACAGCCATCCTCATCTGATCGCATCACCCAACTATTTAAGCCTCTCCCCGGAGCACCAGACCACTCACACCTCTCCCTCCCAATTCACCCCTGCCCTAGGGACTCGATCCCTCAAGCTCTTTTGCCTCCTCTCCGGTAAAATTGCCGCCACCACAGCTTCGGACAATTCCGAGCACCTAGGCCTCCTCCTCTCCATTTAGCCATCCTAGAAGACCTCCAGCCCCACCTATAAGAGCACACGAGATCCATCCTTTCCTTTCCTATCCATGGCCACGGTTTCCGCTCCAACTTCAATGTTGTCGCCGTCCGCCTTGCCCCGACGTCGTCGTTGCTCCCGTCACTCCAGCCTTCTTACGCTACGTCGACCGATGTGACATGGTCCCACGAGCATGACGTGGTCATCGGCAGGTGCTCTCGTGTCGTGAGTCGTCGGCAATGGCTAGAGCCCCATGCTCCTCTCCTCGATGCACTATGCATCGAGAGGAAGAAGGAGGCAGTGGCGAATCAGTACAACAGACTCCACCTATAAGTGGCTCAGTGGAGGGGTATGCCTCGCTTACGGCTGGGGCACGTCCTTTTTTAAGTGGAGGTGTATTTTGGTTGAATGTGCTTTCCCCTCTAGAAAGCATATTTCATTAGAAGGCGCTATCGATTGTCAAGGACCCAGCGTAATTATTTAATTATAGAAAGGTCCTTCGCAATAATTCCTTCATATCTTTCATCCACATTTCCAAAGCCCATGTTCTCCACTCACCAAGCCCGTTCCGATGGAGCCACTTTCATGGAATGACCATTTTGCCCCTACCGTCGATTAGCCCTTTCCGGAGCATCATTATTTCGCCAAATCTTTTCAACCAGGCCATCACACTTCTTCCCGATGACCTCCTCGGTCCGAAGGCAAGCCAATCATTTGATGTATACCCTAAGTGTTCACTATATGTTATTCTTGTAAGTTGGTAGTTTTAAAATTGTGCTTGTTTATGCTCGCATACTTTTTCTCGGATAAACTGCTTACATTGTTTACTTGGTTGCACGTTATGATATTGATATTAGAGCGCCAATGGCTCTTATGCAGAGCTAATTTGGATCTAAGTTGATATGCTTTCATACTGCTGTATATTTCTCTATCAGGTGTATGACTAACATGGGCAGGTGAAATGCACTTGAGGTAACAGTAAAGAATGGGAAACTAATAATAACAACCTCCTCTACCGTCTAGATCGAGTCATAGTGCCACTGAGTTGAACTCCCTCGTGCGACCACATTTGTATTTACAGGAAGGCCCTAGCTCGGTTTATGCTTATGAATTTTAGGCGTATCACCAAAGTGGGATGGTTGGATAGTCAGTATTTCCTTGATCCCCAAATTGTCGTCCAACTATGAGAGCCGAAGCTAGTCTGACCGTGTGTTAGAAAGTATTGCATCCAGGAGTGGATGAGTTGTGTCACGAGGTGGCAGGGCCCTAGATTCTCTCTCCCAAGACTAGCATGTGGGTAGTCTGTGGTGTGGAAAGAGTGTCATGCAATAGAAGGGATTTATTGGACTATTGTCCATAGTGTGGGTACAGTGCACATCCTCTGAAAAGCATAAAATCTATCCAGAGTAGTCGCATCCTCGGTATTGGACATAGTTCGACTAGGTCACACTGTTTGGTCTCATCGAATTCGGAGCTATAAATGAAATATGAAACTGCTAAAAACTATCCGTTGAAAGATGAGGTTTGTCAAACTTATAGTGGAATGGCCTTGACATCTGTGTATATCAGGAGATTGAGGATAAGCCACTGGATGGCTATGAGAAAGATGGTCGGAGGACCACAAGGAAGTAAGAGATGGTCGTGCAGCGATCATGGTGATGACTTGGACACCATGTTGATTTGTGCTTTATCTTGATCATATTGCAGTTATTTCAGTTATTTATCTTTATAGTTAGTCATGCCCTGATTTTTTTGATAAAGGGCGCTTTTATTATCTCAAAATGTAGCATCAAGCGATACAAAGCATTTAGGGTGTCATCCAGGCTCGGCATAACTAGGATGCACACAGCCAAACACCAAAAATCTGACAAAAGGAAAAAAATGACAATTCGGCAACAGTAGAGTCCTATAGACCGACATTATGCCTATGTCGAAACAGCTGGTGGACCAATCTGAAGATTATGCTGCCACCCGGGTTGGGTAAAAACCTCCGTAGCCACCTGCTCCAATCACGTACACACCGCCTTGAATAGCGGTTGGTACTCCGCTCGTTGTAGCATAGACCACATATGAAGCAAGTGCTTACAACGGAAAATAATCTGCAGAGGAGAAGCATTTTTGTGATTAAAAACAAAATTGTTTCTACATAGCCAAAGCGACCATAGTAAGGCGTACTCTCCCACCCTTATTAGCATTTTGAACGTTTTTGAAACATCGTCCAACCAATGACCAAAAATATTGGTAACACTTATGGGCGGATACAAATTCGACGCTATTTGGATAACTGACCACGTAGAATGCGCAAACTTGCATTGAAAAAAGAGGTGTTTGATTTTCTCGTCATGAGTACAAAAACAACACTTCTTACTTCCTGGCCAGTTGCATCGTGCGATGTTGTCTTTGGTTAGCACAACACCTCTACGAAGATACCACATAAATATTTTAACTTTTAGTGGAATCTTGGCCTTCCAGATTTTCTTGTTATCGCTCACCGGTACCTCAGAATGCGTGAGCGCACGATACATAGAGTCTACAGTGAAAGACCCCGATGTAGTAAGGTTCCAGCGAAACACATCACAGCCTTGCGTTAGGTTAACCAGATCCAGACAGGATAAGAGACTATGCCATGACATAAGTCGGGCGCCAATCAAATCCCGCCTGAACGAAATATTCGGCGGGGATGAGCTGAGCACCTGCGCAGTAGTATTGTTCTTATCGCGAGCAATGTTGTACAAGGCTGGATATTGTTCTCGGAGACTGGCATTGCCTAGCCATATGTCTTCCCAGAAACAAATCTATGACCTGTCCTTTATCGCGAAAGACCCAAAGCGAAAGAGTTGTTTCTATGCCGCCATTAGGCCAGCCCAAAAGTGTGAGTCGCCAGGTTTCCAATATGCCTAAGACACCACCTTTTCGCCTAGATACTTGTTGTGTAGCATGGTTTACCAAACACCATCCTCAGTAAGAAGTTTGAACAACCATTTACTAAGTAGGGCCTCATTCTTGACCTGCAAGTCATGAATTCCAAGGCCACCTTGGTCTTTCGGCCTACAAACCACGCTCCATTTGGTTAGCCGGTATTTTTTCTTTTCACCGTCTCCTTGCCAAAAGAATCTGGACCGAAAATAGTCCAATATTTGCAAGACCCCTTCTAGGAGTTGGAAGAAAGAAAGCATATAGAGCACCATATTTGTGAGGACAGAGTTTATCAAAACCAGTCGTCCTCCAACAGTGAGCAACTTGCCTTTCCAACTGCTCAACCGTTTCTCTAGCCGCTCCTCTACATGCTTCCACTCCGCAATGGTGAGACGTCGATAATGAATCGGTATTCCCAGATATTTGATCCAGAATTGGCCAGGTGCGCAACCAAACAAGTCCGCATAATCGGCCGCCGCCTCAACGACTTCTCCAAAGCAGAACACTTCACTTTTATGGAAGTTAATTTAAGACCTGACATTTTCTCAAACGCTGACAACAAGATTTTCAGGTTTTGAGCCTTGTCCAGGTCATGTTCCATAAAAATAATTGTGTCATCGGCATATTGCAGAATAGAGAGGCCACCATCCACAAGGTGTGGCACTACCCCTGCAATTTGGCCGTCCTGCTTGGCGTGCTCAATCAGAATAGCCAACATGTCAGCCACAATGTTAAATAACATTGGGGACATGGGGTCACCCTGTTGTAGTCCTTTTTTTGTTTGGAAGTAATGACCTACATTATCATTGACTTTGATGGCCACACTACCTCCAGTTACAAAATTTTGGATCCACTGGCGCCATTTCTCAGAGAAACCTTTCATCCTTAGGGCCTGTTGGAGGAAAGACCATTTGACCTTGTCATAGGATTTTTCAAAGTCAATTTTGAATACTACCCCACTCAGGTTTTTCCGGTGCATCTCATGGACGGTCTCATGCAGGATTACTACGCCATCAAGTATATTCCTTCTTTGCATGAAAGCCGTTTGAGATGGTCGGACAACATGGTCAGCTACCGAGTTAAGCCTATTCGTAGCCACTTTGGTGAAAATCTTGAAGCTGACATTAAGGAGGCATATGGGTCTGAACTGCTGGATCCGTTCAGCCTCCTTAATCTTTGGCAACAAGACAATCTCGCCAAAATTAAGATTGGATAGCTCAAGTTGGTCGGCATGAAGACAATTGAACAACTCCATAAGGTCAGTCTTGATGATTTCCCAGAAATTCTGATAGAATTCTGCGGGAAAACCATTTGGTCCTGGAGCTTTGTTATGTTCTATTTCGAACACTGCAGCTCTCACCTCCTCTTCCGAGAATGGTGCCATCCGGATATCGTTTTCTTCTGCCGTGACTTGTGGAATGTCATATGTTCGGATCTCGTCAAGGGTGAAATTCCCTTCAGCCCACGCTCCGAACAGAGATTTGTAGTAGTTGGTGATATACTTTTTGAGCTCCTCCTGACCTTTGATCCGCCCCTCATCTTATTGGAGACTATAAATACATTTCTTTCTATACCGCCCATTAGCGACCAATTGGAAGTATCTTGTATTACTATCACCCATCAAAATGAAATCGGCTTTGGATCTCTGGTAGTATTTGATCTCCTCTTCTTGCAGAAGACGGGCAACATTCTCATTAGATTGATTTTTCTCTTGTTGAGATAAGGTGCTCGTCTCTGTGATTTTATCGAGGTCATCAATAATCGTAGAGAGCCTTTGTTTTTCTTTTTTATAAATCCCGTTGGTATGTTTTGCCCATCCAGAGAGGTGTTGCCTCATGGCCCTTATTTTAAAGTTCCATCTCTGAGTAGGTGTACGACCAACAGCGAGCCTCTCCCAAATATTCTTGATCATGTCTACAAATCCGTTCCTATGCATCCATCCCAATTCAAATTTGAAAGGGCGTCAGGCAGTCGGGTTCGTAGAATTAGAATCCAGAATGATGGGTGCGTGATCCGATAAAGCCTCGATACGCTCTAGGGCTCGCATGGTTACCAGAGGAAATTTTAGTTCCCATTCGGTATCCATGAGTACCCTACCAAGCTTCTCGTATGTCGGCACATGTTGGTTATTAGCCCAAGTGAACTGCCATCCCGACATACTGGCCTGCCGAAGATCCAAACTGTCTATCACAGCATTGAATAGGAAAGGCCAATGAGTGTCAAAATGGTCATTATTTTTCTCTTCCTGGTACCTAAGGATATTAAAGTCCCCTCCAATAAGCATTGGATGCAGATTATCCTTAGCTAGATTTACCAATTCCCGAAGGAAAGCAGACTTATGCTCATCTTGGGCAACCCCATAGACAGCGACAAGAGTCCATGTAAAATTATTAGCTCTGTTTCTTAGGTGAAATTTTATATGAAATTCACCGATCGAAAAAGCTAACAAGTCCATGACTATTGTCAGTATCCCAAGAAGGATTCCTCCAGACCTTCCATGAGCTGGTAGACTATGCCATGTGTAGTCGAAACCACCTGATAGGTGATCGAGGACATGCGGGCGAAAGTCACACTTACCAGCCTCGGAAATTGCCACAAAATCCAAACCATGTTCCTGTACACAATCACCGACATGTTTATGTTTAGCCAAGTCCGAGAGACCTCTGCTATTCCAAAACATGCCTCTCATGTGGAAACTCGGATTGGTGTGGAACTCTTCGCCTTCGTGGGCGGTTTTTGTTTCTTTTTAGAGGAGTGTGATTTAGATTTCCGCGGAGACGCTATGAAGTCACATAACATGGACCCTGGTCTTACGTCTTCCAATACAACCTCGATAACCTCACCAACCAAGTGGGAGATAGGCGGACCATCATATTTGGCATCCACTTCATCATCGTCCTCGGTTTCTAGGTCAGGAATGGTGGTATTACACTTCGGAGAAACCTTTAAACGGTCGATCTCCATATGTTTAAGCACCCCAACCGACAGATTAATATCATTATCATTCCTTATTTAAGCTGGTATAAATGCGAGTATCCAAAAAAGAAGGAAATGATTTAACGAAAGAGGTACCTCGTGTGGAGTCCAAATTCCTAGAGGCCTGGCGGCGCATTGCCTTCGCCAGTGCATGCTCATCCGTCGGAGAAGAACCATCAGCGAAGACTGGGTGGCAGTTACTACGTCGAAGTGGCGAAGCCAATCCTCCAGACATAGTTAGTGATAGTTAGCATTGTTAAGATAATTGATAGATGTTTGAATGCCATTAAATGCTTGCTTTGGGGGGTATGATTGTTTGACTTGCGAGCATATTCAACGTGCGCAAAATGGCTTCTAACGTGGTCGGGGTTTAGCAGAGGATCTGTCTTCCATTAGCAAGAAGTCGGAGTGTTCGCGCGCTAGGAGAGTGACCCATTCAGATCCCTCTGGATTAGAGACGCACCAAGACCTTGCGGCCCTTAGATAGAATATCCGATGCCCCTATCTCTATAAATAGCCATAGATGACCATCCTGTATTGCTCAAGACACAATGTATTATAAAGCCTTCTTGTAGAATGGCCTGTATCTGAGAAACATGTTGTAAAAGCACGGGCTAGTGTGATTTCTTAGTTTGGCGCGTGCGGCAGTCGTTTGAATATAGTGGTATCTGGACGCGGTGTCACACTGGCGGAGGGTGATGCAAGGATGGTGTCGGTGAGTTCCTGGCGGTTAGGTCATCAATGCGGACGAGGTCGAGGGGAATGGTCAGGGATCGTTCCCCATTCGCGATGGGAAGGCCTCATCGCTCGTGGACTCGTGGCGGTTTCCATGTACCAGTGCGATAGTCACTTTGTGGTGGCAGAGGGAATTCCCTATTTGCCGCATTAGGCGGCAAACTGTTGGTGCTTCGCACAAGGCGAGCGAAACCGGGATGGTCATCCCATTTTTGTTTTTTGTTTTTCTTTACTGCCTTTTTGTGGTTTTTATTTTCTTGTTTCTTCCCCTTTTCTTTTACTGGGTTCTTTTTTTTAAAGAAAGTTCCCCCTTTTTAAACAATGCTTGGAATCTTCAAAAATTGATCAAGATTTCAAAACATGTTCACTTTTTCAAAAATGTTCGTGGTTTCAATTTGGAATTTCAGAAATGTATATGTTTTTTAAATTTATTCACCGGTTCAAAAATGACCTGGAATATCAAAAAATGTTCCCATTTTCAATTTTTGTTCACAAACTCAAAAAATACCCATCTTTTAAAAATATGTTCGGGAATTTTCAAGAAATGTCCTGGGAATTCAAAAAATGTTCATGTTTCCAAAATTTGTTCACAAACACAAAAAAATGTCCTTGTTTTCAAAAATTGTTCAGGAATTTCCAAAAACTGTTAACATTTTCAATAAAACTGAAATAGAAATGTTAGAATTTTAAAAAGGTTTTAAATAATATTCACAAATTTGAAATAGTTCAAATTTTCTAAAATAAAATTGTCTTTTGAAAAAATGTTCATTTTTCCCCAAAAAGTAGAAAAAATAACAAATGTTCACACCTTTTAAAAAAAAATCATATTTTTAACCGAAAAACTGTCACTTGCTACAGTACTTATCGACATACGGGTTGGTCTTCCCAGTCGTGGCTCTACTTGATGCAAAAGCGTCAAATAGGAGCATCCGGTAATTTGTGTCAACTCTTGCTCCTTCGATTTTCTTTCATGGGAATCCTTAGAATCGGTGGAGGAAGTGAAGGAAATGAAGCAAGCCTCGAATGGACTCCCCTTATCATCGATCTCATGTCCACCGGCACCGTGAAGGTTTCGGACTCCAACGAAGAAAAGTAGATCATGAGAGATGGCGGCGACTCGAGTCCCATGAGCCGGTACATGTCTCATGTCCTACTCTACCTCGTCGGCCGCCGGAGCAACACTTGGAGGGGCGCAGCCGACCACGAGACATGAGCATGGTGGAGCCGGACGAGCATCGCTTAGATTAGGTTTCACGTTGGATGTAATAATATGGATTTGCTTTGAAACTGTTGTTTGTGGTTGTGGAATTAATTTTGTGTGTGGTGTCCTGTCACCGTTTGAGGGACGAGATTTGCTACTTCTGATCACAAATACTCTAAAACAGTAGAATATGTATGTGGTAGATTGAACAACAAACGGCCGGTCAACAGAAACGACCGACTCCAGTTTATGCCGCGGCAGGCAGCAAAGGGAAGGGACGAAAGCCGGCTCCACAAGACCAAAACACACAGCTCTCCTATATTATAGCCTAATAAAAAACAAAATCAAACATATGCAACCCCTCCCGCAAAAAGGAAGAGGAGGATATTCAACCCAACCGATACTAATAGAACGCCCGTACGTTGCTACGGGCTACACTGCCTATAAATAAATCAAACGAATGACTAAGGTCAGACTTATTTCTTCTTCATACGTCCACGCGTATTTGGACATCAAACGGGCGCCTAGTAGGCTCCCCAAAATTCAAGCGTTTGGATAGTCCGAGCTCTCCTAAATCCAGACAATATGTAGAAAGAAATGTGGTTGTTCAGACTATCTGCCACCTTATCTCCAATATGCTGTCCCAACACTAAAATCTCACCTCACAATACACCCTTCCATTTTCCTGTCGGACCCTCCCCTTTTCGCTTGGTTTCCCACCATGGCGGGACATTTCTCACCGGCGCTCTCTCTCTCTTTTAAAAACGAATGACGTCCACCTCACCTTCGCCATGTTGCAGTAGGGAGTTCATACTTACAGTATAATAAAGTGGATAACTGACACATACTATTGCATGTGCGTTGCAACGGGTGATACATTATTTAAATATTCAAAAATCGGAACACACTCTCAAGTTCGTCCCCCTCCCCCCCCCCCCCCCCCCCCCCACTCTTTCTCTCATACACACAAGAATACATGCCATTCTTAATTCTTACACCTACCTAGGGCACACCACTTCAAGAATATAGTTGTTGAAGCAACTAATATGCATAGCACGACTACTATCACCACATCATTTTTCAGGAGAAGAATAACTAATATCACCACATTCTCTATGTCTCGTTGTGATTTTGTTTATTTGATCACTTTAGGAGCTTCGGTTCGTGAATAATTTGGTGAACACCATCCGCAATGACCCATTGTCAACCAACGCTCCTGCTGCCTTGTCCTTCACCAATGCTGGCCTCCCAATCCGCTTCTCGCCTTCTTCTCCATCTCCTCGGCCTTCACAAGCTCCTCATCATACCTCTCCATCAGCACCCCGATTAACATTCATATCATCCACCTCGAGTCGAGCAGGCTCGAGCTCTGACAGCCTCGTGAATGGGGCGGGGGTGGTGGTTGGCTGGTCGGTGGAGGTGGAGGTGGAGATGCCTGAAAAAGCGAGCGGGAGGCGGCGGCGGACGGGCCGGCGGGAACGCGTGGTGTGAATGTTTCCTCGCGCCAAAAAAAATCTCTATACGGTATACTGTAAATTTGCCCCATGTACACGATATTTGATGTTCGGGAGGCTCGTTTTTAGGTATACTGTAAAAAAATACAGTATGCCCTCGTTTACGGTATCTGTTCTAGTAATTTTTTTTTGCACCAAACACTTCTGCTTCGGTACACCCTTTCTAAACACATTAAAACTTGAGATTAGTCGGTACCCCTTCATCATTAATGGCATGATGGCCATTATTAAGAAATAAATTATCTGTTGCCAATTCTTCCCAAAGAACGCCTCATATAAATTCATCGTCAAGACCTGTCTATGCTTTGACCATGGGGCAGAAATTTCCTGCCCGGCAGCTCATGACAGTATCCACGGCCCGTTCTCATCTCATGACTTGTTTAGTCTTGCTCATGCTCAAGGCAACATCAGAGGTGTGCGGCAATGCCATCTCCAATCTCATCGTCTGCTACAAATACAATGCTACCATAGCGCTACTGACCGAAGCAACACATTACTTCAACCAACATGTTGTATTCATGAATAAAGCTAGTTCTTTTAGACAATGAGCTGAGCTAGCTGATTGTTTCTTTACTGAGAGAATGAAATCAACTTGAAGGCCTCTTCTTGAGGATAGAGAATGGTTAGCGACGCTGCTCCCCGGTGAGGCGACTGCTGGTTGTCTTGGTCCATGGCGGGGTTGGCATGCGGCGTCGCTGTGGAGGTAGGTGCCGGTGATTTCTCAGTGGGGGTTGGTGGATGCCGGGGCAGCGGATCCACACGGTGGTTCTCTCGACTCGGATCTACAGAGGTGGAAGCCGTGGCGGCGGCCTCGGAATGCATCCCGGTGGTGGCTCTATGTGGGCGAGTCATGCCTTGATGTCGTTGGAGTGTCTATCCAGGCCGCTAGGGTGGCTTGAAAGTCGACTCGGTTGGCGCGGCTCTATGTATTGCGCCTGGTTCCTGTCTACATCGCTTCAACGACCGATGGGGGCTTCGGCCCTTTGTATTTGTTTTTCGCCCGGTTTTCTTGGGTAATGCTACACTTACGAACAAGTTAACGTAATGCTACGTGATTAGCCACATGGCAATTAGTGATTGGGGTCAGGGGAAGGAGGGGCCCACCCCAACTAAAATCAGGGGGGCGATAGAATTAGTGAGGGAAGGTTACGTAAAACTTTACGTAACCCTTCGTAAGTGTAGCATTATTGGGTTTTCCTTAATTAACTGGGCAACTCTCTTCTTCTATATGAAATGCAGGACCCCCTGCCCCTCTCGAAGTGTTACTCGAAAAAATAAGAAATATCAACAAAATAAGACTGGGTTACTCGGCCACCAACCAAGATCCTTGAAAGTTCAATTCATCACTCTTGCATCAAATTTGTGCACTGCAAAGCAATTCTTTCTCCCAGTCAAATTCTTACTGGCTTCTCTGTTACATTTGTGTCACCTGTAAATTAAACATCAAATTACCGTAGAGAAAACATGATATGTATGTATGGCAATGGCAGGTGGCACTATCAGAATCAAGGGCAAAACCATCTTCCTAATGGATTTTGGATATTATTTTAAATGGCTTTTGGATATTCATAGTGATGATGGGTGAAACGAGCACTTTAGTAGTTAGTATTGCTTCACTCAAGGTAATGACTGAATAATCCCAAATTGGTGACCCTAAATTCTTTTATGAGTTTTTAAACATGACTGCGCAAAAAAAATGGACTTTACAAGCTACGTTTTGACCTGCCTTTTGCCATGGCAACGTACCAATTTAATTTGAGTTGTGTCAATGCGTCCATAAAGGTAATGGCCGACCAAAGTGGGCCGTCAATCACAGGCCGGTAGTCATCATCTCGTCTCTACCAAGTACTCCCTCTGTTCCTAAATATTTGTCTTTCTAGAGATTTCAACAAGTGACTACATACGGAGCAAAATGAGTGAATCTACACTCTAAAATATGTCTATATACATCCGTATGTGATAGTCCATTTGAAATCTCTAAAAAGACAAATATTTAGAAACGGAGGGAGTACATCCCTATCATTTTGAAAAGCATAATATCATATACGTAATACAAAAAACCCTCAAAAACATATAAGTAATACAAAAGATTTGTAGACCTAGATGCAATAGTACAAATATAACCGTAGCGAGATACTATAAAATGACTCTTTTACCTTGTAACTTTAGTATGTATCAAAAAATAGTACAACAAAAATAATTCATAATTAGTAAACAATTCCAAACATAAAAAGGCAACAGAAAACACACACACTTAGTAAACTTCGAAATGACACAAAGTATACCATCTCGGCTCCTCTTTCAAAAATTCAGAGCAGTCTTCAAATGCATGATGATATTATTGAGTGTCACAGGTACTGCCTAATAAAGAAACAAAAGTCATTATAGTCAAGAGAAATATTAAGAAAACATCACTCTTACTGCAGGTTATGTGTCATGTTCTTTACCTTGGATTATGTGACCTTTCTATTGAATTCTAGTGATAAATTGTAATTTTTTTCCCAGTCAACCCCCAGAGGAGCTCTTCCTTTTCAGTAATATAAAAAAGCCATGATCTGCTTCTGATAAAACACACCTGGTACTGGTATACGAATCCACATAAAATCTTCAGTGAGACTAAAAAGCAATAATGTTCAGATTGTAGACATGCACTTCATGTTGGCCACTCCAAACAGGCCGGCCGATGCTATACATGTGCTATCAAACTCTGTGAGAATCAATATTCTTCAGAACATGTCATATGATGTTATTAGAAAAGACTTAACTAAAAAAATAATATAGCAAATCACCATGATCGTCCACTGGCACTCCTTTCCGCTCGACCACAAGCAACAGGCGGTGCCGCAGCCAGTTCCAGGACGGTTGTAGTAGTCACACATTGTCTCGTCGGCTTCGCTCATGCACCACCCGTCCAACATCTCTACCACAAAGAGACTTGCGTTGGTGTTGTGTACTCATGGAGTCATGCACGCACCAGGGAGAGCCTTCCACGGTGAGTGGCAGGTTGGCCGGCTGAAGCGTGAAAGAGCTGCAAATTGAACAATACCAGCAAAGCAAGTGAACGGGCTACAGCCACAACAATCAAGCAATTACGCCACATCATCGCAGGCTACTGCAACCCGCAAGTGGTAGTCGTCATGCTTGATGTCCTCACCTCGGCGTACAAGATGGCGTGCTCCTCCTCGGTGTAGAGATGTCTTTGATGGAGATGATCCCGTGGCGTACCAGATGTCCTTGATGGAAGCGGAAGTCAACCTAATGCCTGCCACATTACATGAGCGCATCGGAGGCCTTCCGCCGCAATCGCACAGAAATACGTCGAGCCGCATGGATCACTTTTGATAGGTGCAGAATATGTGTAGAGGAGAAGCTACCCTGTCACCCTGGATGACACCCGATCTCATCTGGCTTTCCTCCTCCACGCGATGCTGCTACTTGGTCATCTTGAGCGCCTGGGTGTATGCGTCATCGACGACGCGGATGGCGGCGAGGAGGTCTGGATAGAAGAAGATCCGATCTGAGGCCTCTCATCCTCCTTCCCGATCAATGTCCACCTCTCTAAGGAGAACAGGAGCTGGGAAAGGAAAGATAACGTGAGATAGAGGAAGGGGATTGGCATCCATGCATGGGTTTCCTTTCTCGGTTAATTTCCTTCCTCCTTTTCGAGTGCGTGCGGGAGAAGGGAGGACTATTTTTTTCCTGTTGCGTGGGGGGTCGAGGGGAGGGGGCAACGACGTCTTCGCTCCGTCAGGCTAACGAGACGAAACGACAACGTATTCCCCCATTAGGAGTAGAGATGCATGAGTTCGTTGACAGTGCATGGTGATTCGAAGTGGAGGCGCACCGCAGTGGCCATGAAGGAACTCTAGAGGTGTTTGAGTGAGGAACGCCCCTGGAAAAGAGGCAGGGAATCAGGAGCACGGGAGAAGATAACTGTATTTTTTTCTCTCATGGGGAGAGATGTGCGGGTTATTTGTTTCTTTAAAGTCCGTTATTTGTTTCCTTAAAATCTGTTATTTGTTTCCTAAAGCAAATTGCATTGATGAGATGGATCGATTGATTTGGGTAAATTAGGAAAGTTATATCTGTGACTTTTTGTATGGTAGGAAAGTGTTTGTTTACAAGGAAATAGTGAAGAAAAAATAAACCGGTGGGGTGATGGGGACGAAAAATAATTGGTTGAAAAAAAACCTGACGAAAATGGTGGGACAAAAAAAAACCTGAACGCAATCCTACCAACTGCTTCATTAGAAGTCGAGACTAGTACTAGTAAAAAGGTAAATAAAAAGCGAAGGGAAGTAGTGGTATCCCTCCCCTTGTATGGTAGTGGCAGCGGTACCATCGGGCAAGGTCGTCTGGCAAGAGATTTTCTCAAGCATTAGTTGGGCACGCTTTTAGGTCTTTGACTAGTGTAGATGTCTTGTTTTTACCCACATCGGGGAAAAGATAAAAGTGGACGCAAAGGTGCAGACTGCAAGACTGGAGAGTGCAACGAATCATTTTGAATCCGCTCTCCATGGTCGCGTCGCGTGAACCACCACCATACAGACTGGCTAGTCTTTATCGAAAAAGTAAAGCAGGTACGTACAGTAGTATCGACGAACCGACGCGTACGTTGGTACTCGCAGATTAGCCTTGGTGATGTATTCTGCACGTACCTAACCGGCTTGGGTTTTCATTTTCATTTCAAAATGAAAAAAACAAGCCAGGGTTTCGATGTTGGCGCGACACCCCAAATTTTGGGCCTGTTATCGCGCCCAAAGTGCCGCCGAGACGAGCACCTCTCTCTTTTAGTACCATGGCCGCGTGAGAGAGAGAGAGAAGAGAGAGAGAGAGAGAGAGAGAGAGAGGGGGGGGGGGGAGAAGGGACGAACACAGGAGGGGGGGGAGCGAGCATAGGTCTAATTTGCGTCTTGGTCTAATTTTGCTGGGCGATATGGGCCTGTCGTAACAGAGTTACATTTGAACACATTCCTCTCAAGTCTCCTTTTGAATGCATCTTCTCTACTTGTGCTCTTCTCTGTTACTGGGCAGGTATGATGAAACAGGAGGATGCGGCGGACCTGAGGGCTGGGGGGATCATGCTGAAGAACAACGTTTCTCGTCTGATGCGGATCTGTGCTGCTGCAAACCAAGATGAGGGGGCCTGCTGATGGAGGAGGATTCTCTACTTCTCTGCTCCGTGATCATTTTGGGTCATCTTCCCCTCCTGCGTGAGGGCGTTATCTCCTGATGCTCTTTTATGAGCAGTGTCTTTAGTGCTCTGATCTAGACAGTCCTAATGTTTGTGTGTCATGGATTTATAGTGTCATCGGGTTTTCGCCCCATAGTGAGTAATCTCGATGGCGAGTGCTCATAGTGGGTTTCCCGGCGATGCTTGAACTCGCTTTCCTCTTTCCCGTCTCATTTTCTGGACATTGTTGTATTTCCGTTATGTCGCAGTAATGGAAAGGTGTAATGCCCGGTTCAAAAAAAATGCGTCTTGGTCTAATCTGCTCTCTTTCTGCTAGTTATTCGTCGTTTCCTCTGGCCTTTTCATGGTTTTCATGATCTGAATCATGTGGACTGCAAAAGCTGAACGAGGATTCGGGGAGCTCTTCGCATATTGTTTCCTTGTTTCTTTCGGGGAGGAGAAAGGTGGGTGTTTTCATCTTGTCTGGTGATTTCTAGACCATCTCCTTGGTTGTTCATCTTTTCCTGTTCCTGCCATGCCACTAACTTGCTATTCGTTTTCCTCTTGATGATTTTCCTCTTCAGGAACGGTTAGCCAAGATGTGGGTGTTGAAGATGTGGGTGGTCAAGATGTTGGGATCTTTTCAGGATCTACTAGTCAAGATGTTGGCATTCATCGGCGTCGTGACGAGCCTGTTTCTTATTGGGAATAGCATCTCAGATCCATCATCGGTCATCCAGGCACTCCACAGCCTCAACACCACATCCATATCATGCGACCCCAAACAAGTGGCACTTCACTACAAGAACCTGGCCTTCGATGTTACTTTCCTTTCGATCGCCATGGCACTCGCAGCTTGTATTGTGTGTTGTGTCAAGATCATCATCGACGTCGGTGCCCAGGAAGAAGAGCAGGAGCAACGCGACGCCGATCCCGCCGCTGTCTCGCAGGCTGCCTTTGATCGCACCCGCGCGGTTAATGCTTCTACGGACGCCTCGAATGCCCAAGCAGATGTTGTCCAGCCCGACGCGGACGCCAAGGGCGTCGCCACAGAGAAGCGTGCCGCCTACAACAACGCCCTCGAGGTCTCCAAGAATGCCAGATCCCAAGCCAATCAAGCAATCGAAGCTGCCCGAGCTGCCGATGCGGACTTGGCGCAAGCCAAGACAACCCCGCCAACGACGACGTTGCCGCACAGAACAAAATTGCGGACTTGGAGGTGGATACCGAGGAGGCGACTAATGCGGCAGCTCAGGTCGAGGAGACAGCTGCAAAGGCCGACAAGGGTCTCGACATCATCAGCAAGGACCTCAAGGAAGCAGACGACGAGATCAAGCAGAAGGCCGATGCAACTCATGCTGCCAAGAAGCCACGAAGGCTGCAAAGAAGACTGGCGACGCTGCCAAACCCAAGACTGGTATGGCCCGTTTCCCTCTTTGGAAAAGGTGGACTCTGCGTGGGTTGTTTCAGTCAGGGCTAGCCCAAAGGCCAGGCAAAAGGGGCGACCGGCCCGGGCCCCAAGAGGGAAGGGCCCCGCTACAAATTAGACTAGTAAACACTATACATTTATACATTACATATGAAAGATTATTAAATGCATATAATAGATCCTTAATTTGAAGGAGCACAAATACACAACACATACTAATGGTTTATACCATTCATAGGCAAACCAAACTGACTGGTGAAGTTGAGTTTAAATATGTTAGTTTCCTGTTATGATGATGTCTTAGTATCATAATGGAATTTATGATAACAAGATTTGGATTTTTAAACCAGTGCACAATTTTTCATTTGAGAAATTGGTGGAAATCTCATTTTCTCCAAATCAAGCCAAGTGGATCTAGATGAGCATGTCGGATAATCAAATCTTGCGCAAACGTACAATCAACATGTTTGGTTCTTCGACAATTCTATTACTGAACCCAACTAGTAAGTCACATTTGCTATACACTAAAAGTTTCTATGAATATGGTTGTCTGATATACACTAGAAACCACTATTAAAATATTTGTTCGTATTTATTATTTAGAAATATCTACCATGTTATTCAATAATATTAAAAGATATATATGAACAAACACATATATATGCAAATATATGTGTATACACTATATAGTTTATGCAATATTAGAAAATTAATTTGAAGGATTTTTTAACAAGAAAGAGGTTTGGTAAATCATACAATTTAAATTTTGTAGAACCAAAATTTTTATTGATATACATTACAATTGTGTAATAATGAGTATATTATTTGAAAACATTCTTATGTGGCTGAGTAATAAAAATTGTATTAATTAAAATTATAATATGGTCAATTAGTTTAGAATATGTATAAAAGTTCAGTAAAAAAATAATTATTTTACAGCCCCAAAATAGTTTGGACCGGCTCTGGTTTCAGTTTGCCACCGTGGTGTTCATGTACGCGTGCGTTGTCGCGATCCTTTCATTCGCGGAGCTGCTCGAGTATAAGACTGGCTGTGTTCGCTTCGAGGGTGACTCAGAGAGTCGCCATGATACCCATATCGCCTTGTCTGTCTTCAAGTACATGCTTTTTGCTGCATTCGACTGCCTTCATCTTATGATCTTTATTGGGGCTTGTTGCAAGGAATTATTATGGCAGGTCTAGAGATGATGATGATGCAGTCCCATGTTGTGTTGTCCGTCATGTATCTCGTAATTTAGAAGATTTTTGTTTACTGTTTAATTTGCAAGTCGTGGCATTGAACTATGCTGATCGAGAATGTACCAGTTGTAATTGTGACATTAATTATGTTTGCTATTGTGTATTGCACTATTCCGTACTTGCTTTCTTAATTTCCTTCTTGTGAATATCATCACTGTATGCATTCAGTGAAAGAATCGAGGTTGCATCACTGTTGTACCCTTGCATGTCCGATAATCCTCTGTCCCATGTTCATAGTCTAGCTTTCTGACGTGCCCTACTGGACAAATGAGCATCAACCCTACAGCCTGTTATAGCTTAGCAGAGCAAACACGCACACCACTTTTTGGATTGAAGGGATTTCATACTATGAATTTGGTTTGAAGGGATTTCATAGGAATTTTAAGGATCCTGATCCATAGATTTTTTCCCTATGAAAATCCTTTGGGTCACAGGGGAATAGGGTCACCAAACTTTGAAAACTCTAAAGAAAAACAAGCAACTACGCCGTCCCAGTGCAAGCGCGCATCTAAAAACTTCGGCCTACACCCAATCTTCTTGTCACTAAGATGCCACTTTTGACAGGTGTCGCGCCACATCGGAAGGTGCCGTGTGTTTACTTTCTGCATTCGAACATACTCCCTCCGTCCGAAAATACTTATCGGAGAAATTGATGTACCAAGATGTATTTTAGTTTTAGATACATTCATTTTTATCCATTTCTCCGACAAGTATTTTCAGATGAAGGGAGTAGTTATCAGTCCACCACGAAACATTTTTACATTATGAGCACACGGGCAAACATGATCAAAACATGCTACATTTATCGGCTTCCACATAGACTACATTAGAGCAACAACTTGCACTGAAACCACCCACAGACATTGGGGCAACTCCAACGCGGAGCACCAAAATGCCGCCAAATGTCTGGACCGTGTAGTTCGGACAATTTTCACCTCTCCAACACTATGCACCAAACTTCGACTGCATGGTCCGGACATCCAAAATCCCACATACCGAAAGCAAACCTGGGAGAGATTTTCGGGCATCTAGACCTCCGCCACATAGGCATCCGACAGTTAGGACTCACACAAAACCCCCCTCTTTCGTTCCACTTCATGTTCGCGTCAGATCAGGTCATCGAGGCCATGGTCGTGGTGGATCCGGGCTTCATGGTTGATCAACGATGATGCTTGAATCCGTGCGCGGCGTCTGCACCATCCGTTGTGAGTGATGGTAGTTGTGGGGTAGGGTGGAATAGGGTGGGCCAGCGTGCGTCGGATCCAACATGTCGGGCGCGTCCAGGCTAACCCATATCCACCCCAGATATGGGTTGGGTATGGGGGTGCAGGACAGCCTAGATGTACAGAGACGGTTTGAGAGGTCCACTTGAATGGCATTTTCGTGATCGGTCACTAACCGAGTTGTCTGCCCGAACGAATAGAAAAGGTATGAGGGGTCTACTTGTAGATGCTCTAATAGTCAAAAGTTTGCCAATGCATCCGTACCTACCATCTCCCAAAGATGACATTGAATCTTGATTAAGGACTCCTAGTCCATAAACAGATCATCATGCACATAATAATCTCATTCACTCTCACTTGAACAAACTCAAGGATGAGACACCCCCCCCCCCCCCCCCCTCCCCCTCAAGGGACCTTAAAGATATTACTAGCGACACTTATTTTGCGACGGAGGGAGTAGTATTTATTATTTTCTCTATTAGCATCTTTCACAAGTGACTGGCATTGTAAATACCGTGTAGAGCCTATCTTGTCTTACTTTCATTACTATTCTTAAAAGGAGTTTAGCTTGTTGGTGATGTTGCTGGACGTTGCTTCTTTTAGTTTGGGATGGGTTGCCAGCACGGTGGTGTGTGCAGTTTTGATTTATTTTTTCTAAGGGAATCTTCATGTTTTCTTTTAGCCGGAATACCATCTATTCCATTAACCTGAACGACCAGCAACATCGCTGGCTATCAAAGCATGAACAAATTCTGGAGCCCCATCCGGCCAAAAGGCGAAGGATGCATGGCCCAAACAAGAACCAAACGCGGCTAGAGTATGAGCTACCTTATTACAGCCCCTGGGGTAATGAGCAATTTCAAAATGAGAGAAATTTAAACTAGCAAAGATCTTTATCTCTCTGAAGGTGACTCCCATTGTAGCACAGTCATGATCTGTTCCCTTGATCACTTGCACAAGTGTCGTCGAGTCCGTCTCCACAATCACTGAAGACATACCTAGCTGTTGAGCAATGTGTAAACCTTTGAGGCATGTTAATGCTTTAGATTGCAACGGGCTTAGGATGTTCGGCAGGTTCCCAGCGCCTGCAACAAATGCATGGCTGTGTGGTCTCTAATAATGAATCCCCAGTCACCAATCAGATTTTCTAGGGAGGCACTACCGTCTACATTTATCTTCAGCACATCCTCCCCCGGTGGTACCCAGGATTTAGTAACCTATGGGTGGCTGCTCTCCTTTGATCTACGCAGTAGTTCACAATCAGTTATATGTTGCTGAATTTGGTGGCAAACACTATCCATGGACCGCAGCGGTTCGCCGACATTCGCTTTGTTTCGAGTGTCCCATCAAACTCACAGAAGAATAACACACCGGACCCTGCACTCCTCGTCCTTTGCAAGGATAGCTTGAACCAATTCCCGAGGCGAGGCTAACTGAGCAAGTTCTTGCCTGACAGGCTCCATGTCCATTCACTGCCACACAACTCTAACCTTTTTGCAATGGAGGAAGGTATGAGCCCCATCCTCATTCAGCCTCTGACAAACTAGGCAGACAGGTTCCAAATCAACCCCACGCCACTAGATGCTCCACCGGTGAGGTAGTATGTTATATGCAAGCCTCCACAGAAAATGCTGCATTTTGGGAGGGCATTTAAGATTCCATATACTCTTCCAGTTAATTCTTTGATCTCTAGAGATTGGTTCACCGATTTGCCGTTCACTCGCCATCAGCTGGATTTGCCGTAGCAATTTGTAAGCAGTCTTGACACTAAACACACCCTTATCATCATAGTGCCACGCCCAATCGTCCTCAAAATCATCATGCAGCGGAAGGGCCAGAACACACTGAGCATCAATTCTCCAGAGCACTTCTTCGAACAATGCAACATCCCACTGTCCAGTCACTGGATCAATCAGTTTTGTATGACAGTGTTCCCTCTCGGTGTGATTGGCCGGCGACACCCATCTCTAGCGAGCCAAGGATCAGACCAAATATTAGTATCCATACCATTGCCAATCCTTCTTATGACCCCCTCCTTAAGCACCTCAACACCCTGTATAATACTCCGCCAAGCATAAGATGCTCCTGACTTGATTTCAGCCTTAAGAACTTCAGTATTTGGGTAGTGCTTCGCCTTACCTGTGCGCACAGCGACACTGGGTTGAAAAGGAGCCTCCATGCTTGCTTTGCGAGCATCGCAAGATTGAAAGTATGCAGGTGCTTATACCCAAGGCCACCCTTTCCTTTTGGCAACGTCATCACATCCCATCGCAGCCAATGCATCTTATTATCATTCTTCTGTTGTGACCACCAGTGCCGGCAAATCATCATATTAATTTCTTCACATAGTCCTTTTGTAAGATCAAAGCAACTCATAGCAAAAATGGGGATTGCCTGTGCACATGCTTTTATGAGTACCTCTTTGCCCGCCTTAGAGAGCGCCTTCTCTAGCCGACCTTGTAGCCTCTGCCATATACGGTCTTTTATATATTTGAATGTTGCTATCCTTGAACGCCCAACATGTATAGGAAGTCCCAGATATCGATCAGATCAAGCTTGTTTCTAATCTGCAAAGCATTCATAACAGCCACCTTATCATCACGACTAGTATTCTTACTAAACCTCATAGCTGATTTGTCGGTATTGATTATTTGCCCCAAGCACACCTCATAAAGCTTTAGCACATGTCGCAGTTGAACTGAATTCTCTACAAAAGCCTTCATGAGAATCGTGGAATCGTCCGCGAACAGTAGGTGGTTAATGCTCGGAGCCTCGTGGCAGACTCGGACCCCCTGGAGAACCCCTTCTTCTTCCTTCCTATTCAGTACATTGGAGAAGGCTTCAGCACAAAATAAAAAAAGGTACGGGGAAATTGGGTCTCCCTGCCTCAGCCCCCTCCCAGGAGTTACTTCATCAGTAGGTGCCATTGAATATGAATCGGTAAGTCACTGTACTAACACAATTCATTATTAACTCAATCCATCTCCGTTCAAAACCCATCTTTTCCATCATTCTTTGCAGAAACTGCCATTCTACCCGGTCATAGGCTTTACTCATGTCTAGTTTCACCGCTGCCACACCTTCTCTTCAAGTCCTCTTATTCCGCATGTAGTGGGTAATTTCATATGCAAGTAGAATGTTATCAGTGATCAAACACCCACACGCAAAAGCACTCTGGTTCAAAGAGATAATATTCGGCAGTATTTTCCTTAACCTATTTGCAACGACCTTGGAAACAAGCTTGTAGACTACATTGCATAGGCTAATGGTCTTGGGGAACATTGCATGAAAAACAAAAAAAAATTACGCACACGCAAGATCTATCCATAGAGATGCATAGCTACAAGAGGGGGAGAGCATCTACATACCCTTGTAGATCGCTAAGCGGAAGCGTTTATCACGCGGTTGATGTAGTCGTACTCTTCGTGATCCGATCACGATCCAACCGATCTAGTGCCGAACGGACGGCACCTCCGAGTTTAGCACATGTGCGGCTCGATGACGTCTCCTCCTTCTTGATCTAGCAAGAAGGAGAGGAGAAGTAGATGGGATCACAACCAACACGACGGCGTGGTGGTGATGGTGGTGGTGGAGCACCGACAGCGCTTCGCTAAGCGTCGCCGGGACGAGGCGGTGGAACTACGGAGTAACGGGAGAGAGAGTGGCGCCAAGGGCTTGGTTTGTCCTCTTGGGGTGCCTCCTACCCTCTATATATAGGTGGAGGGGCGTGGGAAACAGCCCCTCCAAGCCCTAGGGCGCAGCTAAGGGGGAGAGGACTTGGACTCCAAGTCCAATCCTATTCCTACTAGGACTCCTTCCTTTTTTGCCTTCCCTAGCCACATGGGCTTTTGAGGACTTGGTGCGCCTAGCCCAATAAGGCCAGGGCGCATCTCCTCAGCCCATGCTAGCCCTTGGGTCGTGGTGAACCCACTTGTGGACTTCCGGACCCCTCCGGAATCCTCCGGAACCTTCTGGAAGCTTCTCGGTACAATACCGAAAAAACTGCACCTTTTTTCGGAACCCAAAATATGACTTCCCATATATAAATCTTTACCTCTCGACCATTCCGAGACTCCTCGTGACGTCCGGGATATCATCCGGGACTCCAAAAAACATTTGTTTACCACTCATCAAATATCCCAATATTACTCTAGCGTCAATGAACGTTAAGCGTGCGACCCTACGGGTTCGGGAATTATGTAGTCATGACCAAGACACCTCTCCGATATGACCAATAGCGGGACCTAGATGTCCATATTGATTCCTACATATTCCACGAAGATCTTTTATCGATTGAACCTTTATGACAACATACGTAATTCCCTTTGTCTGTCGGTATGTTACTTGCCCGAGATTCGATCGTCGGTATCTCTATACCTAGTTCAATCTCGTTACCGGCAAGTCTCTTTACTTGTTCCGTAGTACATCATCTTGCAACTAACTCCTTAGTCACTTTGCTTGCAAGCTTCTTGTGATGTGTATTACCGATAGGGCCCAGAGATACCTCTCCGATACACGGAGTGACAAATCCCAATCTCGATTCACACCAACTCAACAGACACCTTCGGAGATACCTGTAGAGCATCTTTATAATCACCCAGTTATGTTGTGACGTTTGATAGCACACAAGGTATTCCTCCGGTATCCGGGAGTTGCATGATCTCATGGTCGAAGGAACATGTATTTGACATTAAGAAAGCAGTAGCAATAAACTGAACGATCATATGCTAAGCTAACGGATGGGTCTTGTCCGTCACATCATTCTCCTAATGATGTGACCCCGTTATCAAATGACAACTCATGTCTATGGTTAGGAAACCTTAACCATCTTTGATCAACGAGCTAGTCTAGTAGAGGCTTACTAGGGACACGGTATTTGTTTATGTATCCACACATGTATTTAAGTTTTCGGTCAATACAATTCTAGCATGAATAATAAAACTTTATCATGATTAAGGAAATATAATAATAACCATTTTACTATTGCCTCTAGGGCATATTTTCATCAGTCTCCCACTTGCACTAGAGTCAATAATCTAGTTCACATCGCCATGTGATTAACACCCAAAGAGTTCACTAGAGTCAATAATCTAGTTCACATCGCCATGTGATTAACACCCAAAGAGTTCTAAGGTGTGATCATGTTTTGCTTGTGAGAGAAGTTTAGTCAACGGGCCTGCCACATTCAGGTCTGTATGTATTTTGCAAATTTCTATGTCTACAATGCTCTGCATGGAGCTACTCTAGCTGATTGCTCCCACTTTCAATACGTATCCAGATTGAGACTCAGAGTCATCCGGATCGGTGTCAAAGTTTGCATCGACGTAACCCTTTACGACGAACTCTTTATCACCTCCATAACCGAGAAACATTTCCTTAGTCCTCTTAGGTACCTAAGGATAATTTTGACCGCTGTCCAGTGATCCACTCCTGGATCACTATTGTATCCCCTTGCCAGACTCATGGCAAGGCACACAACAGGTGTGGTACACAGCATGGCATACTTTATAGAACCTATGGCTGAGGCATAGGGAATGACTTTCATTCTCTCTCTATCGTCTACCGTGGTCGGGCTATGAATCTTACTCAACTTCATACCTTGCAACACATGCAAGAACACTTTCTTTGACTGGTCCATTTTGAACTTCTTCAAAACTTTGTCAAGGTATGTGCTTTGTGAAAGTCCTATTAAGCGTCTTGATCTATCCCTATAGATCTTGATGCCCAATATGTAAGCAGCTTCGCCAAGGTCTTTCATCAAAAAATTCTTATTCAAGTATCCTTTTATGCTATCCAGAAATTCTATATCATTTCCAATCAGCAATATGTCATCCACATATAATATCAGAAATGTTACAGAGCTTCCACTCACTTTCTTGTAAATAGATGCTTCACCATAAGTCTGTATAAAACCATATGCTTTCATCACCTCATCAAAGCATATATTCCAACTCTGAGATGCTTGCACCAGACCATAGATGGATCGCTGGAGCTTGCACACTTTGTTAGCACCTTTAGGATCGAGAAAAACTTCCGGTTGCATCATATACAACTCTTCCTCAAGAAACCCGTTAGGGAATGCAAGTTTTTGACATCCATTTGCCAGATTTCATAATCATAAAATGTGGCAATTGCTAACATGATTCAGACAGACTTAAGAATCGCTACGGGTGAGAAAGTCTCATCGTAGTCAACCCCTTGAACTTGTCGAAAACCTTTTGCAACAAGTCAAGCTTTGTAGACAGGGATATTACCGTCAGCGTCCGTCTTCCTCTTAAAGATCCATTTATTCTTTACGGCTTGCCGATCATCGGGCAAATCCACCAAAGTCCACACTTTGTTCACATACATGGATCCTATCTCCGATTTCATGGCCTCAAGCCATTTTTCGGAATCTGGGCTCATCATAGTTTCTTCATAGTTCGTAGGTTCGCTGTTGTCCAACAACATGACTTCCAGGACAGGATTATCGTACCACTCTGGTGAGGAACGTGTTCTGGTCGACCTACGAGGTTCAGTAGTAACTTGATCTGAAGTTTCATGATCATCATCATTTGCTTCCTCTCTGGTTGGTGTAGGCATCACGGGAATAGCTTTCTCTGATGTACTACTTTCCAATTCGAGAAGGTACAACTACCTCATCAAGTTCTAGTTTCCTCCCACTCACTTCTTTCGAGAGAAACTCCTTCTCTAGAAGGGACCCATTCTTAGCAACAAATATTTTGCCTTCGGATCTGTGGTAGAAGGTATACCCAATAGTTTCTTTCGGGTATCCTATGAAGACGCACTTCTCCACTTTGGGTTCGATCTTATCAGGCTGAAGCCTTTTGACATAAGCATTGCATCCCCAAACTTTTAAGAAACGATAGCTTAGGTTTCTTGCCAAACCACAGTTCATACGGTGTCATCTCAATGGATTTAGACGGTGCCCTATTTAACGTGAATGCGGCTGTATCTAATGCATAACCCCAAAACGATAGTGGCAAATCGGTAAGAGACATCATAGAACGCACCATATATCTAATAAAGTACAGTTATGACATTTGGACACACCATTACGCTGTGGTGTTCCAGGTGGCGTGAGTTGTGAAACAATTCCACATTTTTTAAAATGAAGTCCAAACTCGTAACTCAAATATTCGCCTCTGCGATCAGATCATAGAAACTTTATTTTCTTGTTACGATGATTCTCCACTTCACTCTGAAATTCTTTGAACTTTTCAAATGTTTCAGACTTGTGTTTCATTAAGTAGATATACCCATACCTACTCAAATCATCTGTGAAGGTTAGAAAATAACGATACCCGCCGCGTGCCTCAACACTCATCGGACCGCATACATCGGTATGTATTATTTCCAATAAGTCATTAGCTTGCTCCATTGTTCCAGAGAATGGAGTCTTAGTCATCTTGGCCATGAGGCATGGTTGGCAACTATCAAATGATTCATAATCAAGTGATTCCAAAAGTCCATCTGCATGGAGTTTCTTCATGCGCTTTACACCAATATGACCTAAACGGCAGTGCCACAAGTATGTTGCACTATCATTATCAACTTTGCATCTTTTGGCATCAATATTATGAATATGTGTATCACTACAATCAAGATTCAATAAACCATTTACATTGGGTGTATGACCATAGAAGGTTTTATTCATGTAAATAGAACAACAATTATTCTCTGAGTTAAATGAATAATCGTATTGCAATAAGCATGATCTAATCATGTTCATGCTCAACACAAACACCAAATAACATTTATTTAAGCTCAAAACTAATCCCGAAGGTAGAGGGAGTGAGCGATGGTGATCATATCAATCTTGGAAACACTTCCAACACACATCATCACCTTGCCCTTAACTAGTCTCCGTTTATTCTGCAACTCCTGTTTCAAGTTACAAATATGAGCAACCGAACCAGTATCAAATACACAGGCGCTACTACGAGCACTAGTAAGGAACACATCAATAACATGTATATCAAATATACCTTTGTTCACTTTGCCATCCTTCTTATCCGCCAAATATTTGGGCAGTTCTGCTTCCAGTGTCCATTACCCTTGCAGTAGAAGCACTCAGTCTCAGGCTCGGGTCCTGTTGTGGGAACAGATCTGACAGTAGAGGTTAGGGGTACGAAAGAGAGGGCAGAGCCTGGCTATGGCGAGATTGTACACTCGGATTTACGAGTTCAGGCCCCTCTCGGAGGAGGTAATAGCCCTACGTCTCGGTGCTGCGGGAGCTTTGTTGTATGGAGTGTTGAGTTATAGGGGGTGCGAACCCTTGTGAAGGAGTGGAGGGGCGGCTTATATAGAGTCCGCTGACCCCTCATCAACCTCCGTTACGCAAGGGTTTAATGAGACAGTAAAGGTGCGAACGTTACCTACACTTAATGATCTTTATAATGGTGAACTGATCGCCTGACCGTTGTCATCCCGGAGTGACTCTAGGCCTTCTATCTTCGAGTGAAATCAGGTGCTCCGAGTGAATAAGGGTGGTCGAGTGGTGAAGGATTAACCGAGTGGATCTTGTGTCGAGTGACTTGCATGTTGCGGTCATGCCAGTCGACGCCTCCTTTCTAACTTTATAGGTCTTGGATTCTTATATGTGGTGTCCTTGGGTAGGGTAGGCAGGTCAGGCCCAGGACCCTACCCTAGGTACATGTCATCGTCATTAGCCCCCGAATGGATCGGGGTTCGAGTGAAAAAAGGATCGGTGCAGGCTCCGGTTAGACTCAATGCTCTGGGGGTGCCTCTGAGTCCAACAAACACCCGCGCTGCTTTAAATCTTTATCAACTGCCCCAATCGATTCTGGTTTGAAATGTGACCAAGTGACCCCAAGCATCGGGTCGGACCAGAATGAGCATGGAGATCCTTTGACGTGATCGGTCGTTCTGTCAGGCCCGGATTCCACGTGATTCGAAAATTTGGAGAAGCGTGCAGACCGGCTGCGGCGCGGTGAGTGGGGCAAGTGGGGAGGGACTCCTTGATTATCGCTCCCCTTTATTGCCACGTATCATGCGGACGCCGGTTGCGGGATGTGCTGAGATCTTGCGGGCCCATAGTTAAGTGACTCGGGTGTGCGGATATAAAGAACGACGCAACCGAGGGCGCAACAGTGCTCTCCTCTCTTTGCCCCTTTCGCCTTGCCTCTCCCCCCTTCCGCCCCTGCACCACACCGCCCCGCTCGGCTCCGACGACTACCATGGAGATGGTGAAGGACAAGACGGCGAAGCTGAAGCGCTCCAAGAAGGCGGCCAACGGGAAGAAGGGGTCGAGCTCCCGGCCCACTCTACCGCCGGGCTGGATCCAGGGCGACTGGATGCCCTCGACGGTCACGGCGGAGGACCTCGAAGGGCTCGCTTCCGACGGCCTGCTGCTCCTAGGATCTTGGAGGCTGCCGGAGGGGGAGGTCGAGCCTGCGTCGCGCCCCGGAGAGCGGGTCCTCCTCCTCACCCACATGGAGAGAGGTTTTTCTTTGCCCCCTCATCCATTTTTTCGTGGTTTCCTAAATTTCTTTGGTGCGCAAATCCACCACCTTCCTCCGAATGCTATATCATACCTTGTTGCCTTTGTCTCGATGTGCGAAAACTTCCTGGGTTGTCACCCCCACTGGGGGTTGTTCAAACACATCTTCACATGTCGCTCTCAGTCGGTCAAGAAAGTGAATCCGAGTGATGCGAGGACCCACGTAATCCAGCTGTGTGGGGGTTTAGGTGTCCAGATGAGAGGTAGAAGTTCCTTCCCTTCCATGACCTTCCCCGAGTTAGTTAGGGGTTGGCAGTCGACCTGGTTTTACTGCACTGACGTTCTGACCCCTGGCTCATCGACTGGCCTTCCCCCCTTCTCGTTGGAGAGACTCGGTGCTCCTCGCTTGCTGACTGTGGACGAGGAGGAGAAAGCTGAGGTGGGGATCTTGGTAGAAGCTGTAGTTGAGTTGATCCGGGGTGGGGTGACAGGTCTGGATCTGTTGGAGGTGTTCCCCAGTCGACGGATCCAGCCCCTGCAAGCACGCGACCACCCGATGTGGTTGTATTCAGGCACAGACGACACTGCTCGAACCCATCCAGAGGAAGTGAAGGAAGAGACCGTGATGCAATGGCTTAGGAGCATCACCGGAGCTCGTGACAATCCGCGTGGATCCAAGCGGGTTCTGCCTTTCGATGCCGAGCATCCTCCAGGGGAGGTGAGACATAACTTGTCGAGTGATTTCCTTTTCGCTTCCAATATGCCACTGTATTGAGAACCGGCTGACTTTGAAACTTGTGTCTTGCAGGCATTCACGAAGATGTACTCGCCCGTGCCGAATGGGGAACAGCTCGCTGAAGGAGTAGAGAGCGAGGGCGGGAGTGCTGATATTGATTATGCTGATGACAGTGAGGACGGCAGTGATGACTCTGATGATAGCGAAGAAGTCGAGTCGCCTCCCCGCACTAAGCGTCGTACCAAAGCAAACCAAGACCCGATTGCTAGCCAGAGCAAGGCCTCGGCGTCGAATGTCAGGAATCCGAAGCGCACTCGGACGGCAACTCCAGATCCGACTGAGAAGACTGCGAAGCAACCCAAGATTGTTCCACCAAAGCCTCGGAAGGCCCTGCCCAGAATAAAGGTTGTCGTGCCCATTGCTTCAACGTGAGTGTTCTTTTCATATCTTCTTATCATTATGGAACTTTATGCTTTTGTTGACCGAGTGAGAATTGTGCCAGAGCTGCTACTTCGGTAACGTCACCCGTGCAAGTTGATGATGACTCTGTGGAGATGGACACTGTGGACGCGGCCTGAAAGTGCGTTATATCGACTAGAGGGGGGGTGAATAGGTGATTTTTACAAATTCGTCGCTGAGGAAATACTACTTGAGGAATTTGCTAAGTGACGAACTACAAGCAGCGGAATAAGTACTCAGGTGCAAGCATAACATGGTAGTAACACAGTCATCATGATGATATGAAACAAGCACAGAGCAGAAGTAGCGTGTAAATAGGATAAGCAGGCAAAAGACTAGATGACTGAAGAAATAGGATTGAGGAAATTGAGAAAGTCTTCAGTCAAAGTCTTCAAACAGTAACGATCAATTTCATCAACACATGAATGAGGAAATGAAAGGGTTGAGGAAATAGAACCAGTAGCTCGGTGAAGACAATGATTTGGTAGACCAGTTCCAACTACTATGACAGTTGTACGTCTGGTTGGAGCGGCTAGGTATTTAAACCTGAGGACACACAGTCCTCACCGTATTCTCCTTGAGCTAATGTCACACAGACCTCGCCCAATCACACGTGGTAAGTCTTCACAGGTGACTTCCAAACCTTTACAGACTTGGTCACTCGGCGATCCACAATTCCTCTTGGATGCTCTAGACCATGACGCCTAACCGTCTGGAGGATGCATAGTCCTCAAAGGTAACAAGCATTGGTTCCACACAGGAACAATCTCTTCAGTGATGCTCAATCACTTTGGGTTTTAGGTGTTGGGTTTGGGTTTTTCCTCACTGATGATTTTCTCTCAAAGTCCTCGGAGGATGGGATGCTCTAAATGACAAGTGTCAGTTTCTCTCGGAGCAGCCAACCAGCTAGTGGTTGTAGGGGGCGGCTATTTATAGCCGGGGAGCAGCCCGACATGATAAGACATAAATGCCCTTCAATGATATGACCGTTAGGTGGATAAGATATTTGGGATAGCTGGCGCGTAGCACAGCAACGGTCGGAAATTTGAGCTCTCAAATTCCTCAGGGCTATCATGTTCCTCACTTGTAGGCAATTCACACTGGCGAATTCCTAACTCCTCAGTCAGAACAAATTCCTCAGAGTACAGAAGATCTTCGTCTCTGTCACTGAAGAAATTGACTGAACTGTATGAGATTTCCAATGGCTTCACTCGAAAGGATTGGGTAGGTGTAGGATTTGAGATGAGCATCACTTGGAAACTTTTCCTTAGTTTTACCTCGACCCCCTTTAACAGTACGGTGTTTCCTATGACTCAAGAAAGAGAAAACAAAACTACGAAAACAAAAGTCTTCATGCTTCATAATCCTCGCATCAATATCAAAGTCTTCAAGGTCACACCAATTTCCTCATTTTCAAAGTCTTCAAGAAAACCAAAGTCTTCAAATGAAGATATTCATTTTTAGGGGTCGACTTTCATCGTAAATATCAAACTCCTCATAGACTTGTAGAACTTGTGTACACTCACAAACACATTAGTCCCTTAACCTATAAGTCTTCAATACACCAAAATCACTAAGGGGCACTAGATGCACTTACAATCTCCCCCTTTTTGTTGATTGATGACAAATAGGTTAAGTTTTCAACGAGGATAAAACATATGAAGTGTAAATACTGATATTGAGGAATTTGATTGCAAGATATAGAAGAACTCCCCCTGAAGATGTGCATATGAGGAATTTGCTTTGGATTGCAAATGCACATTGTAGAGTAATATCATGGAGATCTCCCCCTATATCTTGTAATTCATACATGCATTAATCATATGATATGAAGAATTTGTAATGCATGATGAAATATGGTGTCTGACAAAATTCAGCATGCATGCATTAAAGTACTTGAGGAAATCAGCATGCAGAAAGCAGTTCAAAAGTATCAGACCAACATAGGACTTAAGTTTATAACTCATCAGAGCAAGCACCTCAGAAAAGCAAGAGTTGTAACTTAACAGAAAAAAAACAGCCCATATATAAGACCCGCTTGAAGACTAACTCAAATTTCTCCCCCTTTGTCATCGAATGACCAAAAGGGACGAAAAATGAGGACTAACGCCCCTGAAGAATATCATCATGAAGTCGATGGAGGAGCGCCAGCGTTGTTGTGGTCGTCCGTTGAGGTAGGGCCTGCCGCAATGTCGTTGAGATCTTTAGCTTCATCCGTCTCACGCGATGAAGAATATGAACTTGTGACGAGCTGAGGAACTTTGACCTTCTTGAATTTCTTCGAAGGAGGCTGAGACCATTCAAAGTCCTGTTGAAATCCCATCTGCTTGAGGTCTTCATCACCATAGAGGTGAGATAATATGGCCCAAGTGCGATCGAAGATTTCATGAGCATAATAGTGATTCTTCTTCATAGTGTTTTGCGTGACAGTCGTGTTCTGAAGAATTGAGCCAAATTGACGCTTGACCCATTTGTGATTACGATCGGCCTTCTGATGAAGACTTAGTAGAAGCTCACGATCAGTCATCACGCGTGGGGCAGTGGCTTGAGGAATTGGCTTTGAAGCTTTTGCGGCAGATTCTTGAGTTGCAGAGTCATCATTGGTGGAATAAGATGCAGCTTTGTGAAACTGACCATCCAATAGACGAGTGCCTTCATCAATAACAGCAGCTTTGCCTTTTTCATCAACTAAGGAAATAGTCCATTTGAGGACTTCAATGGGTGGCAAATAGCTGAGGTGATTATGACAATCTGCCTTGTAGTGAATTGAAGACCTGGTTCTGATGAATTTCATAATCCATGGAGCATAAGGCTTCAACTCAAATGGTGAAAGTGCAACATTTGCCAAAGTCCTCATGAAGAAATCATGGTAGTTAATGGGAATACCATGTATAATGTTGAACAGCAGATTCTTCATGATACCAACAACTTCCTCTTCTTCAGAGTTGTGGCCTTTGATCGGACTGAGGGTTTTGGTCAGAATGCGATAGATTGTCCTAGGCACATAAAGAAAATCCTTCACTAGGAAGGTGGTTCTTGGAGCTTGGCCAGACTTCAAAGGCTTCATTAGCACTTGCATCATATGATGAGAAAGTTCAGGTTCTTCATACATAAGCCTTGCGCCTTCAGCAGGTGGACTGATTGGAACGGCATGAAGTAATTCAGAGGCCGGTGCTTTGTAGTGCGTGTTCTCAGTCATCCAATCAAGCACCCATGAATTGACATCAGCCATGTTCCCAGTGATGTGTAGAGTAGCATAGAATTGAAGAATTAGCTCTTCATTCCAATCGCAGATGTTAGCACAGAAGTTCAGGAGCCCAACGTCGTGAAGAACATTCAAGACAGGTTGAAAGCACGGGATGGACTCCATATCCACATGAGGAATTTGATGGTGCTCAAAGACCTTGTCCTTGTCAAACAGAAGTGATGAATAGAAGTTCATTTGGCTTGCTGTCCAGAAGCACTTGCGTCGAAGTCTTGCTGAGTCATATGGGTTGAAATCAGTGAAGAAATGATGCTCAGCGAAGAAATCGTCAGCCTTGAACTTTGGCCTTTTAGCATGAGGATTTTGCTGCTTGGGCTGAAGATTAGAAGTTGAAGGTTTCATAACCTCTTGGATCAATATCTCTGGAGCTGCTGACTGAGGAATTGAAGGTTCAGGTTCTTCAGCAGCTGTTTGAGTCACTATTTCTTCAGCAGTAGTAGCTGGAACTTCCTCAGGAATGGACAGAAGAGATGTTTGACGTCCTTCAGATCCCGTTTGAATTTCTTCGGTTTGCACAGGGGACTGAGGAATTGGATGCAGAGGTGTGGTCAATGGTGAATTGGGGTGAAGATTTTCCCAATAATCATCATTCAGCACAAGAGTAGTTGAACCAATGTCCACGTCTTCTTCAATTTCCTCAACACCTGCCTCTTCAACTGTGAACTAAGGCATGGGCGATGATACCAGTGGGGTTGAAGGGATATCTTCCACTTCAATTTCTTCATCCAACTGCCCTGAAGAAGCAGCAGAAGGATTCTCTTCATCTGTGTCATCTGGAATGACATATTCTTCACCAAAAGGAATGAGCTCTTTTGATGGCACTATTGAGATTGGAATAGCATCAATTGGGTTATTGAAAGAGCTCGTCAAAGTCCTCACTTTCTTGGGAGCTGAGGACTCTGCAGAGGTTGATGCTTTCCTCTTCTTCACAACTGCCTTCTCCATAGCTTTGGTAAGGGGAGCAAATGAAGTGAGTTCAGTTTCTTCAGGCACAACTGATGCAGTTGCCCTGGCATGTTCAGTTTCTTCAGGCGCTGCAAATGCTTCAGCAGGCTTGGGATGATCTTCAGGCGCAACATTGGTGGTTGCCCTAGCAGAGTCTTCAGGAGCTAGAATTTCTTCATCAGCCCTGGTATTCTCAGTTTCTTCAGCAGCCTGATTTTTATCAGTTGTGCTTTCATTTTCTTCAGTAGACTGAGCAGTAGTATCATCCTGAGGATTTTGTCGTTGCGATGGTGCTGCAATGTTAGGCTTGAGGGTCTTGGCAAGCTTGACAAATCTGACTTTGGCTCCTAGCCAATCGGCATAGTATCTGTCAAATTCATCACTGAGACCTTTGATTTCCGTTTGCAGAACTACAAGTTCTTCAGGAGACATGTTCAGAACATTTTTCTTCAGATAATGCTCCTTCTTGTACTGAGCCTTCTTGACTTGCCTGCCCTTTTCAAATTTCCATTTTTCTTCATTGATGAATGCCGTCAACATGTGACTTTGACCAGGAGTGAGGTTCAATTCAGGCAGTGGAGTGTTTGGATCTTTGTGCCAGAGATTGATGAAATCGAGGATCTTCTTCGGATCCAGCATGAGAGGCACAGAACTCCCTTTGGCTCTAGCGGCCCTTTCTTGCCTATCCCTGATGATTTCAGCAAGTTCTTCATCATCAGCTTCATCGTCATTAGACGAAACTTGGAACGCCACTTGCTTCTTATGAGGACTTGGCCTCGTTCCACGTCCAGCAGTGGCCTTTTTCTTCAGCAGAGTTGGACCAGTTGAGGACTGTGGTGGAGCTAAGGAACTTGCAGATGCTCCAGAAGCAATTGAAAAACCTGCAGTCCATTGGCACGTTGCAAGATGCACTGGTGTTGAGGACTTTGCAGCAGCAACTGAGGACTTTGTGGCAACAGAGGGAATTTGCACAGCCCTTGAAGAAGTTGCCTGAGGAATTTGCTTTGAGGGCTTTGAGGAACTTGGCCGTGAGGGCATTGCTATTGAGCAACTCAGCTTTATAGCTGATTTCTTCAGCATAGCCTTCTTGGGCTTGCTGGCAGAGGCCTCAGCAGCAGCAGCTTGAGAATCTTCATTGAATTTCTTCACTGATTCTTTTGCAAGCTTGGCCAGTTTAGCTTGGCTCTTGGCCCATTCTTTTGGAAATTCCTCACCATGCCTGATGCTGGTGGGATCAGCAACTTGGCCAGCTGCCAATGGAGGTCTTGGACATGGAGGGTTTACGGCAAATTTCTTCATGTACTTTGGAGTGACGTATCGGTATTCCCTCCATTCCTTAGCCCATCTCCTTTCAATCCTTTGTATGCGCACTTTGCGCTGATTCTTGTTCTCTTTGCCATATTTTGCTTCATCAGGTGTGCAGTACTCAGCATAGATATCATCAGGGATCTCAAAAGCAGTGTTTGTCTCAGGCCTCTTGCCTCCCTTCTGAGGTATCTTCCCATCTGCCATTTTCCTCACTTGAGGATTTTGAATAATGGATGTTTCTGAGGAAGTATGCAACTTATCTTCGAGGAACACTGCAAATGAATTAAATTGATGAGAACCTAGTGATTCAGCAGTGGACATTTTGTACCTGTGAACAGAGTATAGGTGCGAAGAATTTGGAGAGGTCATATGCGTTCTCAGAAATTTTTCAAAAGAATCAAGTTTGAGGAATTTGACCATAGGTGTTCTTGAGGAATTTCACTAAGCGTTCTTGACTTAGGTTCCAGAGTTGTATAGATTTTGAAAATCCACACAATTGAGGAATCTTGAAGAAAAACATAGCTTAGAGAAACAAATCAAGATACAGAAGCATTCGGGTGTTTATGGAATGGGAAGTTGAAGAATAAACACCTTTTGAAGATTTTGTGGAAATCATAAGAATCAAAGTAGGGTAGTAAAATTAGATTTTATTTACCCTGGACGAAGAACACGACGAACTGAGAGTGGAGTTGGAGAAGTTCGTTCGTTCAGATCTCTCACGCCCTAACTTGGCGGCGAGAGACAGCTACGGCAGCGGCGGAGTGAAGATTTCCGCGGCCGGCGCGAGTACGATGATGACGAGGTCGAGGCAGTGAAGCTCCTCCTCACCGGCGACGATGGAGAGTAGCGATGGCACTAGGTCTGAGAGCTCGAGCAATATGGAGGTCGAGCGAAGTAAATGAGGACAGAGGAAGGGAAGGGATATTTATAGCCACGGTGAAAAAACTGCCCGTCTGAAATTTTTGGACGAACATGCCCCTGACCCTTACTCTTCTAACGACATGTGTCACCCACGTATAGAGTGGTGGAGATTGTGGGTGAATATTTTAATCCATCATGGGATGCGGAACGGTTTGAGTGGCAAAAGCCGAAAATTCAGATATGAAAATTTTAAAGTTTCGTTCGCAAATTCTTCAGCTGTCAAGGACACAGTGAAGACTTTGAACAGGTTTCAAATAGAACGCACATGAAGAATTTGTGAATAGACTGGGTTGAGTTTAGCATAGAGGGGGGACGGGTCCGATCACATTCACTTAGATGAAAATCAATTTGAAGAATTAGCAATAAGTGAATGTTGTTGAGGACATGAAAACTCAAATATATATATATATAGTCAATGAAGAACACCAGTCGAAAAGTTTGAGGACTTTGCAATGTTGAAGAATTTGAAAGTTGAAGAATTTGAAAATTTGAAGAATTTGCAAAATGAAGAAAAACTCAATTTTGAAGATTTTCAACTTTTTGTTGGTGGCGTGACCCACCGTATAAGTGTTAGGATGTGTGTCCTTTCAAAGAACATTCAAAGATTCTAAGATATTTAGCTCACACCGCAACTTGCTAAATATCTTCTCATCCAAGGGCTTTATGAAGATATCCGCTAGTTGTTCTTCAGTCTTCACGTGATCAATAGAGATGTCGCCCTTCAACACATGATCTCGAAGAAAATGATGACGAATCTGGATGTGCTTTGTCTTCGAGTGCTGAACAGGGTTATGAGCAATCTTGATGGCACTCTCGTTGTCGCAGTAGAGTGGCACATTCTTCATGTTGATGCCATAGTCCTTGAGGGTTTGCTTCATCCATAGCAATTGAGCATAGCAAGAACCAGCAGCAATGTACTCAGCTTCAGCAGTAGACAATGATACGCAGTTCTGCTTCTTCGTGGACCAACATACTAAAGACCGTCAGAGGAAATGGCATGTGCCTGATGTTGACTTGCGATCCACTCGATCACCAGCATAGTCAGAGTCAGAATATCCAATGAGATCAAAAGTCGAGCCCTTGGGATACCATAATCCAAGTGTTGGAGTGTGAGCTAGATATCGAAGAATATGTTTCACAGCCTTATGGTGTGATTCCTTCGGTGTAGCTTGAAAACGGGCACACATGCAAACACTAACCATAATATCTGGCCTAGATGCACATAGATACAATAAAGAGCCAATCATGGAGCGGTATACCTTTTGATCGAAGTCTATACCATTTTCATCGGTGCATAGATGGCCATTTGTGGGCATAGGGATTTTGACGCCTTTGCAATCTTGCATGCCGAATTTCCTCAGAACGTCCTTGAGGTATTTCTCTTGAGAAATGAAAATGCCATTGCGTTGTTGACGAATTTGAAGACCTAAGAAGAATTTCAATTCTCCCATCATAGACATTTGATATTCCTCACTCATCATATAGGCAAATTCATCATTGTGACGTTGGTTAGTACAGTCAAAGATAATATCATCAACATATATTTGGCACACGAATAATTCATCATCATATGTTTTGGTGAAAAGAGTCGGGTCAAGTGAACCGGGTTTGAAGCCTTTCTTCATGAGGAATTCCTTCAGTGTATCATACCACGCCCGAGGGGCCTGCTTGAGGCCATAGAGAGCCTTATTGAGTCTGAAGACTTTGTCAGGATGCTTAGGATCTTCAAAACCTGGGGGTTGAGCCACATATACTTCTTCCTCAAGCTTACCATTGAGGAATGCACTTTTCACATCCATTTGATATAAGATGATATTATGATGGTTAGCATGAGCAAGCAATATGCGAATAGCCTCAAGTCTAGCAACAGGTGCAAAAGTTTGATCAAAATCAATTCCTTCAACCTGTGTGTAGCCTTGAGCTACGAGACGAGCCTTGTTCCTCACCACTAGGCCATTTTCATCTTGCTTGTTGCGGAAGATCCATTTGGTACCAATGACATTGTGCTTGCGAGGATCTGGTTGCTTGACAAGCTCCCACACATTGTTGAGGTCGAATTGATGCAATTCCTCTTGCATAGCTTGAATCCACTCAGGCTCCAGAAATGCCTCATCAACTTTGGTGGGCTCTGTGATAGAGACGAAAGCAAAATGCCCACAAAAGTTAGACAAATGTGAAGCTTTTGAGCGTGTGAGAGGACCTGGTGCGTTGATGTCATTGATGATTCTCTCAATCTGCACTTCATTTGCAACGCGAGGATGAGCAGGTTGACGACTTTGATTGGGCTTAACATTTTCTTTAGAGCCATTTTCTTCAGATGCACCAGCAAGATTTTCTTCACGATCTGGAATGACTTCTTCAGCAGATTCTTTAGTAGGTATGACATCCTTAGTAGCCTTTAGCTTGATGGATTCCTCAGGAGACATTTCATCTAGCACAGGAGGTAGGTGCTCTCTTTGCGAGCCGTTAGTTTCATCAAACCGCACATCTACTGTCGAGGACCCACTCAGTAGCTTTGGGTAAATCATCCTATAGATGAATTAGTGCTTCTTACGAACTCATATATTTCAGAGTGAAGAATATGACATCAAATTCATCAGACAGGATTTCATCAATTAATGCAACATATGTATATATAGCAGTATGAGGACGTGAGAAATGAATGAATCATTTCTTCATAATTAGCTTGCGTCCTTTCAAGCATTTTCAGGTATCCAGCAAATTCTTCAGACGATTAAGTTCGTCTGGAGACCTGACCCTACATAAGAAATTAGTTATTTTTCTTCACCACCCACATCTGGAGGGGTGGAAAAGAGTTCATCATTCTGCGAGCTCCATAAGAGAAAGGTGGCATTGAAGCCAATGCGCTTTGTTTCACAGAAGAGGGGTTAGAGTAGGCACATGAATAAGCAGAGAAATTCTTCGAGGACTTATGAACATAATGATTTGAAGAATAATGCACATATTCATAGCTCTTAGATTTTCCCTGCGAAACAGAAGTGTTAGCACAATGATGTTCATATGAGGATTTGGATCCACGTGAGGAATTTGATCCATATGAGGAATTTGGTCCACATGAGGACTTGGATCCATTTGAAGCCTTTGGTCCATATGAAGAATTTGATCTGGGGTTCCTATTCTTCACAGGTGGTGTCATGATGACATTCACCTGAAGACTTTCAAGGCACCTTTTGGGAACCCAGATTTTCTTCATAGGGGGACCGTTCCTGCAGTTAGTTCCAACATATCTAGCAAATACTTCACCATTCTGATTTTTTAATAGTTTATAGTTGGAGTCAAATGACTCATCAGATGAAAATGAGGATTCACAAGTAAAGCCAGATAAAGTGGATGGATCTACAGGAGGTCCCTTCGCAGCAACCCATAAGGTTTTGGGATACTGCTTAGGTTTCCAGTAGGTTCCATCAGCATTGAGTTTCCTCTCAAAGGCAATACCCTCTTTCCTAGGGTTCCTGTTCAAGATCTGCTTTTTGAGCACATCACAAAGAGTCTGATGCCCTTTGAGGCTTTTGTACATGCCTGTCACATACAATTCCTTCAACCCTACATTTTCGTCAGTGATACTAGTGGTATCCTCAGATGAGGAATTTGTGACCATAGAGATAGTTGAAGAATTTGCAGCAATAGAAGCATTTGAACTTTCAGGTGAAGAATTAGCAGTTTCACGTTCAATGCATTTCAAACATGGTGGAATAAATTCTTCCTGAGCGGAACTGATCTGTTGAGCAAGTAATGAATCATTTTCCTTCTGAAGATCTTCATGACTCACCCTTAGCTTCTCAAGATCTTGCTTTCTTTGAAGAAATTCATAAGAAAGCTTCTCATGATCGGCTAAGAGAGTTTCATGACGACTTTGAAGGTTATCAAACTTAGACTGTAGTCGCTGAAGATTATCAGTCAGAGTTTGAGTTCGATCCATTTCCTCACCCAGCAGATCATTGCTTTTGTCTAGCAAATTTTCAACCTTTTCCAAAGCCTTTTGTTGTTTAACAGCAATACTAGCAAGTTTGGAATAGCTAGGTTTGAGATTTTCATCAGATTCATCCTCACTTGATTCAGAGGAGGGATATTTGAGTACCTTGGCACCTTTTGCCATGAAGCAATAGGTGGGAGCATAGTCATCGTTGCTGTCATCAGCAGTGTTGGGGAAGCCATTTTTCTCAGTGTTGAAGATGGACTTGCTGATGAAAGCAGTAGCGAGGGATAGGCTCGCCACACCAGAGTCTGACTCCTCAGATGCCTCCTCTTCCTCATTTTCCTCAGATTCAGCTTCAGAGTCCATTTCCTTGCCAATGAATGCCCGAGCCTTCTTGGAACTGCTCTTCTTGTGAGATGAAGACTTTGAAGATTTTGATGATGAGGACTTTGAAGATTTCTTCTTCTTCTTTGAGTCATCTGAACTATCATCCTTGTATTTCTTCTTCTTTGATTCCTTTGCCCACTGAGGACAATCAGTTATGTAGTGACCAGGTTTCTTGCATTTGTGGCAAGTCCTCTTCTTGTAATCACGGGATGAGGAATCTGATCTCATGTCATCACCTTTTGAAGAATTTACAAAGCGACCACGCCTTGAGAACTTCTGGAATTTCCTCACGAGCATTGCTAGCTCCTGGCTTAGTTCTTCAAGGTCACCAAGGCTGCTATCAGAATCTTCTCCTTCAGATGAGGAAACTGCCTTGGCCTTCAGTGCGCGTGATCTTCCATAGCTTGGCCCGTAGAGATCTCTCTTCTCAGCTTGTTGGAATTCATGAGTGTTCAGCCTCTCAAGGATATCAGTAGGATCTAGTGACTTGTAGTCTCCACGTTCTTGAATCATCAGTGCCAGTGTATCGAATGAAGAATCGGGTGACCTCAGCAATTTCTTCACCACCTCATGGTCGGTGATGTCAGTGGCACCAAGTGCTTGAAGCTCGTTTGAAATGTCAGTGAGGTGATCAAAGGTTTGCTGGACATTCTCATTGCTGAGTCTTTTGAAGCGGTTGAAGAGATTGCGAAGAACGTCAACTCAAGAATCACGTTGAGTTGAGATTCCTTCATTGACCTTGGATAGCCTGTCCCACATAAGCTTTGCAGACTCCAAAGCACTCACTCTGCTGTACTGTCCTTTGCTCAGATGGCCACATATGATATTATTCACTTAAGAGTCAAGTTGCTTGAATCTCTTCACATCAGTAGCGTTCACGGAAGGAGTGACAGAGGGAACGCCATTTTCCACAACATACCAAAGATCGTTGTCAATTGCCTCAAGATGCATGCGCATCTTATTCTTCCAGTAGGGGTAGTCCGTCCCATCAAAGGTAGGACAGCCAGCCGAGACCTTGATCATGCCTGCAGTCAACATAACTAAAATTCCAGGTGGTTAAACCAAAATCACACAGAACAAGGGAGTACCTTGGTCTGATACCAATTGAAAGTGTGTTATATCGACTAGAGGGGGGTGAATAGGCGATTTTTACAAATTCGTCACTGAGGAAATACTACTTGAGGAATTTGCTAAGTGACGAACTAGAAGCAGCGGAATAAGTACTCAGGTGCAAGCATAACATGACAGTAACACAGTCATCATGATGATATGAAACAAGCACAGAGCATAGGTAGCGTGTAAACAGGATAAGCAGGCAAAAGACTAGATGACTGAAGAAATAGGATTGAGGAAATTGAGAAAGTCTTCAGTCAAAGTCTTCAAACAGTAATGATCAATTTCATCAACACATGAATGAGGAAATGAAAGGGTTGAGGAAATAGAACCAGTAGCTCGGTGAAGACAATGATTTGGTAGACCAGTTCCAACTGCTGTGACAGTTGTACGTCTGGTTGGAGCGGCTAGGTATTTAAACCTGAGGACACACAGTCCTCACCGTATTCTCCTTGAGCTAAGGTCACACAGACCTCGCCCAATCACTCGTGGTAAGTCTTCACAGGTGACTTCCAAACCTTCACAGACTTGGTCACTCGGCGATCCACAATTCCTCTTGGATGCTCTAGACCATGACGCCTAACCGTCTGGAGGATGCACAGTCCTCAAAGGTAACAAGCGTCGGCTCCACACATGAACAATCTCTTAAGTGATGCTTAATCACTTTGGGTTTTAGGTGTTGGGTTTGGGTTTTTCCTCACTGATGATTTTCTCTCAAAGTTCTCAGAGGATGGGATGCTCTAAATGACAAGTGTCAGTTTCTCTCGGAGCAGCCAACCAGCTAGTGGTTGTAGGGGGCGGCTATTTATAGCCGGGGAGCAGCTTGACATGATAAGACATAAATGCCCTTCAATGATATGACCGTTAGGTGGATAAGATATTTGGGACAGCTGGCGTGTAGCATAGCAACGATCGGAAATTTGAGCTCTCAGATTCCTCAGGGCTATCATGTTCCTCACTTGTAGGCAATCCGCACTGGCGAATTCCTAACTCCTCAGTCAGAACAAATTCCTCAGAGAACAGAAGATCTTCATCTCTGTCACTGAAGAAATTGACTGAACTGTATGAGATTTCCAATGGCTTCACTCAAAAGGATTGGGTAGGTGTAGGATTTGAGATGAGCATCACTTGGAAACTTTTCCTTAGTTTTACCTCGACCCCCTTTAACAATACAATGTTTCCTATGACTCAAGAAAGAGAAAACAAAACTACGAAAACAAAAGTCTTCATGCTTCATAATCCTCGCATCAATATCAAAGTCTTCAAGGTCACACCAATTTCCTCATTTTCAAAGTCTTCAAATGAAGATATTCATTTTTAGGGGTCGACTTTCATTGTAAATATCAAACTCCTCATAGACTTATAGAACATGTGTACACTCACAAACACATTAGTCCCTTAACCTATAAGTCTTCAATACACCAAAATCACTAAGGGGCACCAGATGCACTTACACGGCCACTTCTCGACGAGGTATGGTAGATTTTCACTCTGTTTAGTTTCGTTGGTTGATTCGACAGTTGACTAAGTTGTTGTTGCCGAGTGACTGCAGAGCCCACAGATATCATCCAGCTTCCCGACGACAACGAAGACGATCCTCAGAAGAACGCGGGTGGCAAAGGTGCGACCTCGACCACACCCCGAAGCTTCACTCGGAGAGTGCCGTCGGGTCAAACGTCTCGTGTGCCACCTGAAGTTGTGCCCCGAGAACAAGGCGTTTCGTCATGAACTGGTGCAATCTTCACTGCTCCCCTGTCGATTGCTTCGCTTTTGGTGTCGACTGTCCCCGCTTCGGGTCCGACTAGCCAACCTCAAGTGCTGATCCCTCCAGCTGCATCGCTGACTCCTGCGTCAAATGTCTTCATTCTGCATCATGTCCCTGAAGACCAGACTAGGGCCAGCAAGGAAGCCATGATTCAAGCCGATCTGATGATGCAGCGTCTGAAGGAGGTGTATGAAGGCAGCAAGTTGGCTTATGATGCCAGTACAGCTCTCTAGGCGAATGTCCGAGTAAGTGCGATTGTAAGTTGGTTTCTGGTTGAATTACTTCTTGTCCATCTTAACTCTGTACACCCACCGGGTGTTTTCTTTTGACTTAGAATGTCGGTATTCACTCTGTAGTTTTTTAGTCTGTAGCTCTTCCACTCGGACTGGTCAGGCCGTGCCGAGTGGGAAATTGATCCAGTGGGGGCACGCTGAGTGCACCCACTGGGTGTAGTCCCCGAGACCGCCGTCGAATGTCTGATTCGGTGGGGGTCTTAGAACGCTTTTGCCTGCAGCTCTTCACTCGGGCCGGTCAGGCCGTGACGAGTGGGAATGGATCCAGTGGGGGCACGCTGAGTGCACCCACTGGGTGTAGTCCCCGAGACCGCCGTCGAATGTCTGATTCGGCGGGGGTCTATGTATTTTTTTCTCTCTCCACTCGGGCCAGTCGGACTGAAGCCGAGTGGAAATGGATCCAGTGGGGGTACGCTGAGTGCACCCACTGGGTGTAGTCCCCGAGACCGCCATCGAATGTTTGATTCGGCGGGGGTCTTAGAATTTTTTGTTTGTAGCAACTGGATTTGCTCTTCTCCACTCGGAAGTGGAGGAATATTTGAAACTCTTTATCATCGTCGACTGATTTGTCTCTTCGTTGATCTCAGAAAACTTGTGAGCTCGGGACTCAGTATGCTGTCCTCCTCAATTTCACCATTTAGAAAAGCACTTTTAATGTCCATTTGGTACAAGGTAATATCATGATGATTTGCATAGGCAAGTAAGATTCGTATGGACTCAAGTCTAGCAACGGGGGCATATGTCTCACCATAGTCCATACCTTCGACTTGAGTGTATCCTTGGGCGACGAGACGTGCTTTGTTGCGAACGACTTGTCCATCTTCATCTTGCTTGTTGCGAAACACCCATTTGGTACCGATGATGTTGTGGTTGTTGTCGGGCTTCTCAACCAATGTCCAAACTTGGTTCCTCTCAAAGTTGTGTAGCTCTTCGTGCATGGCATTTATCCAATCCGGATCTTCTAGAGCATCTTCAACCTTCATTGGTTCAATACTAGAGATAAATGAGTAATGCTCACAAAAGTGAGCTAAGCATGTTTTAGAGCGTGTAATTCTCCCGGTTTGGATATCGTCATAGATTTGTTCGACGGGATGATCTCTTGAGACTCTTGCTCTAACTCGTGAGAGCTTTTGCTTAGGTCGGGGTGGAATATCCTCTTCCACATCTTGTTCTTCCTCTTGGCCTTCTTCGTTGTTGATGTTGTCGAGGTGGAGAAGGAGGTTGATGAGGTTCATCTTGGTGTACATCCTCGTTTTCTTCATCTTGGCGTGTCCCACTTGTGGATGCCTCCGTGTCAACTCTTGGTTCACCTTGTCGTGAGGTAGAGGCTTCCACTTGGACGGACGAGGTACTCTCCTTCACCTCCGTTGGACGGATCTTGCCAATAGACAAGTCTTGGATTGCTTCCGAAGGGTCTTTGTCTCCTACGTCAATTGGCAATTACTCTACTTGCGAGCCGTTAGATTCATCAAACTTCACATCTACCGTCTCTTCAACCTTTCGGGTGAAATTGTTGTAGACACGGTAAGTGTGAGAGTTTGAGCCATAACTGAGTAGGAAACCCTCATGAGATTTAGGAGCAAATTTAGAGGGACGATGCTTATCAAGAATATAGCACTTTGAGCCGAATACTCGAAAGTATCCAACTTGGGGTTTGTTACCGGTGAGAAGTTCGTATGCCGTCTTGCCGAGTAGCTTGTGAAGATATAGATGATTTGTTGCATGACAAGCTGTCTCAACCGCTTCTGCCCAAAAGTGTTTTGGCATCTTGTACTCATCAAGCATCATTCTCGCCATTTCAATGAGCGTCCGGTTCTTCCTCTCAACAACTCCATTTTGTTGAGGTGTGTACGTAGCCGAGAACTCATGTGAAATCCCTTCTTCGTCAAGAAAGGTGTCCACATTGGCGTTCTTGAACTCCGTTCCGTTGTCGCTGCGAACCTTCTTGATCTTCACTTCAAATTGATTTTGGGCCTTCCTAGCGAAGTTCTTGAAGATCTTTTGGACCTGCGATTTATCATCAAGAAAGAACACCCACGTAAATCTTGAAAAAGCATCGACTATGACTAAACCAAAAGAATTTCCACCGAGACTTTTATAGGCGTTTGGACCAAAAAGATCCATATGAAGTAGCTCGAACGGTCTTCTCGTGGTCATGATGTTCTTCACGGGGTGGCTTCCTCCAACCTGTTTTCCTGCTTGACAAGCACTGCACAATCTATCCTTGTCAAATATAACATATTTCACTCCAAGGATATGATCACCTTTAATAAGCTTATCAAGATTTCGCATGCCCACATGACCTAACCTTCTATGCCACAACCAGCCTTTAGAAGATTTAGCAATTAAGCAAGTTCTAGGTTGAGCCTTTTTAGTGAAATCAACAATGTATAGATCACCTCTACGTATGCCGGTAAAGACCATTTTATGATTATCTCTTCGAAACACTTGGCAATCTACTTCAGTGAATAGGACATTGAAACCAAAATCGGCTAGTCTAGATACAGAGAGTAAATTATAGCCAAGAGATTCAACGAGCATCACATTTTGTATGGAGCTATCGTGTGAGATGGCCACCTTACCAAGGCCAACCACCTTACCCTTTGAGTTATCACCAAAAGTGACATACTTTCGAGGGCCGTCGTTTTCAGCGAGCTCACGAAACATATCCTTGTCTCCGGTCATGTGATCGGTACATCCACTATCAAGAACCCATTCCTTTCTTCCAGCCATGTAGCCGCATAGATTAGCCATAAGACCAAAGTGTCTCATAGACTCATCGAGATCAAAGTCACTATCATCATCCTCATCATAGTATCCATGTTCAACATCGTCTTGTGATTGATCATTACCTAGAGAGAGTGATTCATTAGCTTTATGACCATGACAATGTTCATCTTATGAATTCTAATGACTTCGGAAATGATATTGCTTATAATTCCAACATCTCCTTTGGCACGCATAAGGTCACGAAGCTCAAATAGACAATCACCAAACTTAGGATCATTAGGACTCATCTTATTTAAAGCAATGGACTTATGAAGAATCCCATCTAAGTTTTTTAAGGAGTAGTTTGGAAATCTTTCCTCAAGAAATCTCCATATGGTATAGGCACAATCAAGAGTAGGCAAGCGACCTATCAAGTTTCTAGGCAATCCTCTAGTGATAAGATTGACAGTTCTAAGATTGCGAATCATGTCAATAGATTCATCGGGGGTAGGATGCAAAGGATCAACAAGGGGCGCACAAGGGCTAGTAATGTACTTGTTCAAGTGATATTCATTGAAAATCTCAAGCATCTCATTTTTCCATTCATGAAAGAACTCTCCATCAAGTATAGGCACTCTACGTCTAAGACTCCCCAACGTAGACTCATCCATCTTCCTCTAATGGTGATTAAACCAAAGCAATGGAGACCAAAGCTCTTATACCAATTGAAAGGATCGAGAAGAGGTGTCTAGAGGGGGGTGATTAGACCCTTAACAAACAAAGGTGGCAAATTTTAATTTCTTCAAGTTAAGGTGGAGTTTTAGCACAAGTTTAAGCATTCACAATACATATCAAGCAAGCATGGCAAGAGTATATGAGCAGCGGAAAGTAAAGCATGCAACTTGCAAGAATGTAAAGGGATGGGATTGGAGTGTGCAAACGCAATGGGAGACACGGAGATTTTTGGCGTGGTTCCGATAGGTGGTGCTATCGTACATCCACGTTGGTGGAGACTTCAACCCACGAAGGGTAACGGTTGCGCGAGTCCACGGAGGGCTCCACCCACGAAGGGTCCACGAAGAAGCAACCTTGTCTATCCCACCATGGCCATCACCCACGAAGGACTTGCCTCACTAGGGTAGATCTTCATGAAGTAGGCGATCTCCTTGCCCGTACAAACTCCTTGGTTCAACTCCACAATCTTGACGGAGGCTCCCAAGTGACACCTAACCAATCTAGGAGACACCACTCTCCAAAAGGTAATAGATGGTGTGTTGATGATGAACTCCTTGCTCTTGTGCTTCAAATGATAGTCTCCCCAACACTCAACTCTCTCTCACAGATTTGGATTTGGTGGAAAGATGATTTGAGTGGAAAGCAACTTGGGGAAGGCTAGAGATCAAGATTCTTGTGGTTGGATTGGAATATCTTGGTCTCAACACATGAGTAGGTGGTTCTCTCTCAGAAAATGAATGCTGGAAGTGTAGGCATGTTCTGATGGCTCTCTCCACGAATGGAGAATGGGTGGAGGGGTATATATAGCCTCCACAAAAAATCTAACCGTTACACACAATTTACCAAACTCGGTGGGACCGAATACTGAAACTCGGTCAGACCGATATGGTTCAAAATGTGAATGTTAGAGTTTTCGGTGGGACCGACATGATCAACTCGGTGGGACCGATGTGCTAGGGTTAGGGTAAAACCTCAACTCGGTTTGACCGATTACACAAACTCGGTGAGACCGATTTTGCTAATAAGCAAAACAGAGAGTTGGTCAAGCAAACTCGATGGGACCGATTGCATATCTCGGTAGGACCAAAATGATTGCAACAGGCAACAGAGAGTTTGCAAGCCCATCTCGGTGAGACCGAGATCCCATCGGTGAGACCGAAATGATTAGGGTTTCTAGCAGTGGCTATGTCAAGTGAACTCGGTGGCGCCGGATAGATCAAATCGGTGGGGCCGAGTTTGACTTTAGGTTTAGGACAAATGTGAAAATGAGAAAGTGGTTGAGGGCTTTTGGAGCATATCACTAAGAATTTTGAGCAAGCAAGCCATTAAGCAACACCTCATCCCCTTTTAATAGTATTGGCTTTTCCTATGGACTCAATGTGATCTTGGATCACTAAAATGAAAAATGTAGAGTCTTGAGCTTTTGCCAACATGTGTCCTTAGCATCTTGAAGGGGTTCCACATCCTCTTGTCCATGCCACGCCTTTGTTGAACTCTCTGAAATATACTAGATAGAAGTATTAGTCCAACAAGAGATATGTTGACATTAATTACCAAAATCACCCAGGGAGAACTTGTGCTTTCACCATGTAGCAGGCCCTGGAGAAGAAGGACGAAGAACTCGTGGGCGCTCAAAAGGTGGCTAAGGAGAAGACTGAAGCCGCTGAGGCGAAGCTAGCTTCAGTCGAAAAGTTGGAGGAGGAAAATGTGTCTCTGAAGACTGCTGTTGAAGAGCTCAAGAAAGAACGGGCCGAGTGGGCCAAGAAGATCGAAGATCAGGCGAGTGCTTTCGAGCTGGAGAAGACCGCTCTGACTGACAAAGTGGACCAGCTTACTGAGAAGAGGGACGCGCTGGAGAAATATCTGGGGGGTTTTGCAAAGAAGATGTATGGCATGCTTGAAGGTACCTCTTTCTGCCCGAGTGAATTTTTCTGAATCTTGATCGCAAGGGCGTAACCAAACTTTTCTTTCTTCTTCGTACAGAATTCTGCCAGAACTTCGGGGAGGAGACTAATCAGATCGAGACGGATCTTGACCGCACCAAGTCACTCGTCAAGGACGCGGTGGCTCTGAACATGCTGTGACTCGAAGCTCGCCTCAATGGTGTCCGAGAGTATATCACTCGTCTGAGGGCCGCTTTGTCAAAGATAGACAAAGAACTGTGGACAGAGGATACGCTTCAAAGTGATCTCGAGTCGATGATGACTCGACTTGATGAAATCTCTGGCCGAGTGCAAGCATGGAAGAAGTCTGCCGCCCGCTGTCGAGCTGATGTGGCACTCTCACTCGTTCGTGTCCATTGCAAAGATGCCAAGGAAGACAAGTTGAAGGCTCTCCAAGTGGCCAATACAAAGAAGCTCAAGTTTGAAGACTTCATGGAGACTTTCATCGAGGCAGCCACTCGGATAGCAGACGGCATTGACCTGGACACCTTCGTCGAGCCAGCGAGTCCCACCGGTGCATGAAAAAAACTTTATGATTCGAACTTATTTGCCTCGGTATGCCGAGTGATTTTGTAATTGTTAAAACTCGTTCGGGCTTGACTTTCCGCCCGAGTACCTTTATCTGCGCTTGAGAACTTGAGGTTATGGATTTATCCGATCGTTGCTTTTCTGTTTACCGCATAATTTACTTAGGCAAGGGCTGGCTCGCGGCTAAGTCCCCGAGTGGGATGGATGCTCTCACTCGGAGTAGTTTTTAACTTAGGCGAGGACTGGCTCGTGGCTAAGCCCCCGAGTGGGAGGGATGCTCTCACTCGGAGTAGTTTTAACTTAGGCGAGGACTGGCTCGCGGCTAAGCCCCCGAGTGGGAGGGATGCTCTCACTCGGAGTAGTTTTTAACTTAGGCGAGGGCTGGCTTGCGGCTAAGCCCCTGAGTGGGAGGGATACTCTCACTCGGAGTAATTATTAACTTAGGCGAGGACTGGCTCGTGGCTAAGCCCCTGAGTGGGAGGGATGCTCTCACTCGGAGTAGTTTTTAACTTAGGCGAGGACTGGCTCGCGGCTATGCCCCCAAGTGGGAGGGATGCTCTCACTCAGAGTAATTTTTAACTTAGGCGAGGACTGGCTCGCGGCTAAGCCCCTGAGTGGGAGGGATGCTCTCACTCGGAGTAATTTTTTAACTTAGGCGAGGACTGGCTCGCGGCTAAGCCCCCGAGTGGGAGGGATGCTCTCACTCAGAGTATTTTTTTTAACTTAGGCGAGGACTGGCTCGCGGCTAAGCCCCCGAGTGGGAGAGATGCTCTCACTCGGAATAGTTTTTAAGTTAGGCGAGGACTGGCTCGCGGCTAAGCCCCCGAGTGGGAGGGATGCTCTCACTCGGAGTAATTTTTAACTTAGGCGAGGACTGGCTCGCGGCTAAGCCCCCGAGTGGGAGGGATGCTCTCACTCTAAGTAATTTTTAACTTAGGCAAGGACTGGCTCGCAAGCCCCTGAGTGGGAGGGATGCTCTCACTCGGAGTAATTTTTAACTTAGGTGAGGACTGGCTCGCGGCTAAGCCCCCGAGTGGGAGGGATGCTCTCCTCATAGTAATTTTTTTAATAGGCGAGATTGGCTCGCGGCTAAGCCCCCGAGTGGAGGGATGCTCTCACTCGAGTAGTTTTTTAACTTAGGCGAGGACTGGCTCGCGGCTAAGCCCCCAGTGGGAGGGATGCTCTCACTCGGAGTAATTTTTAACTTAGGCGAGGACTGGCTCGCGGCTAAGCCCCCGAGTGGGAGGGATGCTCTCACTCGGAGTAATTTTTTAACTTAGACAAGGACTAGCTCGCGGCTAAGCCCCCGAGTGGGAGGGATGCTCTCACTCGGAGTAGTTTTTAACTTAGATGAGGACTGGCTCGCGGCTAAGCCCCCGAGTGGGAGGGATGCTCTCACTCGGAGTAGTTTTTTTAACTTAGGCGAGGACTGGCTCGCGACTAAGCCCCCGAGTGGGAGGTATACTCTCACTCGGAGTAGTTTTTTAACTTAGGCGAGGACTGGCTCACGGCTAAGCCCCCGAGTGGGAGGGATGCTCTCACTTGGAGTAGTTTTTAACTTAGGCAAAAACGGGTTCGTGTCTAAGCCACCCACTGGGGGTTTTGAACAAACGCTAGTGTGGGTGAAATCATCATAAGATTGCAGGAGTCATGTCTTTGATAAACAATCTAAAAGTACTCTTATTACATCTTGACAATCCGATCGTCAAGTATAGAATCGACGAAGAAGATATGCGTTCCAGGCGTGCGGCTCGTCAATCTTCTTTGCGAGGTTGTAGAGGTGGTAGGCTCCGTTATGTAGCACTTTGGTGACGATGAAGGGGCCTTCCCACGCGGGCGCGAGTTTGTGTGGTCGTTGCTGATCCACTCGGAGCACAAGATCTCCCTCTTGAAACGCTCGACCCCTGACGTTCCTGGCGTGGAATCGACAAAGGTCTTGCTGATAAACAGTTGACTGTATCAGGGCCATCTCTCATTCTTCCTCGAAAAGGTCGACGGCGTCCTGCCGCGCCTGCTCTGCCTTGGCTTCTGAATAGAGTTCTACTCGGGGTGAGTTGTGGAGGAGATCACTTGGCAGCACGGCTTTGGCCCCATACACCATGAAGAAAGGGGTGTGGTCGGTGGACCGGTTAGGAGTCGTCCTTAAACCCCACAGGACAGACGGCAGTTCAGTCACCCAGGCCCCAGCTGCATGCTCGAGGTCACGCATGAGTCGCAGCTTCAACCCCTGAAGGATAAGACCATTCGCCTTCTCAGCCTGACCATTTGACTGTGGATGCGCAACAGATGCGTAGTCGACCCGAGTGCCTTGGGTGGTGCAGAAGCTTCTGAACTCTTCCAAATCGAAGTTTGAGCCATTAGCTGTGATAATACTATGTGGGACTCCATATCTGAATATCAACTCTCTCATGAACTTGATGGTTGTGCGTGAATCTAGCTTTTTGATAGGCTTAGCCTCAATCCACTTGGTGAATTTGTCAACTGCTACAAGCAGATGAATGAACTCGCTCCTGCCAGTCCTGAGTGGCCCAACCATGTCCAATCCCCACATGGCAAACGGCCAAACGAGTGGTATGATCTTCAAAGCAGACGCGGGTTTGTGGGACAAGTTTGCATAGAACTGGCACCCCTGGCAGTGTTGAACAATCTCTTTGGCAGCTTCGTTGGCACATGGCCAATAAAATCCAGCTCGGTATGCTATGGCCACAATTGTCTGAGAGGACGCGTGATGACCACAGGTCCCCGAGTGGATCTCTTCTAAGATCAGTCGACCTTCCTCTGGAGAAATACATTGTTGGGCTACGCCAGTGACACTCTCTCTGTAGAGCTGTCTGTTCATCACAGTGAAACATTTGGATCTGCGGACGATCTGGCGTGCCTCAACTTCATCCTCTGGGAGTTCTTGCCTGAGCAAATATGCAATGTATGGCACTGTCCAGTCGGGGGTAATTACCAGAATCTCCATAATCAAGTCAATGACTGCAGGGACCTCAATTTCAGTCGGATTCGAGGGACTTATTGCCTGAGGAGGTTCTTCAGTGAAAGGATCTTCCTGCACTGACGGGGAATGGAGGTGTTCAAGGAACACGTTGCTGGGGATAGGCTTCCGAGTGGAACCGATTTTTGCCAAATCATCAGCTGCTTGATTTTTGATTCGGGAATGTGATGAAGCTCTAGACCCTCGAATTTCTTCTCTAACTTCCTCACCGCATTGCAGTATCCTGTCATAGCAGGGTTTCTGACGTCCCATTCCTTCATTACTTGATTGACCACCAGATCTGAGTCGCCGTAAACCATCAGGCGACGGACGCCGAGTGAGATGGCCATACGCAACCCGTAGAGGAGCGCTTTGTATTCGGCCTCATTGTTGGAGGAATCGAAGTGAATCTGCAGGACGTAACTGAGCCGATCACCCTTTGGGGACACCAAAACCACTCCAGCACCAGAACCATTCAGCATCTTGGAGCCGTCGAAGAACATAGTCCAGTGCTCTGAGTGGATCTGAGTCGGCTGTTGCGGTCCTATCCATTCGGCCAAGAAATCTGCAAGTGCCTGGGACTTAATCGCCTTCTTTGCTTCAAACTTGATATCAAAAGGGAGAAGTTCGATGGCCCATTTGGCCACTCGACCAGTTGCATCCCGATTGTTCATGATTTTAGACAGCGGAGCATCACTGACTACTGAGACTGAGTGCTCTTGGAAATAGTGTGCAACTTTCTTCGCTGTCAAGTAAATACCGTAGACAAGTTTCTGGTAATGAGGATACCTCTGCTTGGACGGAGTCAAGACTTCAGAGATGTAATACACTGGTCGTTGAACTTTGTAGGCCTTGCCTTCTTCTTCTCGCTCCATAGTGAGGACCGTGCTGACAACTTGACCAGTGGACGCAATGTACAAAAGTAGAGGTTCTTTGTTGTTCGGGGCAGCAAGCACCGGCTGGGTGGAGAGTAGGGCTTTGAGTTCAACAAACGCTACCTTTGCTTCGGGAGTCCACTCAAACGTATTGGATTTCTTCATCAGTCGGTATAAAGGCAATGCCTTTTCTCCGAGACGAGAAATGAACCGACTCAAAGCTGCAAGACAGCCTGTGAGCTTCTGGACATCGTGTACGTGCACAGGGCGCTTTATTCGGACAATTGCACTAATTTTCTCGGGATTGGCATCTATTCCTCATTCGTAAATGAGAAAACTGAGTAACTTGCCTCCAGGCACTCCGAAGGTGCACTTGGACGGATTCAACTTTATGTCATACCACCTTAAGTTGGCAAAGGTTTCGGCGAGGTCAGTCAGCAGGTCAGAACCTTTGCGCGACTTGACCACGATATCATCCATGTAAGCCTCAATGTTCCGACTGATCTGAGTGAGCAGGCACTTCTGGATCATGCGCATAAAAGTAGCGCCAGCATTTTTTAGACCGAATGGCATGGTGACATAGCAGAAACACCCGAAAGGGGTGATTAAGGCAGTTTTTATTTCATCTGGCCCATACAATCGGATTTGATGGTACCCGGAGTACGCATCAAGAAAAGACAGGCGCTCGCATCCCGCAATCGAGTCAACTATTTGGTCAATGCGGGGGAGCGGAAAATGATCCTTCGGGCAGGCCCGATTGATATGTTTGAAGTCGATACACATACGGAGTGACTTGTCCTTCTTGGGGACCATGACAATGTTGGCGAGCCACCCGGAGTGGTATATCTCGCGTATGAACTCAGCTGCCAGGAGCCGAGCCACTTCCTCGCCAATCGCCTTCCTCTTTTCCGCAGCAGAACGGCGGAGATGCTCCTTAACAGGCTTGGCCTTTGAGTCAACTCTCAAGCGGTGCTCAGCCAGTCCCCTGGGTACACCCGGCATGTCAGAAGGCTTCCATGCGAAGATGTCCGAGTTCTCACAGAGGAACTAGATGAGCGCGGCTTCCTATTTGCTATCGAGTGTCATGGAGATGTTCGTTGGAGCGGCTGTAGGATCTTCCGGGTGAACATGAACTTGCTTAGTCTCACCCGCCGACTGGAAAGCAGATTTAGAAGCTAGTTTCTTGGATCGGAGCAGATCAGTCGGATCCGCATTTCTCTTGTACTCTTCCAATTCCACCACGACCATCTGCTCATCAGCAATTTTGGACCCTTGCTGAAGGCACTCCTCTGTCCTTTTCCTATTCCCCATAACCGTGATTACGTCCTTGGGTCCGGGCATCTTCAGCTTGAGGTACACATAACATGGACAGGCCATGAATCGCGCATAAGCTGGTCGACCGAGGATAGCATGATAGGCACTGTGAAAGTCTACCACTTCAAACATCAATTTCTCCTTCTGAAAATTCTTCGAGTCACTGAAAACCACATCCAGAGCAATCTGACCGAGTGATTTTGCCTTCTTCCCCAGAATGACTCCGTGGAACTGCATGTTGCTCTCACTGAGTCGGGACATCGGAATGCCCATTCCTTGCAGGGTCTCAGCATAGAGTATGTTCAGACCACTGCCACCATCCATGAGAACCTTATGCAATCGAGTGCCCCCCACAACCGGATCAACTACCAGCGCCTGCCGCCCAGGGGTAGCTACGTGAGCTGGGTGGTCTGACTGATCAAAGGTTATGGGAGTCTTCGACCACTTGAGATACGTTGTAGTTGCCGGAGCAACCATGTTCACCTCTCGGTTGATGACTTTCAGTCGGCTTTTGCTCTCAACATCAGCGAAAATCACCACAGTGGCATTGACCTTGGGGTAATCCTCGGCCTTTTCTTCTTTGTCATCCTCGGGGCTCTTTTCACTTGACTGACCATCACGGAACTGCTGGATCAACAGCCTGCACTGCCGAGTGGTATGCTTGGGTAAAATCAGGTTACCTTCCTCCTCTTTCTTCGTGTGTATGGCACACGGAAGATCCAGGATGTCCTGGCCCGACTAATTTTTCTTCTTCTTAGGAACCCATTGCTCTCTGGCCTTCCCTTTGAACTTGCCTTGGGCAGCAACGACAGCCGCTTTTGCTTGACCAGCGGCTTCAACTTTACACTTCTGTTTCCGACTGGATTGTTGTTGCAGTCGTGCTCATTAGCCTTTCCTTTGCCGCTGCGAAGGTGATCTTCTTCTTCACCATTCGCATACCGAGGGGCAATCTCCATCATTCGATTCATGGTCAGGGTCCCAGACCACCCAAATTTCAGGATGAGTTCTCTGTACCGGACGCCCTCTTTGAAGGCACAGACTGCTTGATGCTCTGTAACATTCTCCACCACATGGTGAAGTGTTGTCCAACGCTGAATGTAGTCTCTCAAAGTTTTATTCGGCTTCTGGACGCAGTGCTGCAATTCAGTCAATCCAACAGGACGCTTGCAAGTGCCTTCGAATGTTTTGATGAACACTCGGGCCAAGTCTTCCCAGCAGTATATGCTAGCGGGAGCCAACTGATTCAACCACGCCCGGGCTGATCCTTCCAGCATCAGGGGCAAATGTTTCATGGCGACATCATCATTGCCTCCGCCAATCTGCATAGCCACTCGGTAATCTTCGAACCACGTATCTGGCTTCGACTCACCAATGAACTTGCTCACCCCGGTGGCCAATCTGAAGTTGGGTGGTATCTCAGCAGCTCGAATGGCCCTGCTGAAACACTTGGGCCCCGAGACAAACACGCCACTTCCACTCGGACGATCTCTATCTAGGCCCTCTCGGTGGGCTCTGCCTTTGTCAACTAGGCCTTGCACGAGGACTGACCTTGCGTCAAATCCAGGCTCTCGGGGGTCGATCGGATCTCTCCGCTCGTCGCCATACGGGCGCCTGTCATCATACCGTCGGAGCGCGTATGACCCGCCCCTCGGAGGGGGCGTCGGCACTCGACAGCGGTCGTCATGGTGATGTCGAGGAGCAAACGGACCACGGCCTTGATCCAGGTACTGATCCTGGCGATAACCGCGATCGACGCGCCGTGGAGGCGATCTTGGGTTGTGCACCGACTGAACTGTGTCCGCCCTTACTGACCTGCTGTGTATCCTGTTGTGCGACTGGGATACGGCTGAATTCTGTTCTCCAGCCGCTCTGAGCAACGCTCGGATCTGCCAAAGACCTTCTCCTGCTTCGGATCGGGACAGCTGGATGGAATCTGCAATCCGTGCAGCAGCTGCAACATTCTGAATCGGAGTGCGGAATACCTGATACTCATTTTGCGATCCACTCGGGAACAGTTGTCGTCGATTGGGATTTGGGAGCTGTCTGCGAGCGCGGTCTTCGAGTGACTTCTGGAGATCTTCCAGACGCGCGTGTTCGACCAAAGTGGCTATGTGCACGGCTTCCAAAGCCTGGGCTTCGGCCGTCTCCCCAACGATGGGGGTCTGAAGGACCTGCTCGTTCCTGCGCTGCAGCTCTTCTCTTTGTTTTGCAGTGAGGGCCTGCGGGTAGTACTCGTCGTTGACATGCGACGGACCACCACTTTCACCTCCGCCACGGGGAAATCCTGGTGGGCTACGCTGGGAGCCAATCACGAGGACTTCCGCCACCGGGTCGTTCCTTTCGCACTCAGAAGGCATATCCGAGTGATCAGACAATGGAGCAAACAAGCCATAGAGAGACTGATCGGGCTCGATTGCAATCATCTGCAAGGTGGACGACTGATGGGCCACCGCGTGCTTCACCCACCGCTGGAGCCGAGAGTGACCGGATCGCTTGCGACGGCGAGCAGCGAGGAGGGAAGATGCCACCGGAGCCGACTGATATTGAGTCGATGGCTGCCGGAGGAGGATGCCACAGGAACTGGCACGGAAGTTCGCCGCCCCGCGAATAGGAAGCGCCTCGATGTCCAAAGGGGCTTCTTGGAGCCACACCGAATCGTCGGCGACGAAGCTGAGCGCGCCGAGACGGATCTCGCGACCCAGAGACAGTCCGCCGCCGGAAACCATGATGGAGTTCGAAGAACGCAACCTCGCCGGAAGTCGCCTAGACGCCTGCCCCACGGTGGGCGCCAAATATCGTGGGAACAGATCTGACAGTAGAGGTTAGGGGTACAAAAGAGAGGGCAAAGCCTGACTACGGCGAGATTGTACACTCGGATTTACGAGTTCAAGCCCCTCTCGGACGAGGTAATAGCCCTACGTCTCGGTGCTGCGGGAGCTTTGTTGTATGGAGTGTTGAGTTACAGGGGGTGCGAACCCTTGTGAAGGAGTGGAGGGGCGGCTTATATAGAGTTCGCTGACCCCTCATCAACCTCCGTTACGCAAGGGTTCAATGAGACAGTAAAGGTGTGAACGTTACTGGTAACGCCTACACTTAATGATCTTTATAACGGCGAACTGATCGCCTGACCATTGCCATCCCGGAGTGACTCTAGGCCTTCTGTCTTTGAGTGAAATCAGGTGCTCCGAGTGAATAAGGACGGTCGAGTGGTGAAGGAGTAACCGAGTGGATCTTGTGTCGAGTGACTTGCATGCTGCGGTCATGCCAGTCGACGCCTCCTTTCTAACTTTATAGGTCTTGGATTCTTATATGTGGTGTCCTTGGGTAGGGTAGGCAGGTCAGGCCCAGGACCCTACCCTAGGTACATGTCATCGTCAGGTCCAGCTTTGGGCTTCTTCACGGGAGCGGCAACTTGCTTGCCATTCTTATTGAAGTTACCTTTCTTTCCCTTGCCCTTTCTTAAAACTGGTGGTTTTGTTAACCATCAACACTTGATGCTCTTTCTTGATTTCTACCTCCGCCGATTTCAGCATCACGAAGAGCTTGGGAATCGTTTTCGTCATCCCTTGCATATTATAGTTCATCACGAAGCTCTAGTAACTTGGTGATAGTGACTGGAGAACTCTGTCAATCACTATCTTATCTGGAAGATTAACTCCCACTTGATTCAAGCGATTGTAGTACCCAAACATTCTGAGCACATGCTCACTGGTTAAGCTATTCTCCTCCATCTTGTAGGCAAAGTACTTGTCAGAGGTCTCATACCTCTCAACACGGGCATGAGCCTGAAATACCAATTTTAGCTCTTGGAACATCTCATATGTTCCATGGCATTCAAAACGTCTTTGGAGCCCCGATTCTAAGCCGTAAAGCAGGGTGCACTAAACTATCAAGTAGTCATCAGATCGAGCTTGTTAAACATTCATAACATCTGCATCAGCTCCGCAGTAGGTCTGTCACCTAGTGGTGCATCAAGGACATAATTCTTCTGTGTAGCAATGAGGATAATCCTCAGATCACGGACCTAGTCCGCATTATTGCTACCATCATCTTTCAACTTAGTTTTCTCTAGGAATGTATCAAAAAATGTGGAAGCTACATCGCGAGCTATTGAACTACAACATAATTGCAAAGACATTTTGACTATGTTCATGATAAATCTTAGTTCAATTAATCAAATTACTAATGAACTCCCACTTAAATCAACATCCCTTAAGTTGTCTAAGTGATACATGATCCAAATTAACTAACCCATGTCCGATCATCACGTGAGATAGGGTAGTCATCAATGGTGAACATCTCCATGTCGATCATATCTACTATATGACTCATGTTTGACCTTTCGGTCTCTAGTGTTCCGAGACCATGTCTATACATGCTAGGCTCGTCAAGTTTAACCCAAGTATTATGCGTGTGCAAAACTGGCTTACACCCGTTGTATGTGAACGTAGAGTCTATCACACCCAATCATCATGTGGTGCTTCAAAACGACGAACTTTGGCAATGGTGCATACTCAGGGAGAACACTTTTATCTTGAAATTAAGTGAAGGGATCATCTTATAATGCTACCGTCGTTCTAAGCAAAATAAGATGCATAAAGGATAAACATCACATGCAATTAAAAAATATGTGACATGATATGGCCATCATCATCTTGTGCTTTTGATCTCCATCTCCAAAGCATCGGCATGATCTCCATCGTCACCGGCTCGACACCTTGATCTCCATCGTTGCATCGGGGTCGTCTTGCCAACTATTGCTTCTACAACTATTGCTAACGCATAGCGATAAAGTAAAGCAATTACATGGCGCTTGCATGTCATACAATAATAAAAGACAACCCTAAGGCTCATGTCGGTTGTCGATATTACAAAACATGATCATCTCATACAACAACGTATATCACATCATGTCTTGACCATATCACATCACAACATACACTGCAAAAACAAGTTAGACGTCTTCTACTTTGTTATTGCAAGTTTTGCGTGGCTGCTACGGGCAACTAGCAAGAACCGTTCTTACCTACGCAAAAACCACAACGGTGATTATCAAGTTTTTTGTATTAACCTTCTTCAAGGACCAGCCGTAGTCAAATTCAATTCAACTAATGTAGGAGAAACAGACACCCGCCAGCCACCTTTATGCAAAACAAGTTGCATGTCAGTCGGTGGAACCGGTCTTATGTGCGTGGACATGTAAGGTTGGTCCGGGCCGCTTCATCCCACAATGCTGCCAAATCAAAATAAGACGTCGGTGGTAAGCAGTATGAACATCACCGCCCACAACTCATTTGTGTTCTACTCGTGCATATCATCTGCGTATAGACCTCGCTCATGATGCCACTGTTGGGGAACGTTGCATGGAAAACAAAAAATTTCTACGCACACGCAAGATCTATCCATGGCGATGCATAGCTACGAGAGGGGGAGAGCATCTACATACCCTTGTAGATCGCTAAGCGGAAGAGTTTATCACGCGGTTGATGTAGTCGTACTCTTCGCGATCCGATCACGATCCAACCGATCTAGTGCCGAATGGACGGCACCTCCGAGTTTAGCACACGTGCGGCTCGATGACATCTCCTCCTTCTTGATCCATCAAGCGGGAGAGGAGAAGTAGATGGGATCACAAGCAACACGACGGCGTGGTGGTGATGGTGGTGGTGGAGCACCGACAGCGCTTCGCTAAGCGTCGCCGGGACGAGGCGGTGGAACTACGGAGTAACGGGAGAGAGAGGGGAGCCAAGGGCTTGGTGTGTCCTCTTGGGGCGCCCCCTACCCTCTATATATATAGGTGGAGGGGCGTGGGAAACAGCCCCTCCAAGCCCTAGGGCGCAGCTAAGGGGGAGAGGACTTGGACTCCAAGTCCAATCCTATTCCTACTAGGACTCCTTCCTTTTTTGCTTTCCCTAGCCACATGGGCTTTTGAGGACTTGGTGCGCCTAGCCCAATAAGGCCAGGGCGCATCCCCTCAGCCCATGCTAGCCCTTGGGTCATGGTGAACCCGCTTGTGGACTTCCGGACCCCTCCGGAATCCTCCGGAACCTTCTGGAAGCTTCCCGGTACAATACCGAAAAAAACTGCAGCTTTTTCCGGAACCCAAAATATGACTTCCCATATATAAATCTTTACCTCTCGACCATTCCGAGACTCCTCGTGACGTCCGGGATCTCATCCGAGACTCCGAAAAACATTTGGTTACCATTCATCAAATATCCCAATATTACTCTAGCGTCAACGAACGTTAAGCGTGCGACCCTATGGGTTCGGGAATTATGTAGTCATGACCAAGACACCTCTCCGGTCAATAACCAATAGCGGGACCTGGATGCCCATATTGATTCCTACATATTCCACGAAGATCTTTTATCGGTTGAACCTTTATGACAACATACGTAATCCCCTTTGTCTGTCGGTATGTTACTTGCCCGAGATTCGATCGTCGGTATCTCTATACCTAATTCAATCTCGTTACCGGCAGGTCTCTTTACTCGTTCTGTAATACATCATCTTGCAACTAACTCCTTAGTCACTTTGCTTGAAAGCTTCTTGTGATGTGTATTACCGAGAGGGCCCAGAGATACCTCTCCGATACACGGAGTGACAAATCCCAATCTCGATTCACACCAACTCAACAGACACCTTCGGAGATACCTGTAGAGCATCTTTATGATCACCCAGTTACGTTGTGACGTTTGATAGCACACAAGGTATTCCTCCGGTATCCGGGAGTTGCATGATCTCATGGTCGAAGGAACATGTATTTGACATTAAGAAAGCAGTAGCAATAAACTGAACGATCATATGCTAAGCTAACGGATGGGTCTTGTCCATCACATCATTCTCCTAATGATGTGATCCCGTTATCAAATGACAACTCATGTCTATGGTTAGGAAACCTTAACCATCTTTGATCAACGAGCTAGTCTAGTAGAGGCTTACTAGGGATACGGTATTTGTTTATGTATCCACACATGTATTTAAGTTTCCGGTCAATACAATTCTAGCATGAATAATAAAACTTTATCATGATTAAGGAAATATAATAATAACCATTTTATTATTGCCTCTAGGGCATATTTCCATCAAATGGGCCTAAGGTTCTTCATACAATCCGGGTCCTTCACCTTAGAATCAATGCCACATTAGTAGCATTCCACCCTTGTGGTATAAGCCCTCCATTCAAAACAGCCAGAACCTCCCGAGTTACATCCTCCCCCACAATATGCCAGTACCGCTTATAAAAGGCGGCTGGCATGCCATCCGAACCTGGGGCTTTAAGGTCCCCAATCTCATTGAGAGCATACTTCACTTCCTCCACAGAATATGGTTCCGCAGGCATGGCATTCATGTTCGGTGTTACCCGGTGGTGCACATAAGTCATGAGCTCCTCTAGACGATCACCTGCAGACGAGGAAACAAGGTTATTAGTAATCACCACCGCCATCTCCGTCTCCTTCTCCACCACGACACCTTGTTCAGTTTTTAACTTCCGTATTCGGTTCCTTCTTTTCCTGTCCGAAGCAAATGGTAAAAATCTGTGTTTCTATCTCCTTTTTGTAGCCACGCCACATGAGCTCGTTGCTTCCAATACACATCTAGTTGTTCCTCCGGCTTGTCCAATTTATACCGCAAAACATGCTCCCTCCGCACCTGAGCCGATAAAAGTTCCCTTCTGCATTTCTCTAGTTCTCTCTTAGTTCTTGCAATTCTTTTCTCAAGATTTCCTAACACATTCTTACTCCAATCCATCAAGTCTTTAGCCACTTCCCTTGTCCTTGCCATGACCTCAGCTCCGCCCCCCACAGCAGCTCTGTTCCATGCATTTTCCACAATCGTCCCACACTGCTCTTCTTTCATCCATCTTGCCTCAAACCAAAAACTTGTATTCCCCCCTCTCCCGTTGCTGTTACTATGCATCTCTTCCGTATTTAGGACCACCGGCCTGTGGTCAGAATGTCGTGGGTTGTCATTCTTCACATGGAATGCCGGGAAACGCTGACACCAACTCTTCGTGGCCACTGCCCTATCAAGCCGTTCATGGACATACTTTGTACTATCCTGATTATGATTCGAAACGCTGACACCAACTCTTCGTGGCCACTGCCCTATCAAGCCGTTCATGGACATACTTTGTACTATCCTGATTATGATTCCTCCACGTATATATATATCCCCCATGAATCCCAGGTCATGCAGATTGCAATCCTCCAAGGCCGTTTTGAAGCGATCCATACACACCTGGGGCCGAGCCGCCCCACCATCCTTCTCACATGCTACCAGAATTTCGTTGATGTCACCCATACAAACCCATGGTTTGTCACTATGGTGCCTTATAGTACGCAGCAACTTCCATGTTTTTTCTTTCTCTTCTGCCTTGGGTTCCCCGTAGATCCCAGTGAACCGCCATTTGAATCCATCCTCTTCCGTAATCTCAACATCAATATGATACTTTGACTTCAGTCCCGCACTTACGTTCACTCCGTTCCGCAAGAAAAGAGCAAGCCCTCCACTCTGGCCATAACGGTTTTTCACTACCATATTAGTCAAACCCATTTTCCACCTAAACCACTCCAAATGTCTTTCATCCATCTTTGTTTCCGAGAGAAAGAGAATGTCAGGGTCCACCTTCTTCTGGACATCTAGAAGCCGTCGAACTGTCGGGCCGTTCCCCAACCCCCGGCAGTTCCAAGCCACAATCTTCATTGGGATTTGCAGGGCTGTTCCGACAGCCCCGCCGCTGATTTATTTTTCAGATCACCCTTCTCCACTCTCTTACTCTTCTTCTCCCCTATTCCTTCATCCACTTCCATGAGATCTGCTCCACTACGTTTCTCCCCAGCATGCACACCCAAACTCTCATCAGAACCCTTCATAATCCTCTCTTTACGAGTAAACGTGCCTCCTTTCCTGTACTTCTGAATTTTCACCTTGTCTTCCAACCCTACAACGCATGTTTGCTCTAAAACTTCATGAGGGATGTCCTTCCCTTCCTTCGTTGATCCCTCTTCCGCCGGCTAAATTTCGTGTTTTGACCCTTTTCTGAAACTTAATCGAAATCTGACCCTAGTCTGAAAAAAATTCGGGATCTGACCCTTTTGCCCCTGGCGGTAGGGTATAACAACCTACCGCCAAGGTCCCTGGCAGTAGGGTTGCATGCCCTACCGCAAATTCCTCCTAAGTATTGAACACAGTGTGTGCTCGTGCCTATCGCCGAGCACCTTGGCGGTAGGGTTGTACAGGCTACCGCCAGCCTGTTTGGCGGTAGGGATGTTTCCTACCGCCAAGGTCCCTGGCGGTAGGCTGTTACACCCTACCGCCATGGACCCTGACGGTAGCAAAAGGGTGAGATCTCGAAAAAAATTCAAACTAGGATCAGATCTCGATTAAGTTTCAAAAAAGGGTCAAAATACGAAATTTTGCCTCTTCCGCCACCAAAGTTTTCCCCCGAGTATTCTGGCTCCCATCCTCTATGCTAGGCCACTCCTGGGCTACACCATTCTGGTTTGGAAATCTTCATGTTTGATCGTGGGAGAAGCTGTGAGGCATGTGGGACCGACAAACAGGCCCAAAAAGCAGCGGCAGTAGCCGGACGCAGATGTCCCCAGCGCAGCAGAGCCCAGCCTGCTACACGGCCCAGTCGGCCAGAAAACCAGCTCACTTTTAAAAAAAAACAAGCTCACTTTAAAAACAGCACACGTGTCTGCAGGGGAGTGCTTGCTGGAGCTACCAAAATGGCTTCCCGCAAAAAAGAAACTCCCTACAATCGCAGCTTTTTTTTAGATTTACAGTCGCAGTTTTCGAGAGATTCTAACAAATAAATCTAGTTAAAATGGATCTCTAAGAGCAACTCCAACCCAAGGACCCAAACAAACGCGAATTTTGTCCGTTTTTTGTCTGTTTGGATCATCTGTCCGCCTAACGGATATGGGGCAGACACGCGCGGGCTGTGGATGCACCCAACGCACAGACCTCGAGCGGACAAGCGAGGACGAGATGCAGCCCCGCGTTCCTCCCGCGCCGCCGCTACCGCGTTCTTCTCGCGCAGCCGCCGCCGCGGCCTTCCCCCCCTCCAGTGCGCCGTCGTGGCCTCCCTCTCCCCCCAACGAGCACGCAGCCGCGGCCTCCTTCCCCCCCCCCCCCCCCCCAATCGCGCCGCCGCGGCCTTCCCCTCCATCGAGCGCGCCGCCGCGGCCTCCTCCTCCCCCAACGCGCCGTCGTTGCCTCCTCCGGGCCGCCTGCACCAGCAGAAAGGAGGAGGTGCGCCACCGCCGAGCTTCTCCGGGCCGCCCACACCAGCAGAAACGAGGAGATGTGCCGGAGATCTCCCTGCCGCGCGCCTGCAGTTCCCCGAGGTCTCCACACTGCCGGAGATCGCGCTGCTGCTCCCCGCCAAGGTCAGAACGGGAGGTGGTGGCCCTCACCGATGAGCGCGACGGCGACCTGTGCCGACGGCCTCATCGCGTCATTTGTGGAGGCAGAGGCCGAACTGCTAGTGCGGGCCGCTGATGCGTGGGACCAGGCCGGACACAAGCGGGCGACGAGAGCGTCCTCTTTTGTCCGTCACGGACGCATTTGTGGCTCAAATTTGGGTTCAGTTTGGGTCGGGACGAACAGCAAACGGACAGTGGACGCTTTGTCCGTTTGGATTGCTCCGTTGGGCCATCTGTCCGGATGACCCAAACGGACGAAATGGGTACCTGGGTTGGAGTTGCTCTAACTGAGTTAACGGCGCGTTTAATTTGCACAAAGCACAGGAGCACATATCCACGGGACGTTCATATAACAAAGCAGTATACATCTATAAAGTTTTACATGTATGCGACAGGTGGAGCAGCCTAACAATGTCACCCGCTGCCGCTCACCTTGTTAAATTAAATCAATAGATAACAAACACTCTTAACTTTCTATATACCATAAAAGTTCTCTACGTCCTGCCGATGCTAACGCTAACACTTTTAAGTTACTTTTACACATCAGACAAACAACAGGAAAATTGCACTCAACACCTGCCGACCATCGCTTGAACGTTCATTCATCTCTTCTGACAGTTCTCCTCAAGGTGGAAGTTCCAAGGTCCCAGCTTGCGCAGCAGCTTCAAATGCCGGCGACAACTTAACCGCGAGTTTGCATCCATTCTGGGGCCAAAGGTTAGAAGTCATACCCTGTTGGAGAATTAGTCGCGCTTGTGCTCGCCATTGTGTTTTCAGGTTGAAGTCCCTGCCTGATGGTGTTCCAGATTCCTAAGGACAATTCTGGCGAACACTTTGGCCTCAATGGAAGCTGATGTTGCTGCCGCCGCTGCACGCAAGACCCGAGCCGCTCCTACATTTTGCAGAAGGTCCGCATGGTGTGTTGCATGTCGACCTCCCGGGATTGAGAACTGCATAGCATTTTGAAGAGTATCTCTCGTCAGATCATAGGAGAAACAGTATTACCAGAAAACTAAGATCGGTTTGCATCAGCCAAAACAGAAACAAAGATGGAGGTAACTTTTTTAGATAGATAGAGATTAGGCCTGGTCCCTTTGAACAGGAAACAATTTCAGTTCATCTTCCCTATTTACCAGTGAAGGGAGAAGCAAGTGGTCAAGAATATAGACGAGGTAACCGGTTTTAAGCATGATCAAAATGGAACATAATTCTTGTAACTATGGGAGTAGGAACTAATTGCAAGTTGGGACATCGTTCCCTCTTCGTTCTTTAGACGCATGATGTCCAAAGGTAAACAAAAATTGGCCTGGTGCGCTGTCTCGTCCAGGTGTCCAATCACGGCAACTCCAATGAAAAAAATAAGGCTGAGACGACTAGCATTAGATGTTAAGGAAAACAAACCTGAAGAAGGGCAAATGCAGCACACGCACGAAGAACTGGCGTAGGATTCCGAAGCATGGCAATAAATCTACCTATCTCGGCACCACTGGAGGAAGTAAAGGTATTAGAACTATGTTCACCAAATGCATTCAAATCATAATGGAAGATTCAAATAAGATGAACGAAATAAACACGAAATGTAAAGCCAAACCTGCATCTCAGGTGTCCAGCTTCTTGTATGAACACTGCTTCGGCAACCTGAGATAGCGCTGCTGGTGCTGAGGAAGCTGCAGCCATGGAGAACACCTGTGGATCTGAAAACGTCAACACAAAGATCTCTATATGCTTCAAAGCCATTCTTCTAGCTCCCTCGACGCTAACACCTTTGGAACTGCCCTCAGATGATGTCCCAACAATGGCGGCCTCATCCATTCTGTCAGATCACATATTTCAGATTATGACATGAAATTTCCTTGATAAGATAATCTTGTGCATCAGCAATAAATACCAAATTTCTGCCAACCAGCTTGCAATATACTCCCTCTGTAAAGAAATATAAGATCGTTTAGATCACTACAGAGTGAATCTAAACGATCTTATATTTCTTTACAGAGGGAGTAATTACTTGAGGAATACATGCAGCAATTGAACATCCTAAAAAAAGACTAGTGAACCATGGCAAACCGTGTCTAAGCTTCCATAGCTAGCTGACCTTCCAAGTAAATGCAAAATATATTCAGACCCGTATACAAATACTAGTGCACAAAATTCTGAGTCCAAAAAGAAAAATATTTATCTCGTACAGCCTAAGGCAACAGTACTTTATGCCAACAATATGTTGATCTACAAATAAACTAATAAACAGAAATGACAATTGTGTTTAATTTCTCATAACTTCATTCTACTTTCTACATCATGGAATACGAAGATGCAGTGCTTCTGTTTCACTTGCACTGTCAAACAATGATGCACATAAGGCTTAATAAGTCACCTAGACTAACTGTGACAACGAACAATGCAGTAAGCCAATAACCTAGGCAGCATGACCCTGGAAACCAAGCGACACTCATGATAACCATAATACAGTACCACACAACTGCACACAATAAATAAGATCATTTCTGATTTATTAATCAGAAAACTTAAGAACAATTAACACTGACCCACTCTGCTCTCTAGATGTTGACAATGAAATTCTCGAATCTACAAAACTGGCTTATTGATGACAAATATTCCGCTGGCATGGGCAACATAATTGAAATCTCCAACTACTTCACAAACCACTTATATACTCTCTCCGTTTCACAATATAAGGCTTACTACGATTCATTAAGACAAGGGTTTGGGACATAAAATGTTGGTCAAACCCTTATCTGAACGAATCATAATACACCTACTAGTATGAAATGGAAGTGGTACAAAATTTTGTATGTAACCCAGAAGCTGCTATCAAAGTTATTGGAATAACTGATTTTCGTCAAAGCCAGGAAGCATGGTGTCAACTGTTTAGTTCACTCTACGAGAAGTACATCATGATCAATTAGATGAACCGAATTTTGAAGCTAACACTACAGGATAAAATCAATAATATAGCAGGATTGCATATTGTTAACCTGCTTGCAGTCTTTGTGTAACTCTAAACGTAAGGCCAGATATTAATATCGAAAAACAAACAAGAATGGTCAGTTTCACAAAAAGTGTACCTTCCATCAAACATATAGGCAAGGGCTAGCGCAGACATGAACCGAGCCATCTTTGACCCTGATGATGAGCAAAGGTGCACAAGGATAGGCACCCCACCTTCTTCAACTATACGATGAGCATTGCTGGAATAGAAAGCAAGATTCCACAATGCCCCTGCAGCTGTCTCATGAACATCCTGCAGCAATAGTGAGTCATCAGGTCCGGAGTAAATAACAATATGTAGCAACTGTAGACATGAACTACGTAATCACCTAGAACAATAGAGTAGGGGTAAAAGTTAACAGGAAATAAAGGGCCCTCATAAAGAAAATGTCTAATTTATTTGAAACCAAACTGTTAACGAGCAGATAATCTACAGATGTGTTGCCTACTGCCAAACAGAAGGGCATAGATCAGGTCATGAGGAAGAAAACAATTGAAGCTCTTTAGTAACAGTATGCATCCAGGCATGAAATCTTAAGTATAAGGGAAACTTACTTCAACCTCTGACTGTGCCATTGTGAGCAATGGTGCAACGCCACCCTCCTGTCCAATTGCGATGCTGACAATCGTAATGCAAAAGTCATGACCAACTATGTCAAATGATGAATGAATAGCTAAAAGCTGATAGAGAAAAGTCTTATAAAGTTAGCAGTCAAACCCCTCCGTCATGGCACAAAAAACATCAAAGATTGACAGAAGAAAGAGATAAGATGCAGATTCCTGAAAACACTTTTTTATTTTATTTTATACAAATACTAGAAAATAATTATTTCCTTTTCTTCTTACTGCAACAAGTCTAATATTAGACCGACTAAGAAGAAACAAGACTGGGCCACCGAACAAGGCATGATGATCTGTGACAAGATTACTTTCGGAACAAATACGAGCGTGCAGATCTCCTCTGAAGAAACAAGACTAGGCCACCTGTACCTGGGCCTCATTCCTGTGTTTGGTAGACAAATGGAACTGGAAACCACTAGTTCCCACCTAGTGAATATTCAGCCAAGATCCGGAACTCACTCGTACCTCCAAATCAGAGGAATCACGTGGAACAGGACGCATCTCACCTTCCTCGCCGATTCACTCACCTCCCTCCCAGCTCCAAACCCTATTCCCATCAGCGCTGCCACCCCCTCGTCTCTCTGCCTCTCGATCAATCGGCGCCAGCCTCTCCCTCATGAACGGCGCCACCTCTCCCTCGTCTCTTCCTCATGGCGTGGTAGACCGAGAGGAGAAGGGGCGGCGGGCTAGCAGTAGGCGCTTTGGGCAAGCAGCGGTAAGGCAGGCAAGCGGCTGCGGCGGGATACGGCGGCTGCTCCTATTGAAGGACGCCGAGCTGGGCTGAGATGTGCACACAATGAGGTCATAATCGGCAAGGGGATCGAGAAGACTAGCGCCAAGTGGTGGCAACATGGATGGCAGCGGCGAGCTCCTGTTGAAGGAAGCCAAGCTTGGCTGGGACATGCACACGACAGGGTCACGATGGAGCACGGGGAAACCCTCTCGATTTTCTTGATCTTTGTCTATTTTAGTTTGTGTTTCTGAATCCAAATAATAAGGTGCTAAACAGAATTAAGAATGTTGAATGAGAAGTTTTTTAATTCCTTTCAGATTTTGTTTGGATGGTTACTACAACAATTCCTATGGATCAGCTTATAAGATTTGTAGATGCTTGTGTGTTATGATCCTTTTCCTGTCAGTACGCTTACACTGATATAAATGTGTAGTTCTGGAGTTGAGTAGTTGTTACTGAGATGGCCAACCATTCATACTTGGATTTATTTTTCTTGTTTTAGGTGCTCATGACTTGTTCAGCCATGTTTCTTGAGCAACTAATAATCCCAAGGTTATTTGGCAGTTCTAACAGTGTTACAAATGTATCTTAAGAACTTTAAAACCTTTTGGCTGAATCAAATTCATCTCGTTTCATCTCTCTAGCCAAATGCAAGAACGGAACCATTCCATTCCACTTGGTGACTGAAACGAAACACGGGAACAGAATTGATCCATTCTACTGGAATGGAACCATTCCATTTGGTTCCTCAACCAAACACACCCTAAAGTATTGACTAGACTTCCTTTTCTTGATTGACACTACACAGCCATTTATCACTTCCATCAGTACATTGGAATTTCCATTAAGATTTATTTCCGATCAACATGTCCATCTCATATGCAACTATCACAAACGCACTCCTAAAAATAGAGGAAGTTGGTATGTGGTGCAAGTTTAGTGAATAAAGGTAGGCAGACTCTTTGATGGTAAGAAGTTATCTGCAAGGATCATTATGTCTTAAATAGCAACACCATGGAATAACTGGCAGTAAGTAGTAAGACCTTTCAGTGAACTTCGAAAAGTTGCCGAATATATAAACTCGAGCAGAAAAATGCATAAGCAGCATTGTTGGGAGTACTTCCACAGATCACTAGTGAGAGTATCGTAACAACTAGATAGTATACTAGTATAGTAAGTTACCTGTTCGATTCTGAGACAGATAGTCCCCATAATGCGCCAGCAGCTCTCTCCTGAAGGCCTTCCGAAGCATTCAGACATTGTTGTGCAAGTGAAACCTAAAATACGAATGCCATATACGTGAAAAAGACAGCTCTCCTATCAAGCTTTTAAATCTAGGCCGATACGACCGATATCTAGGCCGATATATCACTTTTGGGGCTCTACCGATATAAACATGACATATCATTTTAGAAATATCATTTTCAAACATATCATCCGATATGGACCGAAATATCAACCGATATGGCCGATATCTAGCCCGATATGTCCACCGATATAGAACGATACGTAGATGACAACAATTATTTATTACAATGCGGTGAAATAAGATTATGCATCTACAACTTCATTATATATTATCAAAGTCATGCACAATGTTTCGTACAAATGCATATATATCGTATTGTTTTTAATCATAGAGTAAGGATTTTGTGAATCTTTCCTTAATAGTTTCTTAATCAACAAGTTAATAAACTAGGAATATAGCAGTGTCATGTTAAAGCATTCACATCATACATTTGTTTTAAAAAAATAAATGTTTTGAAGAAGAATAATGAAAAAAAACTAGACATCTTTTCTCTGATATATCTACATATCATTCGATATATCACCCGATATCCGATATCCAATATGTCGAAGCCAAACCGATACGAACCCGATATCCGATATTTTGAAGCTTGTCTCCTATTAAGTAGGCTTAAGAAAAGACGGGTGACACAGTAATTCCCAAAGAAACATTTTTGAGTCCTGGCTAGCAGCATAATAAATGATTCCTCAGAGGAAGTTACAAGCTTGCTAGTTAAATGTCTGCCCCTAAATACTAAGAGTTCATGACACAAAGTTCTGAGTAAATTGCTCCACAATAACTTCAGCCTTCTTTGAATGAAAACTATTATACTTGAACTTTTGCATTTCACACTAATCCATTGAGTACAAACCTATTCAGAGAGATCATGTAAATTTAGATGGAGAACCAAACAGGTAATATTGGTCAAAGAATGCAAAGCGCCAAAGCGTAAGACAGTTTGGTTAATAAGATAAAAGGTATTACCAATGCTTCAACACCCCCCGCAGCAGCAATAGCTTCACGATTCCTATCATCAAATGATAGGTTCCACAAAGCACCAGCAGCCTCTTGCCTGATTGAATTTTAAATAAAAAGCACAATATTACCTCAGATCAATGTGGTATACATTAAGGAAAGCTAATATTCAACTTCAAACCATAAAAGTGAAAGCATATCAATTAGAACCATACCTTACACCCTCGTTTTGAGAACATGTTAGTTGCACTAATGCCTCAAGAGCCCCTGCTTCCTGACCTACAGCCGCATTATTGTTGTTGTTATCTCCATGTGCAGCTAAGTTGGCTAGAGCCCTTGCCGCCTATTGATAACAAACATAGCATTAGCAAATAACAAAACAGGGGTGAACATAAAGAGGACAAAATATGTATATAAGGCATTTACTTCTAGAGCTTAAGATGAAGCGGAGAACTGCTACTATTTCATAAACAGATATTTTGAGTAGCTCTAAAGCAAAATGCCTTAGCGAAATGTAGGTGAAGAGTGGAGCCTTGGTGCAGCATGAGGTCACGGGTTCGAGTCCTGGAAACAGCCTCTTGCAGAAATGTAGGGAAAGGCTGCGTACTATAGACCCAAAGTGGCCGGACCCTGCGCAAGCGGGAGCTACGTGCACCGGGCTGCCCTCTAAAGCAAAATGGTTTCAAGCAGGTTTAAGAGATTTAAAATGTTATATTAAAGTGTGTTTTCTACTTACACCTAAATGGTATGAAGCTAGTCAGCATATCAGACATGGTTTCTCTTTTTCTTTTCTTTTTTGAGGGAATATCAGACACGGGTTCAGTACCACAGGTTACAGACTTCTGTTTCTTGATGGGAACACGAGTTGTAAAATTTGCATGGGACGTGTCATAAGAGTGCTCTTTGACAAGCACGATAAAATTGTAGCTATCCATGCAAGAAATGTTTGCATTGGTACCTGGAAGATGCACTATAAATGATTGAAATGGTGCATATATTGCAGGGCAAAAGTTCAATAGGCAAGAAATAAGCTGCAGATGGTATGTGTCCCTCTGTAAAAGTATGGAGCATTGAAGATGAAAACTTGTACTCCCTCCGTAAAGTAATATAAGAGCGTTTAGATCACTACTTTAGTGATCTAAACTTATATTTCTTTACAGAGGGAGTATGTTCTTTACTCATGTTTTTCCTACATCGTAAAATGTGCCTGTTATGCGGAATGTGTAGTATTGGTTGACAATTTAGGAGATATAGCATAAAATTTTACTAGTTTATACGTATAGAACAAAACTGGACAAGCATGAAGACACAATGCAGCTTACCTGTTCTAGGACACCCTCAAGTTTACATGATCGAGCAAGTGTAACCAAAGCATGGACACCACCAGCCTTTGCAACTTCCAAGCTGCACTTGTCATCAGCAGCTAGGTTTGCAAGCGCACCAGCAGCACGTTCCTAATAGAAAAAAGGGGTAGAGCAAAGTCACAAAAAGGATGGTTGGCAGCAAATCAGCAGGTATAGTTGGAAGTTGCTGAAAATGTGAAGTTTAAAAGTTCCATACGAGAACTCCATCAGTCCCAGCAGGCCAACGAAATATAAGATCAACCAAAGCCTTTATACCACCAGCTGCCGCAATAGCCGCCTAAAAATGAGAAATCAATCAATTATTAGCACGAGTGATATGGACATCAAAGCAAGCAATAAGAATCAGCATTTAGACAATAACAACCTTGTGCTCCTCGCCCACGGAGAGATTCCAAAGGCCACCAGCAGCTTCTTCAGCAACAAGTCGATTCGTCGACTTAGCCAAATTAGTGAAAATGGTGATACCTCCTTCATCTGCAACCACCTTTGCAACCTTCGCATTCACCGATAGGTTGGCAATAGCCTGAACAGAGACATAACCAATGTGACTAAATGATATACCAGAATAGTATAGAAAACAAATACTGAGAACCCATGAGTTCGGCCAAATAATTTATTACCTTTGCTGCTTCAGACTGTGCACTCACCCTTGAGCACCTTGCAAGGTCCAGCAGAAGTGGAATGCCGCCATCCCGCATTACCGCCTCCGACCTTGCAGCATCCACATTCGCAGTTTCATCATCAATAACCACAAATGTAGCAATTGTTGTAGCTGCACGCTCCTGCACATCCTCCTGTGAGCTCTTCACCAGGCTCAGAAGCATTGATGTGCCCTGCTGCAACCAGAAGTCATCCATGCCATATGGATTGCACTCCGCAATCCGAAGAAGCGACTGTGATAGGATCCACTCGAGCCAGTTCATCATGACACCAAGTATTTTCCTTTTGTTCCTCCAATTACACTCATTGAACACGCCGTGCTCCTCCACAGCCTTGCCAGGAAACAGTGAAGCGAGTGATTTAAAAATGGGGCATGTAATCGTAAGCACAAGCTTGCCCTTGGAGTTGCTAAATGCAGTGGGACTGTGTGCTTGTTCCTCTTCGACGAATTTGCAGTTAAGAGCACATATAAGCTCGAGGGTTTTGGAGTGGGAGATTAGACGAGCGACAGCATTTGGAGAGACATCAGTGCGGGAGACGTCGACGGCGACTAGCAAGGGAAGATGGGCCCATGAGGCGGATGCTGTAGCCCATTTCACGTTGTAGCATCCTGCTATAGAGAGGAATCGGAGGGAGTGGATGTCACCAAGGGCAGCCTCATCTACGGTGCCGCAGTCGAGCAAGGCAACATCCTCAAGGAGGGGGCAGTAGCGCGCCAGCGCTCCTATGGCATCAGAGTCAGCTTCACGGAGACCCGAGAGGTGGAGGCGACGGAGGCGCGAGCAGCAAAGAGCGACATGGCGGAGGGCGTCGCTGGAGATGCGCTCAAGGGGGTCTGGACCGATCTGGAGGTTCTCCAGCGCCTCGTGTCGAGCGGCGAGGACTGCAAGAGTGGCGTCAGTGAGTCCCCTGCAGCCTTCGGCCACCACCTCTCGGAGGTCGCGGGCGCCGAGGGCGGAGGCCACCGCCACAGCCGCCTCATGGCCCCGCAGCCGCAGCCGCTGCAGGCCCCCGCACCGCGAGGCCAGCGACGAGGCGACCTCAGCGTCGCAACGGTGCGCGCGGAGGTCGAGCGTGCTCCACAGGCACGGCGACGACCCGAGCCCCCTCCACGTCTGGCAGGTCGCCCCCAAGCTGGCGCGGTCGCGGTAGCTCAGCCGGCCAAACAGCTGCAGCACCGTGTCATCCGGAAGCAGCGTCCAGTCCACGGCCTCGCCGGCCACCGCCTCCCCGCCCCCATCCCCATCCCCCGCCGGCACCCAGTCCCGCGGCGGCGATGAGCCCGCCTCCACCGCCCGCCCCTCCTCCACGACCTCCTTCCCCTTCCCCTTGTCCCTGCACGTGCGCCGCCTCACCCGCCGGGTCGTCATCTCGCCGGCGCGCGCGCGCACCCGCCGGAACCCTAGCTCCCGCCCGCCTCACCCGCACGCCACGGCACGCCGGGCACCCAAATCCGGCCCCGAATCAGCAATCGGCCAGCCTCCCGCCGCGAGATCGAGCTCCGGCGCGCGTATCAGGCCAACCGGACCAGCTCAGGGCCGAGTAGAAGTAACAGGTCCGTTCGGCGAGCGGAGCAGGGGGGGAGGGGAGCTGGCGGCAGCTCCGATTCGTGGCCGGATCGTCGTCGGGAGGTGGGTGGATCCAAAGTCGGCTCGGACGGGGTGGTTCCCTCCCCTTTCCTCCCTCCTCCTCCCCCCGCCCGCCTCTGTATGTATGTCTCCTGCCGTGCGGGGAAGGAAAAGGGGAGTGGAGGAGGATGCCGGGGCCGTATATATATCGTATGCGGATACGCGAGCTGCGTAGGCGTATTTTTGGCCTCCGGATACGCACACCTATTCGGATAGGAAAAACTTTCAAGTAGATATGCGCACCTGTTCGAAAAAGAAAAAGAAAAGAAATTACCCGCCATCGCCACACGGTCGCGCCATCACCACGCCATGGAGTAGAGAGCGCTGGCACCACCATAGGTGTTTCTCTAGTACGAGCGCTCTACTACTCCCTCTGTAAATTTAAATTAAACTGCAAGAATGTATAGAGGGAGTAGTATTGAAAGAGGACAAGAGGTCCATAAAAATCGTACCCGCTATCTTTGACCTAATCTCTGCTTCGCCTGCAGCTACATTGTACCTTCGTTTCTAAATATACGTTTTTTTAGAGATTTCAATTTAAACTACATACGGATGTATATAGACATATTTTATTGCTCGAAATAGGGTTTCCCCCGCTTTGTATTACAAAGCAACCATCACCGATACAACCCACGATAGATTTTGGGGCGGAAGCAGCACAGGCACGCCAAAAAAACGAAAGAGAAAATATAAAAGAAACAAATGCCGACAACGACGGATCAACAAAAACGAAGAATTATCGCGACCGCTGCGCCCACCGGGGATCTTCCACCAAGCTCCGACTCCGAAGCACCGGTACCACACAACACCTTCAAGAAGGAACGCGACGATGACGACGTTGCTGCAAGGGTTTCCCCCGGTACACGGCAAGGAGAAAGGAAGGGTGACACCCAACGCCCTCCAGGAAGGTCCGACGGCACCCTCAGGCGCCACCGCGTCGGAGTCGGCCAGGCCGACAGGGATTTCTCCCGATCCCAACCATCACCCCGGGCGCTCCGGAGCACGCCACCATACCGTCCATCACCCTGCGCCAAATACGGTCTTGAGTCTCCCACGCTGTCTCACCACGGCACCGCGAAGTGGGACCTGCACAGTGATACGTCTCCAACGTATCTATAATTTATGAAGTATTCATGCCGTTATATTATCATTCTTGAATGTTTTACAATCATTTTATTGCAACTTTATATCATTTTTTGGGACTAACCTATTGACATAGTGCCCAGTGCCAGTTTACTGTTTTTTGCTTTTTTTTTACATCGCAGAAAATCAATATTAAACGGAGTCCAAACGCAGCGAAACTTTTTGCAGATTTTTTCTGGACCAGAAGACACCCGGTGGTCCAAAGAAATACCAGAGGGGAGCTCCGAGGAGAGCACAACCCACCAGGGCGCGCCTGGGGGCCCAGGCGCGCCCAGGTGGGTTGTGCCCACCTCGATGGCCTCCCGCACCGCCTCTTCGCCCTATAAATTTCCAAATATTCCAAAAACCCGGGGGAAAACCCTAGATCAGAAGTTCCGCCGTCGCAAGCCTCTGTAGCCACGAAAAAATAATCTAGACCCCACTGGTGGCCATCTTCATCATCCCGGCGGCAACCATGATGAGGAGGGAGTAGTCCACCCTCAGGGCTGAGTGTTTGCACCAGTAGCTATGTGTTTAATCTCTCTCTCTCTCTCATGTTCTTGAGATGTCACGATCTTGATGTATCGCGGGCTTTGTTAATATAGTTGGATCATATGGTGTTTTCCCCTCTCTATCTTGTTGTGATGAATTGAGTTTTCCCTTTGAAATTTCATTCTTATCTGATTGAATACTTTTATGGATCTGAGAACACGTGATGTATGTCTTGCTATGAATACCCGTCGTGACAATGGGGTATCATATTGATTCACTTGATATGTGTTTTGGCACTCAACTCGCGGATTCCCGAGGTGACATTGGGGTAATCTATGCATAGGGGTTGATGCACGTTCTCGTTTTTGTTTCTCCGGTAGAAATCTTGGGGCACTCTTTGAGGTTCTTTGTGTTGGATTGAGTATTATGAATCTAAAATTGTTTGATGCATATCGTATAATCAACTCACGGATACTCGCGGTGACATTGGAGTATCTAGGTGACATTAGAGTTGATTGATGTGTATCATATGGTGTTATTTTAGTATGAACTCTTGGTTAGATCGATCGGAAAGAATAGCTTGGTGTTATTTTAGTACGAACTCTAGGATAGATTGATCGGAAAGAATAGCTTTGAGGTGGTTTCGTACCCTACAAATAATTTCGTCTTATGTTCTCCGCTAGATAGGAACATTGGAGTGATTCTTCATCGCACGTTGAGGGATGGTTATATGATCCAATTATATTAGCATTGTTGAGAGATTGCACTAGCGAAAGTACGGACCCTAGGCCTTATTTTCAAGCATTGCAATACCGTTTGTGCTCCGTTTTACCAATTGCTACCTTGATGTTTTTTTATTTTCAGATTACAAAAATATATTTCCACCATCCATATTACACTTTTATCACCATCTCTTCACCGAACTAGTGCACCTATACAATTTGCCATTGTATTGGGTGTGTTGGGGACACAAGAGACTTTTTATTATTTGGTTGCAGGGTTGTTTGAGAGAGACCATCTTCATCCTATGCCTCCCACGGATTGATAAACCTTAGGTCATCTACTTGAGGGAAATTTGCTACTGTCCTATAAAACTCTGCGCTTGAACGCCCAACACGAGTCTACAAGAACAAGTTGTGTAGTAGACATCACACAGCGAAGAAGAGAAGTCGGGACTCGGAGCAGCAGCGCCGTCAACACGCGGGAGGGCCCAACCTCCACCGTCACCAACGGGATCCGACCGGACGCAACAGCAGGAGCATACCAGGCCCGGCCAGGCCCTCAAATGCCCGTAAAGCTCCACCGTCGCGCTGCAGAAGGCATGCCGTCGGCGTCGCTGCTCCGTGTCCGAGCCGCCCCTCCACTTCACCATGCCGGAGGCAGCGAAGCCACGCCGGCGCTGGCCCGCTAGGACCCAGATGGGGCCCTAAGGGCCCAGATCTGGGCCGGGGTCGCGCCGCCGGCCACCCAACACCACCAGGCCGCCCCGCCGCCAAGAGGCTGCTCCACCACCGCGCCAGCCGCCGGCCCCCGCCGCTAGGACGCCGGACCGCCGCCAGCCGAGCTGCTCCCGCCGCCGAGCCCTGTCCCGGGAAGGGCGCCGTGCGCGGGGGAAAAGGAAGGCCCGCCACCGCCGAGACCACCCGGCCAGATTCGAGGGCGCTGTCCGCGGCGGCGGGGGAGGGAGGACGCGGGGGAGCCGCCCGGGGAGGCGGCGCGAGGCGGAGTCGGGAGCTACTCCCTCTGTATGTGCTAATCTTTCTCTCCTTTCCAACTTTGACTCAAGACATATTTTATAGTGTGGGTTCACTTATTTTACTCCGTATGTGGTCCATATTAAAATGTGTAAAAAGACTTATATTTAGAAACGGGCTGGGTAGACGGTTATCTGTTTAATTTGAGAACCCAGGGTCAAATCAGCACGCATCCATTAATGCTTAATAATCGTCCCTCTTTTTTTTGTCGAATCCCTGCCTCGTCTACGACTGCATGCAATTCATTAGCCTAGTCTACAGCAACCACCCCCTCCTTCAAACCTCAGCTAAATCAAAAAATTCTTCTACTTTCCTAGCCACACTCAAGTCAAATCTTATCAAAATCTAGAATATGGAGTGTAAGGTATATGTAGGGGCATGATTGGTGTTGAACCACTAGAATATGAATGTCCCGGTTGCAAGGCACATGCAACTATCTTGTGCCTCTTCAAAATCACACATGGTTAGACTTGCCATGATTGTTCATGACAGGACCGCGTCACTTGATACGTCTCCAACGTATCTATAATTTATTAAGTATTCATGTCATGTTTACAACAATTTTATATGGTTTTGGTATGATTTTATTAGAACTAACCCGAATTAACGCTGTTTTCAGCAGAAATAGCGTGGTGTCATTTTTTGTGCAGAAATAAAAGTTCTCGGAATGGGCTGAAAATTTACGGTTATTTTTTATGGACCAGAAGAAGCCCCCGAAGCACAAGAGTTGGGCCAGAAGAGTCCCGAGGCAACGACAAGGGTGGAGGGCGCACCCCCCTACCTTGCCGCCACCTCGTGGACCCCCTTGACGTGAGACCGACGCCAAAAATTCCTATAAATCACGAAACCCCCAGAAATAAACCTAGATCGGGAGTTCCGCCGCCGCAAGCCTCTGTAGCCACGAAAAACCAATCGGGAGCCCGTTCCGGCACCCTGCCGGAGGGGGAAACCATCACCGATGGCCATTTTCATCATCCCGGCGGTCTCCATGACGAGGAGGGAGTAGTTCACCCTCGAGGCTGAGGGTATGTACCAGTAGCTATGTGTTTGATCTATCTCTCTCTCGTGTTCTTGATTTGGCACGATCTTGATGTACCGCGAGCTTTGTTATTATAGTTGGATCATATGGTGTTTCTTCCCTCTCTATCTCTTGTTGTGATGAATTGAGTCTTGCTCTTTGAGGTTTTGTTATGTTAGATTGAGTATTGGATTTGAGAACACTTGATGTATGTCTTGCGATGGGATATCTGTGGTGACAATGGGATGTTCTATTGATTCACTTGATGTATGTTTTGGCACTCAACTCGCGGATTCCCGAGGTGACATTGGGGTAATCTATGCATAGGGGTTGATGCACGTTTTCATCCTATGTTCTCCGATAGAAACTTTGGAGTGATTCTTTGTTGCACGTTGAGGGATTGTTATGTGATCCAAATATGTTATCATTGTTGAGAGAACTTGCACTAGTGAAAGTATGAACCCTAGGCCTTGTTTCCAAGCATTGCAATACCGTTTTTGCTCACTTTTGTTACTAGTTACCTTGCTGTTTTTATATTTTCAGATTACAAAAACCTATATCTACCATTCATATTACACTTGTATCACCATCTCTTCGTCGAACTAGTGCACCTATACAATTTACCATTGTATTGGGTATGTTGGGGACACAAGAGACTCTTTGTTATTTGGTTGCAGGGTTGTTTGAGAGAGACCATCTTCATCCTACGCCTCCCATGGATTGATAAACCTTATGTCATCCACTTGAGGGAAATTTGCTACTGTCCTACAAAACTCTGCACTTGGAGGCCCAACAACGTCTACAAGGAGAAAGGTTGCGCAATAGACATCAAGCTCTTTTCTGGCGCCGTTGTCGGGGAGGCTACGTAAGCGGCACTCACATCCCGTCAACGAAACTCTTTTCTGGCGCCGTTGCCGGGGAGGTGAGTGCTTGAAGGTATATCTTTAGATCTTGCAATCGAATCTTTTAGTTTCTTGTTTTCTCATTAGTTTAGTTTATAAAAAAAACTACAAAAAATGGAATTTAGGTTGCCTCATTTGCTTCATCTCTATAATGTCTTTCGTGAAAATGATGGAAAGGAAAATTGTGCCAAAGTGTTAGAAGAAGAATGCAATAAAATGTTTGGCACTAAATCTTTGAATGATGAGCATGATTGCAATGTTGTTAGTATGAATTCTCTGAATATCCATGATGCTAATGATATGCAAAGCCATAAGCTTGGGGATGCTATGTTTGGTGAAGATGATATTTTTTGTCCCCCAAGTTTTGATGAGCAAATTTATTATGATGATAGCATGCCTCCTATTTATGATGATTATGTTGATGAAAGTGGGTTTGGAAGAGTGTCAACTCTAGTTAATGATCCCACTATTTTGGAGGGTGTTGAATCTTTTCACAATATTGATAAAAGTGGATTTGGAGAGGTCATGACTTTATTTAGTGATGAATCCACTATTTCGGAAGAGGTTCCAATTGATTATGAGAACAAAGTTGCTATGTATGATGATTATTGTGATGACATGTATGCTATAAAGAATAATGATAACCATGAAACTTGTCATCATGATTTTAGTTTTAAATTGGATTATGCCTCACATGATAGTTATTTTGTTGAGTTTGCTCCCACTACTATTCATGAGAATAACTTTGCTTATGTGGAGAGTAATAAAATTTCTATGCTTGTGGATCATGAAAAGAATGATTTATGTGATAGTTATATTATTGAATTCATTCATGGTGCTACTGAAAATTATTATGAGATAGGAACATATGCTTTTTCATATTGCAATAATATCAAGTTTACTCTCTATGTATTGAAAATCTTGAAGTTATGCTTGTTTTTGCCTTCCTATGCTAGTTGATTCACATTCCCATAATTTGTTTCCTCACAAAATCCCTATGCATAGGAAGTGGGTTATACTTAAATGTGCTAGTCATATACTTCATGATGCTCCCATTATGTTTCAATTCTTATCTTTTATGTGAGCATCATTGAAATCATCATGCCTAGCTAAAAAGGCATTAAAGAAAAGCGCTTGTTGGGAGACAACCCAACATTTATCCCTACTGTTTTTGTGTGATCACATGATTATGCTACTGTATTAATCATGTTTTATAGCTTTTGTTTGAATAAAGTGCCAAGTAAAGCCTTTGGGATAGTGTGGTTGATAATTGATTTGATTCTGTGCAAAAACAGAAACTTTTGCATCCAGTACAGAAATTCCTAACTTTTACTGGAACGTGGAAAAACTCTGAATGTTTTACAGAGAATTGATATACAAATTGTCTACGTTTTCCTAATTTTTCAGAATTGTTGGAGTAACAGAAGTATGAGCTTAATTCAGATCTTTACAGACTGGTCTGTTTTTGACAGATTCTGCTTTCGATGCATAGTTTGCTTGTTTTCTAGTTTCTATGGCTTATATTGCTCAATATAAATTGTAGAAATGATAGGGTACAGTCGGCATCATGTGAGAACAATTATGAATCTTGTCTTTGACAGTACCCAAGTGAATGATTTGTTTTATTATACTAACCCATCTCACGAGGTTCCGTTAAGTTTTGTGTGATTGAAGTTTTCAAGTTTTGGGTGAGATATCGATATGAGGAGAATAAGGAGTGAAAAGACCCTAAGCTTGAGGATTCCCAAGGCACCCCAAGGTAATATTCAAGGAAGATCCAAACAACTAAGCTTGGAGATGGCCCGGAAGGCATCCTCTCTTTCGTCTTCAACATTATCAGTAACCTCACTTGGAGCTATATTTTTATTCGTCACATGATATGAGTTTTGCTTGGAGTGTCATTTTATTTTATTAGTATTTGCTTGCTGTTATTTAGAGTAATGTTTTGCATCTTTTATTTCAATAAAAATGCCAAGTATAGCCTTTACCATGCTTATTTTGCAAGTCTCTATGTTGCTGTTTTGAAAACAGAAAGTTTTCTATCATTGTCTGAATTCTTCTGGAAATTCAGAACGTGATAAAATCTTGAAATTTTTACAAAATGAGTAATAACAAATTTTCTACAGTGTAGTAAGTTTTTAGAATTTTTGGAGTTAGTTAAGTATTGACAGATTGCTGTTATGTTTGCATATGTTTGCTTGTTTAATGATTCTATTTGAGGATAGGAGTATTAAATATGCAGAGGCATTTAGTATGCAATGTTAAATAATAATTTTAGTGATTTGCTACAGTAGAGAATGATAAGGTTTTGCATTTGATTTATACTAACTTTTCTCACGAGTTCTTGTTGAGTTTTGTGTGGATGAAGTTTTTAAGATTTAGGGAAACCGTGATATAAAAGGAATTAAGGAGACACAAACGCTCAAGATTGGGGATGCCCAAGGCATCCCTAGTTAATATTTCAAGAAGTCTCAAGCATCTAAGCTTGGGGATGCCCAGTTGGCATCCCACCTTTCTTCTTCAACAATGATCGGCTAGTATCGGTTGAGCCTAAGTTTTTACTTCTTCACATGATGTGTGCTATTTTTAGAATGTTATTTTATTTTGTTTTGCTTGTTGTTTGAATAAAATACTTAAGATCTAAAATTTTAAATGAGAGAGAGTCCTCACACAGCTATATAATTATTTGACTACTCATTGATCTTCACTTATATCTTTTTGGAGTAGTTTGTCATTTACTCCCGTGCTTCACTTATATCCTATGAGTAAATGGTTGAATGAATTGAATATCATAAATCTGAAATTATATATGTTTCATATGCTTATCCCATGGGGAGTAATGACTTCACATATAAGAAGTATAGGTGGTAAATTTATTGAAAGTTAGCAAACATAGTATTGGTCACTTGAACAATCCATGAAAGAATATTGAAGGAAGAGAGATTTCACATATAAATATACTATCTTGGACATCTTCTATGATTGTGAGCCCCATTAATTATTTTCAAACTTGATCAAATTAGTTGAAGTTGGACAAGGAAGACAACATAATGAGTTATGCTTGGGTATATTTGTATAGAAGTTATATTGTTATGGATCCTCCAACATGTGGTGCTTGCTATTTAGAATCTTTAACTAGCCAAAATTTCTGTACTAAGCGGGAATATTGCTTGTGCATCCAAAATCCTTGAACCAAGTTTCTTCCCTGAGTGTTCACCATATCTACCTATACGCGGTATTTACCTGCCGTTCCAAGTAAATTTGCATGTGCCAAACTCTAAACCTTCAAATAATAATCTGTTTTGTATGTCTGAATCGCTCATGTAGCGACTAGGGGCTGTCAGTATCTTCCATGCTAGGTGGGTTATTCTCACGATGAGTGTTGATTCACTTGTCATTCACGAGAGAGTGGCTGGTAATTGGGATGCCCAATCCTATGATCAAAAGATCAAAAACAAAATTTTAAATAATTAAACAAAACTCCCCCAGGACTGTTGTTGGTATGGACGGTACCCGTTGTTTCGGATCAGCCGTGGAGTGTGATTGTTGGTGGAGGGGGAGTAAAAACTTTACCATTCTGTTTGGGAACCACCTATAATGTATCTAGCATGGAAGATAGTGAGAACTCTTAGTTGTTATGTTGACAATAAAAGTATACCTCTCAAAATTATGTTCATCTCTGTTTTAAAAGCTTCGAGCTCTGGCACCTCTGCAAATCCCTGCTTCCCTCTGCGAAGGGCCTATCTTTTACTTTTATGCAAGAGTCAGTAGTATTCCTTCTCATTCCAACATACTCTTTAGTTGGCAAGCATCATGTGGTGGGGAAAGACTCAAGCATATATGGCCATTCAAATATATTTGATCATGGATTATTATTGTTGACAATTATCTATATGATAAATAAGTTGGGAGGCGAAACATTAAGCCCCTATCTTTCTCTGTGTTCAATGAATGCTATTTGTTCTAAAAATATGCTTTGAGTGGTAGCAATCATGGAAGACTATATGATAGTTGAGTATGTGGAATTTGCTAAATCAAAGCTCTTACATAGACCCTTCCTGAAAATAAGATGAATTGCAATTGTTTGATGACTGAGAACATAGTTTGTTAGTTTTCAAGAAAGTTTATTATCTATGCTTTAACATGTGAATAGCTTGCTACTTGATCATGAGAAGTTTTATGAGATGAGCTACTATTTATGATATATAATGATGCTAGAAAAAGTGATTGAAATTATCATTGATCAAACTTGTGCACTTGCTAGCATTCACACTTCATAAATTATTTCTTTTATCATTTACCTACTCGAGGACGAGCAGGAATTAAGCTTGGGGATGCTGATACATCTCCAACGTATCTATAATTTATGAAGTATTCATGCCATGTTTACAATAATTTTATATGGTTTTGGTATGATTTTATTAGAACTAACCCGGACTGACGCTGTTTTCAGCAGAAATACCGTGGTGTCGTTTTTTGTACAGAAATAAAAGTTCTCGGAATGGGCTGAGAATTTACGGTGATTTTTTATGGACCAGAAGAAGCCCCCGAAGCACAAGAGTTGGGCCAGAAGAGTCCCGAGGCAACGACAAGGGTGGAGGGCCCCCCCTAGGGCGCCCCCCTACGTTGCCGCCGCCTCGTGGACCCCCTTGACGTGAGACCGACGCCAAAAATTCCTATAAATCACGAAACCCCCAGAAATAAACCTAGATCGGGAGTTCCGCCGCCGCAAGCCTCTGTAGCCACGAAAAACCAATCGGGAGCCCGTTCTGGCACCCTGCCGGAGGGGGAAACCATCACCGGTGGCCATCTTCATCATCCCGGCGGTTTCCATGACGAGGAGGGAGTAGTTCACCCTCGGGGCTGAGGGTATGTACCAGTAGCTATGTGTTTGATCTCTCTCTCTCTCGTGTTCTTGATTTGGCACGATCTTGATGTACCGTGAGCTTTGTTATTATAGTTGGATCATATGGTGTTTCTTCCCTCTCTATCTCTTGTTGTGATGAATTGAGTCTTGCTCTTTGAGGTTTTGGTATGTTGGATTGAGTATTGGATTTGAGAACACTTGATGCATGTCTTGCAATGGGATATCTGTGGTGACAATGGGATATTCTATTGATTCACTTGATGTATGTTTTGGCACTCAACTCGCGGATTCCCGAGGTGACATTGGGGTAATCTATGCATAGGGGTTGATGCACCTTTTCATCCTACGTTCTCCGATAGAAACTTTGGATTGATTCTTTGTTGCACATTGAGGGATTGTTATGTGATCCAAATATGCTATCATTGTTGAGAGAATTTGCACTAGTGAAAGTATGAACCCTAGGCCTTGTTTCCAAGCATTGCAATACCGTTTTTGCTCACTTTTGTTACTAGTTACCTTGCTGTTTTTATATTTTCATATTACAAAAACCTATATCTACCATTCATATTACACTTGTATCACCATCTCTTAGCCAAACTAGTGCACCTATACAATTTACCATTGTATTGGGTGTGTTGGGGATACAAAAGACTCTTTATTATTTGGTTGCAGGGTTGTTTGAGAGAGACCATCTTCATCCTACGCCTCCCACGGATTGATAAACCTTAGGTCATCCATTTGAGGGAAATTTGCTACTGTCCTACAAAACTCTGCACTTGGAGGCCCAACAACGTCTACAAGGAGAAAGGTTGCGTAGTAGACATCATCACTTCATGGGCAGTTTATAGGAACCTTAACCCTCCACCCTCCTTGTTGTCGTCGGAGGACGGGCTAAACTGGCACAGTCGATGGCGATGGCGAGGCAGCTTCCTCGTGTGTCACGCGTCGGCGTGTGAGCTCGTTGTGGGGAGGCTCGACCTCATGGGGTTTATACAACACTACCACCTTTGACGATTCTCTATGCGCTGCTACTCCAACGTTATGACACATCTGTATCTCTTTCTTGTTGCAACGCTGGCGACCTTTGTGGACTTCAGTCCATTGTCTCTGTTGCACCTGGTATGTTGATGGTGGCCCCGCTCTACACACTCCGATGGATGTGCATTGCTTTTGTGCCAGTAGCATACCCCCACTCGCACCGCACCCTGACAGATTTGGATGTGCTCGGATAGATTTGACTCACCGGCGGCTGGTGACGTGGTTTGTAGTGGCTCCCATGTGAAGTTGGTGCATTTTGCAGTGTTTGGGGTGTGCTGACCAACGGGGTGTAAGAGACAGTGCTTGGGTTGTGTGTGGTTGTGGGTTGTCTTGCTCTGTGCGGCATTTTGTTGACCATAGGTGCTGGCGCTCATGGGTGGTGTTCTCCTCATTTGGAGGCGTTGTTGTGGAGATCTACATCCTCCACCCAAAATCAGATGTTTGGTCTTCGGGTGGAAACCTAGGATCCAACTTTGTCGGATCTAACGACGATGTTGTGCCTGACATCGTTACCTCATTGGAGCGTCGTCCTTGAAGACCTCCATCCCTTTTAACATTCCATATGGATTGGACTCATGCGTCATCACAACTGGCAAGAAACCGACAGGTAATGTTGATTGGTGGTGTGACGACTTGTGTGGCAAAGATGATGACCTATGACGTTTGGGTCACGACAAGGGCTACGTGGTTGGCTCTGCGACGCGTCCTATGGATTCTCGTACTCTATTCTTTGTATCACGGTGGAGTCAGAGCTTTGGCATCATCCGACCGGCGACGATGATCATGCGACAGATGGATAGGTCGTGGTGGATGGATTGGCGCAACTTTTGCTTGTCTCGCCTTCGAAGCTCATCGTGAAAATCAGAGTTGCCTATCACCAAACGCATGCCAAAGGTGGGTAAGGCTTGACATGTATGGGTTCTATTCTTCTTCTTCTTGTTGTTCTTCTTGTTCATGTTCTTATTCTGATATATCAGGTTTGTGGACGCTTGAATTATGATTTATCCGGGGTTTTCATAATTAATCAGACAATATTCTTCTGAATGCATAAATAATTTTGTTGCCTCGATAGGGTTTTCCTTTTATAACTTTTTTTCACAACTCGATATACTCGATAGGGAAAACGAACTTGTTGACGACATGGAAGCGCCCTTCCACAGGGGGGTTTCACGCAATGTGTTGATGGCACGAGGAAGATCCTCCGCTTCACGCGATGCGAAGACCCTTCCAAATGCCTCTACGCGTCATTTTTGTCACGGTTGGCACACTACCAGTCTGCACGTCACGCTGCTAGTCTAAGAAAGATAATTTCCCCGTTTCATTAACAGCTGGACAGAGTTAACCACTTGCTGGATCAGTCGCCGCGCCCGTCGAAGCAAGCCATATTTGTTTTTCCAGCTTGAAAACGAATGGATTCCTTTGCTGTTCACTCACAGCATACATCTTCATCTGTCTCACAAACTGCTTACCATTTCAGCACAGGGAGAAAAAAGAATTGCACACGGACAGACCAGAATCCTCCATTTGATTTTGTGCTCTCTACAAAATCTATCCAACTTCAAGGAATCCAACAGCAGTTGTATGGTAACATAAGAAACAATCATCTTCCGTGTTCCTCATCCTTCCAGATCAGAACAGTCGCCGCACCCAAATCGATCTACTGCTATGTTACAACATAATAACTTCATTGATAATGGCTACAATTCAAACTGACAGCAAGCAAGACACAGGACGTCATTCGTCTTCGGAGGTCTCGTCGGTTTGCTCATCGGGTTCTTCCTCTGGCAGAGCGGATACGATCGTGGCACAGCAGAACGAATCGCGGTCCTTGAGGAGGAGGCAGCTTCCCGCCGAGTTCCATTTCAAGTCGACTATCCGGAAGTTCGGCAAGGGAATGTTGACGCAGCAAGCGCCAGATGGTGTCCACATGTACAGGTGTGGGCTCTCCGTGCACAAGACGAGGCGTGGGCATGTAGGGTCCCAGGCAGCAGCGCGGATCGGATCTTTCTGCACAAGAACGGCCGCAAGCTCGAGGCGGCAGATGTCCCATATCCAAAGAACAGTAGGCATGTTGTCGTTCCGGGTGAAGAAATAGTGGCTGTCGCTGCTCCACGAGAGCATACCTGCACAACGTTTGTAACTTGAAAGGTGAGAGGTATTTCAAGGTTTCGGCACAGAAAGAAACTCCGGATGCAACTGCAATTTTAGCAATGGGGGTTTCTCCATAATACAACACACTGATTCTTCAACAATTTTCTGCTACAGCCAGACAGATCACCTAAGGGACTGTTGGTAAGTGCTATTCATCACATCTGTACTGATATTACTTAAAATGGCCTTGCAAGAGGCATGAATTGAAGTAGGAAAAGACGAGTAAAAGCAACTAACCAATTCCTTGTTTGGGGTTGGGCTTGTCACTAGCTGGTTTCTGTGATGGCACGGTGATTGGAACATCCATCACAGCATATTTTACTCTACAACCTCCTTCTGAGCCATTTTCTGATAAACAAAACAGGAAAATTCATTACAGAACAATACAAGGAAATAATTGACGAAAGTACAAAAAAGGCAGCATACAATGTGTCAATTTGGTTATGTATATGTTCTTGAGCTATTGTGTACATAGTCTCCACAAATCCAGAAAATACTAGAGGAGACCGCCTATCTTAACACCGAGATGGCCTTAAGCTACAATCGATCAATAGTTTTTACTTATATGTGGTGTTGCAAAGTAATGTATTCTCTACACCAAGTCAACACTCAAAGAAAAAGTCTAACATAAATAGAACCGACACTTATTTTGCTGACTATGCAAGGAAACATACCAAGGTGACCCACACTATAGGGTACAATGTTACAAATGTCAAGACTCAAGACATAATAACTAAAGTAAAGTAAATACATCTTCAGACGTATCACATTAAATGCCAAAATCAGAAAGGTTAAGCTTACAAGTCTGATAAGACTGTACACACAAAAAAGGATGTCCCAGAATATTCTCTTGTTCAATTTTGTTAGATAGGGTAACATCTAGATGATTTCTTTGGTTAATTCCATAGACCGTGCACAGCCTATTTCAGTTGATAAGGGAACTGCCAAGCAAGAAATGCTAAGAAAAAGGTATGATGAATGGGTGAACATAGGGAAACAAGCAATAATGAGTATAAATCCATTTTCGTAATCTTACCAGTGCCATTGTCTCGCATGTTACGAGACAAGCCTTCGCTTAGACATAACTCTGACATATCAAGCTGAAATGGGTCATCCACTTCCTGCGTCATATTTTGTTGTTATGATCAAGTGGCATGGAATATGCTAAGTTCAAACACCAAAACAACAGTAAATCTGCTAAGATGGGAATTAATGATAGGAATAGACAGATTTACCTTAAATACTGCAGCATTATAGGGACTTCGAATCGAGGCTGCATGAGTGAACTCGGCGAAGGTTTTCCATGTCAAATGGTTCAATATTCGCACTGATTGATCATAGCTGCCCACTGCTAAAAACTGTCCACATGGTGACCAACCAACAGTTTTGACACCTAACCCACTTTCATATGCTGAATACTTGAACAGGCATCGCCCATCCGGTGAATATATTAGAACCTGCACAAGACATGTTCTTTGAATGATCAGTTTACATTTCACTACCTCAGAATTGTTACCTCTGCACTGAACTATCTCACCTCATTTTTCGTCTAGGACACAAAAGAAGACCTTTAAGAGTTGAATACAAGATTGGTTGAGCTATAAAAATGAAGGGTGCTTTTGAAGGATAGCGCAAGGAATTATTTTTTAAGCCATGGCCCAATATGTTTTAAGGGAAACCATAACCCCGTGTTCCAATTGATCAATCATCAAAACCCAAATTAAACATGTAGGTACATGGCATGAACCAAATGCAATAATGTCATCAAGTCCCAGTGGGGGCACAAGAGTAAACTGCTGTGTGCCCTTCGAAAAAAGATAACACGGTGCGGCATGTCAACCATGCAACAAATAAGGTAACTCAAGCAACGTCATCTCAATTTAAAAAACTTAGCTATCTTAAGCAATGTTCAAGAAATCGGTAACTGGTAGCTGCTCGGTCGGCTTAGGAGTAGCGATTAATCGGTGAATCGGCCTATTAACTGGATTAATCGGTAGATTGTTAGGAACTTGTCAACATATATCCAGATTTTCTTATGTATTATACCATACTCTCATGACGCCAGCTATGTAGTATACCAAAACATGCTGTCAAACACATATGAAAAGCATAGAGAGGAGGTAAAATTATTAATCCAAGCTATTAAGGAGCAAGATGGGGCTGGAAGGGGTTACAGGCCAAAAGTTTGGGCTTTGTTTGCCCACCCTTTAATGGGACAGGGGGGATTAATCGGCATGACAACTGATTAATCAGTCTAACTGGCCAATTAATCGGCCTGACAAGTTAACGCGGCGAATAGGTGTTATTCGATTCGGCCATGCTATGAGTAGCGATTAGCTGGCCCGTTAACTGATTAATCGGGTGAATTCTTAAACAGTGATCTTAAGCAAACTAGAAAGATGTGAGGTAAGATCATGAGGTACTGTAAATGAAGATAATTATGGAAGACAGGAAGAGTACCATAATATAACAAACGGGGTAACTAAAACTGCTACATAGAGATATGCATAAGAATTGGCTACAGTCACAAGCCACAACACATAAAACACCAGGAAGTTTCTGAAGAGATAGCACATGCACCTTGTATTCAAGAAGTGAATCCCAGGCCACAATAGCACTGTCATCAGGCGACCACTCCACACCTGCCAAGTCTAATGTGTCAACAGCGAATACACCCATTATCTCCCAGGAATGACATGAGAGCAAATTTATGTAATCTTTGCAGTCCCGCCTGGTGCAGATCGCAGCAAACTTCCCATCCTTAGTGAAAGAAACACCTCGGGCTGCATGCTTTGGCCACTGTACATGAACACAGGCAGTATTTACAAGAGACCATACAGTCAAACGAAGTTGGAACTCTGATGTAGTGAGTATATGACGACTGTCAGGACTCCAGCGAGCATAAGCAATCCCTGCAGATCCTTCATCAATCTTACAGGTCCAGTCAGGCTGGCTCAGCGACCAAGCCTGCACCATTGGCCGCTTGTAAAGTCCACATAGAATGTATTCTGAATCCGGTGCCCACTCCAAGAAGTTTATCTTGTCGACACATGAAAACAACTGCACCACCTGCACAAGCAAGTTAAAGCATGTGTTTACAATTTTTAGGGTCTAGATGTGACTAACATTCTTATAATGACAAGAAGATCATGTGAACTTATTCATGTAACTCTTACGGGCATCCGTGCAGTAAATTAAGAAGTCGTAAGGAATTATACTTTTTCTTGGGTGATGGATGCAACATGCAAAGTATTATACATACATAACCATTCTTCAAAGTTAAAGTGATTACACAATAATACAGCATGCCACATTCGCATAAGAGATATGAAACGTGAATAACTCATGGAACTTCCACGAATCCAAAAGATAGTAAAGAGTAATCTAGAAGTTACACAATATGACCAATAATAATGATAACACAAATAAAAAGGTACATTCTACGCTAATACAGCAGCTGGAATTCAAATGTGCAAACCAGGCACACCCATCTAAACCTCCACATGGAACACAAAACCCAGTATTATCCACTCCCATACCACTTGGTACCATGATTTCTCGGATCCAACCAGTACGATGAAATGCACAGCCCCAAATTGACCCCTTAAATAATGTTTAGTCTTGTACTACAGATGTTGTAGGAGACAGTGTTAGGATGATCTCCACCGTGTGGGCCCAACGGCCCACCGGGCCCTTAGATCCGCGCCCTGATCGGGGGCGCTCAACCCACTATGGTTGACGGGCCCCTGTCACCTGCACTATATAAAGAGGTGGGGGCCGCGGCTCGCTACACGAGGTTCGTCACGACGCCGCACACCCCACCTAAATCCCCTACCGATCTAGGGTTAGTGCAGTGCTGATGGGAAGCACCGCCACCGCCACTCTCTGCCATCACCGGCCACCTTCACCATGGCCGGCACCGGGAGCTCCTCGAGCAACAAGGAAAAGGTAAACCACCGCAAACCACCGATCTAATCTAGCCTAGTGATCCACAGCATCTATCAATGGTATCAGACAAGGCTAGGATCTAGATTATTTTCGGTACAAAGAAACCACAGAAAAAAGATCCCCCCAAGAACCCTAACTCTAACAGAGAAAGAGGGAAAAGAACTCCTCGTCAAAAAAGTTGCGCCGCCGCAAGGACGCGTCGTTCCTCTCGATCCGGACGGGCATCGGCAAGCCGAGCCGTTCGGACAAAGAACACACCCCCACTGGGGCAAAGGGCACCACCAACGAGCCGTTTGACGGCGGCGCGTTCACCCTAGAGGTGCTCGCGCACGCCGGCAAAGGGGTCAGCGGGGGCGCCGCATCAGGAAACCGCCGTCGCTCGCGTGGGGGAGCAGAGGAGGCTCTGCTCGCGCTGCTCGCGTCTCTCTCGCGCTGGGGCGGTGGTGGATGGAAAGAAGAGAGGGAAGGGGAACGGCTCGCGCGGCGCAGTGGCCCTCGCCGCCGTCCACGGCGGCCGGAGCGGCCCACCAGGGCGCTGCCCTTTTTTCCTCGACAGAGACGGAGCCGACGGGACAGAAGAAGAGAAAGAAGAAGGGAAAGGGGAAAGGAAGAGAAGGTAGCCGGGCTCGCGCGGCGCGGTGGTGGACGCCGTCGCCGGCGGCCGGCATGGAGGCTCGCGCGGCGGCCGGACAGGCCCTTGCTTCCGCCGTTTTTGGGAGACAGAGGAGGGGGCGAAGGAAACAGAAAGGGCTAGGGTTGCGGTCGGGGTCTCCTCTCCCCACGGTTTTGTTCAACCGAATCATGCGCTGGACCGTTGGATGGAGATCGACGGCCGTGGAGAAACCCTAGCTCAGCCTCTGGGCCAGTGGGCCGAAAGCCAAAGTGGGCCAAAAGGAGGCCACAGCCGCTCGAGAGTGACGGGCCAGGCTGTCTGGCCAGGCCGCCGCTGGCGCGCGCGCTGGGCTTTTCGGGCCGGGAGGCGCTGCCGCGCCCGCGCTGGGCCGAGGCCGGCGCGGCCTGCTGCTTTTTCTTTTGTTTTTTCAGTTTTTGTCCAGTTTTTTGGGCAAAATATAATATAGTTTTTTTTTCTATTCAAATTATTCAGCGAAATTTTTTGTTTAGAAAATAGAAAAGAAAAAAAATGTTTCTGAAAAGAAAAAGTTCATGAATTTTTATTCATGTTTTCTGCTGCAAAATAAAAATAAAAATGCTTTTTTAAAAGTGAATAGAACTAAAGTAAAAGATTAAATTGTTGCTTCTCTAATGCAATTTTGAACCAATCGGTTAAAATTGCTTAGAGAGTAAAAGAGTACAGAATTGTTTCTGAATAGAATATTGTAAAGTTTTCGCTACAAAGTAAAAGTTTTATCGTCCAATTAAATTCGAACCAACGGGAAAATTTAATTGGCAGAACTGTTCTTAGCAATGTTTTTTCCCCTGTGGGTGGAATCAGAATCAGATAGTTTCCACTATGACTACCGAAAGATATTTGTTTTAAAGTTAAAATATGGTATTGTTATTTTCTGACCAACGCTGATGATAACAGTATTATAATTCTATGAGTCTTATGTTCAAAGCTTAAATCTCTGATAAATTTTGTATCAAAGTGATCAATTTTCAGAGAACAGATAAAGATCAAGAAATGCTCTTGAACTAGAGAAATATATATTTCTTGTTCCCACCGCAATAAAGTTGATGATGATGATTATTTCTTAGCAAAGTTGTTTAATAGATCATCACATTGTTTATGAGTTATATGCATTATTTTCATTTCTGCCCAACGGTGATATGGAATTAATGTAGAAGGATGATGTTTTATTCTAATTCTGCCCAACGGTGATTTAGAATATAAAAGAAAGTTTTAAAAGTTTAATGTGCATATTTTTAACGAGAACAACATAGGGTTATTTTTATGCTCATTATTGTTGATTATTGGCCAATTTTTCTCAGACTAAAAGTTTTTTATGCTTTCATTCGTTGAAAGCGAATGACTGGGTACTTGTGACCCGAAAGATGACCAAGAAAGGTCATAACGTGAGGGAGTATGTTCTCTCTAAAGAATGGTTTCAAAAGTAAAGAGATAGATCATTGAGAGTCTTGGTTGACGAATGTCTTTCATGTACTCTCTATGAAGAAGATTTTTCAGTCAACATGATTTGAGATGAAACAAGCAACATGCATGTTTAATTTGACCAACGTCGGATCAAGCATGTGTGTCAAAGAGCATTCGGATTTATTTCTGAATTTGATGATTGAATATGCAGTCAAAAGAGCCAATTCTGGCATTTCTGTCCCTTACAGGGAATTACCCGCATAGCGGGAAAAGATGATTATGATAAAACCCGCATGGCGGGAAAAGTCTGGGAAAATACCTGCGTAACTGGGTAAAGTTGACGTAGTATTATGTCAAAAATCCTGTATGCCGGGAGAAATTTTGGCAAAGGACTTATCCTGTATGACAGGAGAAAGATATGATGACTCATGTGCGTTTAATGTGTCCCACTCTGGGAGAAAAGTATGGAGTAGCTATTATGCTTTCCTAGTATCGACCGTACACCTTATGTGTAACGGTCATTAAGCACTCAATAAATTCAAAGAGAATAAAAGTTACGGACGAACCTAAAGATAAGAATGATATGCAAGTGTGACTTGCAAAAGTACTAATGATAAAGAACTCTGTTGAGTTTCTGAAATGGAATGAGGAAAAAGTACTCCCATACCAGTTAACAGATAACTTCATTACGTATGAAGTAATCAGATAAATGAAGTAGATAATCGAAGTTTCCTCAATTCACAAGAGTTGTGAATGGTTTTTCGAAATTGTGGCAGAAAAGTTCTTGCCACATTTCGAGGGGGAGAAAGAAATATGAGATAAATCAAGAATGATGAAACTCCCCTATACTTTAGATAATGTGATGCACGTTATGCATCTAAAGTGATCCATTAATGAAGAATGTGATCGTCTTGGGGAGTACGACGGTCATAATGATAATACCCCTAAAGAAAAGAAATAGTTGTATTCCTGGATCTTTTATAGTTTCGAAAGAAGACTAAGGAATACTAAGACGGTGCTTAAAGTGCCATAAAGAAGAAAGTTTTAACAGAATAAACCCAAATAATAAAGTTTAAAGATACGCCATTTTTAGTGAAGATGGAGTAATCTGGGGGAGCATGGTATGAAAATACCTAAGACTCGAATAGATTGTATCTGGGGGAGTATGTTGTATGACCTATACAACACCTGTTGTTAGCTCTATAAAGGAGGAATGAGTAAACATGGATCTTGTGATAAAGGTCCCTGTAAAACCTATTACCTCTTGGAAATGAAAGACTATACAATTAATTTGCCTCTTGGCAATGACAGAGCAACAACAACCCCATATGAAAGAAGTGCCAGTACCTGAGACACAGATGGTCTCAAGGAATGAGAAAATCAGATACTTCTGATTACTATAAAGTCTATATTAGTGAAATTCAAATGGAGGTTGATCCCACCTCTTTATAGCGCTCAATCGAGCTTTGAGAAGTGTCTGTTTGTCTAAATGATAAGAGACTATGTGAGATGAAATAAAATTGGTGAATCCCGACGATGTTTGGGACTCATAAGTAAATTTCCAATGGAGCCAAAACAGTAGGCTGTAAAGGGTCTACAAGGTCAATGTGACTCCAAAGGAAATATGTAAAGGTGTAAAGCGCGACTTAAATCGAAAGATTTTGTGCAAAGAGAATGAATAGATTACAATGAGTGTTAGTGGCACATCATGATCTGAGTTACATCAGATGAAAGTAAAGAACACAAGGGATACTACTTCAAGAAGTTTTTTATGGACTAGAGCAAGTCTCTAGACAGTGGCATTTAAAGTTAAAAGAATCAGATGTTATTTTGGGTTAAAGAAAATGAGAGGACAATTGTGTTTATGCAAAGTTATAGAATAGAAAATTCATTCTAATCCTGTGCATGTGGATGACGTCCTACTTGCTAGTGGTGATGTCAATCTACTGCAGGAGGAGAAAAGAAGTTCTTGTCCTCAAAGTTCAAAAGAATGTTCTCGGTAGAGTGTCTCTCGTTATAAATATCGAGATTCACCAAGAAAAGAATAAAATGGGGTATTAGGAATGTCGCATGGACATGCTAAGAAAGGTCTCTAAAGTATGCATGCGAGAAAATCTATGCCTGTTCTTATAGTCAAGGATAATGGAACTGGAAACTATGGTGTTCCAAAAGTTGATGAGAAAAGATTGAAAACGGATATGGTACCATATGCTTCAGCTGTTGGAAGCTCAATATATTACCCTGACACAGTTCATGTATCCGGGTTGTTTTGGCAATGTCCAGTCCATATATAGATCACTGGAATGGAGTCAAAGATATCGGCCTCATGCTGAAAGAAATAAGTGCTCTAAAAGGATTGTGAGTACAAAGACAAGACTTGTGAAATATATAGCGAAATCCACAATTGTCGCTAACTTTCACACTTGGAGTTTTTGTGTGGAAAAGCTCCAAAGAATGAAACAATTATCATCAGTGTGATGCAAAGATATGTTATAGCTTGATATGAGGCCGAGGGACAGGCAAAATGGTTAAGGAGACTTGTACCCGGAGTTGATAATGGTTGACAACAGCGATAACCATTTTAAGTTTTTCGCTCCTATGACAACGAGTTAAGTGTTGATGCCAAACACACTGACACAGAGTTATGCGTTGTAAAGGAGAAAGTCCGGAATTATGTAGAAATGCTTGAAGCATAAAAGCAATAGACAAGTGTTTGCAGATCTGCTTATTAAAGGCTTACCGCCCAGTGTGTTCGGAGAACACACAGTCGACATGGGTTTTATGGTATAGTCTAAGATTTCCGGACAATAAAGGGCCCAAGGTTAAAGAATTTGTTTCAAAACAGAAAGGTACGTTGTGGCTGTCTGATTCTATCGGCAATTGAGCTGTGACGATGAAACATGTTCTATGTATTGATCTGTTATGAAACGAGTAAAGTAAAAATATAAGGTCAAAAGTAAAAGTTGAGATCAAGGGGGAGAGTGTTAGGATGATCTCCACCGTGTGGGCCCAACGGCCCACCGGGCCCTTAGATCCGCGCCCTGATCGGGGGCGCTCAACCCACTATGGTTGACGGGCCCCTGTCACCTGCACTATATAAAGAGGTGGGGGCCGCGGCTCGCTACACGAGGTTCGTCACGACGCCGCACACCCCACCTAAATCCCCTACCGATCTAGGGTTAGTGCAGTGCTGATGGGAAGCACCGCCACCGCCACTCTCTGCCATCACCGGCCACCTTCACCATGGCCGGCACCGGGAGCTCCTCGAGCAACAAGGAAAAGGTAAACCACCGCAAACCACCGATCTAATCTTGCCTAGTGATCCACAGCATCTATCAGACAGAAGCCAATGTTGAATCCCCGCAAAAAGTAAATGTTGAACCACTCATGACCACAGCAAGACAAGTAGCTACTCAGCAGTAATCAGGTCGAATCACATTACTTAGTTATAGCAAGTACAGACCTAAGAGACCTAAATATTTGTTAAAGCGAGAGTTTAGATACGACTTTGAAGTGCTATGTCGATTCATATGCTATGGCAGGTCGATCAGATTTCAGTCAAAACTAAACAAAGATGCGGATCAGTCAAAATTGGGCGCATTCCACGCACCAATGCGCCCAAATCTGAAGCACGCCAGTTGGCACGAACCCCAAATCCCAGATTCGCCAGCAACCACTCCAAAAGGATGAACCCCAGACCCGCAACCCAATTCTACGGGGGGGAAACGGGCCGGGTAAATGGCGGCGTGTATACCTTGAGGGTGACGACGTCGCGGACCACGAGGCGGTAGTCGACGGCGACGGCGAGGAAGCGGGCGTCGGGAGAGAAGCAGCACGGGCCCGTCTGCTTGTACGCCTCCGTGAACTCCATTCCCCCTGCTCGCTCGGCGCCTCCCCCGGGTCGTCGCGGGGGGGGGGGGGGGGGGGGGCGGCTGAAGTCCCTCTCGCTCGCCGGCGACCTGCTCAGGCGAGGTAGGGGGGTGGGGGGCTGGGTTGGAACGTCGATTCTCCTAGAGGCTTTTGAGGGGTTCGTGTTTGGGATTTGAATTCGTTCGGAGGGTGGAGACGTAAACTCGGAAGTGCGCGTAGTAGTACAGACTACGCAACGGACGATATGTCGACTGGAATTACTTGTTGTAAAGTACTCCCTCCGTCTGAAATACTTGTCGGAGAAATGGATGTATCTAGATGTATTTTAGTTCTAGATACATCCAATTTTATTTATTTTTGTGACAAGTAATTTCGGACGGAGAGAGTAAAATTAGAGAGACTGATGATGACAATAGTAATGGAGTGCAGCGTTCTTTTTTTTCCTTAAAAGAATAATTTGTTCATGGATAGAGTGGGTAGCGGCGTGGGAATTCAATTTGGCTTCCGGGAGCACGTGCTCCCGGGCCCAAAAATATTTTTTGAAATGTTAAAAAAATCAAAACAAATTTTTTATGTGTTCTTAGTCACACCCAAATGCCACCTGCAAATTTTGAGACAAAAAGGTTAAGGCTGTGTTTGGTAGCAAAGTAAAGTAAAAAACAGGGTATTGAAAAACTGCAATATTTTAGCCCGTTGGTGCAAGATACCATAGTTTTCACATATCAAACTATTTTAGAGTATTGACAATACAGTGACCTGTTTGGCTAGTGCCATATGCAGCAATGTAAAATTGGTTTTAGCTAGCTTTGACGTTCCATGCAATCGATCGACCATGCATATTTACCATCCGCATGCACAAATTGAACAGCACTGTACGGCCATCACATGGCTTGTAGTATGGAGGACGCTCTGCAACACGACGACGCACGACGAGATGGCTTGGCCTTCTTCTGCGTCACCGTCGAGTCATGGTGGAGCTGCACCGCAATATGGCGTTGCTGGTGGTGCACCATGGGAGAAGCTATGCGACTGCGGCACGGCCTGGCCTTCATCCAATTCACCGTCGAGGGGCCCTAGAAGCTGACCGTGAACTGTAACCATGCGCAGTGGTGGAGCCAGGATTGGAGCAAGTCCCGGGCCCAAATTTTTTTTTCAGCGTGAGGGAAAAACTTAGCGTCCATAAGGCTACAGCTACCTCAAAAAATACCCCATACAAAATCATCTCAATTGCACAATAAATTTATAATTTAAACTCAATGCTTAATGATACAACAAAATAGATAAAAACATGACAAAAACTACAAAGAACAGTACAGGATACAAAAGAGTACCAAATCAATGGTTTGCTTCATCAGTGCCTCCCATAACCTGATCAACGATGGAAGAAGAGCCAATACCTTCAAAACATCAAAAGCAAAATTTTAACAACAGCATACACACTGTCAAGAACAAATTGATTTTTTTACAGCAGCAGCAACCATTACTCCATTAGCAGTACTGCAGTACCCTGAGCACATCCACACATTACACATAAAGTTTTAACAATAGCGTACACATCCACACATCCAACCATTAGCAGTACATGAATTCTCTTGGAGAATAGGAGCACAGATGCAATTATGAAATCTGAAGCAACTTTTTTAGTTTTTTTTAGGGGAGAACCTGACTATGCAGCAAATCTGAAGTAAGTAGGTCCGATTCATTAACAACTAGCAAGCTTTCGGGTTTTTGTTGGATAGGACAACACTTCCTGTTTAGATCAAAATTGTCGGTGTTACTACTTTGGTGAGTATGAGGTTCTGTAACTCTGAAATCTGAAGCAAACGCAGAGGCTGCAAGGTGATACAGAACATGGTGCATGTAGAATTTAGAAGTGCGTGTCTTTGCAAAAAACTTGATGCTTCAGGGTTCAGGCATGTCATGTATCGGCAGGAGCGCGGGGTGGCGGGGGAGGCCAGAGCAGAGCGGCGCGGCCGGCGGCGCCCAGCTGGAGATGCCGAGCAGCCGAGCAGCCGAGCAGGCGGGGCCGCGGGAGGACCACCGGATCGGGGAGAGTAGACGGCCGGGGAGCGCCGGAGCGGCGGCGGCTCGGCACACTGCGAGGAGGCGCTGCGGGCTGCGGCTCTCGTGCGTGTGCGTGGTTAGGTCTCGGCGCTGCTGAAGAATTGGACTATTGGAGAGGCTGGCCTGGGCCCTGGCTGTGTGCTGGGCCAAGCCCCGGGCCCATTCAAAAATATAGATAGGTAATAGCTAAAAAAAAGCCACGCCCCGGGCCTGGGGCCCAGATCCGCCCCTGACCCATGCGGCCAAGGTAGCGTTCAGTGTCCACAGCCTGCTGCAAAGCCTTGCAGGTGCTTCCCGGCAGCCCATCCACCATGACAGCATTACATGGCCTCAGGGGCCGGCATCGGCTTTCGTCAACGTTCCAGCGCCGTTCTGCGGCCCCGCATCCATGAGCATAGTCGGCAAGGTACGCAGCCATGTCAGTAACCCATGGCTAGCTACCTCTGCACGCGGAAGCGCACTTATGGCTAAATCATGCATGGTGAACTGGATTAGAACCCTCGTGCTAGCTTCTATCGTGGGTGACCAAGGTCAGCGTGCTGCCCAACTTCACAGCTGACGCAGAGGAACGGGAGGGGGGCAATGGGATTAGGACCAGCATACTCACTGTTATTCTTTCCTTTGCTGTCTCTTGGTTTGTCCATGGCCGGCAAAGATCTCCAGAGACGACGGGACAACGGCGGCGTGAAGCGGAGAAGATAAGGACACCCGTTTCTTTCGCATGCTCAGTTTAAAAAAAAGAGGCCTGGGGTTCTTTTTTTAAAACAGAGAAAATACTATGGTTTTGGGAATACCGTAGTATTAATACCGCAGTTTTTTTGGGTAACCAAACACCTCACGGTAATTAAAACTTCAGTATTCAAAAAGACTGCAGTATTCTTAGAATACTTTGAAAATACTTTGCTATCAAACGGGGCCTAAGCATTTTTGCACGTGAAAAAAAAAACTCGAACCCAAATGTTACCCTCAGATGTCACCCAAATTTTGTTTTTTTCACCGACGAAACACTGCTGCTCCGATTCGCATGAATTTTTTTAAGCATGCTTGCGACACAAACACGGACATCCAAGGGGGAAATCAGAATTTTTTAAAACATTTATTATTATTTTTCACGTTACTGCCCCCCGGGAGAATATCATGCGGAAACCAATATTCGGTGGAAACCACAAGAAAAAGTTGTTTTGAAGTTTCGAAAAAATCTGAAACAAAATACAGGGTGTTAAGAGGATGATTACCTATGCATGGCAATAAAACATCACCCTCTTAAAATATGGTTTCCACGAAGTTTTCAACCCCCCCCCCCACACACACACAGCCCAGCCGGCTCATTTATTAATAAAAAGTGGGTACTACCTAATATTGGCACTATAGAAGTAATCAACTGTCACTATAGCAGAGCAGGCGTAACACAGTTCCAGTTAGATGCTCACATCACATTTACTCCCTCCGTTCCGAATTACTCGTCGCTGAAATTGATGTATCTAGAACTAAAATACATCTAGATACATCCATACGTACGATAAGTAATTCGGAACGGAGGGAGTAGCATTTAGGTAAATCGTTTCGTCATGAAACAATACAAATGACTGTCGTCACTCTTGAGAAAACATTGATTGGTCTTATACTTTTAAAAATCTCTCCAACTCCCCAAAAGGACGTTAGCGAGGCTGGAGACCTTGTCTGTCCCGTGTGTAAACAAGTTTTAACTCATGCATTATGTGCCACTTCTATGAGCACCCTTCTCAGCGAAATGAAATACGCGCATGCAAATAAAGTCTTAATTCTCTTGTCACTCTTTTATCGAAATAAGATGATAATTGAGCATCATAGATGTGTCATTTTATTTTATTTTTGGCACAACCAAATTTCAAAAAAACTACAGTAGATAATCGATGTCGATCTTCTTTTTTTGTTTCTTTGATCATTCGAGCTTTGCAGGAAGCTGATTTATTAGTCGAGGAATGGATAATCGGTGTAGCCCACGACAGGGTCAGAGGTATAGAATGTCATCCTATCATAGTCATTGAGCGGTGCACTGAGCTCGAACCTCCTTGGTAGGTCTGGGTTTGCCAGGAACAGCCGTCCATAAGGGACGAGGTCAGTGTACCCCTCGCCGACCACCTTGTTCCCTTCCTCCCGGTCGTACCCCCCGTTGGCGATGAAGGTGCCGTTGAAGGCCTCCCTGAAGGGTAGCAGGCGGTGCGGGACCTGGCGCCGGCCATCGACGTGCGCCATCCTTGGCTCAATCATGTGGCAGTAGAGGATGCCATAGTCATTGAGCTTGTTGACGAGGTGGAGGGCGAGAGCCTGAGGGTCCTAGTCATGGCAGTCCATGTAGTCGGTGAAGGGAGACAGACGGATGCCCACGTGATGGCCGCCCACCTCCCCGACGACGGCGTCCACCACCTCTAGTGCGAAGCGGCATCGGTTCTCGAGGCTGCCGCCGTACTCGTCGGTACGCATCATTGGCACTGTCCTTGAGGAACTGCTCGATGATGTAGCTGTAGGCGCCGTGGATCTCAACACCGTCAAACCCTACATGCATGCACACAGATCAGCCAATGGTTGCTTGGACAGAGTATGATCGATGAACTTTAGTACTCCCTCCGTTCCAAAATGTAGTGCGTATAAATTTTTTGGAAAGTCAAACTTTGCAAATTTTGATCAAGTTTACAGAGAGAACTACTTATATCTACAATATCAAATATATAAAATATGAAACTATGTCTTATGACGAATCTATTGATATATGTTTGGCCTTCTAGATGTAAATGTTTTTCTCTACAAACTTGGTCAAAGTTGATGAGGTTTGACTTTTCAAAAAAATCTATAGGCACTATATTATGGAACGGAGGTAGTAGTACATGAATGGCCGACAAAGTGAAGTAGTACTGGCGAGTAATACATACCAGCTGCGATGGCGTTCCTTGCGGCTTTTCTGAAGTCATCGACGACATTGGGTATCTCATCCTTTGCGAGCCTCCTCGGAGGCGAGAACTCCTCGAGACGGCCGTCAGCGCTCATTTGAGGACTCACCTGCTTGTCGGTGCTCGATATCGGCGCCTGCCCATCCGGCTGTAACTCTACATATTTTCGAACAATCAACAAAAAAAATCAAACGTACTACTACAACCAAACATACTTGAAAAATCAGGAGGTGGCAAAGTCATTACTGTAGTTTGAGACGCGTCCGGCGTGCCATATCTGGCAGAAGAAGAGCGCACCCTTGGCATGCACGGCGTCGACCACGGGTTTCCACGCGTCGATCTGCTCCTCCGTCCACACGCCAGGGGCGTCCTTTGTACCCCTGCGCCGTGTCTGACACTCCCGTCGCCTCCGCGATGAGCAGCCCGCCCTTGGTCGCCCGTTGCGCATAGTACACCCCCGCGTGAGGCTGCGGCACGTTGCCGTAGGACCGTTGCCTCGTCCGTGGCGCCAGCACAACCCTGCACGAACGCGGCATGGATGAACAAGGCTGCACGACTTTCGGCCGGGTGCACCAAACCATGTCCCCATCAAGGTTGACGAATCTTCATTTTTGCTGATCTATCAATATTATTTCAGGCAGATTTGGTCAAAATTGTAAAAAAATCAATTTAGGAAATTTGGCCTGAAATTTGCAGACACAGACAATTTGGTAATCCTCGTCGAAGATCAAAGAAATTTTCAGGAAAAAAAATCCAGACGCATGTGCATGATCGATCTATCATCAGAATAACAAGAAAAAGACCCAAAAAAAAAAGAATAACAAGAAAAAGAACTTGAGCTACGATGGCATGATTGCATGAATGGAAACTGTGCTGGCTGGTTGCAATGCCTGTGCGAGAGGTCGAACTGGCCCATCTTGTGCGGCGTGAGGAGAGGGGGCGCCGGCGTGGACTCCATGGATCGATGGATGTTGGTTCCTGTGGCCGAGCGAGTGATGTGTGATTGGTAGGTTGGTTTCGAGTGAGTGAGTGCTGTGGAGGTAGTACTCATTTTATAGAGCGGATGCGATCATACGAGGTACATATATTAAGATAAGAATACGATGCGATGGTGTATGAAGGGACCCGGCCGGGTGTTAATTAAGCTAGGTGAAAGCTCCTTTCTGCGCTGGGCCCCGGACGGCTGCTAAGCGAACTTTGTCTCGTCCCTTTATATAATCCTCGGTGCAAGATGACGCCGATGACGCACCTAAACACGCAGGAGAGTCGGGGGAAGGAGACGAATGGAGGTGACTGCTTTGCCTGCCTCTGGCTACCAGCAGCGCCCAAGTCCGGGCGGAGAAAAATTAAAAGAACAAAAAAACATCACATTTTGGGTTAGATCATCATATAACTACCATCCGTGTTAAAGATTATAAAAAAACATCACAATTAGGGCAGGTGTGTAACATATTACAACTTCTTTACATGATGCTGGATGAGAGCGTACGATGTGGAGTAAAAGCGTACGTGGTCTATTTACGTCCTAATTGATCGCACAGGGTACACATGAGGACACGGATAAGCATCTTTCCTTACGACAGAGGGAATGATCGATCCATGATCAACAGCGCAGCGGCCTGTCGTAGGTGGGCGGCGAGGAGGGGCAGTTCTCGTTCATGTTGGCGTACGGCTGGATGGTGTTGTACTCCGGGAGCTCCATCTTGTACTCCCCGAGGATCTGGCAGAAGGGCAGCCCGTCCGCGTCGCCGTTGCACCATCCCGGCAGCCTCGTCCGGTTGTCCTCGAAGATCCTCAGCATGTACGCGTCCCGGATCTAGGGGAAGAAGAAGCAAAGCACTTGATCAGCCGAGATCAGGAGCAGATAAAATGGCAAGCAGCTTGACTGAAGCGGCCGGCACTCACGGTGAACTCCGTGACCTGGATGGACTCCGTGAAGGGGGCGAACACCCCGGCCGCCTTGTACATCGCGAGGATGAAGGCGACGCAGGTCGTCGACTTGCCGTCGCTGTACTCCCACTCGTCCTGCTCCGGTATGGTCAGCAGCTGGTTGAAAGACATGCCCCGTCGCTCCGTCTCGCTGATGATGCCGTGGAGGTCAAGTTGCTACACGGACAGGATGAAGCACATCATCGTCATATACTTGCCGTCAATTTCTCAGTCCTCTGTTCCAATATGAAGTGAAATGTATTGCAAGATATGGTTATAACAACCTCGGTCCCAAGTCGCTTATTAAGAGCCTCGTTCCACATGTTGGAAGCATAGTGTGGTTGTAATCTGGTCCACATCGACATAGCCGCCATTACCTGAAAACAGTATATATAAGATGAACAGACTAAACCAACATGACAATATACTTGAGGTAAGAAGAACTATTGTCAGCAAGTATAATAAATATATAAAACCAAATACAGTACAGATAATTATATTAGCTTAAAGTCATGAAGGTAATTTCAGCCTATCCTGAACTAGTTTAGGAGGACCTGTACAGCCGTAGCTTACAGCATCTGCTGTTTACAGCACCTCACTATTTCACTGTCAGATTTTCAGAGCCGCAAAGTTACTCAGAAGATTAGAAATTTTATTATCTACCTCTATGCATTACTGTTATGCATAATAAAACTGGAACCAACATAGAATGCACATAGCACTTTTAAGACTCAAGATACCTACTTTTTAGAGTTACTCTTATACATCGTGAAGTCCCTCGAGAAAATGTTAGTGCAAAATACCCGCATGAATGAAGATAAGACAGCAAGAAGCTCCAAAAGGCAGCAAGAATTTTCAACTTGATAAGAAACTTAAAAACTGAAACAATTATGCGAACGGACTGGAGAGCAATGGAGATATACCAGGTTAGCATCGAGAGGTGGAGGATAATTTTCCGACATTGTATCAATCCAACTAAATATCATATTATGATAGCCATAGGGTTTTCCATACATGCTTCGGGCGAATTCCCATGCAGCACTTTCATTGAATCTGGCCCTCACGTCAGGGTGCAAAGGCAGCAATGCTACCTGTGGATTTGAGTCATCTTTGAGTGCCACTCCCCACCATTCATCCCATGGAACTATAGCAATGACTTCTTCACCCTATAATTGTACGAAATAATTGTACCACATAAAGCCCAACGTAAGTATGCAATAATGCAAACGCTTGTCAATGTTCACAAAACAACTCATAGATTTGACCCAACGTCAAACTTTCTTTTTCGAAAGGAACCAACCTCAAACTTGCTGAGGCCTAGGATTACCAAAAAAAAAAAAATCATATATAACAGGCACCTTACTGCAACCAAATGACAAATAGCAAATATACCGAAAGGAAAAAGTAGTTCTTTGTTCCAGTGGATAACATATGACTTTTCGCCTACGCTCTTATTGCAAAAACGGAAATGATGAAAACGAGAAAGTTAAGTTGTTCATATCTTGCAGTAAATATTTGGTCATGTTGTATTAGTTTCCTCATTTTTTATCTCTTTTAAATTTAGGGTCAGTTTGGATGGTGTCCTGGATGTCATGCCAGGCAAAAATTGGTGCCTGGATGTAGCCTGAAAAGGCAGTGATTTTTGCCTGGCCAGGCACGATGGAGATGTGGGTGTTTGCTTGTTGTCCTGGCCTGAGAAAACAAGTACTCTGCTTTGGATTGTAATGGCACAGATTCCAATAGAAAAGGCTTTGTGGATCATGTGATTAGAATAAAGAAGAATAAATTAGAAAGAGGAAAGAGGCTGCCTGGGTACCAGGCGTCCGTTTTTGGTTGCCTGGGCCTGGTGCCTGGCCGCCTGGACCAGGGAGCAAACCAGGCGTGCTGCCTCGTGCCAGGATCAGGGAAAAAACCAGGGCGCCTACCAAACAGACTCCAGGCACACTTCAGGCAGATGTCCAGGCCAGGCTAGTGCTGCTGAGGACACCATCCAAACTGACCCTTAATCTTGTAATCACATCTAGTGACTAGTTTTTCGAACAAGAGATTGCATGTAGTACCTTTTTATTTTCGTAACCTGATTCTGCAACCCAGAGAGTGCCGTTCTCATCTTTCAAGCAAACCGCGGTATGCCCAGCAAACGCACCAGTCACCCATTTCTCCAAAGTCTGAAACCCACCCCATCGCCCTCGAATCTTGGAAAGAGCCAAGAAATCACCAGAGTGCACATCCTCTTTACGTATGTTGGCAGCCCAAGGCTGAGAACGCTTCTCAAATGAAGCCCCCATGTGCTTCTGAAGAAATGCCAAGTTGGCATCCTGTCCCCAAATGGTGTTGGAAAACAGAGGAATCACATCGATCAGAGATAACAGTGTCCCGAGCATTCCGGATGGCATGAGAAAAATGGCAACCCCATGCAGCTTCACCTAATCACAGGTTGATCCGGAGTTGTTAGAATTATTAAAGCAAAACTAATAAGTGGCCATGTAAAGGAGGAGAAATCTGAAAACAACCTACGTAGAGGGACGGGACGTACATATTCCATTTCTCCTGCTTCTTCCCACGATTTGATCTCGAAGGTGTGTTGATGTGCTCTGGTGTAGTAATCCCATCCTATCCTGTACGGTGTGGCAAATACATACAGGTCCATGCATGTCCAGCTCTGAGCCGAAGCAGTCTATATAGACCCACAAGAAATATTTCGTCAGGCAAAACTCGTTATATGAGGGACTATGGTTCAGTAAATGAAAACAAAAGCATAGGAACCATGCATGCCTCAATGAAGGCGCTCGCTCGCAATTTGGCATTGTTATTGATTGGAATGATTGCAACTTGCCACTAACGAATGATATAACTCGTGGGTATCCTATTAGCATTCCCTAACGTGCGAGTTTTTCTGTCTTCTTATAGAATTATTACTTTTAGTTTTCGTGGGAATCAACTTCTTTTTCTGTTTTTAGCCCTTGTCGTATGTCTCGTTTGGATCACATTCACATGAAGACAATTTCCTAGCTACTAATATTTTTTTTACCAATGAGAACAAAATACTGGGAATCCTATGGGAAATTGAGAAGCCGAGATGCATGTACCGTGAAATCAATTAAAACTTGTATTACAACATCAAAGTTGAAGTTAATCAAGAGGCAATTTGAAGTTTTGAACGCGCAAAAAAAAATAAAAAATCAAAAGGCAATTTGGAGGGCAACGTAAGGGGACCTTGAGGCGTAGGACGGCGCCGCCAAGGCCGGCGGCCGTGCCGTTGCTTCCACGGGGGCCGGGCGTGAGGCTGAGGACGGCCTCGTTCTCCGCGAAGCACGCGCCACGCCAGGCGGCCGCGGGGCCGCAGGGCGCCGCGAAGGCGACGAAGGTCGGGAGGAGGTCGACGGCGCTGTGTATGGTGTCGCCCATGAGCGACCACGCTAGCCGGCGCGGCAGAAGGTCCCCTGCCACGGCCTGGCATCGCGGCGGGGCCAGGAAAAGGTGGAGGACGGCGAGGAGGATAGGCACGGCGAGGCGTCGCTGCCGCGGCTTGGGTGCCGACGCCGCCATCGCCCGCGTGCCGCGGTGGCCGCGGTGGGGCACCACTTATCTATGCGCCCGTGACTGGAGCTCCGTGAGCGTCAGGCCATCTGCTGCTCTGCCGAGTTTTCGGCTCAGTGGTTTGTTTGCTTGCTTGGTCTCGTGCCTCGTGAATGGCCGCGTCGTGACGAACGTTTTCAATTCTTCCCTTTTTCTTTCCACCGCCGCCAGCGTACAAAGGGAGACCGGGTGCACGGGAACTTTGGACCGCCCGAGGTTTGATCCATGCAGCGCCGCCGCCGCGCGCGCGGGGGGGGGGGGGGGGGGGGGGGCGCGGGGCGAGAACTCAAGCTAATTGTGGCCGGACACACGACTCTAACGGACCTCGTGAAAATGACAACGTTCTTTGCACTCACGAGAGTGGTTTTTCCTACCATGCACATGCATGGATCCACTGCCCGTCGTTGCTTTGAGATCCGTGCTACATCTTTGGTTGTTGATGAATTTTATCTTGTTTTAGAGTATCATGTGATGTTTTCATTGTGTTCTTTTATCTTATTTCAAAGTGTGTCATTATCCTACGTTGTATTTTTTGGCGCCCCTTCCCCAACGAGGGTCAACATTTGCCGAAGCCAACAAAGACGACTACCCATAGATAGTTATCTGTGTAGCTAATCAAGCTAATACCCTCCACGATTTGCCTCGACAGATGTCTCGGTAGACACACGAACCGTAACCGTCCTACCCTGCAATTGATCCAATTGCTTCAGCTGCCAGACTCATGTGGCGTTCAAGACCTAACTGCCAGATGAATTGATGGTGATGATGATGTTGTTGTTGATGATAATGAGAGGGGGGAGGGGGCTTCATTTTGGGAGATTGAGAGGGGACACTGGTCGAATTGATGAGAGAGACAGAGAGTGTTGCATATGCTTTTTCTATACCGTGGTTCGTCTCCTACACACTAACCACGTGGACTTCAGACGCCCGCCGGCTAACAAATGTTCACACCATGGTCCACAACATACAATTTTTTGACCACATACTATAGGGCAACAACCCCACAACTCAACATTTTATTAAAAACACCACATATGGATGTATGCAGGAAAAAGGAAAATAGATGGAAAAAATAGAAACCCAGTGAGGGGAAAGGAAAGAAAACCATCTAATATGCAACTCCTTGTATCTAGCCTTAATCCTATGAGCCAACAATGAAATGTTATGTATGAATCCACACCTCCATCTGAAAAAAATATTGTACAATATTTACATGCAAGAAAAAAAAGATGGAAGGAAATGGGCATTGAAGATAAAGCATAATTTAGCAGCCGCAATCTACCACCACGAGCAAGGAAAGATGAACTAGCAGTGAGCCTCCATTCCATGTTATCAACTAGTGGCATTAGCTCAATAATCCTAGGTGGCAATCCCAGTAGGTAAACCTAAATATGTTAAGGGTAGCTTGCCAAGTTGACATCAAAAGACAACAACTAACCTCTCAGCTTTAGAAGGGTCAACATTTATAGAAATCAAATAAGATTTATGTCAGTTAATATCCAAGCCAGTTGGATGAGAGAAAACGGAGAGCATGCTCTTAAGGGACACCAACTGGTTATCCACGGTAGGAAAAATCAAGAGAGTGTCATCTACATACTGTATAATTGGGAGTTCAGGGTCATGAGAATGTATGGCAAATGAATGACGCATCTTGCAAGCGGACCATTAACCAAGAACTGCATCAAATAAGTAACAAGCACAAAAAGAAGTGGGGACAATGAATCACCCTGCCTTACACTTCTCCTACTAAGATTTTTTCCCAAACACTCCATTTAACAGAACAGAGGAAGAACCTGAAGATAGAAGCTCTTTAATCCAAGAAATCCACTTCTCATAAAATCCCTTGAATTTTACAATCTGAATGATGGCCTCATGTTCAATGGAATCAAAATCATTTTCAAAATCCAATTTGAGTATGAAATTGACCTATCGGACTGGTGACACCGATGCAGGCATTACAGTGTCCATGCAATACGGTCTTGGATGGCCCTTGAGTTAATAAAACCATATTGGTTCTGAAGGAAATATGCCCTAGAGGCAATAATAAAGTTGTTATTTTATATTTCCTTATTCATGATAAAGGTTTATTATTCATGCTAGAATTGTATTGATCAGAAACCTAAATACATGTGTGAATACATAAACAAACACCGTGTCCCTAGTGAGCCTCTACTTGACTAGCTCGTTGATCAAAGATGGTTATGGTTTCCTAACCATGGACATGAGTTGTCATTTGATAACGGGATCACATCATTAGGAGAATGATGTGATGGACAAGACCCATCCGTTAGCTTAGCATAATGATCGTTCATTTTTATTGCTATTGCTTTCTTCATGTCAAATACATATTCCTTCGACTATGAGATTATGCAACTCCCGGATACCGGAGGAGTGCCTTGTGTGCTATCAAACGTCACAACGTAACTGGGTGATTATAAAGATGCTCTACAGGTATCTCCAAAGGTATTTGTTGAGTTGGCATAGATCGAGATTAGGATTTGTCACTCCGAGTTTCGGAGAGGTATCTCTGGGCCCTCTCGGTAATACACATCATAAGCTTGCAAGCAAACGACTAAGGAGTTGGTCACGAGGTGATGTATTACGGAACGAGTAAAGAGACTTGCCGGTAACGAGATTGAACTAGGTATGAAGATACCGACGATCAAATCTCGGGCAAGTAACATACCGATGGACAAAGGGAATTACGTATGTTGTCATAACGGTTCGACCGATAAAGATCTTCGTAGAATATGTAGGAGCCAATACGGGCATCCAGGTTCCGCTATTGGTTATTGACCGGAGAGGTGTCTCGGTCATGTCTACATAGTTCTCGAACCCGTAGGGTCCGCACGCTTAACGTTCGTCGATGATATAGTGTTATATGAGTTATGTGAATTGGTAACCGAATGTTGTTCGGAGTCCCGGATGAGATCTCGGACATCACGAGGAGTCTCGGAATGGTCGATAGGTAAAGATTTATATATGGGAAGTCATATTTTGGGTTCCGGAAAAAGGTGCAGTTTTTTTGGGTATTGTATCGGGAAGCTTCCAGAAGGTTCCGGAGGATTCCAGAGGGGTCAGGAAGTCCACAAGTGGGTCCACCACGTCCCAAGGGCTGGCATGGGCTAAGGGGAGGCGCCCTGGCCTTATTGGGTCAGGCGCACCAAGTCCTCAAAAGCCCACGCAGCTAGGGAAGGAAAAAGGGAGAGTCCTACTAGGAATAGGATTGGACTTTGGAGTCCAAGTCCACGTGTTTACTATTCATGGTTACTGTTCATGTGGCAATATCCCTTCTACTCCAAGCCCCTACACATATATAAATAGAGGGGAGGGGCACCCCAAAGACACACAACATTGTCTTAGCCGTGTGCGGCGGCCCCGTCCACCGTTTACTCCCCCGGTCATATTTTCGCGGTGCTTAGGCGAAGCCCTGCGGAGATCACTTCACCATCACCGTCACCACGCCGTCGTGCTGATGGAACTCATCTACTACTTCGCCCGTCTTGCTGGATCAAGAAGGCGAGGACGTCACCGAGCTGAACGTGTGCAGAACGCGGAGGTGCCGTGCGTTCGGTACTAGATCGGTTGGAGCGCGAAGAAAGTTCGACTACATCAACCGCGTTGTGAAACGCTTCCACTTACGGTCTACGAGGGTACGTAGACACACTCACCCCCTCGTTCCTATGCATCTCCATGGATAGATCATTGCGTGTGCGTAGAAATTTTTTTGTTTTCCATGCAACGATTCCCAACAGTGGCATCATGAGCCAGGTCTATGCGTAGATGATATGCACGAGTAGAACACAAAGAGTTGTGGGCGGTGATAGTTATACTGCTTACCACCAACATCTTATTTTGATTCGGCGGCATTGTGGGATGAAGCGGCCCGGACCAACCTTACATGTCCACGCACATGAGACCGGTTCCACCGACTGACATGCAACTAGTTTTGCATAAAGGTGGCTGGCAGGTGTCTGTTTCTCCTACTTTAGTTGAATCGAATTTGACTGCGGCCGGTCCTTGAAGAAGGTTAAAACAGCAAACTTGACGAATCACCGTTGTGGTTTTTGCCGTAGGTAAGAACGGTTCTTGCTAGAAGCCCGTAGCAGCCACGTAAAACTTGCAACAACAAAGTAGAGGACGTCTAACTTGTTTTTGCAGGGCATGTTGTGATGTGATATGGTCAAGACATGATGTAATATACATTGTTGTATGAGATGATCATGTTTTGTAAGTTATCGGCAACTGGCAGGAGCCTTATGGTTGTCGCTTTATTGTATGAAATGCAAACGCCATATAATTGCTTTACTTTATCGCTATGAGTTAGCAATAGTTGTAGAAGCAATAGTTGGCGAGACGACCATGACACAACGATGGAGGTCAAGGTGTCAAGCCGATGACGATGGAGATCATGACGATGCTTTGGAGATGGAGATCAAAAGCACGAGATGATGATGGCCATATCATGTCACATATTTTGATTGCATGTGATGTTTATCTTGTATGCATCTTATTTTGCTTAGTACGGCGGTAGCATTATAAGATGATCCCTTCATTTAATTTCAAGATAAAAGTGTTCTCCCTGAGTATGCACCGTTGCTACAGTTCATCGTGTTGAGACACCATGTGATGATCGAGTGTGATAGACTCTACGTTCACATACAACGAGTGTAAGACAGTTTTGCACATGCAGAATACTTGGGTTAAACTTGACGAGCCTAGCATGTACAGACATGGCCTCGGAACAATGGAGATCGAAAGATCGAACGTGAATAATATAGTAGATATGATCAACATGGAGATGTTCACCTGTGGCACCCTGACTGAGAGAACCGGTTTACCAGTGTTTCCAACCCAGAGATCATGTCTTCTGGAAACACCCAACAACTTGGAACAGAACATAGCTGAACTTTTATTGATAATAGTTGAGTACAAGCTATATATTACATGCTCATCGAGGCCAAAAGCACATCTAGTGCTATGACATTATCTACATTATTTATCCCACATATCAGGGCCTCGGTATTACTGCAGAATACTACAACGCAAGACTACTGCGTAGCGGAACATGATAGTATCTCCATCCACAGGGACACTGCTGAGGACACATCCTAGGCATCGCAACACGGACATCGAGACCTCCGTCTCAGTCTTCTCCTGCATCTGGCATGATACGCCAGGTGAGTACTTTGAATGTACTCGCAAGCACATGACAACCAAATATGCAGCAAATAATAGCACAACAATGAACATGTTAAACTCTAAGTGATTCACTTACTGTCACCAACTTACTCATATTCGGGTTGTCTCACAACCCTCGGAATACTCGATCTCAACGAGTACTTCCGTTCCTAAGACGTGTTCTTCCATCATTACTATGATTATTACGGTTGATCACCTAGAGAGGTCTGGACGGGCTGTCCAATACCGTGGACGCGGCTATTCGAATAGATTTTACACTCTGCAGAGGTTGCGCACTTTACCCACACTATGGAGCACTGAACTCGTGATCCCATTCGGGTGGATCAGCGTTGCTCCAACTAAACCTGCCTGACCCGTGACTCTCCCATCGTACCTCCGACATTCATTCTCCCCCGGAGTCCTGCCCTGGGTGGCCCCCTGTGTCACCTCGTGACACCTGCCACCGTCATGGCCAAACTATACTGTCCCAAACGGGGACGCCGACACATAACTCAACTGGGCTCACAGAGTTATCGCCGTCTACCTGATCAGGGCAGCACGCACGCATAACCCTCCCTGTCTGGAGGTACCGGTGAAAGAGCACGGAGCCAGACCAAGTCAAGGCCGTCCCATACCGGCGAATGTGGCTGCACGGGTAAGCCCGGACATGTGACTCTTGATCAACCAACTAAGTTTCATTTAGCAAACATGGTATTTCAACATTTCAGCTTGAGTTATCAACATAAGGCATTTGAATAATTTACTTTGAATTATCAATGATAATTTAAATGCAAGAAATGAATATGAATTATGCAATGCTATGAAATGCTTCATAATATGGATGTCCTGGCTTGCCTTGATCAGTTGGGTTGTTCAGAAACTCCTGGTCTTCAAATCCACAAGAATCTCCGTCTGAAAACATTTTCAAATGGCAAAGGAAATTGTCACATAAAGCCTTTTTATTCACCAACAATTCTGTGGATGTTGGGAAAATACCAAACTTGGTCAGAAAATAAAGGACTTTGGTACAAACACAATGCAAAAAGAATCAGGTCAATTGGACTTTTCTGTAAAAAGTTATTCACAGTCAAACCTGCTAGCCAACTCTGTTTAATAAAATCAAAATTAGAAAACAGAAATGGGCCACGTCGAAGGCGCATTTGCCCCGGGCGCCTCCACTTACTGCTTCGGCCAGTCGCTGGCTAGTGGGGCTCGGCACATTTAAACAGAGGAGGGAGAGAGGGAACAGAGGGAGGCGGGGCTCCGGCGACGCTCACCGGCGATAGGGACGGCGGTTGGGCTGGGAAACGACGGGGATCGATCGGGCACTCGAAGACGGTCCTCCCTGTACCCGTAGCTCTTTCGGAGACGGCCGGACGGCAGCGCGCCCTTCTTCTCCGGCGGACAACAGCTACGGTGGTCGATGGAGGCGATGATTTCGGCAGCGGTTCGATTCGGGGAGGGGTCTGGAAGCACCAGTGGGACACTACGAACTCGACGGTGGGCTCGGGCGGAGCTGGGATGGCTTGGAGAGGGCTGGCGATGGAAGGGGATCGAGCGGCAGAGCTTCTGTCGGAGCTGAGGGAGACGAGCTCCCGGCCCTCCTTGGGCGCTCTGGAGGTGGATGAGGGAGGTGGTGGAGAGGTGGTGAAGCGAGGAAGGGCTAGGCGGGGCTATTTATAGCCGGGCGGAGGTGCTCGGCGAGCTCTCTAGACGCGGCTCGAAGCGGGCCACGTCGTCGGCGAAGTACGCCTCGCTGGCTGACCGCTTGCGGGCGAGAAGACTTGAGCGAGCAGGGGCATTCAATGTGGGAGGAGACAGCACGGGGAGGAAGACGACGGCGAGGTCTCCACTGTGACCGCACGGGTCTCACAGTGCGGCGATGGCGTGGCGGCCGGTGAGGGCATCTCCGGCGAGGAGGAGGGTTCTGGAGGGGCTGCGTGTCACCAAAGGACGATGTCGGCATGCCTAGACAACGCACAGCTGCGCGAGCGCTCAGTCCCGACGTGACCCGAGCCTGGCGCGGCACAGAGTGCGGCGACAAGCACGCCAGCGTTGTGCTCACCATGATGCTTGGCACCAGGAGGCCACGTAGGTCTAGCTAAGCTTGTCCAGCACGTCAACAATCGATCCCTTAGATCACCTACAACCTTGGTTTGTCTTGGTTCACGCAGAGATGAGCGGTATGATCAGCAACAGTTTCTGACAGCAAACTTGGGGAGGTTCCAGAGAAGAGATGAGGTGGATACTGAGCCAAAGATAGTGTCTGGAGTGATCCACGTTGGAAGAACTCCAAACTGGTCGAGTTTGAGGTGGTTTGGATAAGAATTGAGGGTAGTTCATGTGTAAGTGGCAAATCTGGTCTGAAACTAAAAGTTGAAGTACTGCTCACATAGAAGATCTTCAGATGCTGAAACTTGGTGGAGGAAGGTTGTTTGAAGGTGTCCTCATGCTGTAAAAATTTGAGAGCAATTGGACAACCCTAGCATACACTTCCTTCACAAAGGTCCAGACTGAACAGGGACAGAATTGAATTATTTTGCAAAGTATTTGAACTAGGTCATGGAATATTTTTGGATATTGGAGCAAGATATAGTCCAAGGTATTTTAGGGAATTATTTGAGAATTTTCTGGCCATCTAAACTATAGGTTGCTTCACAACCCATAGTGATGACCTAAATTCTCAAATAAAGAAAAGGGCTTTTAAAATGATTTAAATTGGGATTTGGGGCCTAGAGATACAGGGTTTTGGCAGGGTGATAGGGCTTTGGATTATTTGGAAAAGATTCAAAAGTTTCCAAGACCAAATGAAAAAGGTTCAAAAACCATTCAAATTTCAAATAAAGCCAATTAAAGTTTGAAAAGAAAAAGTTGCCAAAATCAGGGTGTCACATCACCATTGATGACTACCCCATATCACGTGATGATCGGACATGGGTTAGTTGATTTGGATCACGTATCACTTAGATGACTTGAGGGGTGTCTGTTTAAGTGGGAGTTCATTAGTAATTTGATTAATTGAACTTAATTTTTCATGAACTTAGTCTTGATAGTTTTTGCATATCTATGTTGTAGATCAGTAGCTCGTGTATAGCTCCCATGTTTTATTTTGATATGTTCCTAGAGAAAACTAAGTTGAAAGATGATAGTAGCAATGATGCGGACTGGGTCCGTGATCTGAGGATTATCCTCATTGCTGCACAGAAGAATCATGTCCTTGATGCACCGCTAGGTGACAGACCTATTGCAGGAGCAGATGCAGATGTTATGAATGTTTGGCAAGCTCGATATGATGACTACTTGATAGTTTAGTGCGCCATGCTTTACGGCTTAGAACCGGGACTTCAAAAACGTTTTGAACGCCACAGAGCATATGAGATGTTCCAAAGAGATGAAATTGGTATTTCAGACTCATGCCCGTATCGAGAGGTATGAGACCTCTGACAAGTACTTTGCCTACAAGATGGAGGAGAATAGCTCAACCAGTGAGCATGTGCTCAGAATGTCTGGGTACTACAATCGCTTGAATCAAGTGGGAGTTAATCTTCCAGATAAGATAGTGATTGACAAAGTTCTCCAGTCACTATCACCAAGCTACTAGAACTTCGTGATGAACTATGGTATGCAAGGGATGACAAAAACAATTCCCGAGCTCTTCGCGATACTGAAATCAGCGAAGGTAGAAATCAAGAAAGAGCATCAAGTGTTGATGGTTGACAAGACCACAAGTTTCAAGAAAAAGGGCGAGGGAAAGAAAGGGAACTTCAAGAAGAATGGCAAGCAAGTTGTCGCTCCCATGAAGAAGCCCAAAGCTGGACCCAAGCCTGAAACTGAGTGCTTCTACTGCAAAGGAAATGGTTACTGGAAGCGGAACTGCCCCAAATACTTAGCAGATAAGAAGGATGGCAAAGTGAACAAAGGTATATTTGATATACATGTTATTGATGTGTATTTTACTAGTGTTCATAGTAGCCCCTGGGTATTTGATACCAGTTCAGTTGCTAAGATTAGTAACTCGAAATAGGAGTTGCAAAATGAACAGAGTCTAGTTAATGACGAGGTGACGATGTGTGTTGGAAGTGATTCCAAGGTTGATAAGATCACCATCGCACACTCCCTCTACCTTCGGGATTAGTGTTGGACCTAAATAAATAAAAGTTATTTGGTGTTTGCGTTGAGCATGAATATGATTGGATCATGTTTATTGTGATACGGTTATTCATTTAAGTCAGAGAATAATTGTTGTTCTGTTTACATGAATAAAACCTTCTATGGTCATACACTCAATGTAAATGGTTTATTGAATCTCGATCGTAGTGATACACATATTCATAATATTGATGCCAAAAGATGCAAAGTTGATAATGATAGTGCAACATATTTGTGGCACTGCCGTTTAGGTCATATTGGTGTAAAGCGCATGAAGAAACTCCATGCAGATGGGGTTTTGGAATCACTTGATTATGAATCATTTGATACTTGCGTACCATGCCTCAAGGGCAAGATGACTAAAACTCCATTCTCCGGAACAATGGAGCGAGCTAATGACTTATTGGAAATAATACATACCGATGTATGCGATCCGATGAGTGTTGAAGCACGCGGCGGGTATCGTTATTTTCTGACCTTCACAGATGATTTAAGTAGGTATGGATATATCTACTTGATGAAACACAAGTCTAAAACATTTGAAAAGTTCAAAGAATTTCAGAGTGAAGTGTAGAATCATTGTAACAAGAAAATAAAGTTTCTACGATCTGATCGCGGAGGCGAATATTTGAGTTACGAGTTTGGCCTTCATTTAAAACAATGTGGAATAGTTTCACAATTCACGCCACCTGGAACACCACAGCGTAATTGAAAGTGCGTTATATCGACTAGAGGGGGGGTGAATAGGCGATTTTTACAAATTCGTCACTGAGGAATTTCAAGGTGAGGAAATTCCTAAGCGACGAACTACTTAGCAGCGGAATAACTGCTCAGATGCAAGCATAACAGAGCAGTAGCACAGTCATCATGACGAAATGAAAACAAGCACAGAGTACGAGTAGCGTAAACACAGGATAAGCAGGCTGAAGACAAACTGACTGAAGAAATTGAACTGAGGAAATTGAGAAAGTCTTCAGACAAAGTCTTCAAATAGTAATGATCAAATACATAGCAAGTATGCGAGGAAATGAAAGGGTTGAGGAAATAGAACCAGTAGCTCGGTGAAGACAATGATTTGGTAGACCAGTTCCAACTGCTGTGACAGTTGTACGTCTGGTTGGAGCGGCTAGGTATTTAAACCTGAGGACACACAGTCCCGGACACCCAGTCCTGAACACACAGTCCAGGACACCTAGTCCTCACCGTATTCTCCTTGAGCTAAGGTCACACAGACCTCGCCCAATCACTCGTGGTAAGTCTTCAGGTGACTTCCAAACCTTCACATACTCGGTCACTCGGCAATCCACAATTTCCTCTTGGATGCTCTAGACCATGACGCCTAACCATCTGGAGGATGCACAGTCCTCAAAGGTAACAAGCGTCGGTTCCACACAGGAACAATCTCTTCAGTGATGCTCAATCACTTTGGGTTTGTAGGTGTTTGGGTTTTTGGGTTTTTCCTCACTTGATGATTTTCGCTCAAAGTCCTCGGAGGATGGGATGCTCTAAATGACAAGTGTCAATCTATTTCTTGGAGCAGCCAACCAGCTAGTGGTTGAAGGGGGCGGCTATTTATAGCCTAGGGAGCAGCCCGACATGATAAGACATAAATGCACTTCAATGATATGACCGTTAGGTGGGTACGATATTTGGACAGCTGGCGCGCAGCACAGCAACGGTCGGATATTTGAGTATCAAATTCCTCAGGGCTATCATGTTCCTCACTTGTAGGCAATCCGCACTGGCGAATTCCTAACTCCTCAGTCAGAACAAATTCCTCAGAGAACAGAAGAACTTCATCTCTGTCACTGAAGAACTTGACTAAACTGTATGCGATTTCCAATGGCTTCACTCGAAAGGATTGGGTAGGTGTAGGATTTTGAGTTGAGCATCACTTGGAAACTTTTCCTTAGTTTTACCTCGACCCCCTTTAACAGTACGGTGTTTCCTATGACTCAAGAAGAAGAAAATGAAACTACGAAAACAAAAGTCTTCACGCTTCATAATCCTCGGATGAATATCAAGTCTTCAGGGTCACACCAATTTCTTCACTTTCAAAGTCTTCAAGAAAACCAAAGTCTTCAGTTGAAGACATTCATTTTTAGGGGTCGACATTCATCGTAAATAACAAACTCCTCATAGACTTATAGACCTGTGTACACTCACAAACACATTAGTCCCTTAACCTATAAGTCTTCAATACACCAAAATCACTAAGGGGCACTAGATGCACTTACAGTAATGGTGTGTCCGAACGTCGTAACCGTACTTTATTGGATATGGTACGTTCTATGATGTCTCTTACCGATTTACCACTATCGTTTTGGGGTTGTGCATTAGAGACAGCTGCATTCACGTTAAATAGGGCACCTTCTAAATCCATTGAGATGACACCGTATGAACTATGGTTTGGCAAGAAATCTAAGCTGTCGTTTCTTAAAGTTTGGGGTTGCGACACTTATGTCAAAAGGCTTCAGCCTGATAAGCTCGAACCCAAATCGGAGAAGTGCGTGTTCATAGGATACCCTAAGAAAACAATTGGGTACACCTTCTACCACATATCCAAAGGCAAGATCTTTGTTGCCAAGAATGGAATCTTTCTAGAGAAGGAGTTTCTCTCGAAAGAAGTGAGTGGGAGGAAAGTAGAACTTGATGAGGTAATCGTACCTTCTCTCGAATTGGAAAGTAGTTCATCACAGAAAACTGTTCCCGTGATGCCTACACCAACTAGAGAGGAAGTTAATGATGATGATCATGAAACTTCAGATCAAGTTACTACTGAACTTCGTAGGTCGACCAGAGCACGATCCGCACCAGAGTGGTACGGTAATCCTGTCCTGGAAGTCATGTTACTAGACCAAGGCGAACCTACGAACTATGAAGAAGCTATGATGAGCCCAGATTCCGACAGATGGCTTGAGGCCATGAAATCTGAGATAGGATCCATGTATGAGAACAAAGTGTGGACTTTGGTGGACTTGCCCGATGATCGGCAGGCCATTGAAAATAAATGAATCTTCAAGAGGAAGACGGACGCTGATGATAATGTTACTATCTACAAAGCTCAACTTGTCGCAAAAGGTTTTCGACAAGTTCAAGGGGTTGACTACGATGAGACTTTCTCACCCGTAGCGATGCTTAAGTCTGTCCGAATCATGTTAGCAATTGCCGCATTTTATGATTATGAAATCTGGCAAATGGACGTCAAAACTGCGTTCCTTAATGGATTTCTGAAAGAAGAGTTATATATGATGCAACCAGAAGGTTTTGTCAATCCTAAATTTACTAACAAAGTGTGCAAGCTCCAGTGATCCATCTATGGACTGGTGCAAGCATCTCAGAGTTGGAATATACGCTTTGATGATGTGATCAAAGCATATGGTTTTATACAGACTTACGGTGAAGCCTGTATTTACAAGAAAGTGAGTGGGAGCTCTGTAGCATTTCTGATATTATATGTAGATGACATATTGTTGATTGGAAATGATATAGAATTTCTGGATAGCATGAAAAGGATACTTGAATAAGAATTTTTCAATGAAAGACCTCGGTGAAGCTGCTTACGTATTGAGCATCAAGATCTATAGGGATAGATCGAGACGCTTAATAGGACTTTCACAAAACACATCCCTTGACAAGATTTTGAAGGAGTTCAAAATGGATCAGTCAAAGGAGTTCTTGCCTGTATTACAAGATGTGAAATTGAGTAAGACTCAAAGCCTGACCACGGCAGAAGATAGAGAGAGAATTAAAGTCATTCCCTATGCCTCAGCCATAGGTTCTATATGATATGCCATGCTGTGTACCACACCTGATGTGTGTCTTGCCACTTATCTGGCAAAGAGGGTACAAGAGTGATCCAGGAATGGACCACTAGACAGCGGTCAAAATTATCCTTAGTTACCTAAGAGGACAAAGGAAATGTTTCTCGGTTATGGAGGTGATAAAGAGTTCGTCATAAAGGGTTACGTCGATGCAAGCTTTAACACCGATCCGGATGACTATGAGTATCAATCTGGATACATATTGAAAGTGGGAGCAATCAGCTAGAGTAGCTCCATGCAGAGCATTGAAGACATAGAAATTTGCAAAATACATACAGATCTGAATGTGGCAGACCCGTTGACTAAACTTCTCACACAAGCAAAACATGATCACACCTTAGTACTCTTTGGGTGTTAATCACATGGTGATGTGAACTAGATTATTGACTCTAGTAAACTCTTTGGGTATTGGTTACATGACGATGTGAACTATGGGTGTTAATCACATGGAGATGTGAACTAGATTATTGACTCTAGTGCAAGTGGGAGACTGAAGGAAATATGCCCTAGAGGCAATAATAAAGTTGTTATTTTATATTTCCTTATTCATGATAAAGGTTTATTATTCATGCTAGAATTGTATTGATCGGAAACCTAAATACATGTGTGAATACATAAACAAACACCGTGTCCCTAGTGAGCCTCTACTTGACTAGCTCGTTGATCAAAGATGGTTATGGTTTCCTAACCATGGACATGAGTTGCCATTTGATAATGGGATCACATGATTAGGAGAATGATGTGATGGACAAGACCCATCCGTTAGCTTAGCATAATGATCGTTCAGTTTTATTGCTATTGCTTTCTTCATGTCAAATACATATTCCTTCGACTATGAGATTATGCAACTCCCGGATACCGGAGGAGTGCCTTGTGTGCTATCAAACGTCACAACGTAACTGGGTGATTATAAAGATGCTCTACAGGTATCTCCAAAGGGATTTGTTGAGTTGGCATAGATCGAGATTAGGATTTGTCACTCCGAGTTTCGGAGAGGTATCTCTGGGCCCTCTCGGTAATACACATCATAAGCTTGCAAGCAAACGACTAAGGAGTTGGTCACGAGGTGATGTATTACAGAACGAGTAAAGAGACTTGCCGGTAACGAGATTGAACTAGGTATGAAGATACCGACGATCGAATCTCGGGCAAGTAACATACCGATGGACAAAGGGAATTACGTATGTTGTCATAACGGTTCGACCGATAAAGATCTTCGTAGAATATGTAGGAGCCAATATGGGCATCCAGGTTCCTCTATTGGTTATTGACCGGAGAGGTGTCTCGGTCATGTCTACATAGTTCTCGAACCCATAGGGTCCGCACGCTTAATGTTCATTGACGATATAGTGTTATATGAGTTATGTGAATTGGTAACCGAATGTTGTTCGGAGTCCCGGATGAGATCTCGGATGTCACGAGGAGTCTCAGAATGGTCGAGAGGTAAAGATTTATATATGGGAAGTCATATTTTGGGTTCCGGAAAAAGGTGCAGTTTTTTTGGGTATTGTACCGGGAAGCTTCCAGAAGGTTCTGGAGGATTCTGGAGAGGTCCAGAAGTCCACAAGTGGGTCCACCACATCCCAAGGGCTGGCATGGGCTAAGGGGAGGTGCCCTGGCCTTATTGGGCCAGACGCACCAAGTCCTCAAAAGCCCACGCAGCTAGGGAAGAAAAAAAGGGAGAGTCCTAGTAGGAATAGGATTGGACTTTGGAGTCCAAGTCCACGTGTTTACTATTCATGGTTACTGTTCACGTAGCACTATTCCTTCTACTCCAAGCCCCTACACATATATAAATAGAGGGGAGGGGGTGCCCCAAAGACACACAACATTGTCTTAGCCGTGTGCGGCGGCCCCGTCCATCGTTTACTCCCCCGGTCATATTTTCGCGGTGCTTAGGCGAAGCCCTGCGGAGATCACTTCACCATCACCGTCACCACACTGTCGTGCTGATGGAACTCATCTACTACTTTGCCCATCTTGCTGGATCAAGAAGGCGAGGACGTCACCGAGCTGAACGTGTGCAGAACGCGGAGGTGCCGTGCGTTCGGTACTAGATCGGTTGGAGCGCGAAGAAAGTTCGACTACATCAACCGCGTTGTGAAACGCTTCTGCTTACGGTCTACGAGGGTACGTAGACACACTTTCCCCCTCGTTGCTATGCATTTCCATGGATAGATCATTGCGTGTGCGTAGAATTTTTTTTGTTCTCCATGCAACGATTCCCAACAGGTTCTTATGTATTCATCGTAAGATTTCCCCTTGGAATCTATTGGCAGAAATTTTAGTAAGAAATTTTAAACGGACCCCAACTAAGGAGGTTGGGCTAAAATCCCCAATACATCCAGGAGAGGCATTTTTAGGTACTAGGGTGATAAAACACCCATTGATGTTTTCCACTCTCGTCTGGCCTACATGAAAACCCTGAGCCATACAATAAAAATCATCACAAACAATTTCACGACACTTCTTAAGAACATTTAAACCATTTGGGCTGGGAACTTTATCAGTGGGCATGCATTTGACAACCATATCCAACTCGTTTTTCTCAAAAGGCCTAGGGAGATAATCGATCCCACTAACATGCACCAACAAGGATGCCAAATCAAACCCCATGGAAATTCCACTCGCAAGGGCCATTCTATTTTTAAAACAAGCCCACACAATTCTTTCCATCGTTGCATGCTCTGAGGTGGAAGAGTCGTCTTCCAACCGCAATCTAGCAATAGAATTCCTTCTGGATCTCAGCGGCCATTGCCAGAAAGAACCTCGTGTTCTCCTCACCCACTTGATCCACCTAATAGTGCATCTCTTTTTCCAATAGATAAACTAGATGGTCTATGGACCTAGTTGTAATTGATACTACTTAGGATCTTTGTACTACTTTTACCCATTGTCAATAGATTCATGGATATTTTCACAAAAAATGCATACGTATCGCGGCGAATGGAATCGGTTGATAACTAAGTTGGATTAGGCTTTTGATCTAAAAGAATACTAGTTAATTAGCTTTCTAAGATATTGAAATCTTGAGTACAATGACGACACTTCAACATATTCTATCAATGATCCCCATATTCCGTCAGCCATGCAGTGGCGTCGTCAGGAGAGATGCCCTAGCACATATAGGTTGAGCTAGATTAGATTAGATCATATATCCAGATTCTATACGGTCCTATACATGGATAGTTGTAGAGTCTAATCACCCATCTGGTTTGAGTTAATTTTTGCTGATCAATTGTTAGTTAGGTGTGCACAGGTAGAGCCTAATTGCCCCAAATTTCAATTATTTTTGGCTAATTAATTATCAGACGAAATAAGTTTTTTTAGGGTGTACCCAAGCAAACTTCCTAAGAATGTGTGGTCGAAAGTTAACTCTTAATGATTTGGAAGTGAAAGTAGACACGTATATACACAAATACATACACATAAATAGCCATGATAGGGCCTAATACGTTTGGTTGAGGTTGCCTTTGATCACTAGGTAAACCAATAATATATAGTGTACATGTTATAAAAAGCAATCTCACATCCAAAGTTGGAGTCCTAATCCATCCAACCACGGGACAATGGGATGACGGATTGGTTAACCAAACCTTTTCTAAATTTATAGTTATCGTATCCTTGTAATCCCACTACCTACATATGATATGGATGATTTTGTTGCATGGAGTTTAACTAAGAATGATATGTTCTATGTGTAAGTGCATCTAGTGCCCCTTAGTGATTTTGGTGTATTGAAGACTTATAGGTTAGGGGACTAATGTGTTTGTAAGTGTACATAGGTTCTATAAGTCTATGAGGAGTTTGATATTTACGATGAAAGTCGACCCCTAAAAATGAATGTCTTCAGTTGAAGACTTTGAAAATGAGGAAATTGGTGTGACCTTGAAGACTTTGATATTGATGCGAGGATTATGAAGCGTGAAGACTTTTGTTTTCGTAGTTTCATTTTCTCTTTCTTGAGTCATAGGAAACACCGTACTGTTAAAGGGGGTTGAGGTAAAACTAAGGAAAAGTTTCCAAGTGATGCTCATCTCAAAGCCTACACATATCCAATCCTTTCGAGTGAAGCCATTGGAAATCTCATACAGTTCAGTTAATTTCTTCAATGACAGAGATGAAGATCTTCTGTTCTCTGAGGAATTTGTTTTGACTGAGGAGTTAGGATTTCGCCAGTGCGGATTGCCTACAAGTGAGGAACATGATAGCCCTGAGGTATTTGAGAGCTCAAATTTCCGACCGTTGCTGTGCTACGGGCCAGCTGTCCCAAATAGCTTATCCACCTAACAGTCATATCATTGAAGGGCATTTATGTCTTATCATGTCGGGCTGCTCCCCGGCTATAAATAGCCGCCCCCTACAACCACTAGCTGGCTTGGCTGCTCTGAGAGAAACTGACACTTGTCATTTAGAGCATCCCATCCTCCGAGGACTTTGAGAGAAAATCATCAGTGAGGAAAAACCCAAACCCAACACCTAAAACCCAAAGTGATTGAGCATCACTGAAGAGATTGTTCCTGTGTGGAACTGACGCTTGTTACCTTTGAGGACTGTGCATCCTCCAGACGGTTAGGCGTCATGGTTTAGAGCATCCAAGAGGAATTGTGGATCGCCGGGTGACCAAGTCTGTGAAGGTTTGGAAGTCACCTGTGAAGACTTACCACGAGTGATTGGGCAAGGTCTGTGTGACCTTAGCTCAAGGAGAATACGGTGAGGACTATGTGTTCGGGACTGTGTGTCCTCAGGTTTAAATACCTAGCCGCTCCAACCAGACGTACAACTGTCACAGCAGTTGGAACTGGTCTACCAAATCATTGTCTTCACCGAGCTACTGGTTCTATTTCCTCAACCCTTTCGTTTCCTCATTCATGTGTTGATGAACTTGATTGTTACTGTTTGAAGACTTTGACTGAAGACTTTCTCAATTTCCTCAATCCTATTTCTTCAGTCGTCTTGTCTTCTGCCAGCTTATCCTGTTACATGCTACCTGTGCTCTGTGTATGTTTCATTTCATCATGATGACTATGTTTCTGTCTTGTTATGCATGCACCTGAGTACTTATTCCGCTGCTTGTAGTTCATCGCTTAGAAAATTCCTCAAGTTGAATTTCCTCAGTGACGAATTCATAAAAATCGCCTATTCACCCCCCTCTAGTCGATATAATGCACTTTCAATTGGTATTAGAGCAAGGTACTCCCTTGTTCTGTGTGATTTTGGTTTAACCACATGGAGTTTTAGTTATGTCGACTGCAGGCATGATCAAGGTCTCGGCTGGGTGTCCTACCTTCGATGGGACGGACTACCCCTACTGGAAGAACAAGATGCATATGCATCTTGAGGCAATTGACAACGATCTCTGGTACGTTGTGGAAAATGGCGTTCCCTCTGTGTCGGTGTACTAAATATTGGGCCTTTAGTACCCCATACTTGTGCACGGGCGGTTGTAGCCATACCTGCGGCAAGGCTTGTCGGGAGAACAGCTGAAGATCGATCCAAGATTATCAAGAGACATCCACGCCAAGGAGCAGAAGATAAGGAGGACTGAAGACCAAGGGCTCGGCTCCTGGCAAAATCTTGCCGGGGTAGCCCGCCAAGCCCGGCAAGATTCGCACCCGACAAGGTTCCGCCACTGTGCTACCGCTCCAGTACAGTGACCAGCCTGGCATCCTGGCCCCACTTCTGGATGCGTGGCGGGGCACTAGTGGGGGCGAGTTTAAGCGGTGCTGATGGGATGGCTCCTTTTTCCATCCCCAAGAAAGTAGAGACACCTAAACGGACACCTCATGGTGCATTAAATGCATTTGTCCAAAACCGTCAGTGGTTAGGTATGATAACCATGTAGCTACTTTACACCTCGCGAATAAGCAGTTCGCCACTGTGGTGACCCCTTTGATCATATAAAAGGAGGCCCAAGGCAACTGCTACAAGGGAGGACGATTTTCAGCCCATTCTGCATGCGTAGCTGCTGCTTGAACTTACTGTTCATCGCAAGCGCTCCAAGAACTGGGACGAATCACTGATAATAAACTAAAGCAGGAGTAGGGTTTTACGCTGATCAGCGGCCCGAACCTGGGTAAAAATCCCCTCGCGTTTATCCTCAGTTCTGCTCTTTGTGCATACCTCTCCCCTTGCCGAACCATAAAGGGGTCCCTCGGATCCCATAGGTGGCGAACGCCGACATCTTTGGCGCGCCAGGTAGGGGGATCGAGGTTGCACGAACCTGATCTGGTGATCAGCGTGTCAGTTTCTTCATCATCTTTGTTATCATGACGCCCAAGAAGAAGGGTGCAGCAGCGGCTGTTCCGTCTACGTCCGTCTTGCCCGTGTCTACTCGGACGGGTGACGGCCCGGATGCAGGAGGTGGAGGTTTAGAGCCTCCACGACGTTCTGGTGATCCAAGCCAGGCGAGCGGTGTCATTCGCAGCGGTGACGGCAACCTGCACACCGCTAGATCCAGAGATGGAACTGTGCTGCCTACAGGCGGCGCAACGAACTCCAGAGATTGGGGGACGCCGTCCAGGGCTCCCGCGCCGGCGCAGGCGTCGCGGCCTTCCCAGGCCGCACGTGGCGAGCAGCGCCGTGACGGCGATGGTTCTGAACGTCCCCATGCAAAGACTTCTGCGCCGATCCCAAGGTGCACAGGCCCAGCGTGCGCACCAAACTGCCGGTGGAGGTGGCGCGCGGTCACGTGGTCGTGACGATGCTCCTTCTAGCATTGTTAGGAGTCAGAGCACCTCACGCACCTCCCAGCTGTCACCGCTGCCTACGCCAGTAGAAGCTTTGGCACGTGCGCAGCTGCTCCTCGATTTTCCTCCTGCTCCGGAGAAGATGGAGGAGTGGCGATCCACTATCCAGAGCCTTGTCGGCTTCGCCAACAAGGACAGACCGCAGCAAGCGGGGCCCTCGCGGCAGCAGTCTATCGTTCCGGCGCGAGCCGGTGGTGAGAAGACCAGAGGCGGTGCTACTACGATGCACTCCCCTCCACGAGAACAACGACGGCCATCACCCCGGTGGACCAAAGGTTGTGATGACGATTCCACGGCATTGTCTGATCCGCGGATGCGCCACGATCAGCGTCAAGTTCTTCGGGAACGGAGCAAAGAAGACGCTCGAACTACCATCGAGCGCCGACGGGAGGCGCGTTATCAGTCTGATAAACGTGCAAGGCCTACTGTCGACAAGCCTGCGCCAGGGGACGCAGGCAACTTGCCTTACGAGGTAGGTTGCCCGGCGTTTACCCATGAGCTGCGGCGAGTCCAGCGGCCCAACTCCCGAACATTCAAACCAGAGGTCCCGGAGAAATATGACGGCAAGACTCATCCCTCGGAGTTCCTGAGCATCTACACCATTGCGGTGCAGGCTGCCGGAGGCCGAGACGACAAGATACTTGCCAACTACTTCTCGTTGGTGCTCAAACCCAATGCCAGGTCATGGTTGATGCATCTGCCGGAGAATTCCATTTCTTCCTGGTCAGATCTGTGCCATCAGTTTGTTAGCGCCTTTGTTGGAGGCCACCAAGCTCCTGGCCAAGAAAGTGATTTGCATCTCCTCCCTCAAAAGGAGGGCGAGCCCCTGCGCAAGTTTATCCAGAGGTTTAGCCGAGTGCAATACAATATTCCAGACGTTCATCCTGCCGCTGTTGTTAGCACGTTTCATCAGAACGTGCGTAACCGCAAGATGCGCGAAGAGCTGGCGATGAACAAGGTCAGGACTATTGCCGAGCTTTATGCTTTGGCAGATAAATGCGCTCGAGCTGAAGAAGGGAGGAAACTCCCCGGCGAGAATGTTGGCGCAGGGGGCGAATCCGAAGATGAAGATGTTGCCACCCCTTCGAAGAGAGGCCGGCGGCGGAACAAGAAGCGTAAAGGCAAAGCCGTGCTTGCTGTCGAGGGATCCGGCAACCCCGGCACCGCCAAGAAGGCCAAGGTTGATGACCCAGGCAAGGGAGTTGCCAGGTGCGCTTCCTGTCAGGCCTTGGCGGCTACCGACAAGCCGGAAGGCTCCGGCAACCAGTATTGCAAGATCCATCGCACCAAGGGCCATGATCTCCAAAACTGTCGGCAAGTTGAGCAACTTGTCGAGAAGCAGAGAGCTGAGTATGAAAGACGAGATAAGGAGAAGGCCTAGGATGGTGCTGAGGGATCTGGCAAGAAGCGTGGTGGCCGAGGAGGCCGCCGCGGCAAGGCTAAGCAACAGAAGGAGAGGCCCGCCCGAGACCGCGACAAGGACGAGGGAGGCGATGATGATGATGAAGACGACGAATCTAGCGAGCACGAGTTTCAGGAAGCCACAGAGGCCATGTGTATCGACGGGGGCGCCTCGTTGCATTCTTCTCACCGCCGGCTTAAACAGTGGGTGCGTGAGGTTAATGCAACAGAGCCGTCGCCTGAAGCACAGAAACCTTTGAAATGGTCCCACATGCCTATCATTTTTTACGCCGAGGATCACCCTGATCGCACAACTGCGGTCGGGTGCTTGCCTTTGTTGGTCTCACCAACAATCCGCAACCTCAAGGTGACGAAAATGCTAGTTGACGGTGGGGCCAGGCTGAACTTAATCTCGCCGGATGTGCTCAAGAAGCTGCAAATTCCTGATGAAGATCTCGAGGAAACGGGCACGTTTCAAGGGATCAACCCAGTAAGGACCCAGCCAAAGGGCAAGATCACGCTACCGGTGACATTTGGTAGCGAGCTCAATTTCAGAACAGAGAAAGTAGTGTTCGATGTCGCCAAGATCCCTATGACATATAATGGGATCCTTGGCCGCCCAGCGCTTGCCAAGTTTATGGCGGCATCACACTATGCGTACAATGTGTTGAAGATGCCTGGACAGATTGGTGTCATCACTGTTCATTCCGACAAAAAGGATGCACTGATCTGTACCGACCAACTCTACCAGGAGGCAGCCACAGCACCTGCCGTCAAGGCATCTGTTCCTGTCGCTGGAACTCCCGGAGGGAAGGGGAAGAAGACTGGCAAGATCTCTGGCGCAAACTCCGGCAAGCGCACCTCTTCGGAGTGTTGCGCTCCCGTTGAGGACGCACCAGAGAGTTCCACCGGCAAGAACAAGAAATCCAAGGCTGCTCCACCAGAGACCAAGAAGGTGCCAGTCAGGGAGGACGGAACGGGAGGAACTTTCACCATAAGTTCCACCCTAGATGACAAATAGGAAAGCGCGCTCGTTGCTTTCCTGCGGGCGAATGTCGATGTGTTTGCTTGGCAACCATCTGACATCCCCGGTGTTCCCAGGAAAGTAATTGAGCACCACCTTGCTGTCTGTCCTCACACGCGGCCCGTAAAGCAGAGGGTGAGAAAGCAGGCCTTGGAGCGGCAAGAATTTATTGCCGAAGAAATCAGGAAGTTGGAAGCGGCAGGTTTGGTCAGAGGGGTGCTTCACCCAACCTGGTTGGCCAATCCGGTCGTGGTGTGCAAGGCGAATGGGAAATGGAGGCTGTGTATTGATTATACAGACATCAATAAAGCCTGTCCAAAAGATCCTTTCCCCTTGCCGCGCATCGACCAGATTGTGGACTCCACTGCTGGTTGTGACCTACTGTCGTTCCTTGATGCCTATTCGGGGTATCATCAGATCTTCATGGCAAAAGAAGATGAAGAAAAGACCGCATTTATCACCCCATGTGGTACGTATTATTTTATACGAATGCCTTTTGGGTTGAAGAGTGCTGGTTCTACATTTGCGAGAGCGGTCCAAATTGGTTTTGAGCCTCAGCTACATAGAAATATGGAAGCATACATGGATGACATAGTGGTCAAAACCAAGGATAAAGCGATGCTCATACAAAACTTAGAAGAAACATTTACAAATCTGCGCAAGATCAATTTAAAGCTCAATCCCGAGAAATGTGTGTTTGGCGTCCCTTCCGGCAAGCTTCTCGGGTTCTTTGTATCTCAGCGTGGGATCGAAGCGAACCCCGACAAGATCAAAGCCATTGAGCAGATTCAAGCGCCAAGACGCGTCAAGGATGTGCGTCGTCTTGCCGGCTGCATTGCTGCCTTGAGCAGGTTTATCTCCAAATCTGCTGAGTGCGCCCTGCCCTTTTTCAAAATTTTGAAGAAGGCAGGTCCAATGAGATGGACTCCGGAAGCGGGGGCAGCGCTGCAAGATTTGAAGAGGTACCTCTCCTCTCCGCCGACACTAGTCGCACCTAAGCCACAAGAGCCGTTGCTGCTGTATCTAGCGGCAACGAATCAAGTGGTTAGCACTGCGTTGGTGGCGCAGAGAGAAGTTGACGAGGAAGCAACGACAGCGGCAGGGCTGTCAATTAACGCGCCGGGATCTTCCCCGGCAAAGTCTGGTGCCGACAAGACAAGATCTGCGCAGTCATAGGAACCAATACAGAAGAAGAAGATGGTGCAGCGCCCAGTTTATTTTGTCAGCTCCCTTTTACAAGGAGCCAGGTCAAGATACTCTGGTGTGCAGAAATTGCTCTTCGGCCTTCTCATGAGATTACCGTCGTCACTCGCTTCCCGTTGCAGCGGATTTTGCAAAATCCAAAGGCAACCGGCAGGATTGTAGAGTGGGCATTGGAGTTGTCGAGCTTTGGCCTCAAGTTTGAAAGTACCTCAACAATTCAAAGCAGGGCCTTGGCAGAATTCATTGCAGAATGGACCCCAACGCCAGACGAGGAGATTCAAGAGACGACTCTTCCCGGCAAGGAAACAGATCAAGAATGGGTTATGTATTTTGATGGTGCTTTTACGCTGCAAGGCGCCGGGGCTGGTGTGCTGCTTGTCGCACCCACCGGAGAGCACCTCAAGTATGTAATTCAGATGCATTTTCCTCTGGATAGTTCAACAAACAACACTGCGGAATACGAAGGCCTGCTTGCCGGTCTCAGGATCGCGGCGGACCTTGGTATCAAGAAACTCATCATCAGAAGTGATTCGCAGCTTGTTGTCAGGCAAGTTAACAAAGATTATCAGAGTCCATTGATACAAGCTTATGTGGATGAAGTGAGAAAAATGGAAGAGCGCTTTGACGGTCTGCATACAAAGCACATTCCTCGTGCTGAGAACAGTATTGCCGATGATCTGTCAAAACGCGCCGCCCTTAAGTTGCCTGTGGAACCAGGAACTTTTGTGCTCCATTTGACTCAGCCATCTATAGTGCCATCAATAGGGCAAGCAAAGAGAAGGAACTTGAATTCTGGTCACTACTTTCCGGCAGAGCGCCAGGGAGCCGCCGGCAAGAAGGTTGCCGGAGTCAGCGGCAAGCCTGCCGGGGAACAACAGGCTCCAGCAGGGGCTCAGGCCCTTGCCGTCGAGACAAACGTTCCCCCGGCAGAAGAAATGCCTTTAGTCCTAGTTGTCGAGCCCCAGGCTCCAGCTTGGGCACAACCCATTGTCCATTTCCTTCAGACAGGAGAACTCCCTGAGGAGCAGGAAGAAGCGGAAAAAGTAGCCCGTCGGTCCAGTATGTACCAGTTCGTCGATGGCGTTTTGTACAGAAAAAGGCTGAACGGTGTGAAATTGAAGTGTATTCCTCGAGAAGATGGACTGGAGCTATTGGCAGAGATACATGGAGACATATGTGGCTCCCACATAGGGTCAAGAGCGCTTGTCGGAAAGGCATTCCAACAAGGTTTCTTTTGGCCCACCGCTCTCCAGGATGCAACTGCACTAGTAACCAAGTGTGAAGCGTGCCAGTTTCATTCAAAGAAATCGCATTAGCCAGCTCAAGCTCTTCAGACAATCCCTCTCTCCTGGCCATTTTCGTCTGGGGGCTCGACATACTGGGCCCTTTTCCCCGTGCTACCGGGGGCTTTAAGTACTTGTACGTTGCAATCGACAAGTTCACAAAGTGGCCGGAGGTGGAAGCGGTGAGGAAAGTGACAGCACAATCAGCCGTCAAGTTCTTTAAAAGGGATAGTTTGCCGTTTCGGTGTGCCCAACAGGATCATCACCGACAACGGCACACATTTCACAAGTCGCACCTTCATGCAATACGTCCAAGACCTTGGCAGCAAAGTTTGTTTTGCCTCTGTTGCTCACCCGAGAAGCAACGGCCAAGCAGAGGGGGCTAATGCTGAAGTGCTGTGCGGTCTCAGGACCAGAACTTTTGACAAGCTGAGAAAGTGCGGAAGACGCTGGATTGATGAGTTGCCGGTGGTTCTTTGGTCAATCAGAATGACACCAAATCGAGCCACTGGCCAGACACCCTTCGCTCTAGTTTACGGAGCGGAAGCAGTTCTCCCCACGGAACTCATATACGGGTCACCTCGAGTGCTCACTTATGATGAGCTTGAGCAAGAGCAACTGCGGCAAGATGACGCTGTGCTCCTTGAGGAGGATCGTCTTCAGGCTGCTGTGCGAGCTGCACGCTACCAGCAAGCTTTGCGCCGCTACCATAGCCGCAAAGTTCATGCCCGAAGTCTTGAGGAAGGCGACCTTGTTCTTCGGCAGATTCAGTCCGCCAAGAATTCAAACAAGTTGACGCCGAAGTGGGAAGGCCCTTATCGGGTAGTACGAGTCACCAGGCCCGGCGCTGTCCGCCTGGAGACCGAGGATGGCGTTCCAGTGAGCAACTCCTAGAATATCAAACATCTTCGCAAGTTTTACCCATAAGGCGCGGTTGCCGGGGGCCCCCGGCAACCTCCTTTTGTACAAGTCTTGCCGGCAAGGCATTTAATCCTTTGTACAAAGCCAGGCGCAGACCCTGTGCACAGTTGAATAAGCTTAAGTGTTGTGCATTTCTTGTTGATTTCCATGTTTATATATATGCAGGTTTATCTGAGATATTGTATGACACTTGTCCCCAGTAAGACTAACGAACCGCCAAGGTTCCATATCTTTATTTTCTCTTCTTTCTTTTTCTCAAAGGATAGAAGGTTCCCTCGCGTGCAAGTTTGCCGGGGGGGAGAGGAAGGTATGGATACCAATGGACGATGTTCAGAATTTCAGAATTGGTTTCTTGCCGGAAGAAATACAGCGACAGAAAGCTAAGTTCGAAATCTTTGAGCAAGTTTTTCAATTTTTACTACTAGGCTATTTCCTTTGGACGATTTCGGCCCTTGTGTGGAAACCCTGCACGCGAAGGAACCCTTGTCATAATTGGCTGCACCCTTGTTCTGTTTCGAGTCCGCTCGACAGTATAAGTGGCTGCGCCGAGAGTGCCAAGGTGTCTTGCCGGCTGCTGCACCTCCAGAAGGCTGCTGAAGTCCCGCACCCAGCGCTCGCGGCAGGTTGCGTGCCGACAAGTTTCCAATAAGCATAGGGTGTAACCATGAGGAAAGGAATCGAACAAGGGGAATGTCATGCATATATTCAATTATAGCAAGTCATATTACATCAATAGTTGCCGTGGTTCTAATCTAAGACTAAATTGTCTTTTACATGGAATGGTGGCAGCAAGAAAAGGCGAAACAGCTAGTCCCTGCGCTGGCCTTCGACCCTCTTGATAGAATCCACCTTATCAAGGATGGGCGCAACAAGCTTTTCAAGGGCCTGGAGATCTGCATCCTTTGGCAAGTGGTCAAGCACGTTGGTGAGATCGATGCTGGGGTTCTTATGCACCACCTTGATGAGCACCTTGTGGAGGACGGCCCAACAAAGTTTGCGGGATTCGTTGGCCAGCTGGGTCGCTCAGTTGGACTGGAGCAACTTCAGAGCATCAATGATGCTTTCGAAGAACATGGTCAACCTGGCGCTCGGGGATATTCTTTCTTCAGAAGAATACCTGAAGTTTTGCAGGCCCTCCCGGCCCATGGTTGACAGCTGTGCTGTGAGCTTCTCCGCAGTGTCAACAAGGCGTTCAGTCCAGATTTGCACGCCCTTCTTGTAGTCAACTTGGGCGGCGGCAGCGCTCTTGAGCAGGTTCCTCTCTTTCTGGAGATCTTTGCTCAGGGCCTTCTCGCGGGCTTTGCCGTCCTTGAGAGACTTCTCCAATGTGGTCAGCTTCAGCCTCAGATCGGCAATGGCGTCGTTGGCTGAAGAGAGCTGCTTGGTCTTGTCGGACATAGCAACTTGCATCTCCGCCAGGCTGTGGAGAGTTTTCTCCCTGTCGGCTTTGAGCGTCGAGAGCTCCTTGCTATGCTCCTCAAGGTCCATTTCCAGCTTCTTCACCTTGTCGCTCAGCTCATTCTTGGCAGTTTCTGCGGCCTTGGCGGCATCAATGGCTTCCTTGAGCTTGCTGGCGTGATCTGCAGTTGCAGCTTCGAGCACCTCTTTGTGCGTCTGCACCAGCTCCTGGGTCCATTGCGTGACAAGTTTCTCAATTTCTTCATCTTTGCCGCGGAGTTTGGCGGCAAGTGCCTACTCGCGCGCGATAAGGTCCTCTTCATGAGCGTCAAGCCCAATGCGGTGCTGTGTCAAGAGAGCTTCTTCAGCGGCAACCTTTTGCACAGCTTCCTCTTGCGCCCTCTCCATATCAGATTGCTTCAATTGGAGCTCTGTCCAGCTTTGGCTCACTTCACTACAGGAATCAGCTTCTTTGCCGTCTGCCATGGCAGACGGCAAAGGCATGAATGGCGGTCGGCAAAGCTCTTTGCCGACTGCTAGCTGTCGGCAAACAGTCCGGCTCAATTCCTGCCGGTAAAGGCCTTCTTTGCCGTCTGCTTCAGAGAAGCGGACGACAAAGGTTTATGCCGTCAGCCGTTTGCGGCCAGCAGACGGCAAAGAGCGTAGACGTCAGTGAGGTGAGGTGGGAGCCGTTAGGGGTTAACGGCGTGCTTTGCCGTCAGCCGGCAGACGGCAAAGAGGCTAAGGTCTTTGCCGTCTGCTGGCGGACGGCAAAGAGCCCAAATAGGAGTCACTGGGAAGCTGCCACGTGGCCTTATTTGCCGTCAGCCGGCAGACGGCAAAGAGGCTAAGGTCTTTGCCGTCTGCTGGCGGACGGCAAAGAGCCCAAATAGGAGTCAATGGGAAGCTTGCCACGTGGCCTTATTTGCCGTCTGCTAGCTGTCGGCAAAGGGATTTGAATCTTTGCCGTCTGCCAGCAGAGGCAAAGACCTTAGCCTCTTTGCCGTCTGCCAGCTGACGGCAAAATGCCCAAATAGGCAACCCAGTGTTCCCAGGTTGCACAGGTAGCTGCCACGTGGCCTTCTTTGCCGACTGCTAGCTGTCGGCAAAGCTCTTTGCCGACTGCTAGCAGACGGCAAAGAGCCTATATAACCCCTGTTTTTAATTGAATTCATTCAATTTGACAGAAATTCATAGATATACACAGATAATACATATATACACAACAAGCATATCCAACAATATATTTCCACAAGTCCAACATATATCCATATGACAAGAAGTTTCCAACAACATATCCATAGTGACATACACATCCAAACAAGTTCCAAACATGTTTTCATAAACAAAAGGAAGCACAAGGAGAATATATGAGTCCATCAATGCCAAGCTTCCTCATCTCAAGCAAATCTGCAAATTGGGAAAGATGAAAGTTAGAAGAAGAAGAAGAAGAGAAAAGAAGAAGAAGAAGAAAAGAAGAAGAGGAAAATAAGAAGAAGATTTATATTCTCTTTCTTTCTCTCCTCCCCCTCTTCTTATCTTCTTCTTTTCCAACAAATGTAGTAAAAAAGCCAATTTAGAGCTAAGCTAGGTAAATAGGTCATATTGGAGATAAGCTAAGTTCAATGTATCATATTGGAGCTAACCTACGTAAACTTGGTCATTTTGGAGCTAAGCTAAGTTAATGGATCATATTGAAGCTAACCTAGGTAAACTTGGTCATTTTTGAGCTAACCTACGTAAAAATGTCATTTTTGCTATGCTAGGTAAAAATGCTAAGTGTGTAGGTCAATTTAGAGCTAACTTAGGTAAATAGGTCATTTTGGAGCTAACGCGCGGTAAAATGGATCATATTGTGAGCTAACTTAGGTAAACTTGGTCTTTTTGGAGCTAACGTAGTTAAATGGATCATATTGGGCTAAAACCCCACCCCCCCCCCCACCCCCAAAACAAAACTACAAAACAACAACAAAACCACCAAATACCAAAAACCACAAACAAAAAAAAAAACACAAAAACAAAAAAAAACAAAACACATAAAACACAAAAAAAAAAACAACAAAAAAAAAAAAAATAAAAACTACAAAAAAAAAAAAAAAAACAAAAAAAACAAAAAAAAACAAACAAAAACAACAAAACAAACCAAAAACCGAAACAACAAAAAAAACAAAAAAAACAAAAAAGTGGTAGGTGTTCGGTACAACAAAAAAAAAAAAAAAAAAATAGGGGGGGGGGGGGCGGGAGGCGGGGGGGGGGGCGGGGGGGGGGGGTGGCGGGAGGGGGGGCGTGTGCTTTGGTCTTATGGGGAGGGCAAAATTTGGGGGGTGAGCGGGGCGACTGGGAGGTAATTCATGGACAAACAACAACACCCACAAACCCCAAAACAACAAATACCAAACCACAAAAAAACAAACAAACAACAAATTCAAAACACCAACAACAACTAAGAAAAAAAACATAAATAACCCACCACAAAAATCCACATACCAACACAAACAAAACAAAAACAAAAAACACCAAAAATAAACACAAAAACAAAACAATAAAACAAAAAAAAAAAACCAAAACAAAACAAAACCCAACAAAAAACCCCAAACCATAAACAAAACACAAACAAAAAAAAACAATAAAAAAAAAACAAAAAACAAAACAAAAACAAAAACAAAAAAAAACAAAAAAAAAATTAAACAATAAAAAAAATAAAAAAAAAAAAAAAAAACCCAAACACAAAAAACATAAAAAACAAAAAACAACAAAACACCAACAAAAGAAAAACACCAAAAAAACCCCCTTTTTTTTTTTTTTTTGTTGGTCATTTTGGAGCTAAATGGCTAATTAGGCCATTTTTGACATTACTAAGATTATTGTGTCATTTAGAGGACAAACAAGCTAAGTATATGACATTTATGAGGTTAGCAAGGTTACTATGCCATTACGAATAAAAACAAGTATAAGAGGAGGAAAAGAAAGAAGAAGAAGAAGAATAGAAGAGAAGAAGAAGAATAGAAAGAAGAAGAATAAGAAAAGGAAGAAGAAAGGTTCTTATTATTCTTCTTTCTTATTCTTCGTCTCTTCTTCTTATTCTTATGCTCTTCCTATTCATGTTTTATTCCCTATGCCTTGATTTCTTCATCTTATTATGTAATTTGTGGACTAAATAGGCTAAATTATGTCATAAATGGGCTAATAGGCTAAGCAAGAGGAGGAAAGGAAGGAAAAAGAAAAGAAGAAGAAGAAGAAGAATAATAATAATAAGAAAAAGAATAATAATCAGAAAAGAAGGAAGAATAAGAAAAGAAGAAGAAATGTTCTTCGTTTCCTCCTTTTCGTATTCTTCTTCTCTTCTTCTCTTTCTTCGTATCCTTCTTTTCTTCCTATCCTGATTTTTTATCTTATTATGTCATTTGGGACTAATAGGTAAATTATGTCATTAAATGGAATAAATGGCTAAAATAAGGGAGGGGGGAAAAGGGGAAGGAAAGAAGAAGATGAAAGAAGAAGAAGGAAGAAAAAGAAGAAGAAGAAGAAGAGAAGAAGAAGAAGAAGAAGAAGAAGAAAGAAGAGAGAGAAGAAGAAGAAGAAGAAAAGAAGAATAAGAAAGAAGAATAAGAAAAGAAGAAGAAGAGTTCTTATTCAAGTTCTTCTTCTTCTGTTCGTATCTTCCTCGTCTCTCTTCTTCTTCTTCTATTCCGATTCCTTATTTTCGTCCTAGTCCTTGATTTCTTCATCTTATTATGTCATTGTGGACCTAAATAGGCTAAATATGTCATAAATGGACTAACTAGGGCTAAATAAGAAGAAAAATACGTATCAGGAGGTGAAGGGACGGTCGGGGCTGCGCCAGCTCCAGACTGAGGTGAAGGGCCGGTCGGGGTTCCACCAAGGCCAGACGGAGAAGCATCGGTTGCTGCTGTCGGGAAGCATTCTACACCAAAGATCATTTCCAATGTCTCGTTAGCATGATGCAACATAAATGTGAATACTAGTAACTAACGACCGTTCAAATCAAACTCACCGTGGTCGCCGGAGCAATCTGGGGCATCGGCGGAGGGGTCTGACCGCTTTTCTCGCACATGCTCTACACATTTGGTTCTCACGAGTTAGTCATATTAGTTAGTAATGGAACAAACATTATGTGCATGATTTGGCTAATATGCAGGAGAAACGTACCACCAAGATGTCGTATAGGGCCCGGTTTTGAGCATCGTTCCGGTTCCTCTCCTCCTCCAACAGCCTGGCCGTCCTCTCCTCCAGCTCCCTCTCCCTCTCCTCCGCCTGCCTTCTTGCCGCCTCCAAAAGCGTCTGCGTGTTTGCTGTCTCTTTCTCAAGAGCAGCCTGCAACACACCACTCCTCGTTAGCATTGTAATCATCGACGGACGCACACACAATGTAATGGATAGGAAAGGTATCCGAGTCTGTATAACTAACCGCCATGGCGAGCTCCGATGGCCGTGCACGAGGCATTATCTCAGGATCAGAGCTACTCTGGCGCTTCTTGATCTGTGTGAGAGTCTTAGGACAACGTATCAGTCCATCACCAATGGCTATCGAGCCATGGGACCTCCCACCACCAGATATCATAACCAGCTCTGTATCAAAAGGATCCTGGCTCGGGTTAAAGTCCTCCCCTTTCCTTGCCTTCCCCTCGTCTCTGTACCTCACGAGCTTGTTGCGGGAGGAGATGTTGGTGAAGGTCTCTGGATGATCTAGGTCAGACTCCGAGAATGCCTTGGCCTTCTTGTACGGGGCACTATGGGCCATGCCATAGAGGTCGAACAGACTTGGCACGGGCTTCTTGTTGTGGTGCGACTGAGAGAGAGGAACAAAATATTAGTCAAGGGCTCAAGCTAGCATGAAGATTGAAATTGCTATGTAAATAAGGTCATTTTGGAGCTAAGTAAGGTTATTATGTCATTTTTGAGGAAAAAAAGCTAAGTTTAGGTCATTTTGGAGGTAACCAAGATTATTATGCCCATTTTGACCAAACTATGCTAATTATGTCATTATTGAGCTATCCAAGGTAGTTATGCCTTTTTTTAGCTAACTAAAGCATATTATGTCATTTTAGAGCTAATTATGTCATAAATGAACGAGCTAAACTAAGTTTAGGTCATTATTGAGCTATCCAAGGTAGTTATGCCATTTTTTAACTAAGTAAGCATTATTGAGCTATCCAAGGAAAAATGCTATCATGTAGAATGAAATTGCATGAATCATGAAGCAAACCACATACCCAGTGACCCCCGTACTCAAACAGGTCGGAGCTCCCTTGATGGTGTGGCACACCAACCATTTGGGCACGCTTATCCTTGGCCCTTTGGTGTTCGACTAGCCATTTGGGAGAGCACCACTCATCCACCAACGCCTCCCAACAGTCCATCCTATCCGCACACCATCTCGGGGGCACCTAAGTTAGTCAAGAGAAATTTCAGTGCTACGCCTACGAATCAAATCAAGAGAACTAAGTTCAAGGCCTTAAGAATAGGTAATTACCAGCATGTACTTCTCCTTAGTCAGAAACTTGCCGCGACACTTCTTCTTCGCCCTCCTAATACCCTTCGAGGCGTAGTAGTCTCGAACGGCCTGCAGCCGAGCCTCGTGCCGTAAGTTCTTAAGTAGGCGCTTGCACTCGACTTCGACAACCGAAGCCGCAGCCTCCTGCTCTCCATCTGAAATCCTGTAGAAGGTCTGCAGTCAAACAAGACAACGCTGATTAGTAAAATCACTACGTACTGTTGATCTTTAATTCTGTAAAGGAGAAATTACCCAGAACCGACGGAACACAATGTCGGCCACCGTCTCGCACTCGACACCGGCGACCATCTCCCCCGGCGGGGCCGGGGCAGCCTCGTACAGCTCCCAGCTAAGTGCTAGCTGTGGAACCTGACCCTCACCAGGCAACGTGACCCACCCAGGGAAGTGCTGCCGGCAAAGCACACCAAGGACCTGGTTGGGCCTGCGGACACCACGGGGGTGTACCCAGCCCCTGCAGTATGTCAAGGCCAATGCATTAGATATTAATTTGAAGAAACATGAAGGCAAAAGGTTAAAAAAGAGTAAATTCACTTACTTCAACCCATTAGGCTGTATCAACCACCTCTGGTCGGGGGTCGTCAGCACGGGCGGGAGCTTTGTACCGCCACGCTGGTAGACCTTCTTGCCCTTGTCAACCATCTCGCCCTCGCTGTAGCTATCATCAGAGAAGGTGTCCTCGCTATCATCAGTAGGGCCACTAGCATCTGGAGTCTCGTGCGAAGAAGACTCCGGGACTGGAGTCTTCTGGGACGAAGACTCTGGGACCGGACTCACGTGGGGCGAAGGAGAGGCGCCCAGAGTCTGGTGGCGCGAAGGATCAGCGACCCCAGTCTGGTGGGGCGAAAGATCCACGACCCGAGTCTGGTGGCGCGAAGGAGAGGCGACCCCAGTCTGGTGGGGCGAAGGATCCGCGACCCGAGTCTGGTGGGCCGAAGAATCGACGACCGGAGGCTCATGGACCGGAGTCCGAGATGGGTCCACGTCAGACGGAGCGATCCTGTGGTCGGGTGAATCAGCTAGGGGTGGCGGCGAGGAAGGCGTAGCAGCCTTCCTACCTCTCCCGCTGCCACGTCCACCTCTAGTAGCCTTCTTCGTCCTCCCCCGACCTCTGCCGGCCGAAGAAGAAGGGCCCGCCGGTGCTGACTGCATACTGTCTAGCAGCGCTCTCCGGAGGGGCTGGGCTGGAATAATGGAAGCACCCCTCCCAGGAGCGCTCGCACGAGGCTCGGAGCGCTCTGGACCCTTGCCCACCATCCTGTCAACACCTGCAATGACAAAAAGTAAACGACATTAGTATAACATAAAAAATTTGAATAACTGACATGAATACTATGTATATAATTTAAGAGTATCATCATCATGAACATAATAAAAAATTGAATACCTGACATTACTAATATTACTCTGAATCGTCTATATATGCTCCGGGATCATTAAATGCATCATCATCATCACTATCAGTGATGAGCTCATCATCATCATTAATAAATGCATCAACATGTGGAAGGCCTCCTTGCCGTAATTGTTCAAGCATTGAAAGGTCATCTGCAGCAGTAACTTCTTCTTGTTCCGGCTCTTCTTGTTCCGGCTCAGGGGTGAAGTCGGATTCACTATCGCTGTCTACTTCAATGTTCAGGGGTACAGTTGAGCGGTTCTTGAAATGTTTTTTGGAAAGACGTGTTTCTTGGAAGAATTCTCCTTCGTCATATGTGTCTTGGTCATAATCCTCTTCATTGGGGGGAGGTGGTCTAACACGTGGCGGCACTTCATAAACGACATCCCAACCACTGAGATTTGAATCACTTTGACAGGCCCACGGTAGATAGAAAACTTGGGTTGCCTGTTGAGCCGTAATATAGACATCGGGAACATCCAAATGGGTGCTTTGTTTGATTTCGACTAGCCCTATATGTTCATGAGTCCTTCTAGTATCCTTCGGCTGGAACCAATAACATCTGAAGACTACGACGTTTGGTGGGTTTTCACCATAGAGTTGAAGTTCATAAATTGCTTCAACTCTTCCATAATACTCAATACCTCCTTCGCCGATAGCAGAGACACAACAATTTGTAGACTTTCGGTCGGCCATAGATAGCTCTTTGCCATAGGTACGAAAGCGATACCCGTTGATGTCGTATTTGTCAAATGAACGGACCTTATAGTCAAAACCATTAGCTACTTGTCTCAATTCGGCATCCATAATCTCTGAATTAGCCTACAAGTTTAATACGAAAGGATTGTTGCATTAGTCGCAAATTAGCCAAAGAAATGAAATGGTCTAATGGAAATTACCGTTTGTTTGAACCAAGAGATGAAACCGGGATAGGCGCCTCCTTGCTTTGCGAGAAGCTCATACTCTTCGATGGAATCCTTTTGTATCACTGCACCATACGAGAATATGGCGACGTATCGACTGCATCAAATATCCCGGAATAAGAGCAGTTCAAAGGAATTAGAAATTGCGAAACAATGTACGGAGATCTTACTCGATGTACGGCCGCACTTCTGTTAGGTTGTTGAAGAGATACAGCGAAATGGTCCGCCATTCTTCAACACCCAACGGTACTGGTTTCCAACCACTGGCTGGTGCGAGATCCCCTTTGAATAAGCATGTCTTGTGAGTCCAGGCGTGTTCCTTATTATACCCCTTGAAATACCCTGGACGCACTGGATCTGGCTCGAGAGCGTTTAACTGATCTAGGGTTTGTTGGCCTGTCAACGCAGGTGGTGCAGAGTGTTTGACAACTCTACCTTTCATGAAGTTCTTCTTGTCTTTCCTGAACTTATGGTGAGGATCCAGAAACGGTCTATGCAAGTCAAAGCAACTATACTTGTGCCCTGCGGTCAGCCAACGAAACTCAAGAGCTCCCTTGCATGTGGGGCACGGGAACCTTCCATGCACACACCAGCCAACGAATAGCGCATACGCCGGCAAGTCATGCGTCGAGTACATGTACCAGGCACGCATTATGAAGTTCTGTTTGCTAAAGGCGTCGTATGTCTTGAACCCATTATCCCAAGCTTCTTGCAATTCGTCCTTAAGCGGCTGCATGTACACATTCATATTCTTCCCCGGATAGTTGGGCCCTGTAATTATCAACGTCAGGAAAATTGTTCTTTCTTTTTGCAAATCTGTCCGGGGGGTGGGGGGGGAGATTGAGTGGAATGACAAACACGGGCCAACAACTGTATTGGGTTGCCGTCTGACCATACACCCTGAACCCATCCGTGCTGACGCGCACTCGAATGCCATTGGATCCCCGTTTTTTCCTTATGTAATGCATCGAAGCGCTTCCACGCTTCCCCAGCCGATGTGTGCACCATCATCACATCCCCATCTGCATCACGTCGGTTCTTTTGCCGTTTTGTGCATGTCATATGTCTGGGCCGTCTCTTTGACCATGAAAAGAACGTTGAAGTCTTGGTACGATTGGCAAATACCAAAGAAATTAACGGGTATTTTGGTCTGCGTCTTCTCACCCATACCATTGTCTACCACAACATACCTGATGACTCGCAAATGGGACAATAGTTCAAGTCCTCATACTGGTGCCTAAATAAGACACATCCTTTCTCACAGGCATGTATCTTCTCATAGGGCATCTTAAAGAGCCGGAGATTTTTGTCCGGACTGGTACATGGTTGTAGGTAGCACATGGCCTTTGGGTAGAATCGTCCGAATAACTTCTCATCAGCGTCGTAGCATTTCTCTACCCAAGTTGAACTGAGCCGTTCAAAGCCATGATTTGTGAGATGGCATCCAGCTGACAAAGCTCAGTGTGCTCGTGGTAGAGGACGTTTGAGGACTCCAACATTTCAGTGAAGGCCTTTGCAGATTCCTCCATCTCTCGTCCGAGTCCCGAGCATCGTCAAAGTCTTAACCATGTCTTCCATCCCGGTACCATTCTCGTCGGTGCGACGACGAACCCCTCATGTCTGGCACGTTGGGCACGACTCACCATGAAATGTCCAGACCGTGTACAGGCGTAAAACCAAACTTCTGCAGGTGTTTACTCATTTCAAGCTCGCCTCCTATTAAAGTTGTCGCACGCGACCACAGGGGCACCACTTAATCTCTGGCCATTAGCAAATGCGGCTCTAACAAACTCTTTGGTTTTGTTAACCATTCACCGTCCAAACTTTCTGACTAGTGTAACCGGTGTACATCCACGCACATCACTCATATTGACTTCCTCTAGACAGACAATAAATATATTACATCATTAAGCAAACCATATCCATTAGTTAATGGAGTTTGTCAGTTCTCTTACGTCCATGCAACCTACATGCTAATAGGTAAAGATAGGTCCTAATCCCCCCCAGTATGTGTAGAGAGTTCGTTTTCCCATGCTCTGCTCCGGATCCGACCGCAAATTTCGGCACACCTCCCCGCTGTTCCCCCTATCACGTCTCGGCAATACAGAGAGAGATGTGTACCCGAGAACAACAGGAGGCACTGACGAAATTCTGCATCGGATCCGGGCAGAGCATATAGGAAAACGAACCCAATCTACAATACTCGGGCTGCCCATGGATAACGTTGGACAATTCGAAAGAATCACGATTATAAATATGCAAATGCATGCATATTTATAGATTGTAACCTTTCGAACGGGAGACTCATGTGGTTACGCATACTGATACGGACACCTATAGCTAGCTAGTTTCATTGGCAACAAGACCGGAATAGAGCAAATGTAGGGGGGAGAGGAGATGTCATTTGTGCTCACCAAGGAAAGCAGGGCGGAGCTCGTCGAACGCACGGGGAGGTCGTCAAACACCACAACCTTCCAGCGACGAAACCACTCCACATTTTAAATCCACCTGATTAACACAATATATATATGATGTTTTGCATAACAAAATCGAAAAATATACGACCTAACTCATAATTCACAAATATATGACCCCGTCGGGGTCGGGGTCGGGGCAGGGTCGGGGTGTGGTGTCAGGGTTGTAGGTGTCGATCGGGATGTCAGGATGTCGTATGTGGGGTCGATCAGGGTGTCATCAGGGTGTCGGGGTCAGGGTCAGGGTGAAATTTCATGAGAGAAGACATAAACATCAAGTGAAACAATTAACATTGTACAAAGTTGAAAACTTGCTACTACGATGAGGTAAAGTTCCTTTGCGAAATCTATAGTCTTGAAAGCGATATATAATAGCATCATCATCAACCTTTGCAAATATTTCTCGCTCAGTAATTATTTGGTCAGTAGCAACAACGATAAGCAGTACTGCAGTAGCAAATACTAACATATAGCAAGCAACAAAAAATGTTCAATCTACAAAATTTTACCAACAACAGCAAGGCAGTAGCAGTCAGTGTAGCACAATCACATGCACATATTATCCGTGTCTGTGTGAGTGAGTCTGTCCATTACCATCCGGCTCTTCAGTGCGGCTGCGGCTGCGGCAGACGGCGTGGCGGACAGGCAGAGTCGCGGAGACCAGGGCAAGGGAGGCCGGAGCCCGAGCAGAGCCGGCGTGCAGAGCAGTAGAGCCGCAGCCCGCAGAGGAGGTCGGAGAGAGGAGAGCGGCGAGCGGGCGGCGTCAGTGGCGGAGGCGCGAGCCGGCGAGCACGGAGGGGGCAGCGGCAGTGGAGAGGGGAGGGGGCGCCGGTGGTGAGAGGGGAGGGGGCCACGGTGGGGGGGGGAGGGGGCGGCGATGGAGGGAGGGAGGGAGGGGGCGGCGGTGGAGGAGGGGGGAGGAGGCGGCGGTGGAGTGGGGAGGGGTGACGCGCGGTGGTAGGAGGGGGGGCGGCGCGGCGGTGGAGAGGGCGCCGGGCGGCCTGTGCGGAGGGCGCTGGCGGCGGCCTGCGTGGGATGTGGCGCGCGGCTTCCCCATGCTGGAGGGGGCGGCGGCGGCGGCGCCTGCGCGAGTGCGGGAGGAGAGGTGGGGAGCGGGAGAAAGAGATGGAGGAGGGCGCGCGCTGGGGGGCCAATTAACCCCCCGCATTGCCGTCTGTTTTTTTTCCTCTTTGCCGTCTGCTGGCGGACGGCAAAGAATTCTTTGTTCCGTCTGCCAGCAGACGGCAAGAATTCTTTGCCGTCCGCCAGCAGACGGCAAAGGTAGACCGTTAGACGGCCACCGCCGTGAAACTGTGGGCCCCTCTTACCTCTTTGCCGTCTGCTGGCAGACGGCAAAGAAGTGGCCCGTGTGACCTACCCAGTGCAGTACCCCCGTGGGGTCCACTTTGGACTTTGCCGTCTGCTGGCGGATGGCAAAGAACTCTTTGCCGTCTGCTGGCGGACGGCAAAGAGCTCGCAGATGGCAAAGACCCTGTTTGCCATCAGCTGGTTCTTTGCCGTCTGCTTTGAGAAGACAGACGGCAAAGAGCCTCTTTGCCATCAGCTGGCAGACGGCAAAGAGCTGGCAGATGGCAAAGACCCAGATTCCAGTAGTGCTTGCTCCCGGCCGGCGGTCAATTCTTGGAAGGCCTCGGCATACCAGATCTGCATTTGCTCGATGCGTTTCTGGAAATCCGCCTCAGCTGCTTCGACAACTACAGCTCTGGCGTTTACCTTCTCCTTTCGAGCACGGTGGAGCGCCTGGAGCTTGCGGAAGTTATCGCCCATGGCCTGGAGGAGTCGATCTTCTTCGGATTTACCGCTGCTGGCGCTTGGTTCATCGACGATCTTGAGCCCGGCAGCGGTGATGACCTCTTCATCAAAAGTTTCTCCCTTGATCGGCACCCCAACGCTTGCCGTCCCCGGTAGGTTGACGAACAAGTTGTCGCCGACCTTGAGATACTTGCTCGACGAGGGGGCTTCGGATGTCGATGGTTGGTCTTCGGCAAGCGTCTCGCCGGTGGTTGGGGGCTCTGTGGCCGGTGTAGAGCCTGGCGCTCCTGCGGCAGGAATGCCGTCAGTACGGTCATCGACCTCCTCGCCGGCCCTCTCGGCAGGTTTCTTGGCGGCCTCCTCGGCAGCAGCCTCGCTGACCTTGATGGTGGCATCTTCGGTGGCCTCGCTAGCAGCAATCCTGTCAGCTTCGGTGGCAGCATCTCTGGCGGTCTCCCCGATGACGACGTCGACATCCATGGGTTCCATCACAGGGAATTCTGAAGGACGAAGGAAGGAAGCAAAATCATATCAAGATCAAAGTTCAGAAAGATAAAGAAAGAACCACAAATGCTCTGAGGCAAGCAGTCACCTGTGTCGAGCTGATGAGGAGTAGCTTCACCCCTCCCGACAACGTTGCTTGCCAGGGAAAGGTTGCCGGTGCCTTTGCTCGCTAGCTCCTCCTCCTCCAAGATGGGCTCGTCGGTGGGGGCTCTTGCCGGAGATGCGCTTGCAGGCTGCACGGTTGGTGGGGCGGCACAACGGGGGCGTTTTCCAACGCCTCCCCTTGTTGCCGTTCTTCTCCTGCAAGCCCGAAAGATGTAAGCGGCAAAGGTAGAAACCTTAGCACCCGCCAGCGGGAAACAAGTAATGAACTCACGCTGGGGGCTGTGCTGGGGCTGCGCCGAGGGCTAAGCTCCGGGCTGATGGAGATAGTCTCTGGCACGCTCGTAGAGCTTGTCGGTAGCTCATCGCCCGTGGAGGTTTTCGCCCTCTTTGCCATCCTTTCCGCCAAAGTTTCTGCCTCCCTGCAGAGACAAGACAAAGCAAGGCGATGAGATCAACTGAATTCAGAATTTGGGAAATAAAGACTGCGACAGGATACTTACTCTTCCTCTTCCCGTTCCGGGCTGAAGCCGGAGATGTCGAAGTCGACCTCCGTTGCAGTGTTCGTATGGGGAGGCGAAGGAGGGGTCCTGGGTCGCTTAGCTGTGGCAGGTGCAGGGGGTTGGTGTGGCTCTGCCGCCTCAGCTTCCGGTGCTGCTGCGTGAGACGCCCCTGCCACCCTAGTGGTTGCCGCAGGTGTGTGTCTTGTACGCTGCGCGGGTTGCTGTAGAACCCCTTGCCGTGGTGCAGCCTTGCCGGCCGCCCCCTTGCCGGGGGCCTCGCTTCTCGAAGCCCGACTTGCCGGGACGCCAGAGGCAGCTTTCCGAAGGATGCGCTTTGCCTTTTTTGGAGCTGGGGGCTGCTCCTGCGGCTGCTCTTCGGCCGCCTCCTCGCCTGATGAGCTCTCAGCGGCTGCGTCGCTCTGTTCCCCGGCAACCTCATCCTCCCCGGCGGGTTTCTCCTCCAACACGACCTCTGCGTCGCTGGTTTCCCATTCTGTGAAGCCGACGTTGCCGGCCTCTGCGGTAAGATTCGCCTCTTCCACTCTAGTGGCAATGTACGCCACTTCCTCGTCAGTGGTGGCGCGGATGAGGTTTGTCTCCTCCTGGACGGGCCTCTCCGACAAGTTGTCGAAAAATTCTTGCGCCTCCTCCGCAGATGGCTCGACCCAGGTCGCATCAAGGCCGTGGGCGTTGAACGCTGGCATTGCAGCAATGATCGACCCCAGGGCGGAGTTGTTGCAGAAGGGAACAATTCTTGCAGGCAATTTGTGCTTGTCTTCACGCTGGAATAGCCGGTGGCGGAGAGCGCCAAGCTGCATGATCGTCAGGTTATTATTCAGTCCGGGGCGCAGCCTCATGATATCTGCCACGTTCTGGAACTCCCAGGCCGGTCTCCCCTTGTTCTGCAGCGGGGCGATGCGCCGGCGAAGAAAATCAGAGCCTATCATCTCGATCGTGAGCCCGATGGCTTTCAAGCGGAGAATCCTGGTCCTGGCGATTGTGAGCTTGTCATCTTGAGCATCAAGATCGCTCCAATCTTCGCCGCGAACCGCGTTTTATCGTCGGGGCGAACAGAAGGGATGGGGGTCTGCTTCCTTGATCCAGCACCACTCAGACCGCCATTCTTCCCACTTTTCACGGTAAACCCCATCCGGATAAATCTCCTTGTTCCATGCCCTTGGGATCCAGGCGATAGAACCGGTGAGGGCTTCCCCTTTTTGGACGCGAGGAATGAAGTAATGGCGGAAGAGGGCGGTGTTGGGAACTACTCCGACAAAGTTTTCGCAAAGATGGGCAAAGGTGGCCATGCAAGTTACGGCATTCGGCGTGAAGTCTAAGAGATGGAAGCCGTATGTATACATGATATCGTTGAAGAAATCAGAGAATGGAGGGCAGAGCCCGTAGTTAATGTAAGCGGCAAAGAAGGGATATCTATCAGGGCCGCTTTTGGAAGAAGAACCTGGGGCCACGCGAGTTGCGGGGTGAGCTTTCGTCTCCCTCGCCCACATGCACTGGTACCGGTTCCTCAAGGCTTCCGCGTCGAGCGTCGGAGCGAAGACGACGTACTTCTTCCGCATCTTCACCAACTCACTCTCCGGGACATCGGCCTTCATCTCCTTGCCCTTGCTCTTGCTAGCCTTGGGCGGCATGGTGGTTGCGAAGGCGGATGTCGAGGATGGAGCGGGTGTGGAGGCGATGAGCAGATGAGGAGAAGTTCTGCTCTGGGCTCGGGAGAGAGAGGGCAATGGCGGATTTCAGATTGGAAAGAAGAGGGGGTGAAAGGGCAGCGCCTTTGTGGATTCCTTTTTATGGGGAAGGAGCGAGGCCGCCTCTTTTACTGCCCAATGTGAACACACCTATACGAGCGCGCTGCGGCCGTGGCCGTTCAGCGCACGCTTCCCACGTCGCACATTCAACGCGCGTAGTGGGGAAGCGCAGTAAGCGGAATGATTACAAGCAGTTAATCCCTGCCACGCGTGCCCGTGCACTGTTTGGGCCTAACCCAACAATGCCTCGCACCCGTGTGTGGCCTAGGCCCAGGGGCTCCTGTCGGTGTACTAAATATTGAGCCTTTAGTACCCCATACTTGTGCACGGGCGGTTGTAGCCATACCTGCGGCAAGGCTTGTCGGGAGAACAGCTGAAGATCGATCCAAGATTATCAAGAGACATCCACGCCAAGGACCAGAAGATAAGGAGGACTGAAGACCAAGGGCTCGGCTCCCGGCAAAATCTTGCCGGGGTAGCCCGGCAAGATTCGCACCCGACAAGGTTCCGCCACTGTGCTACCGCTCCAGTACAGTGACCAGCCTGGCATCCTGGCCCCACTTCTGGATGCGTGGTGGGGCACTAGTGGGGGCGAGTTTAAGCGGTGCTGATGGGATGGCTCCTTTTTCCATCCCCAAGAAAGTAGAGACACCTCACGGTGCATTAAATGCATTTGTCCAAAATCGTCAGTGGTTAGGTATGATAACCATGTAGCTACTTTACACCTCGCGAATAAGTAGTTCGCCACTGTGGTGACCCCTTTGATCATATAAAAGGAGGCCCAAGGCAACTGCTACAGGGGAGGACGATTTTCAGCCCATTCTGCATGCGTAGCTGCTGCTTGAACTTACTGTTCATCGCAAGCGCTCCAAGAACTGGGACGAATCACTGATAATAAACTAAAGCAGGAGTAGGGTTTTACGCTGATTAGCGGCCCGAACCTGGGTAAAAATCCCCTCGCGTTGATCCTCAGTTCTGCTCTTTGTGCATACCTCTCCCCTTGCCGAACCATAAATGGGTCCCTCGGATCCCATAGGTGTCGAACGCCGACACTCTGTCACTCCTTCCGTGAATGCTGCTGATGTGAAGAGATTCAAGCAACTCGACTGTCAAGCAAAGAATATCATATGTGGCCATCTGAGCAAAGGACAGTACGGCAGAGTGAGTGCTTTGGAGTCTGCAAAGCTTATTTGGGACAGGCTGTCCAAGGTCAACGAGGGAATCTCAACCCAACGTGATTCTCGAGTTGACGTTCTTCGCAATCTCTTCAACCGCTTCAAAAGACTCGACAATGAGAATGTCCAACAAACCTTTGATCGCCTCACTGACATCTCAAACGAGTTTCAAGCACTTGGTGCCACTGACATCACCGACCATGAGGTGGTGAAGAAATTGCTGAGATCACTTGATTCCTCATTCGATACATTGGCACTGATGATTAAAAAATGTGGAGACTACAAGTCACTAGATCCTGCTGATATCCTTGAGAGGCTGAACACTCATGAATTCCAACAAGCTGAGAAGAGAGATCTCTACGGGCCAAGCTATGGAAGATCATGCGCTCTGAAGGCCAAGGCAGTTTCCTCATCTGAAGGGGAAGATTCTGATAGCAACCTTGGTGACCCTGAAGAACTAAGTCAGGAGCTAGCAATGCTCGTGAAGAAATTCCAGAAGTTCTCAAGGCGTGGTCGTTTTGGAAAATCTTCAAGAAGTGATGACATGAAGTCAGATTCCTCATCCCGAGATTACAAGAAGAGGACTTGCCACAAATGCAAGAAACTTGGTCACTAAATGACTGATTGTCCTCAGTGGGCAAAGGAATCAAAGAAGAAGAAATACAAGGATGATATTTCAGATGACTCGAAGAAAAAGAAGAAATCCTCAAAGTCCTCATCGTCAAAATCTTCAAAGACTTCATCTCACAAGAAGGGCAGTTCCAAAAAGGCTCGGGCATTCATTGGCAAGGAAATGGACTCTGAAGCTGAATCTAAAGAAAATGAGGAAGAGGAGGCATCTGAGGAGTCAGACTCTGGTGTGGCGAGCCTAGCTCTCGCTACTGCTTTCGTCAGCAAGTCCATCTTCAACACTGAGGAAAATGGCTTCCCCAACACTGTTGATGTCGGAGTAAATGACCACGGGTAGCCTCATCAGCTCCCCTTGGTATTTCAAGACATCGGGGCAGGCTGCGCCCCTCAAACATCAACAACAAAGGACCGCCTTCTTGGGGCCGGCTAGTCCAAGCAGCCGGTTGTCAGGAGGCGGTGGAGTCCAGGAGACGGCCGTGAAGCGGGCCGACCCCTAGCAGGCGGCTTCTAGGGAAGCCGGGTCCTGGCGGGCGGCCCCTCGCGCCCTCAAAGTTAGCACCCACATAAACACGACGAGACAGGGCGTGGCTACAGTACAAGCCTGCCACCCTCGAATCCAGGGCAGAACATGGCCACAGTGCAGCGTACCAAGCGGACATCCCACGCCCGACGCGGCACTGTTGCCATGCTGCTCATGACGTCACCCATGGCAGGGGAAGCCATGCTCCCACGACGGGCTGTCGGTACGGCCCGCAGGCAGCGGGGCCTACCGGTCCATGAGAGGCCAGAAGGCGGCGAGCCCTGACCAGTCGGCTCAGGGGGAGGTCGGCTCCTGGCAGGCGGCCCTCCCCCTTCCTTGAAATTTGTGCGCCATTAACCAGAAGAGACGGGAGGTGGCTACAGCGAAACGCCCGCCGGGCGGCGGGACTGTAGCCACGCTCTCCCCGACCAAGCATGCATCATCAGTGGCACAGTTATAGTGCTACGCAGCCAACAGGACCCGCAAGCGGCGGGCCTGGCTTGTCGGCCGAGTACGAAACAGCCAGGGGGACCCACCAGGCGGCGGGCCCCTGAAGTCGGCGGAGAAGCCGGCGACCAGAGACACTGACGGCCGGTCCTACTCCCGGCCGTATCACCATTGTACCTCTGGGGGGTAAGCCTATATAAACCCCCCGGGTCACCCCATGCAGGAGGTTTGGGACCTTGGTGGAGAGGAGAAAGCCTTCTGAGTTCAGCACTCACACACACACATAGGGAGAGGAGTAGAGCTAGCCTTGCCCTCCTTCCTCCTCTAGCAAAACAGCTCAAGGAGCAAGTTTGTAGCTACTTGTTGAGGTAGTGATCATGCGGAGACCCCGCAGAGCAGGACTAGGGGTGTTATCTCCTGGGAGAGCCCCGAACCTGGGTAAGATTCGCAGGCATATGCGGTCTCGCTCATCCCCGCTTCCAGAGCCCGGCGACGTACTTTTGTCCCCATCCATGATAAGCCACCCTTTGGCATATGTCGCACGATACCCCCGACATTTGGCGCCCACCGTGGGGCTAGGTGCACCGTCGTCCGGAAACACGTTCTGGATGGGAACCCTCTTCCTTCCTGGCGAGCGCAGCCAGCCCGGCACGCCTGACGATGTTTGTGCTGACACGCTGTGTGGCACAAAAGTTGCTTGCGCCGCAATCAGCTTCGCTGACCTCATCGACGGGATCTGCCTCTCCGACGAGCCCGCACTCGTCGCGGGCGCGGCCGGCCCCCAAAGTTGCCTCATCGACTCCCTCGGCAAGCTTCACATCGCCAACAAGCCGGTCTCCGACCTGGAGTCCGTTGGCTCCACCGACCCGTCCGACGACATGGTCATCGACGCCGACATCGCGCTTTCTGATGCCTTCCTGGTGACGTGGAGATCTTCAACGACCCGCTCCCTGCTGCAGACAGCAGCGCCAGCACCAGCACCGTCACCGGGGTGCTGGTCGTCAGCCACGACGGAGCCTCCGACTAGGCCAGCCGGGACCCGTTGCAGGCGGCAATGCGGGACCTGTCCGCGCCCGTAGCGCCTAGTGCGAACGGTGAAATGCTGGAGGCATGCCGTATCGCACTCCTCGACAGTGCCAACAAGTTGGCGGCCATGAGATGCCTCACCAAGGCCTACCACCGTGAGATCGACCGTGCCGTCTGCGGCACGCCGGCTGCTGGCGAACCCAGCCGTGCGGGCACGGTCCGGCAGCGCGGCGCAGCCATCGCCAGCATGTTGGGGGCCGACCGCCCAGTCTACGCTACGCCGATGGAGAACTTACGCGCCGCCCAGGCGGCGGCAGACGAGCTGGACCACCTGGAGGGCGACGAGCGTCGCTGCATGATGGGGCGCGTCCAGCATCTCATCGACGCGGCTGCCGCGTAGCAAGAAGCTGGCCGCCGCGTGGTGGAACCCGGCTTGCAGGCCGGAACCTTCCCCCTCGCCGAGAGCATGGTGCGACCTCCCGGACGCCGACAGGGGGCGCCCGCGACCAAGAACCGGTTGCTAGCCGCAGCCGCACCCGCATCTCCATCGAGCGCGACCAAGACGGCCGCCCACGAGCAGTGGAACGGCGGGACGGTCGTCCGCCTCTCCCGCGCAGGGAGAGGCGCGCCTCCCCGCCGCCTGTTGAGCATCCGACTCTCGGAGGCCGGCTGGGCCCCCGTGAAGGAGTCGGAGAGAACGACGCCCGCCACCGGATCGACCGCTTGGCTCGATCCCTGGCGTTAGAAGAAGACACGATCGGCCTGCCTTGTTTCGGCCCCCGCATTCGCGACGAGCCCTTCCCCAAAGGGTTCTTGCTCCCTCGGGACACCCCCAAGTACAACGGCTCTGTGAAGCCGGAGGACTGGCTGGTGGACTACTCCATGGCCGTCAGCATAGCGAATGGCAACAAGCGCGTTGCCGTAAAGTACGTTTCGCTCATGCTCTAGGGCACGGCCCGGACATGGCTGAACAGCCTCAAGCCCTACAGCGTCAACAGCTGGCGAGACTTCACTGAAGTTTTCATCCGCAACTTCACCAGCACCTACAAGCGACCGCCCAAACCTCGCCAGCTCTCTCTATGCATCCAAGGCCCGACTGAGTCTACCCGCGACTACTTGACGCGGTGGGCTGAACTGCGCAACTCCTGCGAAGGGGTGCATGAGGTGCAAGCCATAGAATACTTCACTGCTGGGTGCCGGGAGGGCACCCTACTCAAGCACTGACTCCTCTGCGACGAGCCGGCCACCCTCGACGAGCTGCTAATCATAGCGGACAAGTACGCCACTGCTGACTCCTCCATGAAGTCAGAGCTCCGAGTGGACGCATCAGGAAAGATGCTCCCTCCGGCCCCTCAGACGCCGGCTGGTGATTCCAGTCGGCGCCAACAGCCAAACGACAACAAGCGCAAGGCCCAGCAGCCGGCTACCACCAGTCGGCAGGTGGCGACGGTCGAAGACCAGCAGCCAGAAGAGCAACCCGGCCCCAAGCGCCAGAAGGGCGGCAAGCCTGCCTGGCTGCCCGCCTTCTTGTTCGAGCAAACCCTTGACGCTCCCTGCAAGTTCCACAGCGGCGCGAGGCCATCCAACCACACCACCCGGAAGTGCCTTTGGCTCGCCCGCATCGCCAAGGGCGAAGGACTGCCTCCCCCACCTGCTGGCCCGCCGCCTCCGCCTCCCCAGCAGCCGGCGGTCCGGCCGGTCGGCGCAATCCAAGATGAGTTTCCCGAAGAGCACGGAGCTTATGTCGTCTTCACCAGCGTGGCTGACGACAGGCATAGTCGGCGTCAGCAGCGCCGAGAGGTGAATGCTGTCTCCTCTGAAGCCCCAAAGTTCATGCACTGGTCCGAAAAGCCGATCAGTTGGAGCCGAGCTGACCACCCGGAGGTGATGCCTTCTCCGGGTTCCTATGCTCTGGTGTTGGATGCCACCTTTGCAACAGAGAGGCGAGCCACTCGTTTCTCCCGGATTCTGATAGACGGCGGTAGCAGCATCAACATCCTCTACCGCGACACCATGGAGAAGTTGTGCATCAAAGAGAAACAGCTCCAGCCCAGCCGGACTGTATTCCATGGCATTGTGCCTGGCCTTTCCTGCTCACCAATTGGCAAGATCAAGATAGACGTCCTCTTCGGAGACAAGAATCACTTCCGCCGAGAGCCAATCTGGTTCGAGGTGGTTGACTTTGAGAGCCCCTACCATGCGTTGCTTGGCCGGCCTGCCCTGGCCAAGTTCATGGCGGTTCCCCACTACGCCTACCTTAAGATGAAGATGCCGGGTACCAAGGGCATTATCACTGCGGCCGGCGACTACCAGAAGTCTGCCAAATGTGCCGCAGCCAGCAGTCGGCTGGCCGAGTCCCTTGTGATTGCTGCTGAGAAGCGGCTCCTTGACCGAGTTGTGGCCATGGCCGGCAAGCAGCCGGACCTGTCGCCAGATCCCAAGGAGTCAGAAGCTCAGGGCTCTTTCCAGCCGGCCAAAGAAACCAAGAAGATACCCTTGGACCCGGAGCACCCGGAGAAGTTCGCTGTCATAGGAGCCTACCTTGACAGTAAATAGGAAAGCGAGCTTGTCGATTTCCTCCGTGAGAATCGGGACATCTTTGCATGGTCTCCAAAGGACATGCCGGGTGTTCTGACGGATTTCGCCGAGCACAAGCTACATGTCAGAGCAGATGCAAAACCAGTCAAGCAACCCCTCCGCCGCCTGTCGGAGGAGAAGAGAAGAATTGTTGGTGAAGAGATAGCCCAGCTTCTAGCAGCCGGCTTCATTATGGAAGTGTTCTTTCCAGAGTGGCTTGCCAACCCAGTTCTTGTACTGAAGAAGAACAACAAATGGCGCATGTGTATAGACTACACCAGCCTCAACAAAGCTTGCCCCAAAGATCCGTTTGCCTTGCCTCAGATTGACCAAGTGATAGACTCCACAGCCGGATGCGAGCTGCTGAGTTTCTTGGATGCCTACTCAGGGTACCACCAGATCAAGTTGAGCCCGTCCGACCGCCTGAAGACCTCCTTCATCACACCATTCGGAGCCTTCTGCTACCTAACCATGACATTCGGCTTGAGAAATGCCGATGCCACGTTCCAGCGTTGCATGCAGAAGTGCCTCCTCAAGCAACTCGGCAGAAATGTCCACGTCTATGTAGACGATATTGTGGTAAAGACGGAGAAGCACGGTACCCTCCTGGAAGATCTCAAGGAAACTTTTGATAATCTGCGCCGTTTTCAAATCAAGCTCAACCCAGAGAAGTGTGTCTTTGGAGTACCAGCCGGCCAGCTCCTCGGTTTCCTTGTCTCAGAGCGCGGCATAGAGTGCAACCCTGTCAAGATCAAGGCCATCGAGAGGATGGAGAGGCCCACCCGACTGCGAGACATTCAGAGGTTCACCGGCTGCTTGGCATCCGTCAGCCGCTTTATCAGTCGGCTGGGCGAGAAGGCTCTTCCCCTGTACCAGTTGATGAAGAAAACCACTCATTTCGAGTGGAACGACAAGGCGGACGAGGCTTTCCTCCAGCTCAAGAAGATGTTGACCACACCGCCCGTTCTGGCCGCTCCGGCTGCAAAGGACCCATGCTTCTTTACATCGCCGCCACCAGTCAGGTGGTCAGCACAGTCATGGTGGTAGAGCGCCAAGAGGACGGCAAGGCACAGCCGGTCCAGAGGCCCGTGTACTACTTGAGTGAGGTGCTGTCAGCCTCCAAGCAGAACTACCCCCACTACCAAAAGATGTGCTACGGCGTGCACTTTGCCGCCAAGAAGCTCAGGCCATACTTTCAAGAGCACCCCATCACGGTTGTGTGCACTGCCCCGCTTGCGAAGATCATAGGCAGCAGAGTGCGTCGGGCCGGGTGGCCAAGTGGGCCATCGAGCTGGCCCCCTACACCATCTTCTACCAACCTCGCACCGCCATCAAGACCCAAGTGCTGGCCGACTTCCTCGTCGACTGGGCCGAGACCCAGTACCTGCCGCCAGCTCCGGACTCCACACATTGGCGGATGCACTTTGATGGCTCAAAGATGCGCACCGGTTTGGGAGCCGGCATCGTCCTCACCTCTCCCAAAGGCGACAAGCTCAGATACACGTTGCAAATCCATTTTGCCGCCTCCAACAACGTGGCCGAGTATGAGGCACTAGTACATGGACTCCGGCTGGCCAAGGAGATTGGCATCCGCCGGATTCTGTGCTACGGCGACTCGGACTTGGTGGTCCAACAGTCGTCTGGCGACTGGGACGCCAAGGATGCAAACATGGCGAGCTACCGCTCCCTCATCCAGCAGATCTGCGGATATTTTGACGGGTGCGAGTTCCTTCATGTGCCACGGGCCGACAACGAGCAAGCAGATGCCCTGGCGCGGATCGGCTCCACCTGGCAAGCCATACCGGACGGCGTGTCCCTTCAGTGCCTCCGCAGGCCGTCTATCAAGCCTTCCCCGGAATCAGAATCCATCTTCGTGCCAGTTGCCCTCGAAGCAGTCGGATCCGACTCGGGGGCTGCAGCAGCCGGCCCGGGGATTTCGGCAGGTGGCACGGGGACTGCGGCAGTCGCACCCGGCCCGGGGACTTCGCAACCCGGCCCGGGGGCTGCGGCAGCCGTCCCGGGGACTTCACCAAGCGGCTCGGGGACTGCAGCAGTCGCACCCGGCCCGGGGACTCCACAACCTGGCCCGGAGGCTTCAACAACGTAGCAAGACGCGACCGACTTCACCCCGCCTCCCAACCCAACCGCCCTAGTTTCAGTGGCCATGATAACAGTGGATGAAGTCGAAGCACTACCATGGGCGCAACCCATCCTCAACTTTCTGGTTAGCGAAGAGCTGCCAGATGATGAGATCTCGGCCCGGCAGGTGCAACGCCGGGCAGGAGCTTAGACGATAGTAAACAGAGAGCTTGTCAGGCGCAGCGTGACCGATGTTTTCCAACGCTGCGTCGAACCAGAGAAAGGCAAAGCAATCCTCAGAGACATACACCAAGGCGAGTGCGGCCACCACGCGGCCTCCAGATCCCTTGTCGCCAAAGCTTTCCGCCATGGTTTCTTCTGGCCGACTGCTTTGGAGGACGCCAAGGACCTGGTCAAGAAATGCAAGGGGTGCCAGAAATTCAGCTCCAAGCAACATCTGCCGGCTTCTGCACTCAAGACCATTCCCCTTACCTGGCCTTTTGCCGTTTGGGGGCTAGATATGGTGGGCCCATTCAAGACAGCACGCGGCGGCATGACCCATCTACTTGTCGCCATCGACAAATTCACCAAGTGGATTGAAGCAAAGCCAATCAAGAAACTGAATGGTCCGACTGCTGTGACCTTCATCGCAGATATCACCGTCCGGTACGGTGTACCACACAGCATCATCACCAACAATCGCACTAACTTTGCCAATGGCGCCTTGGCCCGTTTCTGTGCGACGCAAGGCATCCGACTGGACTTAGCATCCGTTGCCCATCCGCAATCAAACGGCCAGGTTGAGCGAGCAAACGGCCTCATCTTATCTGGCATTAAGCCCTGACTGGTCGAGCCACTGGAGCGCTCGGCCGGCTGCTAGATCGACGAGCTGCCGGCCATCCTCTGGAGCCTCCGCACCACCCCGAACAAATCAACCGGCTTCACTCCCTTCTTCTCGTGTACGGGGCCGAGGCCGTCATCCCAACTGACATCGAGTTCGACTCACCTCGCGTCACCATGTACACGGAGGCGGAGGCGAAGGAAGCACGAGAGGACGGCGTCGATCTGCTGGAAGAGGGCTGGCTGTTAGCACTCAGCCGGTCCGCCATCTACTAGCAGAACCTGCGCCGCTACCACAGCGAGAAGAAGCCGCGGTGAGAAGAAGCTCGGCAACGATGGGGCTTCGGCAATGCTTCGGCAAGAGGGAGAGGCGCTGCGGCGGCAGCAAGAAAGAAGAATGGCGAAGGGAGAAGAGGGCGCGCGTGCGTCTGCCACCCCCTCTTCCCCCTACTTATAGCCCCAGGCGGCGGAGCCGAGGAGGCGTGAGCGTGGGGGATCATGGGATTAACTGCGCCCACTCCCCCACGATCCCACGATTGCGGCGCCAGTAAAGGCGCGTATTAAATGCCACAGAAGCCCAACCGTCTAACTCGGCCGCAGCGGATCCGCGTGCGTGCCGAGGCACTGTAGTGGCGGGCCCCGGCCTGCGGTGATGTCCCATCGCGCGCGTGGGCTGGCAGGCCGGCTTGGCCTGCCAACGCCGCGTGGCCGGCATGCACGGGCGGCGAGCCTGGTGTCCGGCTGCCATACCGCCTGGTCCCCACCACGGTGTTACGAAATCGCCAGGCGGCCAGCCTGGTCATGGCCGACACCTACCAGTCGGCACTTCGGAAGACGGACGAAGCAGGACACCAGACAACCCGGAGTAAGAAGCTGCTGGGGCTTCTCGCCCTTTCGACCGCAGTGCCCCACCAGCTTCGGGGACTACTGTCGGAGTAAATGACCATGGGTAGCCTCATCAGGTCCCCTTGGTATTTCAAGACATCGGGGCAGGTTGCGCCCCTCAAACATCAACAACAAAGGACCGCCTTCTTGGGGCCGGCTGGTCCAAGCAGCCGGTTGTCAGGAGGCAGCGGAGTCCAGGAGACGGCCGTGAAGCGGGCCAACTCCTAGCAGGCGGCTTCCAGGGAAGCCGAGTCCTGGCGGGCGACCCCTCGCGCCCTCAAAGTTAGCACCCACATAAACACGACGAGACATGGCATGGCTACAGTACAAGCCTGCCACCCCCGAATCTAGGGCAGAACATGGCCACAGTGCAGCGTACCAAGCGGACATCCCACGCCCGACGCGGCACTGTTGCCATGCTGCTCATGACGTCACCCATGGCAGGGGAAGCCATGCTCCCACGACGGCTGTCGGTACGGCCCGCAGGCAGCGGGCCCTATCGGTCCATGAGAGGCCAGAAGGCGGCGAGCCCTGACCAGTTGGCTCAGGGGGAGGTCGGCTCCTGGCAGGCGGCCCTCCCCCTTCCTTGAAGTTTGTGCGCAATTAACCAGAAGAGATGGGAGGTGGCTACAGCGAAACGCCCGCCGGGCGGTGGGACTGTAGCCACGCTCTCCCCGACCAAGCATGCATCATCAGTGGCATGGTTATAGTGCTACGCAGCCGACAGGACCCGCAAGCGGCAGGCCCGGCTTGTCGGCCGAGTACGAAACAGCCAGGGGGACCCACCAGGCGGCGGGCCCCTGCAGTCGGCGGAGAAGCCGGCGACCAGAGACACTGACGGCCGGGTCCTACGCCCGGCCGGATCACCATTGTACCCCTGGGGGTAAGCCTATATAAACCCCCCGGGTCACCCCATGCAGGAGGGTTGGGACCTTGGTGGAGAGGAGAAAGCCTTCTGAGTTCAGCACTCACACACACACATAGGGAGAGGAGTAGAGCTAGCCTTGCCCTCCTTCCTCCTCTAGCAAAACAGCTCAAGGAGCAAGTTTGTAGCTACTTGTTGAGGTAGTGATCATGCGGAGCCCCCGCAGAGCAGGACTAGGGGTGTTATCTCCTAGGAGCTCCCTGAACCTGGGTAAGATTCACAGGCATATGCGGTCTCGCTCATCCCCGCTTCCAAAGCCCGGCGACGTACTTTTGTCCCCATCCATGATAAGCCACCCTTTGGCATATGTCACACGATACCCCCGACAGCTGACGACGGCAACGATGACTACGCTCCCACCTATTGCTTCATGGCAAAAGGTGCCAAGGTACTCAAATATCCCTCCTCTAAATCAAGTGAGGATGAATCTGATGATGATCTCAAACCTAGCTATTCCAAACTTTCTAATATTGCCATAAAACAACAAAAGGCTTTGGAAAAGGTTCAAAATCAGCTAGACAGAAGCGATGACCTGTTGGGTGAGGAAATGAGTCGGACTCAAACTCTGACTGATAATCTACAATGACTACAGTCTAAGTTTGATAATCTTCAAGGTCATCATGAAACACTCTTAGCCGATCATGAGAAGCTTTCTTATGAATTTCTTCAGAGAAAGAAAGATCTTGAGAAGCTAAGGGTGAGTCATGAAGATCTTCAGAAGGAAAACGATTCATTACTTGCTCAACAGATCAGTTTCGCTTAGGAAGAATTTATTCCACCATGTTCGAAATGCATTGAACGAGAATCTGCTAATTCCTCACCTGAAAGTTCAAATGCTTCTATTGCTGCAAATTCTTCAACTATTTCTGTGGTCACAAATTCCTCATCTGAGGATACCACAAGTATCACTGACAATTCAGGGTTGAAGGAATTGTATGTGACAGGCATGTACAAAAGCCTCAAAGGGCATCAGGCTCTTTGTGATGTGCTTAAGAAGCAGATCCTCAACAGGAACCTTAGGAAAGAGGGTATTGCATTTGAGAGGAAACTCAATGCAGACGGAACCTATTGGAGACCTGAGCAGTATCCCAAAACCTCATGGGTTGCTGCGAAAGGACCTCCAGTAGATCCATCCACCTTATCTGGCTTTACATGTGAATCTTCATATGCATCTGATGAGTCATTTGACTCCAACTATAAGCTGTTCAAAAATCAGAATGGTAAAGTATTTGCTAGATATGTTGGAACTAACTGCAGGGACGGTTCTCCTATGAAGAAAATCTGGGTTCCCAAAAAGTGCCTTGAAAGTCTTCAGGTGAATGTCCTCATGACACCACCTGTGAAGAACAGGAACCCCAGATCAAATTCTTCATATGGACCAAAGTCTTCATATGGAGCAAAATCCTCTTATGGATCAAATTCCTCATATGAGCATCATTGTGCTAATGCTTCCGTTTCGCAGGGAAACTCTAAGGGTCATGAATATGTGCATTATTCTTCAAATCATTATGTTCATAAATTCTCGAAGAATTTCTCTGCTTATTCATATGCTTACTCTAACCCCACTTCTGCGAAATGAAGTGCACTGGCTTGCATGCCACCTTTCTCATATGGAGCTCGCAGGATGATGAACTCTTTGCCACCCCTCCAGATGTGGGTGGTGAAGAAAAAGAACTAATCTCTTATGCAGGGTCAGGTCTCCAGACGAACTTGAACGTATGATGAATTTGCTGGAGACCTGAGAATGCTTGAAAGGACGCAAGCTAAACATGAAGAAATGATTCACTCATTTCTCACGTCCTCATACTGCTATATATATACATATGTTGCATTAATTGATGAAATTTTGTCTGATGAATTTGATGTCATATTCTTCACTCTGAAGTATACGAATTCGTAAGAATCACTAATTCATCTGCAGGATGATTTACCCAAAGCTACTGAGTGGGTCCTCGACAGTGGATGTACAAATCACATGACCGGTGACAAGAGTTCACTGATGGACTCTCCATTATCTCCATCGCATCTGAAGCATATCACCTACGCTGACAAAGGCAAAAGCAAGGTATTGGGTCTAGGTAGGGTTGCAATCTCAAAGGATCGACACATGGACAAAGTCATGCTTGTCGAGTCCCTCGGATTCAACCTCATGTCTGTCTCAATGCTATGTGATCTTGATATGGTTGTCATCTTTGGCAAATATCGCTTCTTAGTACTCATGGAATCTGACAATTCCAAAGTCTTCGAAGGCTTTAGGAGAGGAGACTTGTATATTGTTGATTTCTCTGCAGGACCACAGCCTGCCACATGTCTACTTGCAAAAGCTTCAGAAGGCTGGCTATGGCATCATAGACTTGGACATGCTGGCATGAGGAACTTGTAGGGTAACGCAGCAGAAAACAAAAAATTTCCGACCTACGCACCAGCCCAGGACCACTATGGAGACTGCATACAAGGTTTGATCATTTTCGTTACCGACTCGTAGCACAGCGGAAGTAGAGTCGATGACGATCGGCGGTGCAGATCCCCGCAGCTAGGATTTACAACCTCCCAACCGCGAGGATGTATACCCTCATCCGCGCCCAGGACAGCCCTCCGGGAGGCGGTCGAACAGTCCCCCGGACGGTGTCGTGGACAGCCCTTCGGGAGGACCTTCGAAACTCAGACGGTCACTCGGACAGCCCTTCGGGAGGACTCACAGAATTTGGACCGTCACTTGGACAGCCCTTCGGGAGGCACTCTCGAACAGCCCCTCGGGCACTAAGATCGAAACTACAACCTCTCTACAGAGTTGCACACATACGGTGTCATCTATCCGGCAGGGCTTCGCCGTCCAGAACTAGTTCCCACCGGAACCCAGACAGCCTTTCGGCTCTACGAAACTATTTCGCGGGGAGGGAGAGAGAAGCCAGATCATTGCAATGGCACTTGTATGTGAGAAGGAGTGAGTGTGGAGGGCTGCCCCTCCACCTCTATTTATAGGAAATCCCAAGGGGTAGGGTGGTTTTACAAGAAAACCCAAAAGCACATGAATGAAGTCCTTCCACAAGGACCCAAATGTGAAACCAAGGCACAAGAGGGGGCTCCAAGGAGGAGCCCCCATGTGGCCGGCCACACCTAGGAGGGACCCCCCCAAGGGAGCCTCATCCATCCATGTCACCCCCAAAAAATATCTTGGGACAAAACCCAAAATAATGGCTTTCCAAAAAGTAACCCAAAAAGCACTTTCACTATTCATGACGACATTTTTCAGCGTCCGTTCGAACTGAAAATATTTATGTGGGCTTAGAACATTTCTAGTACCCACTAAAATAATTTTCAACGTGTTCTGGAACAATTCCAGTTTAGTGATTTCATCTGCGAAAAGCATCTGAAGCGGTTCCGGCAGCTCCGGAACATTTCCGGTTTTTCTTCCAGAAAATTCCCAAAAGTTTCCAGAATGATTCTGGCACCCTCCAAGAATTATCAGGCATGTGCCGAAACCAATTTGACTTAATGGAATACCCCGAAACAACTTTTCAGTTTCACCGAAACTCATCCGGTGTTCTCTCTGCGGAACTTTTCCGCTGTCCAAAACTTTTTCGGTGTCTGAAACTTTTTCGGTGATTTTCTCTCAGACTCCCTGTCTAGTATTCAGCAGATAGATGACCCTTAAGCGTGTGACCCTATAGGTTCGGTGAAGTATAGACATGACACGGAACCCCTTCCGATCAATGATCAACATCGGAGCCGTGGACACCCATATTGACCCCTATACCCACACGAATGAATATTCGAGTGAACCTCCAGTTGCCGTGTGCTATTCCTGTTGCTTCACGATATGTTAGAAATACCCGAGGTGAGACATGTTGGCATTCCCGTGGATCAACAACTTGTCCACTGTGCTAGTTACCTCGTTACCGGTATTGTTCTCTTTTCTAGTTACCGTGTTTCGGCATCCCCATGATCAAATCACAAAGTGTCTGGCCAGACGATGATGGATACCGTAACACCGAGAGGGCCCAGAGATATCTCTCCATCGTCGGAGGAGCAAATCCCAATCTTGAGCTATCAAGTTACTTGACATACTTTTCCATGAACCCGTAAGCCGCCGTAATAGCCACCCATTTACGGATGACGTTTAACAAACCCCAAAGTTCATGAAGCAAGCATGAAGAAACTCGATACTCTCATGGTCTAAGGAATCATGCAAACGTTAACCATCTCTGTGTTATTAACCATTAACTTGTGACGAATGTAACTCATAGCATAACATCAATTAGGTCGATTCAACACAAATGTTCTTCTAACATTGTGCCCTCAAAGTTGCTGGCATAGACATGCCCATGATCAGGAAAACAGGACCATCATGCAACACTTGAGCTAGTCTTAGAGGCTAGACTAGGAATACATTTTACCGTTTATTATTCCACATGTGCATATGAGTCTTCCTCCGAGCCTCGTGGTTATTGTAGACTCGAGAACCATAGCAGTTATAGCATGGAACATAAACCTAATTATGAGCATGGAGATAAATAATAACATTTATTATTGCCTCTAGGGCATATCTCCTACAGACTCCCACTTGCACTAGAGTCAATAATCTAGTTAATGCTAATGCACTTCACACCTGTGGCACACCGGTGTAAATATGCTTCGCTTGTGGTATAGCCTGATGTCCAACGGATCTGACGACTTCATCTCTGTGTGTATCTTTGCATATCCTCGTGTTTTCACGCTTTCACAAAATACATATTTTGTGTGGACTTGGCTTTGTATGTATGTGAATCACAGGTCGAACCTGGATTCCTCAGAATGAGTTATGGAGCAACTACCCGCAGTAGTGTCCCATTGACAAAAGCCATCTTGGAACCATACTAAGTTCATGAATGAACTATATGATTCAACATCTTCTTTGTCGCTTTAAAAGCGGCAACATACTTCGCCTCTGTTATAGAATTCGCCACAGTAACTTGTTTGAACAAATTCCAACTAACTCTGCCACCAGATTGTGTGTTACACAAAACCCTCAATTTAAATCAAAAATCGCATGGAGCATGGATGAAGACTGTATCGATGTAACCTTTTACAACGAACTCTTCATGATCTCCGCTTGCGAGAAAACATGTCATCAGTGCTATTATAGTACTCAATGACCCTTTTTCACTGTTGTCCCATGATCAGTACTTTTGATCGCTTTGGTATCTATACTCCCAACAACTTTGGGAGTATTGGACATATCTGGTTTGTTTTTACATACCATGGAATACATGATTAATCCAAACACAAGAGTGTGTGGAATCTCCATCATGTATTTTGCTCATCAGTGTTTTGGGACACCGAGTCTTGCAAAAACTCTTTCCATGTGACTTCGGCAAGAATCACTCCTTGACATTTTTAATGCTAAAAGGTTTTAGCATCTTGTCAATATGTATCTTTGCTCAGCCCCATTAGGTAAATCTATTTCCATAGATCATCATGCCTAATATAAAGGCTATTTAGCCCAAGCACTTCATCGAAAAACTATTTTCAAATGAAGTCCTAATTCGTGTCAAGAAATTTATTTCCAATTAACAATGTGTCAAGCACACAACGTTTTTTAGAAATTTATTATGCTCCCACTTACTTTCTTGAATCACAAGCATCTTCGTTACCCATTGATGAAGTCAAACCCTTTTGACCATTTCATCAAAACACGAAGATTCCAACTCCATTATGCTCTCTTCTGTCCATTGCTGGAACTCTGAAGTTTGCACACTCACTAGCATCCTCTGGAATGACAAAATACCTTGGACTGTAACACATGCAAGTCCTTGGTTTCATTTCCATCATATGGAAATCCTATTGTCATCCATGTTTTATATCTCATGACTGAAATATGTATTAATTGCAAGTTCAACCCGAACCGACTTTAAGCATCGCTACGATGAAACAACCTCATCGTAGTCAACTCCTTGAACTTGTTATTGCAACAAGTCGAGCTGTATGGATAAAACATTTTTATCCGTATTAGTTTTAAGTTCCATAAATATTCGTTAGACTCTAAGTCTTCCGAAAGGTGTATCAAGGTTTTAATCTTGAATCACTTATATGGAAACTAACTCGGGTTGTATTGGCATTTAGCCAATTCCGGAGTCAGGGCCCATCAACGCTTCCTTGTGTATTGTAGGTATATTGTTGTCTAACAACAATATCTCGTTTGCGCACCTGAGAGGTTTGCACGAGCTTTCGCCTACGTGGTTCAGCTGCAAGTTTGACCGAAGTCCACACATTTTATTGTAGAGACTTCCATATCAGTCGCAGTAGGAAAACCTGGAATTACTTCCAAGGTCTCTTTCCTTTGATCTGATGACGAAGATACTGTTTATCTCGTCGAGTTGCACTATTCTCCCACTCACCTTTTTGAAAGAACCATTTTCTTCAAAAAGCATACCGTTCTTAGTGGCAAACATATTTGCCTCGGCATAGTGAGGGAGGAATACCCAACATTTTGGGATAACCTACAAAGTAGCACTTGTCTGATTTGGAATAGGTTTGTAACCTTTTACACAAGCCCCATATTCCAAATGTTAAGAAAAGATATAACATGGTTGGGCGTACCATACCATGGTGTCATTTCAACAGACCCGATGGAGCTCTTTTCAGTGTAAAAGCCGCAGTCTCTAAAGCATCACCTTTTAAAAGGGATAATGGCAAAATTATTTTATGTCATCTTTGATCTTACCATGTCATAAATGGTTCGATTACATCTTCACGGACTTTCCACTTGCAGTGGTGTTCCGGGAGGTGCAAGTTATGAAACCCCTTTCACAACTCATCAGACATTCGCTAAACTTGTAACTCAAATATTCCTTTCTGCAATCGAATTGTAGAAACATAATTTTCTTGTTACAATAACTTCTACTTCATATTTGAAAACCTTTCGAATGATTTCAAAAGATCCAGACTTACGTCTCATCAAGTAAATATCCATATATCTATTTGAGTCATTTCTGAAGATAGATAAATCCACTACTTGCAACAACATTTACTGAACTACACACATCAAAATGTATGATCACCAATAAGTTTGTTGCTCGTTCCTTATGGCCTGTGAACGGTATTTCAGTCACTTCACTTTTCGGAGGAAATTTGCAAGTGTCAGATGATTCAAAATCAAACGACTTCAAAATCCATCATAATGGAATTTATCCACGCGTGTTTCTCCAATGTGACTAAATGTAGTGCCACACTTATGTGGTATTCTCTTAGTCTTACGACATTTAGCGTCAGTGTTATGGGTGTATCATATTACTATCAATATTCATAACATACATCCCATCTGGATGGAAGCATGGCCCTTCATGTTATTCATAATACTGAACAACAATTGTTCTTTTTATGAACAACCCTTTTGCAACAAACATTTTGCAATGGGCTAGAGTGTATGAAACTCTAAAATGAATTATGAAAGTAAAAATAGAGGTAATATATTATTATCATTATTCATAACATACATCTCATTCCCAATGAAAATATGGCCCTTATGTTATTCATAACATCGAACATCAAAAGTTCTCTTATGAACAACCTTTTTGCAAGATACCTTATGCAAAGGGCTAGAGTGTATGAAACTCTAAAATGAATTATGAAAGTAAAAACAGAGGTAATATATTATTATCATTATTCATAACATACATCTCATTCTCAATGAAAGTATGGCCCTTATGTTAATCATAACATCGAACATAAAAAGTTCTCTTATGAACAACCTTTTTGCAAGATTCCTTATGCAAAGGGCTAGAGTGTATGAAACTCCAAAATGAATTATGAAAGTAAATACATAGGGAATACACCGATGGAAGGTATAGTAACATTTACTATGTTCCCTGTGTATACCTAAACCTCGTCCCTGGCTAGTCTTTCAGGCCATAGTAGTTCTTACATCGAGTTGCAACAGAATGCAATCGAGTGGGTATCTTTGTGATTAACTCACAATACCCAAGAATCAGTGATTAACAATTTAATCATAATTCCCAAGAACTATATCTTTGACCAGCTTTCTATACATCAAAAACTTGTATGACATTCATACATGAGCTGGATATTCCAGTCTTCTTTCTTATTGTCATTATACTTCTAACAGTTTAACTTTTAGCATTTCTCCTACTCTCAGAAGAAGCACCCAACTTAAGAGTGGTGTTAGCCCTGGACTTCCTAGGCGTGAAAGTTTCACTAACACCCTTCGGACACTTCCTTTCTCTTTAAGTTTTTATTCACCTTTCATCATATGAAAGGCGTTCTCCTGGATCCCTCTCTTATCAGTCTAATGCATAGTAAAACTCCTTTACTAATAGTTTGCAAACAAACATTGCTTTGGATATCTCATATCTTTTAGCCTTTGTCTGTCTCTGAAAATGATTTTTAGATTCCATGAATATCACATAACTATCCAAACTTTCGAAGTTCGGGTCTCATGGAAGCAAACATATTGCACTTGACTGAAACAGAATTCTAGCTTTTGGATCGAAGGACGACAGTCACATGATCCATAGCATAAGCGAGAGAATACCGAAAGTATGCGATTGGACAAAGTCCTTCTCGGCACTCTTGAGGACAATCCTCACATTACGTTACCAACCGTAAAGTTTTAACCAGATATTTAACAGCTATTCAATTTTAATAGGGAAGGTGGAAACGCGAGCCATAATTCTACAACTATTATGCAAATCACACTTTAGACAGAGTTCATAATTAATTGCACTGAGAATTAAACAAGTTAATTCAACAGTGCGCTCCCACTCAAATCAATATCTCTCATAATTGATTTGTGAGTGATACAAGACCCACACTTCGATTCAACGCCATTGATGTGGACATCACTGATGACGAGAATTTCAATTGGTAGGCAAACTTGCCGATCACATCTCCATGTGACTCTTGTTCATCTTTCGATGGGTGTGTTCCGAGCTCAGGACGATCCTGCCTGAACGTCAAAGACAACCAAGTGATCTTGCTGCGAGGTCTGACCTCACCCGCCTCATTCCTCTCGATTCGTTCGTACCCATGTGGACATGGCGCACCCCGAAAAGATACGAATTACAGACGGTGCTACACTTGGGTGAACACTAACTACTTTGATATTTTGAAGTGAGAGATCACCCTAATAAAAAGCGACTACCGCGCAATCAAGAAGGGTGCAACATAAGGGATAAACATCTCAGGCAATTCATAATAGCATGATATGGTATAGCCCTTTCTGACGGAGAAGTCTTGTATTTCTTCGTCTTCGGCATTCGCGTCGGTGTTCGCCTTCGCGAAGATTGCCACCACCTTGTCGATGCACCAGATAATATTGCTATCTCTATAGCTAATAAAATAATGCATTACAACAAGGTTGACACATAGGTCATTTAAAGTGCAATCATATGGCTCCAGCCATCATGCCGAATGATGACACGCAGGTCATGTTAATTAATTTACATCATATAGTCATCTCATACATAATCAAATTATTATGAGCACTGCTATACTACATCATATGCACATGCAAACCCTCCTGCAAAACCAAGTTAGACGTCTCTAATCGGTTCATGCAAAAACTTGTTTTACGTGGCTTCTAAGGTTTCGAAACAAACCGAAGCTACCAACGTCCATCATCAAGTATGATAATTCAAGTCGCTAGATTAACTTTCCAGGGTGTATAAAAACCGAGATAATAAAATCTCGAGCCCCATACTAAACTTCGTCATATGCATGACCCCCGTGCAGATCATATCTGCATTGCCCTTTCGTCTGCGAAATTTCATCTTTCCTTTTAACTACAGTGGAATTCAATGAACTGTTAGCACTTCGTTGATCAATCAGGATCGCGGATTGCCAGAACATTGAAACTCCACCATACTGTTATCAAGATCAGAAATATGCAAATTCCAGGGAAGCAACAAGAACATCGGGTAACAGATTTCATCTGCTACCCGCACAAATAATTTTCAGTAATAGAACTCATCTACTACCTAATTATATTGTGCAACACCCATACATCACTATGTATTCTAGATCGCAACCTGCATCTACGCATAGCACGGCTCTGATACCACTGTAGGGTAACGCAGCAGAAAACAAAAAAAATTCGACCTACGCACCAGCCCAGGACCACTATGGAGACTGCATACAAGGTTTGATCATTTTCGTTACCGACTCGTAGCGCAGCGGAAGTAGAGTCGATGACGATCGGCGGTGCAGATCCCCGCAGCTAGGATTTACAACCTCCCAACCGCGAGGATGTATACCCTCATCCGCGCCCAGGACAGCCCTCCGGGAGGCGGTCGAACAGTCCCCCGGACGGTGTCGCGGACAGCCCTTCGGGAGGACCTTCGAAACTCAGACGGTCACTCGGACAGCCCTTCGGGAGGACTCACAGAATTTGGACCGTCACTTGGACAGCCCTTCGGGAGGCACTCTCGAACAGCCCCTCGGGAACTAAGATCGAAACTACGACCTCTCTACAGAGTTGCACACATACGGTGTCATCTATCCGGCAGGGCTTCGCCGTCCAGAACTAGTTCCCACCGGAACCCAGACAGCCTTTCGGCTCTACAAAACTATTTCGCGGGGAGGGAGAGAGAAGCCAGATCATTGCAATGGCACTTGTATGTGAGAAGGAGTGAGTGTGGAGGGCTGCCCCTCCACCTCTATTTATAGGAAATCCCAAGGGGTAGGGTGGTTTTACAAGAAAACCCAAAAGCACATGAATGAAGTCCTTCCACAAGGACCCAAATGTGAAACCAAGGCACAAGAGGGGGCTCCAAGGAGGAGCCCCCATGTGGCCGGCCACACCTAGGAGGCCCCCCCCCAAGGGAGCCTCATCCATCCATGTCACCCCCAAAAAATATCTTGGGACAAAACCCAAAATAATGGCTTTTCAAAAAGTAACCCAAAAAGCACTTTCACTATTCATGACGACATTTTTCAGCGTCCGTTCGAACTGAAAATATTTATGTGGGCTTAGAACATTTCCAGTACCCACTAAAATAATTTTCAACGCGTTCTGGAACAATTCCAGTTTAGTGATTTCATCTGCGAAAAGCATCTGAAGCGGTTCCGGCAGCTCCGGAACATTTCCGGTTTTTCTTCCAGAAAATTCCCAAAAGTTTCCAAAATGATTCTGGCACCCTCCAAGAATTATCAGGCATGTGCCGAAACCAATTTGACTTAATGGAATACCCCGAAACAACTTTTCAGTTTCACCGAAACTCATCCGGTGTTCTCTCTGCGGAACTTTTCCGCTGTCCGAAACTTTTTCGGTGTCCGAAACTTTTTCGGTGATTTTCTCTCAGACTCCCTGTCTAGTATTCAGCAGATAGATGACCCTTAAGCGTGTGACCCTATAGGTTCGGTGAAGTATAGACATGACACGGAACCCCTTCCGATCAATGATCAACATCGGAGCCGTGGACACCCATATTGACCCCTATACCCACACGAATGAATATTCGAGTGAACCTCCAGTTGCCGTGTGCTATTCCTGTTGCTTCACGATATGTTACAAATACCCGAGGTGAGACATGTTGGCATTCCCGTGGATCAACAACTTATCCACTGTGCTAGTTACCTTGTTACCGGTATTGTTCTCTTTTCTCGTTACCGTGTTTCGGCATCCCCGTGATCAAATCACAAAGTGTCTGGCCAGACGATGATGGATACCGTAACACCGAGAGGGCCCAGAGATATCTCTCCATCGTCGGAGGAGCAAATCCCAATCTTGAGCTATCAAGTTACTTGACATACTTTTCCATGAACCCGTAAGCTGCCGTAATAGCCACCCATTTACGGATGATGTTTAACAAACCCCAAAGTTCATGAAGCAAGCATGAAGAAACTCGATACTCTCATGGTCTAAGGAATCATGCAAATGTTAACCATCTCTGTGTTATTAACCATTAACTTGTGACGAATGTAACTCATAGCATAACATCAATCGGGTCGATTCAACACAAATGTTCTTCTAACATTGTGCCCTCAAAGTTGCAGGCATAGACATGCCCATGATCAGGAAAACAGGACCATCATGCAACACTTGAGCTAGTCTTAGAGGCTAGACTAGGAATACATTTTACCGTTTATTATTCCACACGTGCATATGAGTCTTCCTCCGAGCCTCGTGGTTATTGTAGACTCGAGAACCATAGCAATTATAGCATGGAACATAAACCTAATTATGAGCATGGAGATAAATAATAACATTTATTATTGCCTCTAGGGCATATCTCCTACAGAACTTGCACACACTTGTGAAGAAGAAGCACGTCATTGGCATTGAGGGTGTCAAATTCCTCAAAGATCATCTTTGTGGGGCTTGTGAGGCTGGAAAGATGACCAGAGCCAAGCACCCCTCGAAGACTATCATGACTACCTCTCGTCCTTTTGAATTGCTTCATATGGACCTCTTTGGCCCTACTCATTATGCCACACTAACAAATGCAGCATCTCTATATGGCTTTGTCATTGTTGATGATTATTCTCGTTACACATGGGTACACATCATTACTTACAAAACTGAAGTGCAGGAAGTCTTCAGACGATTTTCCTCAAGGGCCTCGACGAATTTTGGTGTAAAGATCAAGCATATACGTAGTGACAATGGGACCGAGTTCAAGAATACTGGTCTTGATGACTATCTTGATGAACTTGGTATTACTCATGAGTTATCTGCCCCATACACTCCTCAGCAGAATGGCGTTGTGGAGCGCAAGAACAGGACTCTTGTTGAGATGGCTCGCACTATGCTTGATGAATACAAGACACCTCGTCGCTTCTGGCCTGAGGCTATTGATACTGCATGCCACATCATCAACAGGGTATATCTTCACAAATTCTTCAAGAAGACCTCATATGAACTCCTCACTGACAAGAAACCTAATGTGAGTTATTTCAAAGTCTTCGGTGCTAAATGCTGGATTAGAGATCCTCATCACAATTCTAAATTTGCACCGAAAGCACATGAAGGTTTTATGCTTGGTTACGGAAAGGACACGCACACCTACAGAGTCTTCAACACCTATCACAACAAGGTTGTTGAAACTGTAGATGTGCGGTTCGATGAAACTAACGTCTCGCAAAGAGAGTACCTACCTCCTGTGCTAGATGAAATGTCTCCTGAGGAATCCATCAAGTTAAAGGCTACTGAGGATGTCATGCCCACTGAAGAATCTGCTGAAGAAATCATCCCAGATCGTGAAGAAAATCATGCTGGTGCATCTGAAGAAAATGGCTCTGAAGATGATGCTGAGCCCAATCAAAGTCGTCAACCTGCTCACCCTCGCGTTGCAAATGAAGTGCAGATTGAGAAAATCATCGATGACATCAACGCACCAGGTCCTCTCACACGGTCAAAAGCTTCACATTTGTCTAACTTTGGTGGGCACTTCGCTTTTGTCTCTATCACAGAGCCCACCAAAGTTGATGAGGCATTTCTGGAGCCTGAGTGGATTCAATCTATGCAAGAGAAATTGCAACAATGTGTGGGAACTTGTCAAGCGACCAGATCCTCGCAAGCACAATGTCATCGGTACCAAATGGATCTACCGCAACAAGCAAGATGAAAATGGCCTAGTGGTGAGGAACAAGGCTTGTCTCGTAGCTCAAGGCTACACACAGGTTGAAGGAATAGATTTCGATGAAACTTTTGCACCTGTTGCTAGACTTGAGGCTATTCGCATATTGCTTGCTTATGCTAACCATCATAATATCATCTTATATCAAATGGATGTGAAAAGCGCATTCCTCAATGGTAAGCTTGAGGAAGAAGTATATGTCGCTCAACCCCCAGGTTTTGAAGATCCTAAGCATCCTGACAAAGTCTTTAGACTCAATAAGGCCCTCTATGGCCTCAAGCAGGCCCCTCGGGCGTGGTATGATACACTGAAGGAATTCCTCATGAAGAAAGGCTTCAAAGCCAGTTCACTTGACCCAACTCTTTTCACCAAAACTTATGATGATGAATTATTCATGTGCCAAATATATGTTGATGATATTATCTTTGGCTGTACTAACCAACATTACAGTGATGAATTTGCCTATATGATGAGTGAGGAATATCAAATGTCTATGATGGGAGAATTGAAATTCTTCTTAGGTCTTCAAACTCGTCAACAACGCAATGGCATCTTCATATCTCAAGAGAAATACCTCAAGGACGTTCTGAGGAAATTCAGCATGCAAGATTGCAAAGGTGTCAAAATCTTTATGCCCACAAATGGCCATCTATGCACCGATGAAAATGGTATAGACTTCGATCAAAAGGTATACCGCTCCATGATTGGCTCCTTATTATATCTATGTGCATCTAAGCCAGATATTATGCTTAGTGTTTGCATGTGTGCCCTTTTTCAAGCTACACCGAAGGAATCACACCATAAGGCTGTGAAACATATTCTTCGATATCTAGCTCACACTCCAACACTTGGACTATGGTATCCCAAGGGCTCGGCTTTTGATCTCATTGGATATTCTGACTCTGACTATGCTGGTGATTGAGTGGATCGCAAGTCAACATCAGGCACATGCCATTTCCTCAGACGATCTTTAGTATGTTGGTCCTCGAAGAAGCAGAACTACGTATCACTGTCTACTGCTGAAGCTGAGTACATTGTTGTTGGTTCTTGCTGTGCTCAATTGATGTGGATGAAGCAAACCCTCAAGGACTATGGCATCAACATGAAGAATGTGCCACTCTACTGCGACAATGAGAGTGCCATCAAGATTGCTCATAACCCAGTTCAGCACTCGAAGACAAAGCACATCCAGATTCGTCATCATTTTCTTCGAGATCATGTGTTGAAGGGCGACATCTCTATTGATCACGTGAAGACTGAAGAACAGCTAGCAGATATCTTCACAAAGCCCTTGGATGAGAAGAGATTTAGCAAGTTGTGGTGTGAGCTAAATATCTTAGAATTTTCGAATGTTCTTTGAAAGGACACACATCCTAACACTTATGCAAAATTGATGACTTAGACGTGCAACACACGAAGTAACGTTTTTCTTCAATCAATGAAGACTAACCCTCTAAGTGTGAATAAATTAATGAAGAATTTGATTCTCAGAGCCCTACGACAATTGTACGCGGCGTCTGAAATCATCATTCTTATACGGTGGGTCACGCCACCAACCAAAGTTGAAAATCCTCAAATTTGAGTTTTTCTTTATTTTGCAAATTCTTCAAATTTTCAAATTCCTCAACTTTGCAATTTCCTCAATATTTTTAATTGGTGTTCTTCATTGACTATATATATATATATATGAGTTTTTCATGTCCTCAACAGCATTCACTTATTGTTAATTCTTCAAGTTGATTTTCTTCTAAGTGAATGTGATCGGACCCGTTCCCCCTCTATGCTAAACTCAACCCAGTCTATTCACAAATTCATCATGTGCGTTCTATTTGAAACCCGTTCAAAGTCTTCACTGTGTCCTTGACAGCTAAAGAATTTGCGAACGAAACATTAAAATTTTCATATCTGAATTTTCGGCTTTTGCAGCTCAAACCATTCCTCATCCCACGATGGATTAAAATATTCTCCCACGATTGCCCACGATCTCCACCTCTCTGTACATGGGTGACACATGTCGTAGAAGAGTAAGGGTCAGGGGCATGTTCGTCCAAAAACTTCGGACGGGCAGTTTTTCACCATGGCTATAAATACCCCTCCCCTTCCTCAGACCTCATTTACGTCGCTCGACCTCCATCTCGCTCGAGCTCTCAGACCTAGCGCCGTCGCTACTCTCCATCGTCGCCGGTGAGGAAGAGCTTCACTGCCTCAACCTCGTCACCGTCGTACTCACGCCGGCCGCGAAAATCTTCACTCCACCGCCACCGTAGCTGTCTCTCGCCGCTAAGTTAGGGCGTGGGAGATCTGAACGGACGAACTTCTCCAACTCCACTCCCAGTTCATCGTGTTCTTTGTACAGGGTAAATAAAATTTAATTTTACTGCCCTACTTTGATTCTTGTGATTTCCACAAAATCTTCAAAAGGTGTTTATTCTTCAACTCCACACTCCTTAAACACCCAAATGCTTCTGGATCTTGATTTGATTCTCTAAGCTATGTTTTTCTTCAAGATTCCTCAATTGTGTGGATTTTCAAATCTACACAACTCTGGAACCTAAGTCAAGAACGCTTAGTGAAATTCTTCAAGACGCCTATGGTCAAATTCCTCAAACTTGATACTTTTGAAAAATTTCTGAGAATGCATATGACCTCTCCAAATTCTTCGCACATATACTCTGTTCACAGGTACAAAATGTCCGCTGTTGAATCACTAGGTTCTCATCAACTTAACTCATTTGCAGCGTTCCTCGAAGATAATTTGCACACTTCCTCAGAAACATCCAAAGTTCAAAGTCCTCAAGTGAGGAAAATGGCAGATAGGAAGAGACCTCAGAAGGGAGGAAAGAGGCCAGAGACAAACACTGTGTTTGAGATCCCTGAAGATATCTATGATGAGTACTGCACTCCGGATGAAGCCACTCATGGCAAAGAGAACAAGAATCAGCGCAAAGTGCGCATACAGAGGATTGAGAGGAGATGGGCTAGAGAATGGAGGGAATATCGCTATGTTACTCCCAAGTACATGAATAAATTCGCTGTACACCCTCCATGTCCAAGACCTCCATTGGCAGCTGGCCAAGTAGCTGATCCCTCTAGTGTCAGAAGAGGTGAGGAATTTCCAAAAGAATGGGCCAAGCGCCAAGCCAAATTGGCTAAAATTGTAGAAGAAGCAGTGAAGAAATTCAATGAGGATTCTCAAGCTGCTGCTACTGAGGCCTCTGCCCGTAAGCCTAAAAAGGCTATGCCGAAGAAATCAGCTGTGAAGCCGAGTTCCTCAACAGCAATGCCCTCTTGGCCAAGTTCTTCAAAGTCAAAGCCCTCAAGGCAAATTCCTCAGGCAACTTCTTCAAGGGCAGTACCAATCCCCTCTGTTGCCACAAAATCCTCAGCTGCTGCCACAAGTCCTCAACACCAGTGCACCTTGCAACGTGTCAACGGACTGCAGGCTTTTCAATTGCTTCTGGAGCATCTGCAAGTTCCTCAGCTCCACCACAGTCCTCAATAGGTCCAACTCTGCTGAAGAAAAAGGCCACTGCTGTATGTGGAATGAGGCCAAGTCCTCATAAGAAGCAAGTGGCGTTCCATGTTCCGTCTAATGATGATGAAGCTGATGATGAAGAACTTGCTGAAATCATCAGGGACATACAAGAAAGGGCCGCTAGAGCCAAAGGTAGTTCTGTGCCTCTAATGCTGGATCCAAAGAAGATCCTCGACTTCATTGACCTCTGGCACAAAGATCCCAACACTCCACTGCCTGACTTGAACCTCACTGCTGGTCAAAGTCATATGTTGTCGGCATTCATAAGTGAAGAAAAATGGAAATTTGAAAAGGGCCGACAAGTCAAGAAGGCTCAGTACAAGAAGGAGCGTTTTCTAAAGAACAACGTTCTGAACATGTCTCCTGAAGAACTTGTAACACCGCAAAAGGAAATCAAAAGTCTCAGTGATGAATTTGACAGATATTATGCCGATTGGCTAGGTGCCAAAGTCAGATTTGTCAAGCTTGCAAAGGACCTCCAGTCTAATGTTGCAGCACCATCGCAACGACAAATTCCTCGGGCTGATACTTCTGCTCAGTCTGTTGAAGAAAATGAAAGCGCGGCTGATGAAAATCAGGCTGCCCAAGAAGCTACCAGGGCTGATGAAGATATTCCAGCTCATGAAGACCATGCCAGGGCAACCACCAATGTTGCGCCTAAAGAACAACCCAGGCCAGCTGAAGAATTTGCTGTGCCTAAAGAAACTGAATAGGCTAGGGCAACTGCATTAGTTGTGCCTGAAGAAACTGAACCAGCTCCATCTGCTCCTCCTGCTAAATCTTCAACAGTGAAGAAAATCAGTCTTCCTTCTGCATCAGAAGTGAAGAAAACAAAAGCTGTGGAGAAGGCAGCTGTGAAGAAGAGGAAAGCATCAACCACTGCAGAGTCTTCAGGTTCCAAGAAAGTGAGGACTTTGACAAGTTCCTTCACTAACCCAATTGATGTTGTTCCGATCTCGATTGTACCATCAAAGGAGCTCATTCCTTTTGGTGAGGAATATGTCATTCTAGATGACACAGATGAAGAGAATCCTTCTGCTGCTTCTTCAGAGCAGTTGGATGAAGACATTGAAGTGGAAGATATCCCTTCAACCCCATTGGTGTCATCGCCCATGCCTCAGTTCACAGCTGAAGAGGCAGGCGTTGAGGAAATTGAAGAAGACGTGGACATTGGTTCAACTACGCCTGTGCTGAATGATGACTATTGGGAAAATCTTCACCCCAATTCACCATTGACCACACCTCTGCATCCAATTCCTCGGTCCCCTATGCAAATTGAAGAAATTCAAATGGGATCTGATGAACGTCAAACTTCTCTTCTTTCCAATCCTGAAGACATTCCAGCTGCAACAGCTGAAGAAATGGAGAATCCAATCGCTACTGAAGAAACTGAACCTTCAATTCCTTAGACAGCAGCTCCAGAGATTATGCAACAAGAGGTTGTGAGACCATCAACTGCTAATCTTCAGCCCAAGCAGCAAAATCCTCATGCAAAAAGGCCAAAATTCAAGGCTGACGATTTCTTCGCTAAGCATCATTTCTTCACTGATTTTAATCCATATGACTCAGCAAGACTTCGACGCAAGCGGTTCTGGACTGCCAGCCAGATGAATTTCTATTCATCACTTCTGTTTAATAAGGACAAGGTATTTGAGCACCGTCAAATTCCTCATGTGGATATGGAGTCCATTCCCTGCTTCCAACCTGTCTTGAATGTTCTTCACGAAGCTGGGCTCCTGAATTTCTGTGCTGACATCTGTGATTGGAATGAAGAACTAATTCTTCAATTCTATGCTACTCTGCACCTCACTGGCAATGTGGCTAATGTGAATTCATGGGTGCTTGACTGGATGACTGAGAACACGCACTACAAAGCTCCGGCCTTTGAATTACTTCATGTCGTTCCAGTTAGTCCTCCTGCTGAAGGCACAAGGCTTATGTATGAAGAACCTGAACTTTCTCATCATCTGATGCAAGTGCTAATGAAGCCCTTGAAGGCTGGCTAAGCTCCAAGAACCACCTTCCTAGTGAAGGATTTGCTTTACGTGCCTAGGACAATCTACCGCATTCTGACCAAAACCCTCAGTCCAATCAAAGGCCACAACTCTGAAGAAGAGGAAGTTGTTGGCATCATGAAGAATCTGTTGTTCAACATTATACATGGCATTCCCATTAACTACCATGATTTCTTCATGAGGACTTTGGCGAATGTTGCACTATCACCATTTGAGTTGAAGCCTTATGCTCCATGGTTATGAAATTCATCAGAACCAGGTATTCAATTCACTACAAGGCAGATTGTCAGAATCACCTCAGCTATTTGCCTCCCATAGAAGTCCTCAAAAGGACTATTTCCTCAGTTGATGAAAAAGGCAAAGCTGCTATTATTGATGAAGGCACTCGTCCATTGGATGGTCAGTTTCACAGAGCTGCATCTTACTCCACCAATGATGACTCTGCAACTCAAGACTCTGCCGCAAAAGCCTGAAAGCAAAATCCTCAAGCCACTGCTCCACGAGTGATGACTGATCGTGAGCTTCTTCTCAGTCTTCATCAGAAGGTCGATCGCAATCACAAGTGGGTCAAGCGTCAATTTGGCTCAATTCTTCAGAGCATGACCGTCACACAAAACACTGTGAAGAAGAATCACTACTATGTGCATGAAATCTTTGATCGCACTTGGGCCATATTGTCTCACCTCTACGGTGATGAAGATGTCAAGCAGATGGGATTTCAACAGGACTTTGACTGGTCTCAGCCTCCCTCGAAGAAATTCAAGAAGGTTAAAGTTCCTCAGCTGGTCACAAGTTCATATTCTTCATCGCGTGAGACGGATGAAGCTGAAGATATCAACGACACTGCGGCAGGTCCTACCTCAACAGACGACCCCAACAACGCTGGCGCTCCTCCATCGACCTCATGATGATATTCTTCAAGGGCGTTAGTCCTCATTTTTCATCCCTTTTGGTCATTCGATGACAAAGGGGGAGAAATTTGAGTTACTCTTCAAGCGGGTCTCTTATATATGGGCTATTTTTTATTAAGTTACAACTCTCGCTCTTCTGAAGTGTTTGTTGGTTGAGTTGTAAACTTAAGTCCTATGGTGGTCTGATACTTTTGAACTGCTTTCTGCATGCTTATTTCCTCAAGTACCTTAATGCACGCATGCTGAATTTTGTCAGACACCATATTTCATCATGCATTTCAAATTCTTCATATCATATGTTAAATGCATGTATGAATTACAAGATATAGGGGGAGATCTCCATGATTTTACTCTACAATGTGCATTTGCAGTCCAAAGAAAATTCCTCAAATATGCACATCTTCAGGGGGAGTTCTTCTATATCTTGCAATCAAATTCCTCACTATCAGTATTTACACTTGATATGTTTATCCCCGTTGAAAACTTAACCTATTTGTCATCAATCACCAAAAAGGGGGAGATTGTAAGTGCATCTAGTGCCCCTTAGTGATTTTGGTGTAATGAAGACTTATAGGTTAAGGGACTAATGTGTTTGTAAGTGTACACAGGTTCTATAAGTCTATGAGGAGTTTGATATTTATGATGAAAGTCGACCCCTAAAAATGAATGTCTTCAGTTGAAGACTTTGGTTTTCTTGAAGACTTTGAAAATGAGGAAATTGGTGTGACCTTGAAGACTTTGATATTGATGCGAGGATTATGAAGCGTGAAGACTTTTGTTTTCGTAGTTTCATTTTCTCTTTCTTGAGTCATAGGAAACACCGTACTGTTAAAGGGGGTCGAGGTAAAACTAAGGAAAAGTTTCCAAGTGATGCTCATCTCAAAGCCTACACATATCCAATCCTTTCAAGTGAAGCCATTGGAAATCTCATACAGTTCAGTCAATTTCTTCAGTGACAGAGACGAAGATCTTCTGTTCTCTGAGGAATTTGTTCAGACTGAGGAGTTAGGAATTCGCCAGTGCAGATTGCCTACAAGTGAGGAACATGATAGCCCTGAGGAATATGAGAGCTCAAATTTCCGACCGTTGCTGTGCTACGCGCCAACTGTCCCAAATATCTTATCCACCTAACAGTCATATCATTGAAGGACATTTATGTCTTATCATGTCGGGCTGCTCCCCGGCTATAAATAGCCGCCCCCTACAACCACTAGCTGGCTTGGCTGCTCCGAGAGAAACTGACACTTGTCATTTAGAGCATCCCATCCTCCGAGGACTTTGAGAGAAAATCATCAGTGAGGAAAAACCCAAACTCAACACCTAAAACCCGAAGTGATTGAGCATCACTGAAGAGATTGTTCCTGTGTGGAACCGACGCTTGTTACCTTTGAGGACTGTGCATCCTCCAGATGGTTAGGCGTCATGGTCTAGAGCATCCAAGAGGAATTGTGGATCGCCAGGTGACCAAGTCTGTGAAGGTTTGGAAGTCACCTGTGAAGACTTACCATGAGTGATTGGGCGAAGTCTGTGTGACCTTAGCTCAAGGAGAATACGGTGAGGACTGTGTGTCCTCAGGTTTAAATACCTAGCCGCTCCAACCAGACGTACAACTGTCACAGCAGTTGGAACTGGTCTACCAAATCATTGTCTTCACCGAGCTACTGATTCTATTTCCTCAACCCTTTCATTTCCTCATTCATGTGTTGATGAACTTGATTGTTACTGTTTGAAGACTTTGATTGAAGACTTTCTCAATTTCCTCAATCCAATTTCTTCAGTCGTCTTGTCTTCTACCTGCTTATCCTGGTACACGCTACCTGTGCTCTGTGTATGTTTCATTTCATCATGATGACTATGTTTCTGTCTTGTTATGCATGCACCTGAGTACTTATTCCGCTGCTTGTAGTTCATCGCTTAGCAAATTCCTCAAGTTGAATTTCCTCAGTGACGAATTCATAAAAATCGCCTATTCACCCCCCCTCTAGTCGATATAACGCACTTTCACTATGTACGCTTCACACACTTTGCCAAATGGGAGGATCAACACACAAGGAAGCTTAAACGTACAAATGGTATGGGATGGCATAGTGTGAATGGAATTTAGGATATAATATGAAGCCTAAAGTTTCGAAGTAAGGTGATTTTTTTATGTGGCACACTTTGCATGGAACTCTTGCATGTCGTGTGAATCTTACCAATAGGCATATCAAAGTGTCACCACAGTGCCCATGTTGTGAGAGGGGACCTATGACGTCCACCATCTTCTGTTTAATAGCAGCGACACCGTGGTATCTGTGGTGGGAGAGGCTCAAGTTCGCTCATGGTGAAAAGACGCATGATGCAAGTTAGATAGTCTTATTTGTGCGTGCTCTAGCTGCAAACTATGCAGTTGCAATGGCTCCAAAAGCAATATTAAGGTCGGGAGGATGGGAGAAACTGCCCAGGTGATAGGTAAAATAAAACATCCGATGCCTCCTTTGGTCATGATCTCCTCTCAGGTGTTGTTGGGGCAGTACTTTGTGATTCTTCGGGAAATTTTATCGTGGTGGCAAACAACAGGGTTGATATATGTGTCGATGTTTTAATAGCTAAAGCTGTGGCGCTTCATTTTGGTCTTTCTTTGGCATAGACAATAGTTGCAGCGAATTAGTTATCAACTCTGACAGTGCATAAGTTGTTGAGATTATAAAGGAGGGAGGGAGATAGTGTTAGAAGGGAGAGAGAGGGAGACTGGCAGAATATGATGGATGTATTATTAAGCCTCGAGGGGGGGTATATATTGAGTACAAGACTTGGAGGGCAAGACACCTCTCATGGAGATAAGGTAGGAGACAGATTACAAATCCTAGACTACCAAATACATGTATCCTAAATATATCTCTAACATCCCCCAACAGTCGTAGCGGTAGCGTTGCAAACAGCAGGGGCATCGCGGATGGTCAGACTGGAGAGAATAGCAGCCGATGGGCTGACATCCCCCCGTTGTCGTAGCGGTAGCTTGTGGGCGGTGTCGCGTCGCGGACGCGTTGACTGTAGAGGAAGCCGACGAGTGCTCAAGTGGATGATAGCCCTTTGTGTAGATGTCGAGGTAGCCGAGAGCGTAGGGTGGTGTAGCCGTAGGCGAGGTAGCCGTGCGAAGAACGCCGTGGTCGATGTCGAGTCGGGGTAGCCGGTGTCGAGGGAGTCACCGTGTAGCCGCAGGCGCAAGGAGGAGCCGAGTTAGTCATGGGCGTAGTGGTGTCGAGGTACTGGTGCGCCGGAAGGAGGATGGTGTTGACGAGGCGTCGCACCGGGTTTGCCAACCCCAGGGACACGCCATAGACGAAGGCACGCGTCGGTGTTGCCAGCATCGGGCATGCGTAGACGGATGAAGACGGAGTTGGCGAAGTGCCGCGCCAGGCTTGTCAGGCTCGGGGACACGTCGTGGACGAAGGCACGCATCGGTGTTGCCAACACCAGGCATGCGTAGACGAGCACTACTACTGGTTGGTCCAAACGCGACAGTCCAATCAAAGACCCTTCGACGAAACTGTGTGCGATGCATTAATCACAAATGGCGATGTAATAAAACCGTCAAAAAAGATACAAAACATTTGTGATGGCAGAGACATCAAACACGATTCAGATTAGAGTTGCGTGTGCGATGCGTGGCATACGGTTAATCCAGCAGAACTGTTTGCGATGAGGCAGAACAACAGAAATGGGCTGCCAGATGAGGGTGTGTGCGATATATGACATACAGTTCACTAGGATGAACTGTGTGTGATTAGGCAACACAATAGAAACGGTCAGCCAGATCAAGGTGTGTGCAATGGAGGGCATACAGTTCACTCGGATGAACTGTTTGCGATCAGCCAAGACAACAGAAATAGTTCAACTGAACAAGGTGTGTGTGATACGCGGCAAACATGTCCGTTATCAGAAATGCGTGCGAAGACCAATAATAACACAGACGATTGCTGCTAATAAGCCGTGTGATTTGCTCTCTCTACAGAAGAATAACACACACACACACACACACACATATATATATGAAATAAACATCCAATTACATAAGTGACTATACAGATCATTCACACACACCTCAATAAACAATTGCATGCATTCTAAACTAGGAGAATTGATCATCTAGTCATCTACTTCTTGTGACACTCCCGCCACGGCTCTGTGGCTCGATCCCTCGTCTAGGGCAGCACGAAGACACTTCCTCATGTCAACGATCCACCTGTACATCTCGTAGCTTGTGTACGCGTCCTTGGCCGCGTACTTGACGTGTTCTTCATCCAGTCTCTAATGCCAGGCACTGTGCCAGGCGCGTTCCTGTCCTTCTTGCTCCCATCCTTCCTCCTCCCCCCTAGGGGTCGATAATGGCCGAGGCGAGGTCAACCAGGGAGTTCTGTTTGTTGTTGTCGCTGCCCCAGACCTTGTAGTGGTCACGGATGTTGACAAGATTCTGGCAGGTCAAGCCCGAAACCTTGAGCTCTTTTAGATCATTGGTGGTGTCCACCGTAGCGAAACTATAGTCGGAGCTATTGATAAACCTGGAGAAACGGTCGCAAGGCCTTGTGGCCAGGTGGTAGTGGTAGACGAGGACGTCATGTCGCACGCACAACTGGGCGACGACAACCTTCTGATCGTGCCCGGCATGACTGCTGGTGAACTCGAGGTCGAAGCCGACCACTTGGTACTTGTCCTCAGCAAGCAACTGCTCCATAGTTTGGATGGAGCTCTCCACCGAGACCGGCTCGTTCGTGTACACCACTGAGAGGTCCTTCCCCCTCACGTGGGTGTCCACTACGTGATGCGTGGTGAACTGCCCCCCGTTGTCGTCGGCGGCCGCTGGGAGCGCCATTGGAGCCACGGGGAGCACCATTAGAACGCTGGATGTCCTCTCTGTATGTGTCGTCATGGGTGTGCTTATTGTGTCATGTGGCGCGAGAGATGAAGGTAAATGGCCGCAGGAATAAATGGGGGCCGGGCGGCCTGGATTCTCGGCGCGTTCGCATGGCAGTTTTTGCAGTGGGTAACTACATCATGGCGCCGCGCCTGGTGCAACCTTATGCATAATGGCAGCACGAACGTACGTGATCGTGCGCCGGCCCCAAACACTGGCAGTGCGCGTGTGATGGGTAACGTTGCATGGAAAACAAAAAAAATTCTACGCACACGCGATGATCTATCCAAGGAGATGCATAGCAACGAGAGGGGAGAGTGTGTATACGTACCCTCGTAGACCGTAAGCGGAAGCGTTTCACAACGCGGTTGATGTAGTCGAACTTTCTTCGTGATGCAACCGATCGAGTACCGAACGTACGACACCTCCGCGTTCAGCACACGTTTAGCTCGGTGACGTCCTCGCCTTCTTGATCCGGCAAGACGGGCGAAGTAGTAGATGAGTTCCGGAAGCACAACGGCGCGGTGACGGTGATGGTGAAGTGATCTCCATAGGGCTTCGCCTAAGCACTACAAAAATATGACCGGGGGTGTAAACTGTGGAGGGGGACGCCGCACACGGCTAGGCAATTGTCTAGGGTGTGCTAGGCGCCCCCCTCCTCATATATATAGGTGGGAGGGAGAGGGGAGAGGCCAAGGGGCACCCCAAGTAGGTCTGAATCCTACTTGGGCTCTTGCCCTTGGCTGCGCCCCCCCTGCCATGTTTGTCGGATGGGGAAGGAAAGAGGGTGGAGAGGGAAGGAAGTGGGAATCCTAATCCGCACTTCCCTTTCCCTTCTCCCCTTTCCTTCTCCTCCTTAGGCTGGCCCATATGGGGGGTGCACCAGCCCCTTGTGGCTGGTGCGTTTCCCCTCTTGGCCCATAAGGCCCATATCTTTTACCGGGGGTGCCCGGAACCCCTTCCGGTGACCCGATAAGTACCCGGTACCCCCCGAAACACTTCCGGTGTCTGAATACCATCGTCCTATATATCAATATTTACCTCTCGACCATTTTGAGACTCCTCGTCATGTCCGTGATCTCATCCGGGACTCCAAACAACATTCGGTCACCAAATCACATAACTCATATAATACTATATCGTCATCGAACGTTAAGCGTGCGGACCCTACGGGTTCGAGAACTATGTAGACATAACCGAGACACCTCTCCGGTCAATAACCAATAGCGGAACCTGGATGCCCATATTGGCTCCTACATATTCTATGAAGATCTTTATCGGTCGAACCGTTATGACAACATACGTAATTCCCTTTGTCCATCGGTATGTTACTTGCCCGAGATTCGATCATCGGTATCTTCATACCTAGTTCAATCTCATTACCGGCAAGTCTCTTTACTCGTTCCGTAATACATCACCTCGTGACTAACTCCTTAGTCGTTTGCTTGCAAGCTTATGATGTGTATTACCGAGAGGGCCCAGAGATACCTCTCCGATACACGGAGTGACAAATCCCAATCTCGATTCACACCAACTCAACAGACACCTTCGGAGATACCTGTAGAGCATCTATATGATCACCCAGTTACATTGTGACATTTGATAGCACACAAGGTATTCCTCCGGTATCCGGGAGTTGCATGATCTCATGGTCGAAGGAACATGTATTTGACATTAAGAAAGCAGTAGCAATAAACTGAATGATCATATGCTATGCTAATGGTTGGGTCTTGTCCATCACATCATTCTCCTAATGATGTGATCCCGTTATCAAATGACAACACATGTCTATGGTTAGGAAACCTTAACCATCTTTGATCAACGAGGTAGTCTAGTAGAGGCATACTAGGGACACGGTATTTGTTTATGTATTCACACATGTATTTAAGTTTCCGATCAATACAATTCTAGCATGAATAATAAACCTTTATCATGAATAAGGAAATAAAAAATAACAACTTTATTATTGCCTCTAGGGCATATTTCCTTCAGCGTGGAGGGACGAGGGCAGAGTGTGTGGCGGGACGCGAGCAGAGCGCGCCGCGGCCGCCTCAACCGCGAGCAACCACACGCATAGAGCAGTTGAACACGCAGGGAATGTGTTGGGAAATGTTGCATGGAAAACAAAAAAAATTCTACGCACACGCAAGATCTATCAAAGATATGCATAGCAACGAGAGGGGAGAGTGTGTCTATGTACCCTCGTAGACCGTAAGCGGAAGCGTTTCACAACGCGGTTGATGTAGTCGAACTTTCTTCGCGATCCAACCGATCTAGTACTGAACGTACGGCACCTCTGCGTTCAGCACGCGTTCAGCTCGGTGACGTCCTCCGCCTTCTTGATCTAGCAAGACGGCGAGGTAGTAGATGAGTTCCGTCAGCACGACGGCGTGGTGACGGTGATGGTGAAGTGATCTCCGCAGGGCTTTGCCTAAGCACTACGAAAATATGACCGGGGGTGTAAAACGGTGGAGGGGGGCGCCGCGCACGGCTAACAATTGATATGGTGTGTGCTAAGCCTGCCCTAGGGCTCCTGCCCTGGCCGTGCCCCCCTTTCCTTGTATGAACAAGGGGAGAGGAAAGAGGGGGGAGAGGGAAGGAAGCGGGAGTCCTACTCCACACTTTCCTTTCCCTGCCCTCTTTCCTTCTCCACCTAGGCCGGCCTGCTATGGGGGTGCATCAGCCCCTTGTGGCTGGTGCGTTTCCTCTCTTGGCCCATAAGGCCCATAACTTTTGCCGGGGGTGCCCGGAACCCCTTCCGATGACCCGATAAGTACCCGGTACCCCCCGAAACACTTCCGGTGTCCGAATACTATCGACCTATATATAAATCTTTACCTCTCGACCATTTCAAGACTCCTCGTCATGTCCGTAATCTCATCCGGGACTCCGAACAACATTCGGTCACCAAATCACATAACTTGTGTAATTCTATATCGTCATCGAACGTTAAGCGTGCGGACCCTACGGGTTCGGGAACTATGTAGACATGACCGAGACACCTCTCCGGTCAATAACCAATAGCGGAACCTGGATGCCCATATTGGCTCCTACATATTCTACAAAGATCTTTATCGATCAAACCGTTATGACAACATACGTAATTCCCTTTATCCATCGGTATGTTACTTGCCCGAGATTCGATCGTTGGTATCTCTATACCTAGTTCAATCTCGTTACCGGCAAGTCTCTTTACTCATTCCGTAATACATCACCTCGTGACTAACTCCTTAGTCGTTTGCTTGCAAGCTTATGATGTGTATTACAGAGAGGGCCCAGAGATACCTCTCCGATACTCGGAGTGACAAATCCTAATCTCGATCTATGCCAACTCAACAAACACCTTCGGAGATACCTGTAGAGCATCTTTATGATCACCCAGTTACGCTGTGACGTTTGATAGCACACAAGGTATTCCTCCAGTATTCGGGAGTTGCATAATCTCATAGTCGAAGGAATATTTATTTGACATGAAGAAAGTGATAGCAATAAACTGAACGATCATTATGCTAAGCTAACGGATGGGTCTTGTCCATCACATCATTCTCCTAATGATGTGATCCCGTTATCAAATGACAACACATGTCTATGGTTAGGAAACCTTAACCATCTTTGATCAACGAGCTAGTCTAGTAGAGGCTTACTAGGGACATGGTATTTGTTTATGTATTCACACATGTATTTAAGTTTTCGATCAATACAATTCTAGCATGAATAATAAACCTTTATCATGAATAAGGAAATATAAAATAACAACTTTATTATTGCCTCTAGGGCATATTTCCTTCAGTCTCCCACTTGCACTAGAGTCAATAATCTAGATTACATTGTAATGAATCTAACACCCATGGAGTCTTGGTGCTGATCATGTTTTGCTCGCGGAAGAGGCTTAGTCAATGAGTCTGCCACATTCAGATCTGTATGTACTTTGCAAATTTCTATGTCTCCATCCTTGACCTTTTCACGAATGTAGTTGAAGCGTCTCTTGATGTGTTTGGTTCTCTTGTGAAACCTGGATTCCTTCGCCAAGGCAATTGCTCCAGTGTTGTCACAAAAGATTTTCATTGGACCCAATGCACTAGGTATTACACGTAGATCGGATATAAACTCCTTCATCCAGACTCCTTCATGTGCTGCTTCTAAAGCAGCTATGTACTCCGCTTCACTTGTAGATCCCGCCACGATGCTCTGCTTGGAACTGCACCAGCTGACAGCTCCACCATTCAATATAAATACGTATTTGGTTTGTGACTTAGAGTCATCCAGATCAGTGTCAAAGCTAGCATCGACGTAACCATTTACGACGAGCTCTTCATCACCTCCATAAACGAGAAACATATCCTTGGTCCTTTTCAGGTATGTCAGGATGTTCTTGACCGCTGTCCAGTGATCCACTCCTGGATTACTTTGGTACCTCCCTGCAAAACTTATGGCAAGGCACACATCAGGTCTGGTACACAGCATAGCATACATGATAGAACCTATGGTTGAGGCATAGGGAATGACTTTCATTTTCTCTCTATCTTCTGCAGTGGTCGGGCTTTGAGTCTGACTCAACTTCACACCTTGTAACATAGGCAAGAACCCTTTCTTTGACTGATCCATTTTGAACTTCTTCAAAACTTTATCAAGGTATGTGCTTTGTGAAAGTCCTATTAAGCGTCTCGATCTATCTCTATAGATCTTGATGCCCAATATATAAGCAGCTTCACCGAGGTCTTTCATTGAAAAATTCTTATTCAAGTATCCTTTTATGCTATCCAAAAATTCTATATCATTTCCAATCAACAATATGTCATCCACATATAATATCAGAAATGCTACAGAGCTCCCACTCACTTTCTTGTAAATACAGGCTTCACCGTAAGTCTGTATAAAACCATATGCTTTGATCACCTCATCAAAGCGTATATTCCAACTCCGAGATGCTTGCACCAGTCCATAGATGGATCGCTGGAGCTTGCACACTTTGTTAGCACCTTTAGGATCGGCAAAACCTTCTGGTTGCATCATATACAACTCTTCTTTAAGAAATCCATTAAGGAATGCAGTTTTGATGTCCATTTGCCAGATTTCATAATTATAAAATGCGGCAATTGCTAACATGATTCGGATAGACTTAAGCATCGCTACGGGTGAGAAAGTCTCATCGTAGTCAACTCCTTGAACTTGTCGAAAACCTTTCACGACAAGTCAAGCTTTGTAGATAGTAACATTACCATCAGCGTCAGTCTTCTTCTTGAAGATCCATTTATTCTCAATGGCTTGTCGATCACCGGGCAAGTCCACCAAAGTCCACACTTTGTTCTCATACATGGATCCTAGCTCAGATTTCATGGCCTCAAGCCATTTATCGGAATCTGGGCTCATCATAGCTTCTTCATAGTTCGTAGGTTCGCCTTGGTCTAGTAACATGACTTCCAGAACAGGATTACCATACCACTCTGGTGCGGATCGTGCTCTGGTTGACCTACAAGGTTTAATAGCAACTTGATCTGAAGTTTCATGATCATTATCATTATCTTCCTCTCTAGTTGGTGTAGGCATCACGGGAACGGCTTTCTGTGATGTGCTACTTTCTAATTTGAGAGAAGGTACAATTACCTCATCAAGTTCTACTTTCCTCCCACTCACTTCTTTCGAGAGAAACTCCTTCTCTAGAAAGGATCCATTCTTAGCAATAAAGATCTTGCCTTCGGATCTGTGGTAGAAGGTGTACCCAATTGTTTCCTTAGGGTATCCTATGAAGACGCACTTCTCCGATTTGGGTTCGAGCTTATCAGGCTGAAGCCTTTTGACATAAGTGTCGCAACCCCAAACTTTAAGAAATGACAGCTTAGGTTTCTTACCAAACCACAGTTCATACGGTGTCGTCTCAACGGATTTAGACGGTGCCCTATTTAACGTGAATGCGGCTGTCTCTAATGCATAACCCCAAAATGATAGTGGTAAATCAGTAAGAGACATCATAGATCGCACCATATGTAATAAAGTACGGTTACGACATTCGGACACACCATTATGCTGTGGTGTTCCAGGTGGCGTGAGCTGTGGTGTTCCAGGTGGCGTGAGTTGTGAAACAATTCCACATTGTTTTAAATGAAGGCCAAACTCGTAACTCAAATATTCGCCTCCGCGATCAGATTGTAGAAACTTTATCTTCTTCTTACGATGATTCTCCACTTCACTCTGAAATTCTTTGAACTTTTCAAATGTTTCAGACTTGTGTTTCATTAAGTAGATATACCCATATCTACTCAAATCATATGTGAAGGTCAGAAAATAATGATACCCGCCGCGTGCTTCAACACTCATTGGACCGCATACATCGGTATGTATTATTTCCAATAAGTCGGTAGCTTGCATCATTGTTCCGGAGAACGGAGTTTTAGTCATCTTGCCCATGAGGCATGGTTCGCAAGTATCAAATGATTCATAATCAAGTGATTCCAAAAGCCCATCTGCATGGAGTTTCTTCATGCGCTTTACACCAATATGACCTAAACAGTAGTGCCATAAATATGTTGCACTATCATTATCAACTTTGCATCTTTTGGCATCAATATTATGAATATGTGTACTAAAATCGAGATTCAACAAGAATAGAGCACTCTTCAAGGGTGCATGACCATAAAAGATATTATTCATATAAATAGAACAACCATTATTCTCTGACTTAAATGAATAACCGTCTCGCAATAAACAAGATCCAGATATAATGTTCATGCTCAACGTGGGCACCAAATAACAATTATTGAGGTCTAAAACTAATCCCGAAGGTAGATGTAGTGGTAGCGTGCCGACGGCGATCACATCGACCTTGGAACCATTTCCGACGCGCATCATCACTTCGTCCTTAGCCAATCTTCATTTATTCCGTAGCCCCTATTTCGAGTTACAAATATGAGCAACCGAACCAGTATCAAATACCCAGGCGCTACTACGAGCATTAGTAAGGAACACATCAATTACATGTATATCAAATATACCTTTGTTCACTTTGCCATCCTTCTTATCCGCCAAATACTTGGAACAGTTCTGCTTCCAGTGACCACTCCCTTTGCAGTAGAAGCACTCAGTTTCAGGCTTGGGTCCAGCTTTGGGTTTCTTCCCGGGAGAGGCAACTTACTTGCCATTCTTCTTGAAGTTCCCTTTCTTTCCCTTGCCCTTTTTCTTGAAACTAGTGGTCTTGTTAACCATCAACACGGCTTGGGTCCAGCTTTGGGTTACTTCTCGGGAGTGGCAACTTGCTTGCCATTCTTCTTGAAGTTCCCTTTCTTTCCCTTGCCCTTTTTCTTGAAACTAGTGGTCTTGTTAACCATCAACACTTGATGCCCCTTCTTGATTTCTACCTCTGCGGCCTTAAGCATTGCGAAGAGCTCGGGAATTGTTTTGTTCATCCCTTGCTATTATAGTTCATCACGAAGCCTTTGTAGCTTGGTGGCAGTGATTGAAGAACTCTGTCAATAACACAATCAACTAGAAGATCAACTCCCAGCTGAGTCAAGTGATTATATTACCCAGACATTCTGAGTATGTGTTCACTGACAGAACTGTTCTCCTCCATCTTGTAGCTATAGAACTTGTTGGAGGATTCATATCTCTCAACTCGGGCATTTGCTTGAAATATTAACTTCAACTCCTGGAACATCTCATATGCTCCATGACGTTCAAAACGTCTTTGAAGTCCCGGTTCTAAGCCGTAAAGCATGGCACACTGAACTATTGAGTAGTCATCAGATCAAGCTTGCCAGGCATTCATAACATTAGCTTCAGCTCCTGCAGCAGGCCTTTCACCTAGCGGTGCATCAAGGACATAATTCTTCTGTGCAGCAATGAGGATAATCCTCAAGTTACGGACCCAGTCCGTGTAGTTGCTACCATGATCTTTCAACTTAGCTTTCTCTAGGAACGCATTAAAATTCAGAGGAACGGTAGCTCGGGCCATTGATCTACAACATAGATATGAAAAACTATAAGACTAAGTTCATGATAAATTAAGTTCAATTAATCAAATTACTAAAGAACTCCCACTTAAATAAACATCCCTCAAGTTATCGAAGTGATACGTGATCCAAATCAACTAACCCAAATCCGACCATCACGTGAGATGGGGTAGTCATCAATGGTGAACATCTCTATGTTGATCATATCTACTATATGACTCACGTTCGACCTTTCGGTCTCCAGTGTTCCGAGACCATGTCTATACATGCTAGGCTCGTCAAGTTTAACCCAAGTATTCTGCATGTGCAAAACTGTCTTACACCCGTTGTATGTGAACGTAGAGTCTATCACACCCGATCATCACGAGGTGCTTCGAAACGACAAACTTTAGCAATGGTGCATACTCGGGGAGAACACTTTTATCTTGAAATTTAGTGAAGGTGTCATCTTATAATGCTACCGCCGTTCTATGCAAAATAAGATGCATAAAGGATAAACATCACATGCAATCAAAATATGTGACATGATATGGCCATCATCATCTTGTGCTTTTGATCTCCATCTCCAAAGCATCGTCATGATCTCCATCATCACCGGCTCGACACCTTGATCTCCATCGTTGCGTCGTGGTCGTCTCACCAACTATTGCTTCTACAACTATTGCTAACGCATAGCGATAAAGTAAAGCAATTACATGGCGTTTGCATTTCATACAATAAAGAAACAACCATAAGGCTCCTGCCGGTTGCTGATAATTTACAAAACATGATCATCTCATACAATAACGTATATCACATCATGTCTTGACCATATCACATCACAACATGCCCTGCAAAAACAAGTTAGACGTACTCTACTTTGTTGTTGCAAGTTTTACGTGGCTGCTACGGGCTTCTAGCAAGAACCGTTCTTACCTATGCAAAAACCACAACGGTGTTTCATCAAGTTTGCTATTTTAACCTTCTTCAAGGACAGGCTGTAGTCAAATTTGATTCAACTAAAGTAGGAGAAACAGACACCCGCCAGCCACCTTTATGCAAAACTAGTTGCATGTCTGCCAGTGGAACCGGTCTCATGTGCGTGGACATGTAAGGTTGGTCCGGGCCGCTTCATCCCACAATACTGCCGAATCAAAATAAGACGTTGGTGGTAAGAAGTATGACTATCACCGCCCACAACTCTTTGTGTTCTACTCGTGCATATCATCTACGCATAGACCTGACTCTGATACCACTGTTGGGAAACGTTGCATGGAAAACAAAAAAAATCTACGCACACGCAAGATCTATCAAGGAGATGCATAGCAACGAGAGGGGAGAGTGTGTCTACGTACCCTCGTAGACCATAAGCGGAAGCATTTCACAACGCGGTTGATGTAGTCAAACTTTCTTCGTGATCCAACCGATCTAGTACCGAACGTACGGCACCTCTGCGTTCAGCACACGTTCAGCTCGGTGACGTCCTCCGCCTTCTTGATCCAGCAAGACGGCGAGGTAGTAGATGAGCTCCGTCAGCATGATGGCGTGGTGACGGTGATGGTGAAGTGATCTCCGCAGGTCTTCGCCTAAGCACTACGAAAATATGATCGGGGGTGTAAACGGTGGAGGGGGCGCCGCACACGGCTAACAATTGATCTGGTGTGTGCTAGGCGCCCCCCTCCCACATATATATAGGTGGGAGGGGAAGGGGAGGCAGCCTGGTGCACCACATAGGTGGCCGGCCTGCCCTAGGGCTCCTGCCCTGGCCGTGCCCCCCTTTCCTTGTATGAACAAGGGGGAAGGAAAGAGGGGGGGGGGAGAGGGAAGGAAGCGGGAGTCCTACTCCACACTTTACTTTCCCTACCCTCTTTCCTTCTCCACCTAGGCCAGCCTTCTATGGGGGTGCATCAGCCCCTTGTGGCTGGTGCATTTCCTCTCTTGGCCCATAAGGCCCATAACTTTTGCCGGGGGTGCCCGGAACCCCTTCCGGTGAACCGATAAGTACCCGGTACCCCCCGAAACACTTCCGGTGTCTGAATACTATCGTCCTATATATCAATCTTTACCTGTCGACCATTTGGAGACTCCTCATCATGTCCGTGATCTCATCTGGGACTCCGAACAACATACAGTCACCAAATCACATAACTCATATAATTATATATCGTCATCGAACGTTAAGCGTGCGGACCCTACGGGTTCGAGAACTATGTAGACATGACCGAGACACCTCTCTGGTCAATAACCAATAGCGGAACTTGGATGCCCATATTGGCTCCTACATATTCTACGAAGATCTTTATCAGCCGAACCATTATGACAACATACGTAATTCCCTTTGTCCATCGGTATGTTACTTGCCCGAGATTCGATCGTCGGTATCTCTATACCTAGTTCAATGTCATTACCGGCAAGTCCCTTTACTCGTTCCGTAATACATCACCTCGTGACTAACTCCTTAGTCGTTTGCTTGCAAGCTTATGATGTGTATTACCGAAAGGGCCCAGAGATACCTCTCCGATACTCGGAGTGACAAATCCTAATCACGATCTTTGCCAACTCAACAAACACCTTCGAAGATACCTGTAGAGCATCTTTATGATCACCCAGTTATGTTGTGACATTTGATAGCACACAAGGTATTCCTCCGATATTCGGGAGTTGCATAATCTTATAGTCGAAGGAATATGTATTTGACATGAAGAAAGCGATAGCAATAAACTGAACGATCATTATGCTAAGCTAACGGATGGGTCTTGTCCTTCACATCATTCTCCTAATGCTGTGATCCCGTTATCAAATGACAACACATGTCTATTGTTAGGAAACCTTAACCATCTTTGATCAACGAGCTAGTCTAGTAGAGGCTTACTAGGGACACGGTATTTGTTTATGTATTCACACATGTATTTAAGTTTCCGATCAATACAATTCTAGAATGAATAATAAACCTTTATCATGAATAAGTAAATATAAAATAACAACTTTATTATTGCCTCTAGGGCATATTTCCTTCAGAATGGTCGTCTACAAGCTAGCCGGCAGTTGCGACGCTGCGTAGAGAGCGGCCGTGTGCTACTACCTCCGTCTTGGTCTATTAGTCTCCTTTATATTCTGTGCCATATTTTGACCTTAAATTTAACTAACAAAATGTTAATGCATGTTATAAAAATTATATAATTGGAAACTATGTTCAAATACGAATCCAATGATATAATCTTTGGCGACATGCATTCGTATTTTATTAGTTAAATCTCTAGTGAAAATTTGGCACAAAAATACGAAGACGACTTATAAACCAGGTCGGGGGTAGTAGGTAATTAAATCGCAAATGTTTTTTATTAACCGTATGTGTATGTGTCCTTTCGTCCTCCTCTCGCACGTCTTGTCACCCTGCTGCCGCAGACGGCTTCGAGCGCAAGCTTGAGCAGCGCGCGGGGGCATTCTTTTAGCCAAACTTTGGCTCGAAGTGGCGCCAATGAATCGTCGTTGAGCCCGTTCCCGCGCAACCGCGCAGGTTACCGTGCAAGCTTCCCGCCTGACTTGGTGAAATCCCCCAAAATCCCAATGCTTACCGACCTGCTATATAAACCCTCACGGCCGGCCAGTCATGCGTCGCATTTTCCCCTTCCTCCTTGTAGCTTATCTCGTTTGCTTCTCCCACAATCGCCAATGGCACCGGGCCGTCATTGTTGCTCAGCCACTCCGCCGTCATCAGAGGACAGCTCCAGCTAGGAGGCTACACCGCGGCGGTGGCGCAGTCCCCGGCGTAGTGTAGTGCACGTGGTGTCCCTATTGGGTGTGCACGGAACACCGACCACACGCTCTACCGCCGCTGCTCGTCGGCAGATGTTGCCGGCCGCCGTTGTTGCCACCCCACCGTCTGCCGCCGTGGCTGCCACACCACCGTCAAAATCCAGGGCCATCGCCCGCTTCGCCACCATGGCCTGAAGGCAGGAGGTGGCCGTCGTGGCCGCCACCCCACTCTCGGCCACCGTGGCCATCACCTGCTCCGCCACCGCGGCCCGAAGGCGGGAGGTGGTGGTCGTGGCCGCCACCCCATCGTCGGTCGCTGTGGCCACCAGCCCACCGTCGACTGTCGGGGTCATCACCCACTCCACCACCACCGCCCGAAGGCATGAGGCGGAGGTGGAGGCCCGCACATGCGTCAGCGACCTTGCGCGCTACATCGAGTTCCTGCGGGAGGTGGAGGAGTGCCTCGTTGAGCATGCAAAGAGCCGTACCGCCGCCGTGGCCGTAGCACACGCCACCACAGAGGCGAGGAATCAGGAGATCTACGAGGAGTCCCGCCACTTTGAGAGGGGTCGTCTGGAGCGGTAGAGGGCGTTCGAGGTGAGGGTCACTGAAGGTGCAGCAGCGGCAGGCACCGTATTGCAGTTGTCCGGCTCGTCGGTAGGCTCCTCCTCCTCTGCCTCTTACTGAGCGCGCTCGACAGAGGAGAGGCTGCCAGAAGTAGTACAAAGCCCCTCCGTAGTAGTAGTATTAGGGGCTATTTTGTTCAGTTCATCTGACTATAGATGTGGTTGAACTGTGCTACTTAAAATTAGCTAGTATATATAGTTGAACTAGCTATTTCAGTACGTGGTTGGCAACAATTGGGGAAAAGTTTGGTCGGTTTAGCTGTCAAGTTGAACTATTTGTATAAAGAACGACTGCTTAATCTATGAATGAAATCTATGCTTACTGAATTTCAGTTGCAAAATTAGATAGTGCTAGTGATTTTTAGCTGCATATTTTGACAAATGGCAGGGTTACAAGGTTGACAAAGGGCAATGTTACTAGATCAACAAATGTCAATCATTCCAGTTTGACAAATGGCAATATACCCAATATGACAGATACAAATCTGTCAAATTGTCTATACATGGTTGCACATGGATCATCCGAAAAAACCGTTTGTGTTGAAGGGATGTACAAATCCTACGTGCCAGATTTTCTCTTGGCTTAGTGGCGAAGTCTCGCTTTGCATACCGTATTCAATCTGAACCGTTTGCGTTGAAGAGATGCACAAATCCCGCGCGGTGAATTTTTCCTTGGCTTGCTGGGGAAGACCATAGCTCTCACTTTGCATACGGGTGTTCTATCTAAAACGTTTGCGATGAAGAGCTGCACAAATCCTGCTCGACACATTTTCCCTTGGCTTACTGGGGAAGCTGTTGGTTTGCATACGGGTGTTCTATCTAAAATGTTTGCGATCAAGAGCTGCACAAATCCTGCTCGACACATTTTCCCTTGGCTTCCTGGGGAAGCTGTCGGTTTGCATACGGGTGTTCTATCTAAAACGTTTGCGATGAGTGATTTATATTTAAAAACCATTGATGTTTTTTTAAAGAAAATCGTTTGATAAGTCTGTACATTCAGAGAGAAAAACGCAAGTTCGTTCAAACCATATCTTTCATTCAGTCACACTGCAAATTTATATTCATATGATCGAGATACAGTATTAAACAAAAAAAAACTAATTCCGGCGGCGGCGGACGCGGCGTGCCACGCCGGCGTTGTCGTTGTCGTCCTTCGGGACGCCATTGTTGAAGTCTTCAAGGCAGCACATAATGTTCTTCACTTGGAAATCAAACATCATGTCGTCGCGCGATCGACGGGCGGGGCGCGGGAGGACGGCAACTCGCGGTGCTGCGAGGTAGCGGTCGACAGAGGCGTCCCATGCCGCTGAGGGGGGCGCGCGTACGAGCCTGGGCATGGCGGGTGCAGGCAAACGCACGGGGACCGGCGCCGCGGTGGGTGCAAGGGTGCGCACGGGCACAGGCGCTGGCGCTGGCATGTACACGAGCTCGCGCGGGTTCGCGGAGACCTCGCTGACGCCCTCGGCTTCCAGCTCTGTGATAGTGCTCGGTGACCAGCCCGTCAATGCTACAGGGATGGTCGCTGGTGCGGGCGCGGGGATGGGAGCTGGGACGGGCGCGGGGGCAGCAACCGCCGCGGCCAGCTCGTTCAGGGCCATGTCCATGAGGCCCCATTCCTCCTTATTTTCTATCTCGTCCGGCTCAGAGTCGACTTCACCAAACTGGAAGACTAGTGGCAGATGATCCTTCTGAGCCATGGCGTTGGTGGAGGTCTGCGGGAGGGGAATGGTAGGCGAACAGTAAGGTCGCCCGTATTAAACAGCGGCTCGGGCATCATTAATGGAGAGGATGCGAGCAAGGCGGGCAGCCATGGAAGTCAAAGGGCTCGCTTCCCAGTGAGCCTGCGCAGCGTACAGCTCGCACGCTTTCCGGTGAGCTTGCACATTGGAGGACAGCTTGCACGCCTCTCGGTCAGCCTGCACAGCGGACTGCGCTCGCACGCCTCCCGTTCAGTCAAGCAGCTCTCCGCACGGCACCTCCTAGCCATTAAAAGGGTGACGCGTGGCGTCACGTGAATGGTTAATAGAATGCACATGATTTAAATTATACCAAACGTTTGAGATGTTAAAGTGGCAGCTATTTGTTTCAAAATGCCTGTGTTGGCTATTATTCGAGTGCGCCTTCTCTCAAAATGGACACGAAAAATACCACAGCATGTCGGGTGCCATTCCATGATAGCATGCCAAGTTTCATGAATTTCAGACAAGTTTTGGATTTACTAGAATTTAAAAACAAAGTATCTCAACGTTTTGCCGGCAATCAACAGTGCCCTGGTGTTTGAAATTCATTCCCATTTCTTGCATGGGACCTAAGCATGCACCCAAGGACACACATTTGATATGTCAACCCATTTTTCTGCACTAGAGCATGTGCATGTAGTTCAAATTTGAATTATGCACATAAAATGTTGGGAAACGTAGCATGCAATTTCAAAAAAATTCCTACGCTCACGCAAGATCTATCTAGGAGATGCATAGCAACAAGAGGGGGAGAGTGTGTCTACGTACCCTCATAGACCGAAAGCGGAAGCGTTCGACAACGCGGTTGATGTAGTCGAACTTCTTCTCGTTCCGACCGATCAAGCACCGAACGTACGGCACCTCCGAGTTCTGCACATGTTCAGCTCGATGACGTCCCTCGAACTCTTGATCCAGCAAAGTGTCGAGGAAGTAGATGAGTTCCGTCAGCACAACGGCGTGGTGATGGTGATGGTGAAGTGATCTGCGCAGGGCTTCGCCTAAGCACTACGAAGATATGACCGAGGGTGTAATCTGTGGAGGGGGGCGCCGCACACGGCTAACAGTTATTGGTGTGTGTTCTAGGCGCCACCGCCCCATGTATATATAGGTGGGAGGGGGAGGGGAGCTGCCATGGGGCGCCCCAAGTAGGAGGAATCCTACTTGGGTCCCTAGTCCAATTCGCCCCCCCCCCCTCCATATTTACCGGAGGGGAAAGGAAGGAGGAAGCAGGAGGGAAGGAAGGGGGAGGCCGAATCCCTCCCCTTCCTTCTCTCTTCCCCTCTTTCCTTCCCCTCAGGTGCGGCCCATATGGGGGGCGCAGCAGCCCCTGCTGGTTGCTGTGTTTCCCCTCTTGGCCCATTAGGCCCATATCTTTTGCCGGGGGTGCCCAGAACCCCTTCCGGTGACCCGATATGTACCCGGTACCCTCCGGAACACTTCCGGTGTCCGAATACCATCGTCCTATATATCAATCTTTACCTCTCAACCATTTCAAGACTCCTCTTCATGTCCATGATCTCATCCAGGACTCCGAACAACATTCGGTCACCAAATCACATAACTCATATAATACAAAATCGTCATCAAACGTTAAGCGTGCGGACCCTACGGGTTCGAGAACTATGTAGACATGACCGAGACACTTCTCCGGTCAATAACCAATAGCGGAACCTGGATGCTCATATTGGCTCCTACATATTCTACGAAGATCTTTATCGGTCGAACCGTTATGACAACATACGTTATTCCCTTTATCCATCGGTATGTTACTTGCCCGAGATTCGATCGTCTGTATCTTCATACCTAGTCAATCTTGTTACCGGCAAGTCTCTTTACTCATTCTGTAATACATCATCCTGTCACTAACTCATTAGTCACTTTGCTTGCAAGGCTTCTTATGATGTGCATTACCGAGAGGGCCTAGGGATACCTCTCCGATACTCGGAGTGACAAATCCTAATCTCGATCTATGCCAACCCAACAAACACCTTCGGAGATACCTGTAGAGCATCTTTATAATCACCCAGTTATGTTGTGACGTTTGATAGCACACAAGGCATTCCTCCGGTATCCGGGAGTTGCATAATCTCATAGTCGAAGGAATATGTATTTGACATGAAGAAAGCAGTAGCAATAAAATTGAACGATCATTATGCTAAGCTAATGGATGGGTCTTGTCCATCACATCATTCTCCTAATGATGTGATCCCGTTATCAAATGACAACTCATGTCCATGGTTAGGAAACCTTAACCATCTTTGATCAACGAGCTAGTCAAGTAGAGGCTCACTAGGGACACAGTGTTTGTCTATGTATTCACACATGTATTTAGGTTTCCGATCAATACAATTCTAGCATGAATAATAAACATTTATCATGAATAAGGAAATATAAAATAACAATTTTATTATTGCCTCTAGGGCATATTTCCTTCATAAAATGCCTAGAAAACTCAATTAATGTATAAAAATTTCCAAACGAACCCCGAAATTGCAAATTTTAACACGACACTCCTGTGGCTCTATGTTGCCACTAGGAAAAAATTTGAAAACAGGAAGAGGCAACGAATATCGTTTCATCCACCAAGGAGGCACATTCCCTACCGGAACCATGAGGCTTGTTGTTAGAAGCTATGGTATGTGAGAAGCTTATACCCAAACCTGCCCCAAATGGGACAAATTTTTTACCACACCATGTTGATGCCGTTCCATGATAGCATGCCAAGTTTCATGAATTTCAGACGAGTTTTGGATTACTAGAATTTAAAAACCATGTATCTCAATGTTTGCGGCCGAGCGACGGTGGCAAGGTGTTCGACATTCATTCCCATTTCTTGCATGGGACCTAAGCATGCAACCAAGGACACAGATTTGTTTTTTCAACCAATTTATATGCACTAGAGCATGTGCCTGTAGTTCAAATTTGAATTATGCACATAAATACATAGAAAACTCAATTAATGTATAAAAATGTCCAATTGAACCCCAAAAAATTCCAAAATTTAACACAACACTCCTGTTGTTCTATGTTGACACTAGAAAAAAAATTTGAAATCAAGAAGAGGCAACGGATATCGTTTCATCTAGAAAGGTGAAACGTTCCCTACCGTAACCATGAGGCTTGTTGTGAGAAGCTCTGGTTTGTGAGAAGCTTATACCCCAACCTGCCCCAAATGGGACAATATTTTTACCACGGCATGTTGATGCTGTTCCATGACAGCATGTCAAGTTTCATAAATTTCAGACACGTTTTCGATTTACTAGAATTTAAAAACCATGTATCTCAATGTTAGCGGTCGAGCGACAGTGGCAAGGTGTTTGACATTCATTCCAATTTCTTGCATGGGACCTAAGCATGCAACGAAGGACACACATTTGAATTTTGAACCCATTTATATGCACTGGAGCACGTGCATGTAGTTCAAATTTGAATTATGCACATAAATGCATAGAAAACTCAGTTAATGTATGAAAATGTCCAAGCGAACCCCGAAAAATCCCAAAAATTGACACAACACTCCTGTTGTTCTATGTTGACACTAGAAAAAAAAATTAAAGCAAGAAGAGGCAACGAATATCGTTTCGTCCACAAAGGTGTCACGTTCCCTACCGAAACCATCACGCTTGTTGTGAGAAGCTCTGGTTTGTGAGAAGCTTATACCCAAACCTGCCCCAAATGGGACAATATTTTTACCACGGCATGTTGATGTCGTTCCATGATATCATGTCAAGTTTCATGAATTTTAGACGAGTTTTCGATTTACTAGAATTTTAAAACCATGTATCTCAATTTTAGCGGCCGAGCGATAGTGTCAAGGTGTTTGACATTCATTCTCATTTCTTGCATGTGACCTAAGCATTCAACCAAGGACACACATTTGATTTTTCAACCCATTTTATGCACTGGAGCATGTGCATGTAGTTCAAATTTGAATTATGCACATAAATGCCTAGAAAACTGAGTTAACATATAAAAATGTCCAAACGAATCCCAAAAAATCCAAAATTTAACACGACACTCCTGTTGTTCTTTGTTGACACCAGAAAAAAATTGAAAGCAAGAAGAGGCGACGAATATCGTTTTGTCCACAAAGGTGACACGTTTCCCTACCGGAATCATGAGGCTTCTTGTGAGAAGCTCTGGTTTGTGAGAAGCTTATACCATAACCTGCCCCAAATGGGACAATATTTTTTACCCCAGCATGTTGATGCCATTCCATGATAGCATGCCAAGGTTCATGAATTTTAGACGAGTTTTGGATTTATTAGAATTAAAAAAGCAAGTACGTCAACATTTGCCGGAGAGCCACAGTGCCATGGTGTTTGAAATTCATCCCGATTTCTTGCATGGGACATAAGCATCAACCCATGGACACATATATGATTTTACAACCCATTTTGGTGCACCGGAGCATGTGCATGTAGTTTAATTTTGAATTGTGCACCTGAAATGCCTAGAAAACCAAGTTAATGTATAAAAATGTCCAAACAAACCCTGAATAATTCCAATTTTTTTGATGACACACCTATAGTTGCATGTTCACTGCAGATAAAAGTTCTAGCAATTCAAACACCCTCCTTTGCCGCTGTGACCCCATTATGTAATTCAAATCAAGACGAAAAATCAAGTAGATCGCACACAGTTTATTATCACCAACCGTGTGAGATGCAACACAAAATATCTTGGAGCACCGTCGAAGTATAGTACGCATATGGCTTACGTGAGAAGGTGCGTCGGCTACACTCCACAGTCGGCGTGTCAAGCACACTAGCTCGCTCCCTGATACGTCTCCAACGTATCTATAGTTTTTGCTTGTTCCACGCTGTTATATTATCATTCTTGGATGTTTTACAATCGTTTTATAGCAACTTTATATCATTTTTTGGGATTACCTATTGACATAGTGCCCAGTGCCAGTTGCTGTTTTTTGCTTGTTTTTTTACTTCACAAAATATCAGTACCAAACGTAGTCCAAACGCAGCGAAACTTTTTGGAGATATTTTTTGGATCAGAAGACACCACTTGGGCCAAAGAAGTACCAGAGGGGAGGCCCGAGGTGGGAACAACCCACCAGGGCGCGCCCAGGAGCCCAGGCGTGCCCAGGGGGGTTGTGCCCCCCTCGGTGGCCTCCCGCACCTCCTCTTCGCCCTATAAATCCCCAAATATTCCAGAAACCCTAGGGGAGTCGATGAAACACAATTCCAGCCGCCGCAAGTTCCAGAATCACGAGATCCAATCTAGACACCATCACGGAGGGGTTCATCATCCTCATTGGTGCCTCTCCGAGGATGCGTGAGTAGTTCATCATACACCTACGGGTCCGTAAGCAGTAGCTAGATGGCTTCCTCTCTCTCTTTTGATTCTCAATACAATTGTCTCTTGGAGATCTATTTGATGTAACTCTTTTTTGCGGTGTGTTTGTTGGGATCCGATGAACTTTGAGTTTATGATCAGATCTATATCCATGAAAGTTATTTGAGTTTTCTTTGATCTCTTATATGCATGATTACTTATAGCCTTGTATTTCTTCTTCGAATCTTTGGTTTAGTTAGGCCAACTAGATCGATTTTTCTTGCCATGGGAAGAGGTGCTTTGTGATGGGTTCGATCTTGCGGTGTTCTTTCCCAGTGACAGAAGGGGCAGCAAGACACGCATGTATCGTTGCTATTAAGGATAACAAGATGGGGGCTATTCCTACATGAATAGATCTTGTCTACATCATGTCATTGTTCTTATTGCATTACTCTGTTTTCCACGAACTTAATACACTAGATGCATGCTGGATAGCGGTCGATGTGTGGAGTAATAGTAGTAGATGCAGGTAGGAGTCAGTCTACTAAACTTGGACGTGATGCCTATATAATGATCATTGCTTGGATATTGTCATAATTATTCAATCTTCTATCAATTGCCCAACAGTAATTTGTTTACCCACCGTATGCTATTTTCTCGAGACAAGCCACTAGTGAAATCTACGGCCCCGGGTCTATTCTTCATCATATTTGCTTTGAGATCTATTTTTATTTGCTTTTGTTTTCAGATCTATTATTCCAAAAACCCAAAAAATACCTTGCTGCACTTTTTTGTTACTTATTTTATTTCGCATTTTATCGAGATCTATTTATCCAATCTACACAAATTTTATCCCGTTAACTTGACAATTTCTGGCACCATTACCCGTAGAGGGATTGACAACCCCTCATAAGCGTCGGGTTGCAAGTATTTGTTCTTTGTGTGTAGGTACCATTTACATAGTGTTGCTTGGTTCTCCTACTGGATTGATACCTTGGTTTCATAACTGAGGGAAATACCTACCATAGTTGTACTGCATCATCCCTTCCTCTTTGGGGAAATACCGACGTAGTTCAAGTGACATCAAAAGGAATTTCTGGCGCCGTTGCCGAGGAGACATCATCAACATCTATCAGGTTCCTAATCACAAATCTTATCTCCTTGCAATTTACATTATTTGCCATTTGCCTCTCGTTTTCATCTCCCCCACTTCACAAAAATTTGTCGTTTTATTCGCCCTCTTTTCTGTTCGCCGTTTTCTCGTCAGATCTATCTTTTTGTGTGTGATCTTGTTTGCCTACTTTATCGTTATGGCTAGTTCTTCCTCTATTGTGTGTACCCCCAAGAACAAGGTTCTTAATTTAAACAAAGGGGAGGGGAGAATCTAAAAGATGCTTGGTATAGGATTTGCAATGCTCATAATAGATTTGTTTGTAAGGAAGCTACCATTGTTCTTCTTTGCAACTTTTATATGGGCATTACCACTTGGTATAGATTCATCCTTGATACGATTACCGGTGGAAATTTCTTGATGTGTCCATCTTTGGATGCTTTAATGGCATGGGAGATCTAGTAGGTGCACCACCTATCATTATTAATGAAACAATCTTAACTCTTGAGCATGTTATGCAAAGATTAGACACTATTGAAAAGAAGGTCACCTTAGAGCAAATTGAAAACTTAGATACAAAGATGCAAAATCTCGCTAATAAATTTGGGTCAAAAGCGGGCGATGTTTTCAAATTACTAAGGGAAAAGGAAACCATAATTAACGAAAGAATTGGAGAGAGTCCTTCCCGGATTGATAAGTTGGAAGACATTTTTAGTAATTTGAGCTCGGCTTTTGCTTCTGATAAAACTATTGAAAAAACTCCCTTAAAATTGGCAAGATTTCTCAAGTCACTAAGAACAAGGGTGCAACTTCTAATAATAACAAAGAAGATCTTAAGATGATTAGTATTCACCCTTGTTGAAGTTGTGAGAAACCCTACTTGCAAGAATGAATTTTTCAATCTCGTTCCTAGGAGTATTGTTATTGAAAATCTATATGCTAAATCTTTGAAGAATATTGGTTGTTTGATTGAGGAATTGGAAACTAAAGATGACAATACTTGAATCTATGCATTATGCCTAGCTAGGGGCATAAAACGATAGCGCTTGATTGGGAGGCAACCCAATGAATAAAATTTATTTTTGCCTTTTTATTTCTGTTCTTGAGTGTTTACACAATTATGCCTCTGTTATGATTGTGTTTTTATGTTTTAATTAGTGTTTGGGCCAAGTAAATCCTTTGGGATAGATTTGGTGATAGTTGATTTGATCCTGTTGAAAAACAGAAACTTTTTGCATCCAGTAACATAATTGTTTAAATTCACAGAAGCGACTAAAAATTCTGTTTTTTACACAAGATTTATATACAAATTGCCTCTGTTGTCCTAATTTTTCAGAATTTTTGGAGTTACAGAAGTGTTAGAAAAATTCGCATCTTTACAGACTGTTCTATTTTTGACAGATTCTATTTTCTTTGCATTGTGTGCTTATTTTCATGAATCTATGGATTGTATCGGGGGGTATAAGCCATGGTAAAGTTAGAATATAGTAGATATAATGCAATAACAAAATTTGAATGGGTTTTCTACAGTACTTAAAGTAAAGATTGGTTTTCTTATACTAACGGATCTCACGAAGGTTTTGTTAAGTTTTGTGTGATTGAAGTTTTCAAGTTTTGGGTGAGATCGTGATGGATGAAGGAATAAGGAGTGAAAAGAGCCTAAGCTTGGGGATGACCCATGGCACCCCAAGTTAATATTCAAGGAGAACCAAGTAACTAAGCTTGGGGATGCCCCGGAAGGCATCCCCTCTTTCTTCTAACGACCATCGGTATTTTACTTGGAGCTATATTTTTATTTGTCACATATCATGAGTTTTGCTTGGAGCGTCTTGTATTATATGAGTCTTTGCTTGTTTTGCTTTTTAGTTTGTCACAAGTATCCTTGCTGGACACACCTATTTGAGAGAGCCAAAATTATGCTATGATTTGTTAGAATTGCTCTATATGCTTCACTTAAATTTTTTTGAGCTATGGAATTGCTCTAGTGCTTCACTTATATATTTTTGAGCATGGTGTGCTTTAATATTTTTGAAGAAATGCTCTCATGCTTCACTTAGATTAATTGGAGAGTTAGTGAATTTTTGAAGAAATTCTCTCATGCTTCTCTTATATTATTTTGAGAGACGAAAAATTTTATGCTCATGTTCTTCACTTAAATTTGTTTGAGCTTGTCAAAAGCAATTGCAATATATGAAACTAGTCCCAAAGTGATAGATATTCAAGAGGGATATAATAAAAACTTTCATGAAGATCATTGGACAAAATAAACTTGATTCTTTGTAATAGTTTTGAGATATGATGATAGTGATATGTGAGTCATGTTGGTGAGTAATTATGCTTTAGTAAGAATTATTGGTGTTAAGGTTTGTGATTCCCTATGCAAGCATGAAAGTCAATAGTTGTGCTATGAAATTATATCCTACTTGTGGTGCATTATTCGGTGTTAGTTATGCTCAATGCTCGCTTACGTGATTTTTCGTTTCTTGGTTGGTTGCTTTTCAATCTATTTGCTAGCCTCCACTAGTACTAAGTAGAAATAATACTTGTGCATCCAAATTCTTTAAACCCAGTTTTGCCACATGAGTCCACCATACCTACCTATATGCAGTATTTCTGTGCCGTTCTAAGCAAATTTGTATGTGCCATCTCTAATTTTCAAAATGAATTTCCTTTTTGTGTGCTCATACCGCTCATGAAGCGCCAGGGGGTGGCCAATATTTTTCATGCTAGATGTGTTATTCTCAAGATGAGTGTTTATTCACTTGTCATTGCACGAGAGTATGGTGGTAATAGGGATGCCCAGTCCCAAAATGAAAAAGAGATTTACTTTATGTTGTCAAATAATAAATTCCTTGGAAAGTGTTGGTATGGACGGTACCCGTGGATACGGCTAGCCGTGGAATGTGAAAGAATGGTGGAAAAAGGAATAAACTTTATTTTCTGTTTGGGAACCGCCTATGATATATTTAGTATGGAAAGTGTTGGGAATTACTCGGTCGTTTTCGTTGATGGGAAAAGTATGCCTCTCAAAAAATTTATCTCTCAATTTAAGCTTTGAGCTCTGGCACCTCTACAAATCCCTACTTCCCTCTGCGAAGGGCCTATCTATTTACTTTATGCAATTTTTATTTGAGTCTCCATCTTCTCTTATAAAGCACCAACTAAGGGGCACTATGCTCATACTTGAGCATTGGATGTAGCTAATATGCGAGTGTGTTTCATGAATGGATCGATGATTGAGCATAATGGGCTAGGGATAACTTTCTTTAGTGTTGATATTTTGAAAGACATGGTTGCTTGTTGATATGCTTGAGCATTGAAATCTTCATGTCAAAACTAGACTATTGCTTTGAACCATATAAAAGTCCAAATGTCCATGCTACAAAAGAAAAGAATATGTGATGAACATGTTAGGCATCATTCCACATCAAAAAATCTGTTTTTATCATTTACCTACTCGAGGACGAGTAGGAATTAAGCTTGGGGATGTTGATACGTCTCCAATGTATCTATAATTTTTGTTTGTTCCATGTTGTTATATTATCATTGTTGGATGTTTTACAATCATTTTATAGCAACTTTATATCATTTTTTGGGACTAACCTATTGACATAGTGCCCAGTGACAGTTGTTGTTTTTTGCCTGTTTTTTTACTTCACGAAATATCAGTACCAAACGGAGTCCAAACGCAGCGAAACTTTTTAGAAAAAATTTTTGGACCAGAAGACACCACATGGGCCAAAGAAGTACCAGAGGGAGGCCCGAGGTGGGCACAACCCACCAGGGCGCGCCCAGGGGAGTTGTGCCCCCCTCGGTGGCGTCCCGCACCGCCTCTTCACCCTATAAATCGCCAAATATTCCAGAAACCCTAGGGGAGTCGACGAAACACAATTCCAGCCGCTGCAAGTTCAAGAACCACGAGATCCAATCTAGACACCATCACGGCGGGGTTCATCATCCTCATTGGTGCCTCTCCGATGATGCGTGAGTAGTTCATCATAGACCTACGGGTCTGTAGGCAGTAGCTAGATGGCTTCCTCTCTCTCTCTTTTGATTCTCAATATAATGGTCTCTTGGAGATCTATTTGATGTAACTCTTTTTTGCAGTGTGTTTGTTGGGATCCGATGAACTTTGAGTTTATGATCAGATCTATATCCATTGTAACACCCATGTGTAATAGCCACTGTGACACTCTGTTAAGTATGCCGAGTCATCTCCATTTGCAGTGCCTAATCACTTTGGTTAAGTATTCAATTCAAATTCTATTCCGAAAATTAACTCAAAATTCAAAAGTGAAATATGAAGTTGCTCAAAACTTGTGGGAAAAATGTTCATGAAATAACAAATAATCCAGAAGCAATTATAAAAATATAAACAAAGATAATTGAGTTAGCTAAGTGACTCAAACTACATGAAACAACACCAAAACAGAATTATTTAATCCATGTATAATAATATCAAATTCAAATAAAATCCTACTTTGCCCAAACAAGTTTTTGGTGAAAGGTAATAATGCACTGTAATATTTGGGCCAAGTATCATATTTTACAAAAGTGCAAAAGTGGCCTAAACAATTACCTAACATAAAAGAAATAAAGAAAAAGCAAAACAGAAAATAGAAAATAAAACGAGGCACTGTGCACTGGGCCTAAGTGCACAGTGCCTCGTAGCCAGCCCACCAGGCCCAATACCCTTCTCTCTCCCCTGCGTGTCGGCACGCCCATGGCCGCGCCGGCGAGCGCCGGTGAAACGGCGACAGCGCGGCGCCACCGACGCGGGGAGATAAGGCCGAGCCTCCAGTCCGTCCCCCTTGCCCCCTCCGTCACTCTCCCCCTCTCTCTCTCGCTCGCTCCGCTCCTCTTACCCCCTCAGATCCATCGGGACCGAGCGAGGTCGCCGCCGTCATCTGCGCAGCCACAGAGCTCCAAGCGCCTCGCCAACGTGTCCATCGTCTCCGTCATCGTCTACCTCGTCCTCTGGTGGCCTCAGCTGGAGCTCGGAGGCGCTGCTGCACCGATTCCCCTTCATCCACATCTCCGGACGCCACCGCTCTTCTCCGACTCCAGCGACGCCTCTGCAGCTACTAAACCATCATGGGCCATCCTGCGTGCCGCACAGTGAGCCACCCTACCTTCCCCATCTCCCTGTTCGTCCTCGCACGCGCGCTAGCTGCTTCGTCCGCGGCGCCCGAACGCGCCGCCGCCCGCGCATGTCGCCGGCATGCCTCCGACGACCATTTGGTCGTAGGCTGGAGTCCAACAAGATCGTTGCGTTGCGCAGTATCTCCCACGCGGGTTAGTTCGTGCTTTCGTGCGCTGCTACGGCCGTTGCATCAAACGCCCGAGCCCGCCGCCGCAACCGAGCTCGTCGCCGTCAGAGCCGTCGTTTTCAAGCCCGACTGAGCTCGCAGTCGAGCTCAGCGCCACCGTAGGAGTCGAACGAGCCAGCCAGCATCGCCTACCATGCACCACATCGCCGTAGCCACTTGTGCCTGATTTCGGCCATCCGCCGCAGTCATCGCCGTTGTCGATTCCGGCCACCTCCGGCCCGGAGACCGCCACGGTTGGACGCGGCGTCGTCTCCGCGTTCGAACGCGACCGGCCGCGTCCGTTTTGATAGCCTGTAAAGCGAACCCGACCACCTCCCGAGTGCGCCGCCGTGAACTTTGGTCGCCGGAGCAACTCCGGCGACGGCGCCGATGTGGCACCACCTAGGGCCACCCCTGAGACACTGGCAGTGGGCCCGCGGGTCCCAGTTGACTGGGTTGACCCAGTCAACTGCTGACTGGGCAGCCCAGTGTCACTGACACGCGGGCCCCACCGCTTATTAGATTAAATAATAATGTTTTATAAATAAGAGTTAATTAATTAAGTTAATGAGTCACTGACAGGCTGGGCCCACTCCCCTAATTAGTCTGTTAATTAGATTAATCCACAGTTAGTCTAACAGAGGCTGACATGTGGGTCCCACTTGACCCACATGTCAGGTTTGACCCTGGTCAGCGTCCTGTTGACTACTGACGTAGTGGTGACTTCATGATGATGTCATAATTCCTTTTCTGTTAAATAAAAATAATTTCAAAAATTGTTTAAATCTTTGAAAATTCATAGAAAATAAACCGTAGCTCAGATCGAAAAACTTAAAACATGAAAGTTGCTCAGAATGACGAGACAAACCTGATCGTGTCTTCTGTTTCGATGCCGGAACCCCCTACGTAGGAGAACCCATAAATTTCCGTCCGTATCCGGTAGATGAATAGTGCATAATCACCGGATAATAAATCCTGTGTTAATCCTAAAATAACTAAAATGACTTAGGTGCATCTGTAGGCAACCCTGCACTGCATCCTAGCATAGCATGCCCTGTATTGCATCGTTTGCTGTGTATTTATATGTTTCTTCCCCCTCTTCTCTCTCGATAGACCTCGACGTCGATGTAGCTCCCGAGACTGACGTAGCTCCGGAGGTCGACTACACTCCTGACGATCAAACCCTTGCCGCCGAGCTTCCAGGCAAGCACCCCCCTTTTGAGCATTCCGATATCACCCACTCTCTTCCCTCTTATGCTTGCATTAGAAGTTACTGCTGCTGCTGTTATCCTATTTCTGCTGCATAGCCTGTTTATTGTAACCTGCTATTGTTTACTACCAGTTTATCCTAAACTGATTAGTATAGTTTGGGTAGAGACCCAGCAGAGACCCCACTATATCCCGACTGCCCCGCTGGATTAACAGAAGACCCGAGCAACGGGATCGAAGACCAGGCCCCGGCATCGCATGTCACTTCCCCTTAGTTGCTCGACACTACTGGGTTACTATCGAGTGCTGAGGGTGGTACCTCGTCAGCACTTCTAATGATAATCTTGTAGGTTAGTTAATCGAGCGTGGTCAGCGAGGGTGATTCCTCCTACACCACCACCGATAACGACACCGTCGCGCAACTCCTCAAGAGTGGACCTCGAGGGTGATTCGTCCTCCGTTCACCTTGATGTTTACGTCAGGTGGTAATCCAACGAGGGTGATGCCTCAGGTTCCTTCTTGATATGGTAGCCACACGGATGCCTTTACATTATTGTTGACACTGTTTAAACTGGATAAAGACGGGTAGGCCCTGAGGGGTACCCGCACGAGATTATGATGAGAATGATATGGAGTCGGGTGGACCTGGATGGTGCCCGAGAGCTGAACACGAGGCGTGGCCGGGCATTCTTAGCCCTTGCCGCAAGTCCTCGAGACGGGGCGATGGGGTCACATCTTTCGTGAGTCTCTGCTCGTTACCCCACTACCAACACACTAACGGTTTGGATATTTCATCCGAGGGGCCTCTGGCCTGATAGCACTAACCATCACGTGGGCATAGTATGGGCATTCTGCGTCGTATACATCAGCCGAAGCTAAATAGATGTCAGCAAGGAGCGGCGCGCGCTGGATTGGACTGGTTAAGCCCGCGCTTGTATTAAGGGGGCTAGGTCTACTTTCAGCCGCCCTCGCAATGCACAGGAGTTCCCGGGGCGAAGTCCCAAGACCCCTGGGCGCATAGGTTTAGTCCGGCGTGCTGACCGCTCTATTAAGTATTTGGTCGGGTTGTGGCGTATCGTTTGGCCGAGGCCGGGCATGACCCAGAAAAGTGTGTCTGGCCGGAGTTAAGCGAGCGTGGTGGGTAAGTTGGTGCACCCCTGTAGGGAAAAACTAATCTATCGATAGCCTGTCCTACGGTAACGGACACTCGGAGTTGTATCCCGATCGGTACAACTAGAACTGGTGACTTGAGATGAAATGGATAGTATGGCTCTGGGATTGCTTTCTCGTAGGGAGTCGAGGAAGGATCTTTGGGCGAGGTTGATAACATTACTACTACCTTACATTATGTTAATCTGCACTCTTCCAATGCTGCAAGACCGATGAAGATGCTTGAAGATGCTAGTCTTCGATAGGACTAGGCTTTCCCCTCGATTCTGGCATTTCTGCAGCCCAGTCCACATACAGCCCTCCTTTGACAATGTTGCATATGTAGTGTAGATCCTTGCTTGCTGAGTACTTCGGATGAGTACTCACGTTTGCTTTACTTTCTTTTTCTCCCCATATCCAATTGTCGCCGCCAGATGACGGAGCCCCTGAGATAGCTGCCCCTGTCGACGACTACGGCTACTACTTCTACCCTCCAGGCGAGTACTACTACGAGGAGCCGACCGATGACCGGGAGTAGGATTCTGAGGGTCTTAGGCAGGAGGCCTACGCCTTTCGATCGTAGTATTTTTATTTTGCCCCGCCTTTCTAAAGGCCTATCTGTAACTCTGTTATATCTGTACCTAGATATCTGATGCTTCTGCTGACACTTGTATGCCATCGAGCTATGTATTCGAGCCCTCGAGGCCCTGGCTTGTAATATAAAGCTTGTATGACTTTATTTATGCTTTAGAGTTGTGTTGTGATATCTTCAAGTGAGTCCTTAGGCTTGATCGTGTGCATTTGCGTGTATGATTAGTGCACGATTAAGCCGGGGTCATCACATCCATGAAAGTTATTTGAGTTTTCTTTGATATCTTATATGCATGATTACTTATAGCCTCGTATTTCTTCTTCGAATCTTTGGTTTAGTTAGGCCAACTAGATCGATTTTTCTTGCCATGGGAAGAGGTGCTTTGTGATGGGTTCAATCTTGCGGTGTTCTTTCCCAGTGACAGAAGGGGCAGCAAGACACGCATGTATCGTTGCTATTAAGGATAACAAGATGGGGGCTATTCCTACATGAATAGATCTCGTCTACATCATGTCATCGTTCTTATTACATTACTCCGTTTTTCCATGAACTTAATACACTAGATGCATGCCGGATAGCGGTCGATGTGTGGAAAAATAGTAGTAGATGCAGGCAGGAGTCGGTCTACTAATCTTGGACGTGATGACTATATAATGATCATTGCCTGGATATCGTCATAATTATTCGATCTTCTATCAATTGCCCAATAGTAATTTGTTTACCCACCGTATGCTATTTTCTCGAGAGAAGCCACTAGTGAAATCTACGGCTCCCGGGTCTATTCTTCAGCATATTTGCTTTGAGATCTATTTTTATTTGCTTTTGTTTTCAAATCTATTATTCCAAAAACCCAAAAATACCTTGCTGCACTTTTTTGTTACTTATTTTATTTCGTGTTTTATCGAGATCTATTTATCCAATCTACACAAATTTTATCCCGTTAACTTGACAATTTCTGGCACCGTTACCCGTAGAGGAATTGACAACCCCTCATAAGCGTCGGGTTGCAAGTATTTGTTCTTTGTGTGCAGGTACCGTTTACATAGTGTTGCTTGGTTCTCCTACTGGATTGATACCTTGGTTTCATAACTGAGGGAAATACCTACCGTAGTTGCACTGCATCATCCCTTCCTCTTTGGGGAAATACCGACGTAGTTCAAGCAACATCACTCCCCAAATATCATTTCACTGTTCAATCATCGCTGGTGAAAGATGGGGACGTGGACCCGCGTCGTGAGGGCAACTTCGGCGGCCCACTCCGGTGAGAGCGCGGCCGCAACAGCCATGCGCGTGCTAACAAGCTGCATGAGCGCGGCCGCAATCTGCGACCGGTCGGCCAAGGCAGCCCAAACAACCGTTGTTGCTTCTCAGGTGGCGGCAACAACATCTGCCTCGGGGATAGCAACTGGCGAGAGCGGCACAACAGTTGTCCTTTCCGCAGCGGTGGCCTTGGCCCTGATGGAGGCCGCCCACGACCATGTCGAGGCCGCCCATGCCCAGCTCGTGGCGGTCACCGCACAAATTGAACCAAGCTTCTCCGACAACGGTCAGCAACCCACGGTCGAAGAGTTGGCAATCACCAAGAGCGTTCGAGCAGCCGTCTGTTCCTTCGTGACATACCTTGCCATGACGGAGCCCGTCCAAGCACAGATCACGGCCGCCCACGCCCAGCTCATGGCGGCCTTTTCCAAAGAGATGGCGGACGCGGATGGCGAGATGCTTGCCGAGTATGGTGTGATTGATGCCATGGAGCCCCTTCCCCAGGAGATCGTCGGGCGCGAGCTGGATATGGAGGAGGCGACGGAGATCGACGAGCGCCAGCCGGAGTAGTACTCTTTGTTTAATTTAGAGCGTCGGTCTTTAATTTGTTAGGTTAATGTTTAGGTCAGCTAGCTCTATTTAATTGCTAAACTTGCTCAATTAAGAAGTGTAGGTGTGCTGTAGGCTCCTTTGTGTACCCAAATTATGCAATGACGTGGATGACCACTGTAACCAGGGATATTCGGACCAAAATTTGCATGTTCAAACTCATCACACACGGGGTAAGCTATATGAATCGTTTGTGATGTTCACATATCGTACACAATGCTGAATAAGGGACCGTGTCTGATGACACTTTGCGCGCCAGTTTTTTCACTGCACCGATCCAAAAATTTTGGCTTCCGCGGAAATATCTACCTCCCCGCCCCCTCTGTAACACCCCCAGTGGTGAGCTACAGTAATCCCCCTTTTGATAATGCAATGTCATCATGATCAACAGTGCTTAACCATTATTTGGATCATATCTCATTTCAAAATTCCAATTAAAATGGAAATTCAAACTTAAAGTAAAAAACAAAAGTTGCTCAAATCCAGGAACTAAAATGTTCATCATGTTGCAAATATTCCCAAAGCAATTGGAAAAATAACAGAAACATTAATTAAGTTAGTTAAGTAAATAAAGCAGCAATATACAGCAACAAAATAGAAGTATTTAGTCCATTTATAATTAAATAAAATCCAAATGAAATTATATGGACTCAAAACCTTTTTATGGCAGTAGTAAAGGTTGCACTGAAATATTGTGGCTAGTTCACATATTTTACAAAACTATAACTGGGGCCACACATTTTTTGCAAAAACAAAAAAGCAAAAGAAAACAAAAAACCAAAAAAAAGAAAAAAAGAAAAGGCCCGCTGTACCTGGGCTTAAGTGCTACAGCGCCGGCCCGATCCACCCCGCACCGTCTCCCACCTTTCGCCACTGCTCACCTGCGCCCGCTGTCGTCCCCACGCATGCGCGCCCACACCCATAGCCAGCCCCCCCCCCTCTCCCTCGCTCGACAGCGCGCCGCGCCCACGTGGAGGATAAGGGCGAGGCCCCGCGACCCCCTGGCGTCTCCCTCGCTCACTTTCCCCCTCTCCTTCCTCCCTGCCTCCTCCCTCCGAGCGCCGCAATGGCCTCGGCCTTCTGATACGCGCGGCCACCATCGCCCCGACGCCTCGCAGCAGTGCCAGATCGCCCCGCCGTCGCTCGTTGCTTCGCCTGCTGCCTCGAACCGAAGCTGGAATCCCCTGCCTCATCGAGCACGAGCTCGTCTTCAAGCTTCGGGCGTCGGTGATCGCCGTCGCGCTACCCCGAGCCCACCTTTGCACGCCTACGGGACCACCGTGAGCACCCCGTCCTCCTCCCTCTCTCTTTGCGCTCTCCCTCTGTGCCGTAGCTGCCGCCCCCCATCGTGCCGAGCCCTTCGCCGCGGAGCTCATCGCTGGCGCCATTACGGTGACCAAATGGCCCTAGGCTCGTGCCCATCGAGCTCACCGCGCCGCGTAGATCACCCCTAGCCCCGTCGTTTGCTTGCTAGCGTGCTGCTTCGCCGTCCCCGTAGCACACCCGTAGCCGCCGCCGCCTGCCGTCGTCGCCGTCGCCGATTCCGGCCTTCCCCGGCGAGGCTGACCCCTCCATTGGATGTGCGACCTCACCACCGTCCGAAACAGCCTAACCGCGCCGCGAATGAGCCTGTGTGGGCGAAACCCGCAGCTCGCCGGTGTGCTCTGTCGTTTTCGAGCTCGCCGGAGCTCTCTCCGGTGCCGGCGCTGAGCTGGCAAGACGCGGGCCCCACCCGGAGTCGCTGCCATGTGGGCCCCGGTCGCGGTTGACCGGGTTGACCGCGGTCAACGAGCTGACGTGGTGCTACAGCCACTGACCAGTGGGCCCGTCCCGTTTAGTTAAGTTAATTAAATCGGTTTTAATTAAAACCTAATCTAATCAGTTAATTAGTCACTCACATAGGGCCCCACTTAGCTGATTAACCCTGTTAGTTAGTTAGTTAACCCACTGTCTATGACAGATGGCTCCCACATGTTAGGTTGACCAGTCAACTGGACAGTTGACTGCTGACATCGCACTGACCTCATGTTGATGTCATCATGCTACTGTTCTGGATAATGCGAATTAATTAATTAAAATAATTCCAGAAAATGTTTTAATCTTTGAAAATTCATAGAAATTAAACCGTAGCTCAGATCGAAAAACTTTGTACATGAAAGTTGCTCAAAATGACGAGATGAATCCAACCGTGCTATCTGTTTCCTTGTTGGGACCCTCTACGAAGGTGAACCCGCAACTTTTAGCCTGTTCCCGGTAGATGAATAGTGCATATACACCGGTTAATAAATCCAACTTTAATCCTAAGATAACTAAAATGATTTAGATATGTCTTTAGGCAACCCTGCACTGCACGTTAGCATAGCATGCTCTGTGTTGCTCATGTTTGCTGTGTATTTATTTGTTTCCTCCCCCTCTTATCTCTCGGTAGACCTCGGTACCGACGCTGTTCCCGAGACCGACGCAGCTCAGGAGCCCAACGACACCGTTGATGACCTTGCCTTTGCCGCCGAGCAACCAGGCAAGCACCCCCCCTTTAAGCATGCCTATATCGCCTATTTTCTTCTCTCTTATGCTTGCATTAGAATTGCTGCTGCTATTGCTTTACCTATTCTGATGCATAGCCTGATTTTTGTAACCTGCTTTTGATGATTACCTGCTTATCCTAAACTACTTAGAATAGGATGGTTAGAGACCCTAGTGACCCCACTTGTCCCGATTGCCCCGCTGGATTATCAGAAGACTCGACAACCAGGCCCCAGCACCGCACATCACATTCCCTTTATCTGTACGACACTGCAGCGTTACTATCGAGTGCCGAGGGTGATACATCGTCAGCACTTCTGATGTTAACTCTATGGAGTAGTTACTCGGTCGTAGTCATCGAGGGTGATTCCTCCTTCACCACTCCCGAAAACGACGCTGTCGTGCAACACCTCAAGTGTGAACCTCGAGGGTGATTCCTCCTAAGTTCGCCTTGACGGATTCATCGAGTAGGAATCCAACGAGGGTGATACCTCGGATTCCCTGATGTTATGGACACACGGATACTTGGGCTTTACAATTGCTACTTGGAAAGGCGGGTCGACCCTGAGGGGTACCCGCGAGTGATGTGGAGACGGGTTGACCTGGAAGGTACCCGAGAGTTAAATACGAGGCGTGGCCGGACATTCTTAGCCCTTGCCGCAAGTCCTCGAGACAGGGCGACGGGGTCACATCAATCGTGAGTCTCTGCTCGTTACCGCACCACCAATTCACTAACGGTTTGGATATGTGATCTGAGAGGGCCTCTGGCCCGATAGCACTAACCATCATGCGGGAATAAATATGGGTACTCTGCATCGTGGTATCAGCCGAAAGCTCTGTTAGACGTCCAGTTCAGCATTATGGCACGGTCGGATCGTGTCGGCCATCCGAGGCGACGCTGGTATCCACCCTGCACACAACGACCCGGAGTGCACAGGGCGATGGCCCAAGACCCCTGAGCACTTAGGATGTAGACCGGCGGGGACCTCTCTGCTGAGCTCTAGGTAGGGCTGCGGTGTGTCGTTTGGCCGAGGCCGAGCATGACCCAGAAAGTGTGTCCGGCCGGAGTTAATCGAGCGTGGTGGGTAAGTTGGTGCACCCCTGCAGGGAAGAACTAATCTATGCATAGCCGGATCCTCGGTAACGGACGCTCGGAGTTGTATCCCGATCGATACAACTAGAACTAGATACTTGTGATGAGATATGGATATTAGGGCTCTGGGATTGCTTTCTCGCAGGGAGTCGAGAAAGGATCTCTGGCCGAGGTTGATACTTATTGCTACTACTACTTTATACTGTACTAATCTACACTCTTCTAGTGCTGAAAGACCGCTGAAGATGCTAGTCTTCGATAGGACAAGGCCTTCTCTCTATTCTGGCATTTCTGCAGCCCAGTCCACATATACAGCCTTTCATTGATAATGTTGCATATGTAGTGTAGATCCTTGCTTGCTGAGTACTTCGGATGAGTACTCACGGTTGCTTTGCTTCCTCTTTTTCCCATATCCTTTTGATGCGACCAGATGACGGAGCCCCGGAGTCAGCTGCCCCCGCCGACGACTACTACTACCTCCCCGGGGGTGGTTACTACTACGAGTTGGCTGACGACTAGGAGTAGGATCGGAGGGTCCCAGGCAGGAGGCCTGCGCCTTTCGATCGTAGCTTTTGTTTTGCCCCGCCTTTCTAAAGGCTTATCTGTTTCTCTTTTATATCTGTACTCAGATATCTAACGCTTCCGCTGATGCTTGTTGACATCAAGCTTATGTATTCGAGCCCTCGAGGCCCTGGCTTGTAATATAATGCTTGTATGCGTTTATTTATGTTTTAGAGTTGTGTTGTGATATCTTCAAGTGAGTACTTAGGCTTGATCATGTGCATTTGCGTGTATGATTAGTGCACGATTAAGCCGGGGGCGTCACAGGTTGGTATCAGAGCCGACTGCCTGTAGGAACCCCCTATCCAACTCCTTGGCCGAAGTTGAGTCTAGTGGTCCAAAACTATTTTACAAACTTGGCTGTGTGGCTTACGGGCCCACGTCACCAATTGGATGGTATTATGATCTTTTATTCCTCTTCCTTACTCTGGGACTCTGATCTCTCTTCCTTTCGGGTTAAAATTTTACTAACTCCAACATTAGGTTCTCGTGATCACATCCACCCGGAGTTCTGAAATTGCCCCCCCCCCTTTCTTCAAGATTGTGGGCCAGGTTCTGCTTACATGATCCTTTTATCGAGGGCACCCTGTGTTGTCACTTGCAGATTCCTCACTCCAACAGTTTTCTCCGACATGATATAGCCTTTGCTATGTCTCATTGTGTACTTCCTTACCGCGTGCCTGCGCGCCGCCTAGTTTGTCTAGCCGTGAGCATTCCCGAGCGCGTACTATCCGTTTGAATCTAACTCTGTGCATGGATTGGTATGTCTTTAACGACTACTATCATATATCTAATGCCCTTCTCGTTCATTCCCGTGTTACATCATGAATAACTCCATACACATGTAGTTGTTATTACTAAACTGTCCCTGTTGTTTTTTATAGGATGGCTGACGATCCTCCACCTCCACCCTATATTGCCGCAATGATGCAGCAGTTTGAACTGAACTGTCAGGTTATGACCGGGATATTGACTCAGTTCCCAAACCAGAATGCTCATTAACAGCCAACCCCAATAACACTGCAAGAATTTGTGCGCCTCAACTCGTCTGTTTTCCGCAACTCCACCAATCCTATGGATGCTGATGATTGGCTTTGTGACATCCTGTTTGAGATGGAATCAGCTGATGTTGCTCCTGACAATTACGTCACCTTTGCGACATTCCACTTGAAGGGTCCAGCTGCTCAATGGTGGGAAAGCCACAAGGGTATGTTGCCTGCTGAAACTGTAACCACTTGGCAGGAATTTCAGTCAGCTTTTCATGCATGGTACATTCCTCAAGGTCTGATGGACCAGAAGAAGCAGGAATTCCGCAAACTCACCCAGGGAACAATGACTGTGGATGAATATCAGAGGAAATTTCTCGAATTGTCCCGCTACTGAAGATGACGTCTGCACTGACGCACGCAAGCAGGAGAAATTCCGTGAAGGACTGCGCACTGATATAAACCTTGCACTTGCTGTCCATGATTGCACAGACTTCGCAACGCTTATCAGCCAATCTTTCCAAGTTGAAACTGCTCTGACTAAGTACCAGGAGTCGCTCAAGCGCACTCGTGATGTTGGCTCATCCTCGGGTCAGCCTGTTCAGAAACGTTGAGTGTGGATTCCGCACAATGTACATCATCGACCTGCTCCAACGCCCAGGTCATCTTATGTTGCACCTCGTCTGCCTCCGCCGCCGAGACAGCTAACGATTCACGGTGTACAATCCAATGTTGTGACTCCATCCCATGATGATCAGAATGCATCTTGTCCTCCTGTTGGTTGTAAGAAGAGTTGTCGAAACCGCCGATTCAGGAACCGTAATATCTTATCGACTGCTATTGTACTTGGCCATGCCAATCATGTCGATGCTGAAAAGGCTCAGAAGGAACCGACTATCATGATGGGTACCCTACTAGTGAATTCAATCCCAGCTTCTGTACTCTTTGATTCTGGAGCGTCGCACTCCTTCATGTCCGAAAGTTTTGCGCGAAGCCATGATATACCTTTCGAGGAGATGTGCACCCCATTAGTAATCCAGTCACCTGGGGCTAATTGGCAAACTACCTTGGTAAGCCACGGTAACCACATTGTGATTGGAGGATTGGTGTTTCCCGTTTCACTCATTGCTCTCAAGACCTCCAACATAGACATTATTCTGGGTATGGACTGGTTGAAGCCTCATAAAGCTTTGATTGACTGTGCCGCTGAAACAGTCCGCATCACACACCCTTCCGGCCAAATAGTCAAATACTCAGCCCGAATAGCTCAGGATGCTGAGAGCCAGATATATGCTCTGAATGCATTGAATGCTTCACCTCTCGAAGGCATCGAGAATGTTCCCGTTGTTCATGATTTTCAAGACGTCTTCCCAGAGGAACTTCCAGGAATACCCCCTGTTAGAGCTGTCAAATTTGTCATCAACTTGAAACCAGACACGACTCCTATTGTGAAGAGTCCTTATAAGATGCCTCCACACCACCTTCTCGAGCTTAAGGAAGAAATCGACTAGTCACTTAAGAAGGGTTTCATCCGCCCCAGTTCCTCTGCTTGGGGAGCACCTTCACTCTTCGTTAAGAAGAAGGATGGTGAAAGATCGAGGATGTCGCCTAGGGGGGGTGAAAAGGCGCTTTAAAATAATTACGGTTTAGGCTTGAACAAATGCGGAATAAACCTAGCGGTTAAATTGTCAAGCACAAAACCTACAACAACTAGGCTCACCTATGTGCACCAACAACTTATGCTAAGCAAGATAAACAACTAAGTGATAGCAAGATATATGACAAGAAACAATATGGCTATCATAAAGTAAAGTGCATAAGTAAAGGGCTCGGGTAAGAGATAACCGAGGCACGCGGAGACGACGATATATCCTGAAGTTCACACCCTTGCGGATGCTAATCTCCGTTTGGAGCGGTGTGGAGGCACAATGCTCCCCAAGAAGCCACTAGGGCCACCGTAATCTCCTCACGCCCTCGCACAATGCAAGATGCCATGATTCCACTAAGGGACCCTTGAGGGCGGTCACTGAACCCGTACAAATGGCAACCCTTGGGGGCGGTCACCGAACCCGTACACTTTGGCAACCCTTGGGGGCGGTCACCGGTACCCGTCAAATTGCTCGGGGCGATCTCCACAACCTAATTGGAGACCCCGACGCTTGCCCGGAGCTTTACACCACAATGATTGAGCTCCGAACACCACCAACCGTCTAGGGCGCCCAAGCACCCAAGAGGAACAAGCTCAAGGGTACCAAGCACCCAAGAGTAATAAGCTACTCAAATTCACTTCCACGTATCACCGTGGAGAACTCAAACCAATGCACCAAATGCAATGGAAAGGGCACACGGAGTGCCCAAGTCCCTCTCTCTCAAATCCCACCAAAGCAACTAAAGCTAGGGAGGAAAATGAGAGGAAGAACGAAGAAGAGAACACGAAGAACTCCAAGATCTAGATCCAAAGGGTTCCCCTCACCTAGAGGAGAAAGTGATTGGTGGAAACGTAGATCTAGATCTCCTCTCTCTTTTCCCCCCAAAAACTAGCAAGAATCCATGGAGGGATTGAGAGATAGCAAGCTCGGAGAAGGTCAACAATGGGAGAAGAACATGAGCTCAAAGGATTAGGTTCATTGGGGAAGAAGACCCCCTTTTATAGGTGGGGAAAAATCCAACCGTTATGCTCACAGCCCGCACAGAGCGGTACTACCACTCATGGGAGCGGTACTACCGCTAGGGCGGTGGAAGCCCTTTGAAAAACAACAGCGAGGAGGCAAAAGGCCGGTAGAACCGCCGGAGCGGTACTACCGCTCGTCCTCACGGTACTACCGCTAGGGGTAGCAGTACTACCGCTAAGGGTAGTGGTACTACTGCTTGCGAGCGGTACTAAAAAAATACATCCGTGCCTACCACCGCTGGACTTAAGACGAGTTTTTGGTCTGGAGCGGAAGTAGCCACGGAAGTAGCCGCGGTAGTACCGCTCCAAGCGGTAGTACCGCTCCCAAGAGCGGTAGTAAAAAATTACATCCCCTCCAAGCAGTAGTACCGCTCCCATGAGAGGTAGTACCGCTGCAGCCTTTTTAAGGACACCAAAACTGACACAACTTCTGCAAACGGACTCCGAATTCAACGAAACCAAGTTTGTTGGAAAGCTAGTGACAAGGGCTAACACAATCTTGATAGAAATAACAATAAGAAGGAAATTAGAAAAGGCCCATAAGAAAATGGTGAGAACCCTTCCTCGAATAAGACCGGTAAAACCTCCAACACCGAAAACGCAATAGAAGAAGCATGTGAACTCCGTTTTTTATGAACTCGAGCTTGTCAAGAAGATGACCATAAGCTCCAAATCTCACAAGGAGAAAACCAAACAAGAACCAAGTAAGATGATGCAAGCATGCAATGGTTTGAGCTCTCTATGAACGATATGATCAAGCTACTCACTTGAGAGCCCCCCTTGATAGTACGGCAGTCGATCCTATAACCCGGTCTCCAAACTACCACCATGAGACCGGTAAAATAGAGAACCTATCAAGGCCAAACATTTGCCTTGCACAAAGTCCACTTGAGCTAGATGTAGACGATCTTGACTTCCTCAAGTAGGACCACCTTTCTTGATTGCGTTGGCTCGGTGAAGACTAGTAGATTGCTCCCCCATACTCCACTATGGGTGAGCCACTCTTCAGCACATCTTCACAAGTCCATTGTCACCACAATGGACGGCAATCTTCAAGCACTTGATCTCTTCGTGATGCATCACTTGAACATGCACACCGCAACCTAACCCCACAAAGAACTCTCACGAAGACCATGGGTTAGTACACAAAACGTAATTGACAATGCTTACCATACCATGGGATCACTTGATCCTCTCTCGGTACATCTTCTACGCTTTGTGTGTTGATCAACTTGATTCACTCTTTGACTTAGTCTTGATCAACCTTGAATCTTTCCAACTCTCTTCATTTGGATGATGTCTTGAAGGTAGACATGAATGATCACACACTCTTCTTCTTCAAGACATGCTTGCAATAAGCTCAACACTCACATGACCAATCTTTGGATAAATCCTTAATAGCACCTTGGTCAACTCATAAACTCCTTGAAACCAACACATGGACTTCAAGAAATGCCTATGGATAAATCCTTCAAATATAACCCAATGCAACCATTAGTCCATAGAGAATGTCATCAATTACCAAAACCACACATGGGGGCACCGCATGTCCTTTCAGATGGAACTAACCGATTGGTTCAGGATTATCGGCCCATTAACCAAGCCACAATCCAGAACAAATACCCACTGCCCCGGATCAATGATCTTTATGATCAGCTTGCTGGGTCCTCTGTGTTCTCAAAACTTGACTTGAGGTTGGGTTATCATCAGATCCATGTTCGTGAAGAGGATATTCCCAAGACTGCACTTTTACTCACTATGTCTCTTATGAGTACACTGTCATGTCATTTGGATTAACAAATGCTCCAGCCACATTCTTCCGTCTGATGAATTACATCATCATGGATTACCTCAACAAGTTCTTCGTAGTATATCTAGATGATATTCTGGTTTATTCAAAGAATAAGGAAGAACATGCTGAACACCTTCGTCTTGTTCTGAAAAGGCTTCGAGAACACCAACGCTATGCCAAGTATTCCAAATGCAAATTCTAGCTTTGAAGTAACCTACCTTGGTCATGTGATTTCCAAGGATGGAATTGCTGTTAACCCGGGGCGGGTTCAGGCTATTCTGGACTGGACTCCTCCGAAGAACGTCAAGCAAGTGAGAAGTTTTCTCGGCCTTGCAAGCTATTGCCGTCGATTTGTCGAGAACTTTTCTAAGATTGCTAAGCCTTTGACTAATCTGCTTCACAAGGGCGTTAAGTTTGAGTGGACAGACAAATGTCAAGAAAGTTTTCAAACACTCAAAGACAAGCTAACATCTGCCCCAGTACTTGCTCCTCCAGATTCTCGCAAAGACTTCGTGATTTATTGTGACGCATCCCGTGAAGGATTAGGCTGTGTCCTAATGCAAGAGCGTAAGGTGATTGCTTATGGCTCTCGACAGTTGCGTCCTCACGACGAGAACTACCCGGTCCATGATCTAGAACTAGCTGCTGTCATCTATGCATTGAAGTTATGGCGACATTACCTCCTCGGTAATCGTTGCAAGATCTACACGGATCATAAAAGTCTGAAGTACTTGTTCACTCAGCCATCTCTGAACCTCCGTCAGCAAAGATGGATGGAGGCCATTACGGACTATGATTTGGGTATTTCTTATACCCCTGGCAAGGCTAACGTGATGGATGATGCCTTAAGCCGCAAGTCCTATTACGACAACCTCATGGTTAGGCGAGCTCAACCTCGTCTTTTTGAAGAACTGCGCAAGCTGAATTTGCGTATTGTTCCACAGGGTTCTCGTAATAACCTTGTGATGCAACCAGATCTTGAGAAAGCTGTTAAGAATGCGCAAGCTAAAGATGCTAAAATTGATCTGATGAAGAAAGATCTTCACCTGGAAAAGTACAGGGATTTCTCGCTGTCTGAAGATGGGACCTTGTATTTCAGAGACCGCATTGTCGTACCTCGCTTCGAGCTTATGACTGACAAGGTCATGAAGGAGGCACATGATACACCGCTGTCTATTCATCCGGGTAGCACCAAGATGTATCGTGATCTCCATCAAAGGTACTGGTGGTCCAAAATGAAGCAGGATATTGCTCGGTACATTGCTGAATGTGACGTTTGCCGTCGCGTTAAAGCAGAACATCAGAAGCCTGCTGGAATTCTACAACCACTACCTATCCCTTTATGGAAATGGGATAAAGTGCAAATGGATTTCATTACTGGCCTTTCCAAGTCACAGAAGGGTCATGATGCTATTCTTGTCGTCGTCGACCAACTTTCTATGGTTGCACACTTTCTGCCTGTCAAAGAAACTCTCACTGCTAGTCAGTTAACAGAGTTGTATATCTCCAGAATTGTTTCACTCCACGGCATTCCGAAGGAGATTAGTTCGGACCGTGGCGGTCTTTTCACCTCAAAGTTCTGGGAAAGTTTCCAAGAAGCTATGGGAACTCATATTACCTAGAGTTCAGCTTATCATCCCCAATCCCAAGGCCAAGTCGAGCGAGTCAATCAAGTGCTTGAAGACATGCTTCGAGCTTGTGTTATTTCCTTCGGCAAGAAGCGGGAAGAATCTCTCCTGTATGCTGAGTTCTCTTATAACAACAGCTATCAAGCCAGCTTGAAAATGGCTCCCTTCGAAGTACTTTATGGACGTAAGTGTCGAACCCCTCTGAATTGGTCAGAAACTGGGGAACGACCGCTCGTGGGTCCGGATATTATCCAACACGCAGAAGAGCAAGTCCGTATTGTTCGAGAAAATCTCAAGGCGGCTCAGGACCGCCAGAAGAGCAATTATGATCGCAAACGATGGGGTTTGACTTATCAACCTGGTGATCAAGCTTATCTGCATGTCACTCCTATGAAGGGCACCCACCGCTTCGGAATCAAGGGCAAGTTAGCTCCACGCTACATTGGTCCTTTCCGCATTGTTGCAAGACGTGGTCAGGTGGCATATAAATTGGAGTTGCCACTGCAATTCTCTCATATCCACGATGTCTTCCATGTGTCGCAACTTTGTCGTTGCTTCAAGGAATCTCCACACCGCGCAGTGGATCATGAGATGCTCGAATTGCATGATGATCTTTCTTATAAGGAGCATCCGATCCGCATCCTTGATGAATCTGAACGTCGAACCCGTCAGAAGACGACCAAGTTCCTCAAAGTGCAGTGGTCAAATCATACTGAAGATGAAGCCACTTGGGAACGCGAGGATAATCTTCGTGCGGAATACCCCGATCTTTTCCCTTCTACCTCTTAATTCTCGGGACGAGAATTCTTGTTAGAGGAGGAGATTTGTAACACCCCCAGTGGTTAGCTACAGTAATCCCCCTTTTGATAATGCCATGTCATCATGATCAACAGTGCTTAAACATTATTTGGATCATATCTCATTTCAAAATTCCAATTCAAATGGAAATTCAAACTTAAAGTAAAAACAAAAGTTGCTCAAATCCAGGAACTAAAATGTTCATCGTGTTGCAAATATTCCCAAAGCAATTGGAAAAATAACAGAAACATTAACTAAGTTAGTTAAGTAAATATAACAGCAATATACAGCAACAAAACAGAAGTATTTAGTCCATTTATAATTAAATAAAATCCAAATGAAATTATATGGACTCAAAACCTTTTTATGGCAGTAGTAAAGGTTGCACTAAAATATTGTGGTCAGTTCACATATTTTGCAAAACTATAACTGGGGCCACACATTTTTTGCAAAAACAGAAAAGCAAAAGAAAACAAAAAAGAAAAAAAAGAAAAAAAAGAAAAGGCCCACTGTACCTAGGCTTAAGTGCTACAGCGCCGGCCCGATCCACCCCGCACCGTCTCCCACCTTTCGCCACTGCTCACCTGCGCCCGCTGTCGTCACGACACGCGCGCGCCCACACCCGTAGCCAGGCCCCCCCTCTCCCTCGCTCGACAGCGCGCCGCGCCCGCGTGGAAAATAAGGGCGAGGCCCCGCGACCCCCTGGCATCTCCCTCGCTCAATTTCCCCCTCTCCTTCCTCCCTGCCTCCTCCCTCCGAGCGCCGCAATGGCCTCGGCCTTCTGATACGCGCGGCCACCGTCGCCCCGACGCCTCGCAGCAGTGCTAGATCGCCCCATCATCGCTCGCTGCTTCGCCTGCTACCTCGAACCGGAGCTGGAATCCCCTGCCTCGTCGAGCACGAGCTTGTCTTCAAGCTTCGGGCGCCGGTGATCGCCGTCACGATTCACCGCCGTCGCGCTACCCCGAGCCCACCTTTGCACGCCTACGGGACCACCGTGAGCACCCCGTCCTCCTCCCTCTCTCTCTGCGCTCTCCCTCTGTGCCGTAGCTGCCGCCCCCCATCGTGCCGAGCCCTCCGCCGCGGAGCTCGTCGTCGGCGCCATTACAGCGACCAAATGGCCCTGGGCTCGTGCCCATCGAGCTCACTGCGCCGCGTAGATCACCCCTGGCCGCGTCATTTGCTCGCTAGCATGCTGCTTCGCCGTCCCCGTAGCACACCCGTAGCCGCCGCCGCCTGCCGTCATCGCCGTCGCCGATTCCGGCCTTCCCCGGCGAGGCTGACCCCTCCATTGGATGCGCGACCTCATCGCCATCCGAAAGAGCCTAACCGCGCCGCGAATGAGCCTCTGTGGGCGAAACCCACAGCTCGCCGGCGTGCTCCGTCGTTTTTGAGCTCGCCGGAGCTCTCTCCGGTGCCGGCGCTGAGCTGGCAAGACGCGGGCCCCACCCGGAGTCGCTGCCATGTGGGCCCCGGTCGCGGTTGACCGGGTTGACCGCGGTCAACGAGCTGACGTGGTGCTACAGCCACTGACCAGTGGGCCCGTCCCGTTTAGTTAAGTTAATTAACTCGGTTTTAATTAAAACCTAATCTAATCAGTTAATTAGTCACTGACATAGGGCCCCACTTAGCTAATTAACCATGTTAGTTAGTTAGTTAACCCACTGTCTATGACAGATGGGTCCCACATGTCAGGTTGACCAGTCAACTGGACAGTTGACTGCTGACATCACACTGACCTCATGCTGACGTCATCATGCTACTGTTATGGATAATGCGAATTAATTAATTAAAATAATTCCAGAAAATGTTTTAATCATTGAAAATTCATAGAAATTAAACCGTAGCTCAGATCGAAAAACTTTGTACATGAAAGTTGCTCAGAACGACGAGACGAATCCAATTGTGCTATCTGTTTCCTTGTCGGGACCCTCTACGGAGGTGAACCCACAACTTTTAGCCTGTTCTCGGTAGATGAATAGTGCATATACACCGGTTAATAAATCCAACTTTAATCCTAAGATAACTAAAATGATTTAGATATGTCTTTAGGCAACCCTGCACTGCACGTTAGCATAGCATGCTCTGTGTTGCTCATGTTTGTTGTGTATTTATTTGTTTCCTCCCCCTCTTATCTCTCGGTAGACCCCGGTACTGACGCAGTTCCCGAGACCGACATAGCTCAGGAGCCCGACGACACCGTTGACGACCTTGACTTTGCCGCCGAGCAACCAGGCAAGCACCCCCCCCCCCTTTGAGCATGCCTATATCACCTATTCTCTTCTCTCTTGTGCTTGCATTAGAATTGCTGCTGCTACTGCTTTACCTATTCTGATGCATAGCCTGATTTTTGTAACCTGCTTTTGATGATTACCTGCTTATCCTAAACTGCTTAGAATAAGATGGTTAGAGACCCCAGTGACCCCACTTGTCCCGATTGCCCCGCTGGATTATCAGAAGACTCGACAACCAGGCCCCAGCACCGCACATCACATTCCCTTTATCTGTACGACACTGCAGCGTTACTATCGAGTGCCGAGGGTGATACCTCGTCAGCACTTCTGATGTTAACTTTGTGGAGTAGTTACTCGGTCGTGGTCATCGAGGGTGATTCCTCCTTCACCACTCCCAAAAACGATGCTGTCGTGCAACACCTCAAGTGTGAACCTCGAGGGTGATTCCTCCTAAGTTCGCCTTGACGGATACATCGAGTAGGAATCCAACGAGGGTGATACCTCGGATTCCCTGATGTTATGGACACACGGATACTTGGGCTTTACAACTGCTACTTGGAAAGGTGGGTCGACCATAAGGGGTACCTGCGAGTGATGTGGAGACGGGTTGACCAGGAAGGTACCCGAGAGTTAAATACGAGGCATGGCCGGGCATTCTTAGCCCTTGCCACAAGTCCTCGAGACGGGGCGACGGGGTCACATCGATCATGAGTCTCTGCACGTTACCGCACCACCAATTCACTAACGGTTTGGATATGTGATCTGAGTGGGCCTCTGGCCCGATAGCACTAACCAACACACGGGAATAAATATGGGTACTCTGCATCGTGGTATCAGCCGAAAGCTCTGTCAGACGTCCAGTTCAGCATTATGGCACGGTCGGATCGTGTCGGCCATCCGAGGCGACGCTGGTATCCACCCTACGCACAATGACCCGGAGTGCACAGGGCGATAGCCCAAGACCCCTGATCACTTAGGATGTAGACCGGCGGGGACCTCTCTGCTGAGCTCTACGTAGGGCTGCGGTGTGTCGTTTGGCCGAGGCCGGGCATGACCCAGAAAGTGTGTCCGGCCAGAGTTAATCGAGCGTGGTGGGTAAGTTGGTGCACCCCTGCAGGGAAGAACTAATCTATGCATAGCCGGATCCTCGGTAGCGGACGCTCGAAGTTGTATCCCGATCGATACAACTAGAACTAGATACTTGTGATGAGATATGGATATTAGGGCTCTGGGATTGCTTTCTCGCAGGGAGTCGAGAAAGGATCTCTGGCCGAGGTTGATACTTTTTGCTACTACTACTTTATACTGTACTAATCTACACTCTTCTAGTGCTGCAAGACCGCTGAAGATGCTAGTCTTCGATAGGACTAGGCCTTCTCTCTATTCTGGCATTTCTGCAGCCCAGTCCACATATACAGCCTTTCATTGATAATGTTGCATATGTAGTGTAGATCCTTGCTTGCTGAGTACTTCGGATGAGTACTCACGGTTGCTTTGCTTCCTCTTTTTCCCATATCCTTTTGATGCGACCAGATGATGAAGCCCCGGAGTCAGCTGCCCCCGCCGACGACTACTACTACCTCCCCGGGGGTGGTTACTACTACGAGTTGGCTGACGACCAGGAGTAGGATCGGAGGGTCCCAAGCAGGAGGCCTGCGCCTTTCGATCGTAGCTTTTGTTTTGCCCTGCCTTTCTAAAGGCTTATATGTTTCTCTTTTATATTTGTACTCAGATATCTAACGCTTTCGCTGATGCTTGTTGACATCAAGCTTATGTATTCGAGCCCTCGAGGCCCTGGCTTGTAATATAATGCTTGTATGCGTTTATTTATGTTTTAGAGTTGTGTTGTGATATCTTCAAGTGAGTCCTTAGGCTTGATCGTGTGCATTTCGTGTATGATTAGTGCACGATTAAGCCGGGGGCGTCACACCCTCCCCCTTACCAAAAGTCACATTTCCCCTTTTTCCGCCTTCCTTTCCAAGTTGAAACCTTCACTCCTTGCTTGCAGCGCCACCTCCTTGTTGGCGACCCTCTTTCACGCTGCTCGGCCTCGTCGATCCAGGCAGGTAATCCACACCCGACCCCCATCCTCCTCCTCCTTCCACATCACACATGCCCCGACCGCCGGCACGACACCTTCCACCCAAATCACCGACCCTCCCCCAAATAAGCGCTGCCCTAAGCCATGGTGCACGCAGTATAGCCAAGAGCTCAAGGAGCATTTGGCAGCGGAGAAGCAAATTGCGGCCGCACGCGCGGATGAGATCGCGATGGCTACCATTCGTGCCGAGCCCTAGATCTTGGAGGAGCACCTCGCCGTCGAGGCCACCGTCGATGCCTTGCACGCCGACGCCGCGACGCGGTTGGCTGCTTTAAACGACAGTTCGTGGCATTTTCTCGAGACCACCGTCGGTGCCTTCGACAAAGACTACGAGGTGTTTTCTCAGCGTGCCCGTGCTTACCTCAACTCGAGAGCCAGCAGGTTGCTTCCCGTAGCGGCTCAGGTAACTCACCACTATGACGAGGGCACCCACGATGTGGAGGCCTCGCCCTCTTCCATGTCCAAGGAGCCAATCATCATCGATATCTCCGACGATGAGGAGTAGCTTGTCTTATTAGCTCACTATAAGGACCTATGTTCAGTTTGCTAGCTACGCCGGTTAAGCATGCTCGGTTTACCCGTTGCATGTGCTACTCCTACCTTTCCTTAACAAATTCTAGTGAACTGTCCTATCTATTTTTACCATGCAATCTATTGCTCTAGTATATATGTTCTATATGTCGTGCAATGTGGTGCTCACTTATTAACTGTTTGGTTAATTAGTTGTCGTGTTCAGTTAACTGTTTGGTTCAATTCTGCAAACATGATGTTCAATTCTTCAGGGTGTAATTTTGTATTGTCTTCCATGTGAGAAATAAATCGAATTTATCTGTTCAAAATACATGAGAAACAAATACAATTGCTATATTTCCAAGTTGTCAAGCATGCTTGGTTTGGTTAACTGTCTGATCTTCTAGTATGTTATATATTGTGCAATGTGGTGCTCAGTTAACGTTTGGTTCATTTGTTGTGGTGTTTAGTTAACTGTTTGGTTCAATTCCGCAATGCAATGTTCAATTGTTGTGGGTGCATTTTGTTATTGTATACCATGTGAGAAATAAATCAAATTTGGTTGTACTAAATACATGAGAAACAAATACAATTGCTATATTCCAAGTTGTTAAGCATGCTTGGTTTGGTTAACTGTCTGATCTTCTATTAGGAGTATGTTATATAGTGCAATGTGGTGCTCAGTTAATGTTTGGTTCATTTGTTGTGGTGTTTAGTTAACTGCTTGGTTCAATTCTGTAATGCGATGTCCAATTATCGTGGGTAGAATTTTGTATTGTTGTGCATGTGAGGAATAAATTGAATTTGGCTGCACTTAATACATGAGAAACATATACAATTGCTATATTTCATAGTTCTTAATCATGCTTGGTTTGGATAAATGGGTTTTCCATGTGGCTCGAATTAATCTGATGAATCTGCAATGTGCTTATTTTTCATCAACATATTTTACTGATAGCATGCGAACCCTCACTTAACCTGATCACTAACTACCTTATATGTGTTGCAGAGAAAAAATGGGAAGCACTGAGGTTTACAATCGAGGTTTGCACATGCATGGTCCTTTGTCTAATAGCACATTATTGTGCAATTGCAGGAACCATCCTAATATTTAGGTTTTTAACAATTTGGTCTTGCACATGTAGGTCCTTCTGTCAGAGGTTTTGACCCACTGTTCGACCCTTTTTGCATATGGGGAAATGAGTTGTCAATGAATATCAGTCAAGTCAAGAAACTTAGAAAGATTGTTAGGATAAAGAAATTAGCGACAAAAAACAACAAGATCTTTGTCTGCACAATGAAGAAGACATCAGTTCACTACAGGATGGTACTAACTATTATACCTTGGCTTTTTTATTCCTTTGCCCCATTTCCAATCTAGATAAGATATTTATGCACATCCTTGTTTTTAGGCCTTTCCAAAGCAATTCACTGACGATTACCTCTCAAACTACCTGTATGGTCAGGAGGCGAGGAAGGTATTCATACAACACACACGGTTCAATATTGAAGTGTTCCTGAAGATGATGAAGGATGGACGGTCAATCATCCACAGGCACTGGCCTAAAATTACAAAGACCTTCAACATCAATGAAGGCTCAATATTCGCCTTCCACTTTAGCAGTTTTCCAGATGAGATTCATCTGTCTATGTACCGTCTATGATGCTAATTTCAAAAGGTTATAGATGTTGCATGTGAAATTTGGTGCTATTGCAGTTGTGTAATGGGGTAGCTGAGTGCTGAAGCTATATGATGTTGTACTCTGATGTATTTCAATTATGAAATCCCGCTTCCTTAATGCGAAAATGAAATATATTGTGTGCTTAATATGAAATATCAATTAGATTAATAAATGGATTATTAATAATAGGATAATTAGCCTGCTAATGGCCAATTAGCCTGCTAATTGGGTTTTTCTATTGCAAACGGTTATTGAGAAAACACCGTGGGCGATGACCTCAGACAACGAACACAGTTTTTAGGAATAAAACGTGTTGGATCAAAAAACAATCACACACGACTTCCTCTTGAAAACTGTTTACGTTAGGCCACCTTGCATAAACGTTTACCACATAAAAAGTGTGTGTGATGGACAGCCTATGTCACACAGTTTCTTCTACGCACCGTGTGTGATGCATTCAATAACGCAAACGATAAAATTGTTAATATCGTCTGCAATGGCAACGCTATCACAAACGATTTAATGGGGAAAATTGTGTGTGATGTACGTATGAACGAAAACGTTTTCTCTGGATTGACTGTGTGGGATGTACATACGAACGGAAACGTATTCCTTGGATTGACTTTATGGAATGTACATACGTACGGAAACGTTTGTCTGGGACTGACTATGTGGGATATACTAACGACCGGAAATGATTGGGCGTGTATAATTGTATTTTTTTAACACAACTGTACGTATAACCGTATTTGATCACTCGCCCATCGCACACGAGCTCATTTTGCCCAGCGTGTGTGACCGGAGGGCCTATCCCCGGCGGTTTTCTGGGTCGTGTGGGAAGGACCCCCTATCGCCCACACTCACTTGGCGACGGTTCAAAATGCCGTCGCGGAAAGGGGTTAAAAACCGTTTGTATAGCACCTCATTGTACCAGTGGAGGGACCTGCACGAGCTGTACGCCATGTCGAGGAGTCGGAGGGGCCAGTAGAGAAGGAGACTCGACGACGGTTGTGGCGCCAATCGGCGTGAGGCCGATGTCACCAACGATGGTCGGAGTAGACGAAGTGGTCGGGGTAGATGACGGCGACACTGGCGACAGGCTGGTGCTCGACGAAGACGAGGAGGGTGGACGAGCGGCGGCAGCGACGGCTTGGTTAGGAGTGCGGCGGCGGTGCTCCAAGTAGGTGAGGAACCCGATAGCGTGACGAAGACCGGCGCAGACGATGGTGTTCCCGCGCCAAGGGAGGCGGCGCTGCGCATACCACAGGAAGTCGACGCGCGGGGACAACGGTGGACCGCGGGCCGCGACGCCACGGCCCGAAGGGGCGACGCGGCGGTAGCAGGCGGGTCGGGGCGACAGCGGGGACTGCGGGTCACGGCGCTATGGCCCGAAGGGCGACGCAGCGGCGGTGCCTGGGTCAGTGCAACCGCGGGGACGGCCTCGGGGCGACGGCTGGGACCGCGTATCGCGGCACTAGGACCCGAAGGGGTGATGCAGCGGCGGCGCATGAGTTGATGTAGCAGCGAGGAGAACCACGGGGCGGCGGCGCTGCGGCCCGACGAGGTGACGCAGTGGCAGCCCATTACTCGATCGGTGGAGGGGCGCTCTCAACTCGGGAACGATCTTTACGGGACCTGCGGAGGCGCGTGCAACCAACGGGCCAGTTTGGCCGCGCGACATAGATGGGGCGGATCGCGGCAGCGAGCGGGTGATCAAACCGATCGCGCGCAAGGTCGGGGACGCCGCTCGGTGGAGGCGGGGTGGCGACGGAGTCCAAGATGAAGTTGGCGACGACGGACGGCGTGGGACGACGTGCGGACGAGCAAGTCAGCACCGGCACCCAGGCTGCCAAAGCAGCGCCAGCGCCCGCAACGAGGCCCGAGCGACCAACGGAGCAGCGGCGCCCGAGCTCGAGGCAGCCGACGAGCTTGACGCAGCCGGCCCGACGCAGTCGAGGACGAGGCCAGCGAGGCAGACCGCAGGGTCGCCGTGCAGACACGGCGGGGGCGGGTGGCGATGGAGAGGTCCCTGTCGGAGCAGGGCGGCGACGACCGGCACAGGGCGACGAGCGGGCAGACGTGCGGACGACGGCCGTGAGGGGTCGCCTATCGTGCGAGGCCGTCGGGTCGGTGAAGGAACCGGCCGGTCGCGCCGGTGTTGGAGTAGAGGCGCACGGGGGTCGATGGCGGCGGCGGGAGACGCAAACCGATCTTAGATCAGAAAATCAAAAAATAAACGCCAATCAAGATGATCGGCGGGAGAGAGAAAAACCCGAAGCAAGGGCTCGGGAAAAAGACTCTCTAGGGCAGCCGGTCAATGATAACCCATAAGTATAGGGGCACGCAACAGATTTCGAGGGTAGAGTATTCAACCCAAATTTATTGCTTCGACACAAGGGGAGCCAAAGAATATTTATAAGTATTAGCAGTTGAGTTGTCAATTCAACCACACCTGAAGATTAAATATCTGCAGCAGAGTGATTAGTAGTACAGTAGTATGATAGTTTGATAGTAATAGCAATAGTAACGGTAACATCAGTAGTAATTGTTTTGTAGCAGTTGTAACAGTAGCAGCAACAGAAGTAACTTAGCAAGAACAATATATGAAAAGCTCGTATGCATTGGATCGGTGATAACATTGGATAATATTCATCATATAACAGTCATAACCTAGGGCGACACAGAACTAGCTCCAATTCATCAATATAATGTAGGCATGTATTCCGTAAATAGTCATACGTGCTTATGGAAAAGAACTTGCATGACATCTTTTGTCCTACCCTCCCGTGGCAGTGGGGTCCATAAGAAAACTAAGAGATATTAATGCATCCTTTTAATAGAGAACCCAAATAAAGCATTAACACATAGTGAATACATGAACTCGTCAAATTACGGTAATCACCGGAAAGAATCCCAATTGTTGTCACCTTGGGTTATGCGAATCATAACACGTAATAGGTGCATATAACTTGCAAGATCGGATCAAGAACATAGATATAATGGTGAAAACATAAACGGTTCAGATCTGAAATCATGACACTCGAGCCCTAGTGACAAGCATTAAGCATAGCAAAGCCATAACAACATCAATCTCAGAGCATAGTGGATATTAGGGATCAAGCCCTAACAAAACTAACTCGATTACATGATGAATCTCATCCAACCCACCACCATCCAGCAAGCCTACGAAGGAATTACTCACTCCTGGCGGTGAGCATCATGAAATTAGTGATGGAGGATAGTTGATGATGACGAAGACGGAAGACCCCCCTCTCCGGAGCCCCGAACGGACTCCAGATCGGGCCTCCCGATGAAGAACAGGAGGTGGCGGCGGCTCCGTATCGTAAAACGCGATGAAACTTCCTTCCCTATTTTTTTCTCCAAAAATAGGATTTTATAGAGTTGGAATTAGTGTCTGCGGAGCCTCGTGGGCCCCACTGCCCACCAGGGCGCGCCAGAGGGGGGTGGCGCGCCCTGGTGCCTAGTAGGCAGCTGGCCCCCCTCCAGTGGGTTTTGGTTCCATTATTTTTTTATTTATTCCAAAATAATTCTCCAAAAAGTTTTGTCCAATTCCAAGAACTTTTATTTCTGCACAAAAAACAACACCATGGTAGTTCTGCTGAAAACAGCGTCAGTCCGGGTTAGTTTCATTCAAATCATGCAAATTAGAGTTCAAAACAAGAGCAAAAGCGTTAGGAAAAGTAGATACGACGGAGACGTATGAGTCAACACGACCGGCGGACGAACCCTAGATACGGGTGGCGCGGCCCCCGGCGGCGGTCATGGAGATCGACTGCGCCGGGGGCAGCGCGGAGCGGAAGCAGCGGGCGGCGGCTAGGGTTGGATCGGTTAGGCTGATACCATGTTGGAAGGGAAAGAGAGGGAGATTGGCGGAATATGATGAATGTATTATTGAGCCTCGAGGGCGAGTATATATTGAGTACAAGACTTGGAGAGCAAGACGCCTCTCCTGAAGATAAGATAGGAGACAGATTACAAATTCTAAACTACCAAATACATGTATCCCAAATATATATCTCTAACAGATAAAAATCTTGAGCGACTGCTACCACTTAGCATGTGAATTCCCTTAATTCCTTTTCAGCATTGTTTTAGAGAGCATAATGTTGTTGCCTATGAGTTTGCTAGGAGAGGCTCTTCCAGAGAGTGGTTTGATGATGCTCCCTTTGAGCTCGTCCTTTTGCTATTATATGATGTACCCTGATTACAAGTTAATAACACAGAGAATTTTGGTAAAAGCAATATACCGTTGAATTCGTATGTGAAGAGTTTGTAAGGGTATATTTTTTATATCATGCAACTCATATTCTAATAAAATTATCAATGATGAAAGGCAAGTTCAAAAAACATATTAGGCCCTAAATATTTGAACGGAGGAAGTACATATTATAACATTATTCGGACTAGCTCATAAAACACCCACACACGGATCACAGAGTAGTACCCAATTTGACATATAATAGGATATATGTGTTGTTTGAAACGTAGGACCTTAAAATGTAGGAATAGAAAAGAAAGAAAAAACATGAATTAAAGATGTTGTCTATTTTGAATTTATATGGAAAAACTTCGAAACTATCCTTTGAATGTCGTGCAGAAAAGCGCAGGAATTATAGACGTGAACAGAGAAAAATATTAGGTGGGAGCTAATATTAGGTTGTTAGGTTTCCTCCAAATTTTATATGAAGCATCCCAATCCATATATATCAAAGGAATGTAAGATATCAATTCTTTTGTTTCAAATGGCAATAAAGTTTTCCCTCTATGTACATCCTACCAGCTAACATTCCTAGCCCCCCCCCCCCCTTAAAAATGTTCCTAGTCCCCGCAAAGAAAAAAATCCTATATTTTTCCTCATTTTGAACGGTTCTAAAAAAGGACAGAGGTTCGAAAAAAAGTTTTTTTTTAGAATTCAAAAACCAAGAAAAGTGTGAAGTTGGGGTTTGGAAATTGCAAGGGGTGATGGGCTTGCTCGCACATTTTTCTTTGAGGAAAGTATACTTTTCTCCCTCAAATCCCTTCCGATGGATCAAATTCCCCCTAAACTCTGAAACCGGTTCAATCACCCCCTGAACTCTGCAAAACCGGATCAATCAGCCCTTGAGCGGTATTCAATGACATTTCAGGTGGTTTTGATCTGTTTTTTCTCTCTTCTCAGGCAAGGCGGGACGAACTGGCGGCAAGGTAGCTGCAGCAGCCGCCTCCGACTCGTCGGCGAGCGGCAGCGCGAGCACATCGGAAGGGAACATCGGTAGTGTCAGAGTAAATGACCACGGGTAGCCTCATCAGCTCCCCTCGGTATTTCAAGACATCGGGGCAGGCTGTGCCCCTCAAACATCAACAACAAAGGACCGCCTTCTTGGGGCCGGCTGGTCCAAGCAGCCGGTTGCCAGGAGGCGGCGGAATCCAGAAGACGGCCATGAAGTGGGCCGACTCCTAGCAGGCGGCTTTCTGGGAAGCCGGGTCCTAGCAGGCGGCCCCTCGCGCCCTCGAAGTTGGCACCCACATAAGCACGACGAGACAGGGCGTGGCTACAGTACAAGCCTGCCACCCCCGAATCCCGGGGAGAGCGTGGCCACAGTGCAGCGCACCAAGCGGACATCCCACGCCCGGCGCGGCACTGTTGCCATGCTGCTCATGACGTCACCCATGGCAGAGGAAGCCATGCTCCCACGACGGGCTGTTGGTACGGCCCGCAGGCGGCGGGCCCTACCTGCCCGTGAGAGGCCAGAAGGCGGCGAGCCCTGACCAGTCGGCTCAGGGGGAGGCCGGCTCCTAGCAGGCGGCCCTCCCCCTTCCTTGAAGTTTGTGCGCCATTAACCAGAAGAGACGGGGAGTGGCTACAGTGAAATGCCCGCCAAGCGGCGGGACTGTAGCCACGCTCTCCCCGACCAAGCATGCATCATCAGTGGCACGGCTACAGTGCTACGCAGCCGACAGGACCCGCGAGCGGCGGGCCCGGCTTGTCGGCCGAGTACGAGACAACCGGGGGGACCCACCGGGCGGCGGGCCCCTGCAGTCGGCGGAGAAGCCGGCGATCAGAGACACTGACGGCCGGGTCCTACGCCCGGCCGGATTACCATTGTATCCCTGGGGGGTAGGCCTATATAAACCCCCCAGGTCACCCCATACAGGGGGTGGGGACCTTGGTAGAGAGGAGAAAGCCTCCTGAGTTCAGCACTCACACAGACACATAGGGAGAGGAGTAGAGCTAGCCTTACCCTCCTTCCTCCTCTAGCAAAACAGCTCAAGGAGCAAGTTTGTAGCTACTTGTTGAGGTAGTGATCATGCGGAGACCCCGCAGAGCAGGACTAGGGGTGTTATCTCCTAGGAGAGCCCCGAACCTGGGTAACATTCGCAGGCGTATGCGGTCTCGCTCATTCCCGCTTCCAGAGCCCGGCGACGTACTTTTGTCCCCATCCATGATAAGCCATCCTTTGGCATATGTCGCACGATACCCCCGATAGGTAGAGGACCATGTCACGGTCGAGCGCGGCAGCGATGAAGGTGTCGTCCAGTGCCCGCACCCCCGCGTGGAGCGTGCCCAGGGTGCCCGGCGTGGCGTGCGCCTCGTCGGCGTGACGTCGCCTCCACCCATGCAGTACATGTGCCCGTCTTCGTCGCCGTCAGGCAATACATGTGCCCGTCTCGCTCGATCACTCCTGCAGCTCTGCCTCCGCGGAAGGATGCATCTTTGGCCACCCAGACAAATTGTCACTGCACGTATATTTGATATGATCCTCTTCCCCACGACGGCGTCACATTATCCACATCTAATTGAAGTAGTCGGATTAATCAACGGAGGCACACACGTTAGTGAACTGAAGGGCCAAATCTTATGCCTAGCCTGCCAAAAGAAAGGCTCAGTTCCTGAAGCAAATCTGAACAATTGTCAGGAGAAGGATAGAGCAGTACTGAACTCTCTCGATTAGTTGTGGACAATCTTGATGTTGGTACGCCTACGTCTGCCCCAGTTCGACGTGCCGGAGGTGGAGGCCATCACACAGAAGAAGAGAGTTCATCCGCTATAGGCGTGGCGCTGAGTCGCAGCACAGGCTGCTGCCACCGTCGCCGAGCCGCCCAGCCTGAAACCAGAGGTTGAGGAGTACGACATGAACGCCACCAGGGCCCTTCCGGCGCCCGCGGAACCGCCAGCTGCCGTGGAGAAGGAGCACAATGCCCGGTTGCCCCAAGGTCACTTCTACCATCGCTGGCCTCCTGTTGCATCCCGAGGACTTTCCACGTCGTCGGTGACGCCGACAAGTTTGTAATCGTGCAGTTCCTCTTCAAAACTACCTGAAATCCTGTTCAAAACCACTCAGGGGCTGATTGATCCGGTTTTGCAGAGTTCAGGGGTGATTGAACCAGTTTCAGAGTTTAGGGGGAATTTGATCCATCGGAAGGGATTTGAGAGGGAAAAGTATACTTTCCTCTTTTTCTTTTGAGAAATGGGCTTGCTCGCACATGGCCCGTACGGATTCGTACTAACAACCGTGTAGTTTAGCCCAGCCGCCGTGCGTTCCACGAGTAGGCCCAACTCCTCGACGGCCAGCCACCGGTGCTACCTCACTCCTGTTTTTCTCCATTGCAATAGCTGTGACGGCGACGACGCAGCTTGAAAGGTAGTTGTCCGCGACCAACCCCCTCCTCCCCCTCCCGTCGACGGACGCCGACGCCGATGGCGAGTCGGCGGGAACGGAGGCTTCCGCCCGCGCCTGCTTTCCAGATGGAGAACCCCTTCAGCGTGAAGGTTCTTCAGGTCTTCACCGGCGCCGGCGTCGGCTGCGGCGTCGGAATCGGCGTCGGCCGCCCCATCTACCTAGGTAATAAGAATCAAACCTTCCACGAGCTGCTGTTCCTTCTATTCTTAGGATAATCAGGATCGACATCGATCGAGTTCGTCACCAGTCGGCGGGTTCGGCATTTCGTCGAACAGCTGAAGTTGGTGATGAAACGGGGCACCCTGTCGAACAGTTAGTGCCTTACTGCCGTATGTAGTTGTAACCGTGCAGGGTTGTATTTTAATTTAATAAAGCGATTAAGGCATACACCAGACCAAGATCAAAAATTGATGATTGGGAAGCACAGGGAAGTAGTGTCAGCTACTTAGTTCAAGCTTGCTGACAGTGGCACCGTGCACATCCATGCTGTACTGACTGTGCTCCGTGCTAAGAAGAAATCGACTAAATTTCAGTGAGTGGCTGTTGTTTAAGCAAATGGCTCTTGTTCTGGTGGTCAGGTATGATACCGGGCCTTCAGCAAGTTATGAGTGCCACAAGAGGTGCAACCGATTCTTTTTCTGGTGTCACGAGACATGTTAATTCTGCTGTAAGTCACTCTCCCATGAGCATATGCACGATTAAATTCATTTTGTATTTAGTGATTTTCTGGATCTGATTTTGCGTTTTAATTCCTTGTGCTCTAGCTAAGGAAAGCAGGGTTAAAGAACATTGAAGCGGGCATTGGATGCGGAGTTGGTATAGGACATGGTTTTGGGATAGGTACGCGTGGCAGCTATTCCATCTATTTAGCCATGTAAACTTTCTTTTGATGTTGTCCTAGAAAGACTGGTCGTGGTTATTTTCAATTATTGTGGCTCATCAAGTAAAAACATCTTTAATCTCTTACATGCTCAGTGTATCTGTTCTTCTCTTGATGGCCACATAATAGTGTCTAGTTGCCTGCATAGAAATCAGACTAAGATTAGGATGACACTGTGATGCACCAATACTTCTATTATTCTTTAGTGTTTTCCCATGTTTGTTCACTGCTGTGTGGGTTTTCAGCGCATGTGAACATTGCTTCAAAGATCTCTCACTAATTTGTAATATGAAGTGACAATGGAGGACATTCATCTTGATAGAACCTTCCATATCTAGCAGACTAGAACTCTCCCTAAGTAGTGTGCATGGGCAATTTCTTAAATTCCTGCAATGCTTCCTGCTCAATGTTTTCTTTTTACCACAACTTATGATTCTTACCGTGTTCCTTTTTACATACATCATATGCATCGCAAACTAGTTTAGAACCATTAATGTTACATTGTGAACTGCCTTTCTGCACAAGCATGTCATCTTGTTTGCGGTGGTCTTGAAGCTAAATCAATAAAGTATCTCTTCAATTTTCAGGAATTGCCTTGAAACCACGAGCAATTCATGGAATTCAATCATCGATTGCAGTACAGACCTTAACTTTAATTTGTCCTGATTTCTTCTCTGTTTCCTTTCTTGTTGTATGAACATTAACAGAACAACTTTTTCTAGGAAGTTTTGTCCAAGTTAACTTCAAAGCTGAGGGATTCCAGTGGGGAGACAGCTACATCAGATCTTACCTCTGGTTCGTTGCCTACCAGTGGACAAACACCCAATGGTATGTCCATGGATCTAGAGGCTAAGGCATTCAAAAGCAATTTCCAGCATACTTCAAGCAATGAAACATCACAAGTACAGTCGACTCATGAATTGCGTGGCCAGAATGGGATGCAGCAAGAGATGATAACAGGAGGTCGAACTGAAAAGGTCATTGCCAACTTTCTGCAGAGTCCCCTGTTCCAGAACGATACAAAAACGGACATCAGGGATGCAGTATGTGCTAAAATCTCACCTCTATGTTCTTGCTAACATGTATCATACATATTGATGCACTATTATATTTTGCAGTTATGTCTTCTGCTGCTCAATTTGCTTGTGCATACATTGTTGTGTAATGGACATTGTGAACACTCTCTTTTTCTTTATTATTTGTACAGGCTGTAAATTTGCATTGGACGGATAATGTACTTCAGTTGGTGAGTTCAATCACATCTAATGCTCCTCATGCATACTTCTTGACTTTACTCTATGGCTCGGTAGTTCTATCCTTGTCCTTTCTGTCAGATGGGTTTTACTCATTTGCACCCAGTGTGGCCTTAAAATGATGTGTGTTGCCTATTTAACGAGTACAATATTGCTCGCGTCTCAACTGACAGTAGTAGAATTGCCAGGGCGGTTATTGTTGCAAATCGTTTCTTGTATGGAATGGTTTACAATTTCCGTCTTTCATTTCATAGCTCACTACTAACTAGTTCTGCATTTCTTGCTTGTCCAGGTGCTGAAGCACCAAAGAGTTATCGAAGAATTACGAGACGAGAATGAAAAGCTGCGTCAGGTGCTCATAGAGGAACTTAAGATTTCACCAGCTAAATTACAACCGAATCGGACAAGTGGAGTGAAGGCCTACTATCCATGCTCGGAGTGCTTTGACTGCCGCCGTCGAAGTCGGAAATCAAACAGATAGCAGTGGCATTGACTCTAGTTATTTATAGCCAAGTTTTTGCTATTTTTCCCACTAGCTGAATATTTCACTAGAGCAATAGTCATAGCTTTCTGCATGATATTCTCAACAAAAACAGCCAGGCCAGCTATTTTTGCTGACACACTTTATCTGATCTACGTTATGTTCCATGTAGATGGTGAAAATTTTGAAGCTTGATGTCTCTACTCGGTACAACGAGTGATGTGTGGCTTATCTTGCAATCACACATACAAGTTTGAAATGTTCTTCATGTAAACAAAAGATGATGTTGTAGGAGCTAAAACCCATTTACATGTTAAACGCTTCTGCAAAGCATATGGATTTGTTCTCAGTTTAGACCCCTTTGGGGAGCAAAGAAAAACTTGGAATCTTGAGATAATGCCTCACAACTCGTACTGGTGCTGCTAACCCAGAACAAGAGAGAAACCCTTTGAAACATGGTATAACTAGCAACACGCATTTTTTGGAGGAAAGCGTCATTTCAAGGTCAAAACCTGTCTGAAGCACAGGGGTGTCAGATGCATTGAGAGTGGTGGACTTGTCTGCCTCCAACGTATTGGACTCATCTGGTGTAGAGTGACTTCACGATGCATCCCAAACCCATAAAGTTGAAACGAGTCTGAAGTGTGGCGTCACGAAATCACCCCTCTGACCACGAGCATAACACTTTCCTACCCCTCTCTTATCACTCAGATGTACGCTACATTGCCTACTCTTTGTCTACCGTGTGGTATATGTTATGCCTCTTGAGTTCACCCTCCACACCAACCCAAGCAAGTACTCCTACCAAACATCATGTCATCAATGTGCGCCGGTACATTACAAGATGAATGTAGAGGCAAATTTCGACAGCCGGCTTCCCCCACCCTTCTGTGGCAACATTGAACCCCTCTTCGTGGAAGGAAAATGGAGCTATCCTATTTATCTAGTGATGCAAGCAGTATGAAATGGCATAACAGGCTTTGCCTCTAGCTAGGCATTTCCCCAACTCCTCTATTATTTACTCACTACTCTCAACTCCTCTATTATTTGGATAAGGATAATGAAGAGGGAATCCGAATCTCAAAATTAAGAGAGTCAATAGCATAAAACTACTACTTTACATGCTAGGGTTCCAAAAAACTACCGGTTTTTAATTTTTCTCAGATAACTACCAAATGAGTGGTCGGCTGTTTCAAAAAACCCAAATCGTCGAGTCTTTATCAGTTGATCACGATTATGACAGGTTGGAGCCGCACCTAAACAAACCGTTAGTTTGACCTTAGTTTGACCGTTAACTTACATGTGGGGCCCACATGTAAGTTTCCTCTTCCTCTTCTCTTTCTTCTTCCTCTCTATCTCTCCTCTTCCCTCCTCTGTGCCTCCCATGCCGGCCCTCTCCCCTCCCGAGCCGGCGACCCCCCTCCCCTCCCAAGCCGGTGACCCACCCCCCCAAGCCGGCGACAACACTCCCTCTCCTCCCCAGCATCCCGACGATCGTGGTAGGTGCTCGTCGGAGCTCCTAGTGGCGGCAAGGTCGGCCTCGTCCGCGACGACGGGAGGTGCGGACTCCAGCAGCGGCGCAGGCCGTCCGCGTCGATCTTGAGGAGCTCGCGGCAGGGGATGGCGGCGGCCGCAGGCGAGGCACGGCGTGGCGGCAGGCGAGTCGCGAGTCATGGCGTGGTCGCAGGCGAGGCACGGCGTGCCGGCAGGGGAGTCGCAAGTCATGGCGTGGCGGCGGCTCGCCGGCCGCAGGTGATGCCCGACGTGGACCCGGCCGCTGCGGGTGCGGCTCGCCGGCCTCAGGTGGTGCACGGTGTGGATTCCGCCGCTGCGGCCGCGGTTCGCCGGTCGAAGGAGGCGGCGCTGCCCTGACGAGCGGGATCGAGCTCCTGGCTGTCACGGGGACCCGATTGCTTTTTCAAAAAACTCACAGGGACCTGATTGCTTTTTCAGAAAACTTATAGGGACCTGATTGCTTTTTACAAAACTTACATGTGGGACCCACATGTAAGTTAACGGTCAAACAAACAGTTATCTTACATGTGGGCCCCAACTATCATAATCGTGATCAACTGATAAAGACTCGACGATTTGGGTTTTTTGAAACAGCCGACCACCCATTTGGTAGTTATGTGAGAAAAATTAAAAACCGGTAGTTTTTTGGAACCCTAGCCTGTAAAGTAGTAGTTTTATGCTATTTACTCAAATTAAGAGGACATGATGACATTTGTGTTGCTATGTGTGTATTGCCTCCATCTACATCTCCAACAATGCATTGTCGTGCTGCACCCCCGCATTTGTCCAAGGGCACGACCACGAACGGCAACCCAGTGCAGCGGTTGTTCAAGGGGATCACGGCAGGCGTCCTCGCCTCCCCGGCGGCGCCACCCCCACGCTCCTCAGCTCCACCAAAGACTCGAGCCACCTCCGCTCCGGCAAGGCAGAGTGCTCGGCGGGCGGCGGTCGCACTGCCGTCCCAGTATCACAACGCGCCACGATGCAACTGATCCAGGAGCTCGAAGACCTAGACTGAAGGACAAGATGACACCCAAAGTTGCGGAGGCGCTGATCAAGCGTTTCGACGAGCCCCCCCCCCCCCACACCGACCGCGAGGTCGAGGGCATCACCAAGCTCAAACACATGGACCTAGTTGCGCTTAGGATCACCGTTGGCATGGCCGGCCCTGAGGCAGCTGCCGACGAGGCCATGGTGTGGTCATGTGTCTTGTAGTGTTAGGTAGTCTCCATCGACCGCCAGCCGTTAGCTAGTTTGAGTTCGGTTTTTCTTTCATGTTAGTGCTCTGTGTAGCAGTGGTCAGGATTAGACGACGCCGGGGTTTTGGGCCTGTTGGTGGCCGGCGTCGCCACCTGGATCAGATGGATGTGTGTTGTAAGCTTGCTTCCAGTTGCTTGAGTAGAAATCGTAGTCGATGGAGAATTGCATTGTGTCCCCATGAATGACACAAATTGTCCAATTATGAGCTAGAACATTAGTGGGCTAAATTCGCCGGCGAAGCGTGAAGCAGTTAGAGAACTAGCTGATACGTCCATTTTGCATCATGATTTCCTACTGTTATTTACAATGTTTCTATGCATAATAATGATTTATGGGGTAATTCTAATGCCTTTTCTCTCATAATATGCAAGGTTTACATAAAGAGGGAGAATGCCGGCAGCTGGAATTCTGGACCTGAAAAAGCTACGTCAGAGTTACCTATTCTGCACAACTCCAAATAAGCTGAAACTTCACGGAGAATTATTTTGGAATATATGAAAAATACTGGAGCAAATAACTACCGGAGGGGGGCCACCTGGTGAGCACAATACACCAGGGCGCGCCCTGGTGGGTTGTGCTCAGCCCGGCCCACCTCCGGTGCCCATCTTCTGGTATATAAGTCATTCTGACCTAGAAAAAATAAAGAGAGGACTTTCGGGACGGAATGCCGCCGTCTCGAGGCGGAACTTGGGCAGGAGCACTTTTGCCCTCCGGCAGAGCGATTCCACCGGGGGAACTTCCCTCCCAGAGGGGGAAATCGAAGCCATCGTCATCACCAACAACCCTCTCATCTTTGGGAGGGCAATCTCCATCAACATCTTCAACAGCACCATCTCCTCTCAAACCCTAGTTCATCTCTTGTGTTCAATCTTTGTATCGGAACCTTAGATTGGTACTTGTGGGTGACTAGTAGTGTTGATTACATCTTGTAGTTGATTACTATATGGTTTATTTGGTGGAAGATTATATGTTCAGATCCATTATGCTATTTAATACCCCTTTGATCTTGAGCATGATTATCATTTGTGAGTAGTTACTTTAGTTCTTGATGTCACGGGAAAAGTCATGTTGCAAGTGATCATGTGAACTTGATATGTGTTTGGTATTTTGATGATATGTATGTTGTGATTCCCTTAGTGGTGTCATGTGAACGTCGACTACATGGCACTTCACCATATTTGGGCCTAAGGGAATGCATTGTGGAGTAGTTATTAGATGATGGGTTGCTAGAGTGACAGAAGCTTAAACCCTAGTTTATGCGCTACTTCGTAAGGGACCGATTTGGATCCAAATGTTTAATGCTATGGTTAGATTTCATCTTAATACTTTTCTCGTAGTTGCGGATGCTTGCGAGGGGGTTAATCATAAGTGGGAGGTTTGTTCAAGTAAGAACATCACCCAAGCACCGGTCCACCCACATATCAAATTATCAAAGTAGCGAATGCAAATCAAACCAACATGACGAAAGTGACTAGATGAAATTCCCGTGTGCCTCAAGAACACTTTGCCTATTATAAGAAACCATTTTGGCCTGTCCTTTGCCACAAAAGGATTGGGCTACCTTGCTGCACTTTATTTACCATTACCGTTACTTGTCCGTTACAAATTATCTTAGTATCAAACTACCTGTTACCGACTATTTCAGTGCTTGCAGAAATTACCATGTTGAAAACCACTTGTCATTTCCTTCTGCTCGTCGTTGGGTTCGACACTCTTACTTATCGAAAGTACTACGATTGATCCCCTATACTTGTGGGTCATCAATACTCTTTTCTGGCGTCGTTGCCGGGGAGTGAAGCGCTCTTGGTAAGTGGAAATTGGTAAGAAAAAATTATTACTACGTGCTGAAATTTATTGTCACTTGTTACTATGGAAAACCATCCTTTGAGGGGTTTGTTCGGGGTATCTTCACCTCGAACGGAAGCACAATTAGTTCCCCTCAACCTACTGCACCTACTGAAAATATTGGTTATGAAATTCCTTCGGGTATGATAGAACAACTGCTAGCTAATCCTTATGCAGGAGACGGAACTGAACATCCTGATATGCATTTGATATATGTGGATGAAATTTATGGATTATTTAAGCTTGCAGGTTTATCCGGAGATGAAGCTAAGAAGAAGGTTTTCCCTTTATCTTTGAAGGGAAAGGCATTGACATGGTATAGGCTATGCGATGATATTGGATCTTGGAATTGGAATCGATTGAAATTGGAGTTTCACCAAAAAAAAATTATCCTATGCATCTAGTTCATCGTGATCGGGATTATATATATAATTTTTGGCCTCGTGAAGGAGAAAGTATCACTTTAGCTTGGGGGAGGCTTAAGTCAATGTTATATTCATGCCCCAATCATGAGCTCTCTAGAGAAATTATCATTCAGAATTTTTATGCTTGGCTTTCTCGTGATGATCCATGCTCGATACTTCTTGTACTGGTTCTTTAATGAAGAAGACTATTGAATTCAGGTGGGATCTTTTAGAAAGAATTAAACGCAACTCTGAATATTGGGAACTCGAGGAAGGTAAGGAGTCAGGTATTAAGCTTGAGTTTGATTGTGTTAAATCTTTTATGAATACCGATGATTTTCACAAGTTTAGCACTAAACATGGATTTGACTCTGAGATAGTAGCCTCTTTTTTTGTGAATCATTTGCTACTCATGTTGATCTCCCTAAGGAGAAGTGGTTTAAATATCATCCCCCTATTAAAGAAGAAATTAAAGAACCGGTTAAAGCTAGTGATGAAACTATCATTTATAATGTTGATCGAGTTGTGCCTACTGCTTATATTGAAAAACCACCTTTCCCCGTTAGGATAAAGAAACATGCCAAGGTATCAACTGTGGTTCACAAAAGTAATATTAAAGCACCTAAACCTCCTAAAAAAATTAAAGTAGAACCTAGTGTTGCTATGGTTAAAGATCTCTTGGTAGAAAATATTGATGGGTATGTTATTTACTTCTGTGATGAAGTTGCTAGAATTGCCAAACCTGATGAAAAAGATAAACATAGACTTATTGTTGGCATGCATGTTGTCTCAGTTAAAATGGGAGATCATTGTTATCATGGTTTATGTGACTTAGGTGATAGTGTGAGTGCTATTCCTTTTACCTTATATCAAGAAATTATGAATGACATAGCACCCGCTGAAATAGAAGACATAGATGTTACTATTAAACTTGCTAATAGAGACACCATCACACCACTTGGGATTGTTAGAGATGTTGAAGTCTTGTGTGGGAAAATAAAATATCCTACTGATTTTCTAGTTCTTGGTTCCCCACAAGATGACTTTGGTCCCATTATTTTTGTTAGACCTTTCTTGAACACTGTCAATGCTACTATAGATTGCCATAAACAAACTGTCAGTGTTAGCTTTGGTGATGAGTCCCGTGAATTTAATTTCTCCAAGCTTAGTAAACAACCCCATATAAAGAATTACCTAAGGATGAAATAATTGGTCTTGCCTCTATTGCCATGCCTCCTACTGATACACTAGAACAATATTTGCTAGACCATGAAAATGATATGCACTTACGAGAAAGAAATGAAATAGATAAAATATTCTTTGAACAACAACCTCTGCTTAAACACAATTTGCCTATTGAAACTCTAGGATGTCCTCCTCCACCTAAAGGCAATCCTGTGTTTGAATTAAAGCAATTGCCAGACACTTTGAAATATGTTTATCTTGATGAGAAGAAGATATATCCTGTTATTATTAGTGCTAACCTTTCAGAACATGAAGAAGAAAGATTATTGAAAATTCTGAAGAAGCATCGTGCTGCTATTGGATATACTCTTGATGATCTTAAGGGCATTAGTCCCACTCTGTGTCAGCACAAAATTAATATGGAACCTGGTGCTAAACCTGTTGTTGATCACCAACGACGATTGAATCCTAAGATGAAAGAAGTGGTAAGAACTGAAATACTAAAGCTTATGAAAGCAGGTATAATCTATCCCATAGCTGATAGTAGATGGGTAAGTCATGTTCATTGTGTCCCCTAAGAAGGGAGGTATTACTGTTGTTCCTAATGATAAAAATGAACTTATTCCACAAAGAATTGTCACTGGCTATAGAATGGTAATTGATTTTAGAAAATTAAATAAAGCAACTAGAAAAGATCATTACCCTCTGCCTTTTATTGATCAAATGTTGGAAAGATTATCTAAGCACACACACTTTTGCTTTCTTGATGGATATTCTGTTTTTTCTCAAATACCTGTTTCACAATCTGATCAAGAGAAAACCACATTTACTTGCCCTTTTGGAACTTATGCTTATAGACATATGCCTTTTGGTTTATGCAATGCACCTGCTTCCTTTCAAAGATGTATGACTGCTATATTCTCTAATTTTTGTGAAAAGATTGTTGAGGTTTTCATGGATGATTTTTTCGTTTATGGAACTTCTTTTGATGATTGCTTAAGCAACCTTGATCGAGTTTTGCAGAGGTGTGAGCAAACTAACCTTGTCTTGAATTGGGAGAAGTTCCACTTTATGGTTAATGAAGGTATTGTCTTGGGGCATAAAATTTCTGAACGAGGTATTGAGGTTGATAAAGCTAAAGTTAATGCAATTGAGAAAATGCCATGTCCTAAAGATATTAAAGGTATTCGTAGTTTCCTTGGTCATGCTGGTTTCTATAGGAGGTTTATTAAAGACTTCTCTAAAATTTCTTGGCCTCTTACTAATCTTTTACAAAAGGATGTTCCCTTTGTTTTTTATGATGATTGTGTAGAAGCCTTTGAAACACTTAAGAAATCCTTAAATTCTGCACCTATTGTTCAACCACCTGATTTGAACTTGCCTTTTGAAATTATGTGTGATGCTAGTGATTATGCTGTTGGTGATGTTCTAGGACAAAGAGTTGATAAGAAATTAAATGTTATCCATTATGCTAGTAAACTTTAGACAGTGCCCAAAGAAATCATGCTACTACTGAAAAAGAATTTTTAGCAGTTGTTTTTGCTTGTGATAAATTCAGATCTTACATTGTTGATTCCAAAGTAATTGTTCACACTGATCATGCTGCTATAAAATATCTTATGAAAAATAAATACGCTAAACCTAGACTCATTAGGTGGGTTCTCTTGCTACAAGAATTTGATTTACACATCATTGATAGGAAAGGAGCCGAGAACCCCGTAGCAGACAACTTGTCTAGGTTAGAAAATATTCTTGATGACCCACTACCTATTGATGATAGTTTTCCTGATGAACAACTAGCTGCAATAAATGTTTCCCAGAACACTGCTTGGTATGCTGACTATGCTAATTATATTGTTGCTAAATATATACCACCTAGTTTCAAGGAAAAAATTCTTCTATGATTTAAGACATTACTTTTGGGATGACCCACACCTTTATAAAGAGGGAGTAGATGGTATTATTAGACGTTGTGTACCTGAGCATGAACAGGAACAAATCCCACAGAAATGTCACTCCGAAACATATGGAGGACATCATGCGGGAGATAGAACTGCTCACAAGGTATTGCAATCTGGTTTTTATTGGCCTACTCTTTTCAAGGATGCCCGTAAGTTTGTTTTATCTTGTTATGAATGTCAAAGAATTGGTAATATCGGTAAGCATCAGGAATTGCCTATGAATTATTCACTTGTTGTTGAACCATTTGATGTTTGGGGTTTTGATTATATGGGGCATTTTCCTTGCTCTAATGGGTATACACATATTTTGGTTGCTGTTGATTATGTTACTAAGTGGGTAGAGACTATTCCAACTAGTAGTGCTGATCATAACACTTCCATTAAAATGCTTAAATAAGTTATTTTCCCAAGGTTTGGAATCCCTAGATATTTAATGATTGATGGTGGTTCACACTTTATTCATGGTGCCTTCCGTAAAATGCTTGCTAAATATGATGTTAACCATAGAATCGCTTCACCCTATCATCCTCAATCTAGTGGTCAAGTAGAACTTAGCAATAGAGAAATAAAACTAATATTACAAAAAACTGTCAATAGGTCCCAAAAGAATTGGTCTAAGAAATTAGATGATGCACTTTGGGCCTATAGAACTGAAGGAAACATGCCCTAGAGGCAATAATTAAGTTGTTATTTTATATTTCCTTATTCATGATAAAGGTTTATTATTCATGCTAGAATTGTATTGATCGTAAATTTAAATACATTTGTGAATACATAAACAAATACCGTGTCCCTAGTATGCCTCTACTAGACTAGCTCGTTGATCAAAGATGGTTAAGGTTTCCTAACCATAGACATGTGTTGTCATTTGATAACGGGATCACATCATTAGGAGAATGATGTGATGGACAAGACCCAACCGTTAGCATAGCATATGATCGTTCAGTTTATTGCTACTGCTTTCTTAATGTCAAATACATATTCCTTCGACTATGAGATTATGCAACTCCCGGATACCGGAGGAATGCCTTGTGTGCTATCAAATGTCACAACGTAACTAGGTGATTATAAAGATGCTCTACAGGTATCTCCAAAGGTATTTGTTGAGTTGGCATAGATCGAGATTAGGATTTGTCACTCCGAGTATCGGAGAGGTATCTCTGGCCCTCTTGGTAATACACATCACAAGAAGCTTGCAAGCAAAGTGACTAAGGAGTTAGTTGCAAGATGATGTATTACGGAACGAGTAAAGAGACTTGCCGGTAACGAGATTTAACTAGGTATGAAGATACCGACGATCGAATAACGGGCTAGTAACATATCGATGGACAAAGGGAATTACGTATGTTGTCATAACGGTTCGACCGATAAAGATCTTCGTAGAATATGTAGGAGCCAATATGGGCATCCAGGTTCCGCTATTGGTTATTGACCGAAGAGGTGTCTCGGTCATGTCTACATAGTTCTTGAACCTGTAGGGTCCGCACGCTTAACGTTCGATGACGATATAGTATTATATGAGTTATGTGATTTGGTGACCGAATGTTGTTCGGAGTCCCGGATGAGATCACGGACATGACGAGGAGTCTCGAAATGGTCGAGAGGTAAAGATTTATATATAGGACGATGGTATTCGGACACCGGAAGTGTTTCGGGGGGTACCGGGTACTTATCGGGTCACCGGAAGGGGTTTCGGGCACCCCCGGCTAAAGATATGGGCCTTATGGGCCAAGAGGGGAAACACACCAGCCACAAGGGGCTGGTGCGCCCCCCATATGGGCCGGCCTAAGGAGGAGAAGGAAAGGGGAGAAGGGAAAGGTAAGTGTGGATTAGGATTCCCACTTCCTTCCCTCTCCCCCCCCTTCCTTCCCCCCTTCCCCCCCCCCCCCCCTCTTTCCTTCCCCCTCCGACAAACATGGCAGGGGGGCGCGGCCAAGGGCAGGAGCCCAAGTAGGATTCGGACCTACTTGGGGCGCCCCATGGCCTCTCCCCTCTCCCTCCCACCTATATATATGAGGAGGGGGGCGCCTAGCACACCACAGACAATTGCCTAGCCGTGTGCGGCGCCCCCCTCCACCGTTTACACCCCCGGTCATATTTTCGTAGTGCTTAGGTGAAGCCCTGCGGAGATCACTTCACCATCACCATCACCACGCCATCGTGCTGACGGAACTCATCTACTACCTCGATGTCTTGCTGGATCAAGAAGGCGAGGGACGTCACCGAGCTGAACGTGTGTAGAACGCGGAGGTGCCGTGCGTTCGGTACTTGATCGGTTGAAGCGCGAAGAAGTTCGACTACATCAACCGCGTTGTGAAACGCTTCCGCTTACGATCTATGAGGGTACGTAGACACACTCTCCCCCTCGTTGCTATGCATCTCCATGGATAGATCATTGCGTGTGCGTAGAATTTTTTTTGTTTTCCATGCAACGTTCCCCAACAGTGGCATCCGAGCCAGGTCTATGCGTAGATGATATGCACGAGTAGAACACAAAGAAGTTGTGGGCGGTGATGTTCATACTGCTTACCACCAATGTCTTATTTTGATTCGGCGGCATTGTGGGATGAAGCGGCCCGGACCAACCTTACATGTCCACGTACATGAGACCGGTTCCACCGACTGACATGCAACTAGTTTTACATAAAGGTGGCTGGCGGGTGTCTGTTTCTCCTACTTTAGTTGAATCGAATTTGACTGCGACCAGTCCTTGAAGAAGGTTAAAACAGCAAACTTGATAAATCACCTTTGTGGTTTTTGCCATAGGTAAGAACGGTTCTTGCTAGAAGCCCGTAGCAGCCACGTAAAACTTGCAACAACAAAGTAGATGACGTCCAACTTGTTTTTGCAGGGTATGTTGTGATGTGATATGGTCAAGACATGATGTGATATACGTTATTGTATGGATGATCATGTTTTGTAATTTATCGGCAACCGGCAGGAGCCTTATGGTTGTCTCTTTATTGTATGAAATGCAAGCGCCATGTAATTGTTTTACTTTATCGCTATGCGTTAGCAATAGTTGTAGAAGCAATAGTTGGCGAGACGACCACGACGCAACGATGGAGATCAACGTGTCGAGCCGGTGACGATGGAGATCATGACGATGCTTTGGAGATGGAGATCAAAAGCACAAGATGATGATGGCCATATCATGTCACATATTTTGATTGCATGTGATGTTTATCTTTTATGCATCTTATTTTGCTTAGAACGACGGTAGCATTATGAGATGATCCCTTCACTAAATTTCAAGATATAAGTGTTGTCCCTGAGTATGCACCATTGCGAAAGTTCGTCGTTTCGAGACACCACGTGATGATCTGGTGTGATAGACTCTACGTTCACATACAACGGGTGTAAGACAGTTTTGCACATGCGGAATACTTGGGTTAAACTTGACGAGCCTAGCATGTACAGACATGGTCTCGGAACACTAGACTGAAAGGTCGAACGTGAGTCATATAGTAGATATGATCAACATAGAGATGTTCACCATTGATGACTGCCCCATCTCACGTGATGATCGGACATGGGTTAGTTGATTTGGATCATGTATCACTTAGATAACTTGAGGGATGTTTATTTAAGTGGGAGTTCTTTAGTAATTTGATTAATTGAACTTAATTTATCATGAACTTAGTCCTGATAGTATTTGCAAATCTATGTTGTAGATCAATAGCTCGCGATATAGCTCCACTATTCCTGATATGTTCCTAGAAAAAACTAAGTTGAAAGATGATGGTAGCAATGATGCGGACTGGGTCCGTGATATGAGGATTATGCTCATTGCTGCACAGAATTATGTCCTTGATGCACCGCTAGGTGATAGACCTGTTGCAGGAGCTGATGCAGACGTTATGAACGTTTGACAAGCTCAATATGATGACTACTTGATAGTTTAGTGCGCCATGCTTTACGGCTTAGAATCGGGGCTTCAAAGACGTTTTGAATGTCATGGAACATATAAGATGTTCCAAGAGCTGAAATTAGTATTTCAGACTCATGCCCATGTCGAGAGGTATGAGACCTCTGACAAGTACTTTGCCTACAAGATGGAGGAGAATAGCTCAGCCAGTAAGCATGTGCTCAGAATGTCTGGGTACTACAATCGCTTGAATCAAGTGGGAGTTAATCTTACAGATAAGATAGTGATTGACAGAGTTCTCTAGTCACTATCACCAAGCTACTAGAACTTCGTGATGAACTATAATATGCAAGGGATGACGAAAATGATTCCCGAGCTCTTTCTTCGCGATGCTGAAATCGGCGAAGGTAGAAATCAAGAAAGAGCATCAAGTGTTGATGGTTAACAAGACCACTAGTTTCAAGGAAAAAGGCAAGGGAAAGAAAGGGAACTTCAAGAAGAATGGCAAGCAAGTTGCCACTCCCGTGAAGAAGCCCAAAGCTGAACCCAAGCATGAGACTGAGTGCTTCTACTGCAAAGGAAATGGTCACTGGAAGCGGAACTGCCCCAAATACTTGGCGGATAAGAAGGATGGCAAAGTGAACAAAGGTATATTTGATATACATGTTATTGATGTGTACTTTACTAGTGTTCATAGTAGCCCCTGGGTATTTGATACCGGTTCAGTTGCTAAGATTAGTAACTCGAAACAGGAGTTGCAAACTGAACAGAGACTATTTGATGGGAGGTGATGATGTGTGTTGGAAGTGATTCCAAGGTTGATAAGATCACCATCGCACACTCCCTCTACCTTCGGGATTAGTGTTGGACCTAAATAAATGTTATTTGGTGTTTGCGTTGAGCGTGAATATGATTGGATCGTGTTTATTGCAATACGGTTATTCATTTAAGTCAGAGAATAATTGTTGTTCGGTTTACATGAATAAAACCTTCTATGGTCATACACCCAATGTAAATGGTTTATTGAATCTCGATCGTAGTGATACACATATTCATAATATTGAGGCCAAAAGATGCAAAGTTGATAATGATAGTGCAACATATTTGTGGCACAGCCGTTTAGGTCATATTGGTGTAAAGCGCATGAAGAAACTCCATACAGATGGACTTTTGGAATCACTTGATTATGAATCATTTGATACTTGCGAACCATGCCTCATGGGCAAGATGACTAAAACTCCGTTCTCCGGAACAATGGAGCGAGCTAATGACTTATTGGAAATAATATATACCGATGTATACGGTCCGATGAGTATTGAAGCACGCGGCGGGTATCGTTATTTTCTCACCTTCACTGATGATTTGAGTAGATATGGGTATATCTACTTGATGAAACACAAGTCTGAAACATTTGAAAAGTTCAAAGAATTTCAGAGTGAAGTTGAGAATCATCGTAACAAGAAAAATAAAGTTTCTACGATCCGGTCGCGTAGGCGAATATTTGAGTTACGAGTTTGGCCTTCATTTAAAACAATGTGGAATTGTTTCACAACTCACGCCACCTGGAACACCACAGCGTAATGGTGTATCCGAATGTCGTAGCCGTACTTTATTAGATATGGTGCGTTCTATGATGTCTCTTACCGATTTTGCCTTTATCATTTTGGGGGTATGCATTAGAGACAGCCGCATTCACGTTAAATAGGGCACCGTCTAAATCCGTTGAGATGACACCGTATAAACTATGGTTTGGCTAGAAACCTAAGCTGTCGTTTCTTAAAGTTTGGGGATGCAACACTTATGTCAAAAGGCTTCAGCCTGATAAGCTCGAACCTAAATCGGAGAAGTGCGTCTTCATAGGATACCCTAAAGAAACTATTGGGTACGCCTTCTACCACAGATCCGAAGGCAAGATCTTTGTTGCTAAGTTTGGGTCCTTTCTAGAGAAGGAGTTTCTCTCGAAAGAAGTGAGTGGGAGGAAAGTAGACCTTGATGAGGTAATTGTACCTTCTCTCGAATTGGAAAGTAGCATATCACAAAAAACCGTTCCCGTGATGCCTACACCAACCAGAGAGGAAGCTAATGATGATGATCATGAAACTTCAGATCAAGTTACTACAGAACTTCGTAGGTCGGCCAGAACCCATTCCGCACCGGAGTGGTACAGTAATCCTGTCCTGGAAGTCATGCTATAAGACCATGGCGAACCTACGAACTATGAAGAAGCTATGATGAGCCCAGATTCTGACAGATGGCTTGAGGCCATGAAATCTGAGATAGGATCCATGTATGAGAACAAAGTGTGGACTTTGGTGGACTTGCCCGATGATCGGCAAACCATTGAGAATAAATGGATCTTCAAGAGGAAGACGGACGCTGATGGTAATGTTACTGTCTACAAAGCTTGACTTGTCGCAAAAGGTTTTCGACAAGTTCAAAGGGTTGACTACGATGAGACTTTCTCACCCGTAGCGATGCTTAAGTCTGTCCGAATCATGTTAGCAATTGCCGTATTTTATGAAATCTGGCAAATGGACGTCAAAACTGCATTCCTTAATGGATATCTTAAAGAAGAGTTGTATATGATACAACCAGAAAGGTTTTGTCGATCCTAAAGGTGCTAACAAAGTGTGCAAGCTCCAGCGATCCATCTATGGAGGTGCAAGCATCTCGAAGTTGGAATACACGCTTTGATGAGGTGATCAAAGCATATGGTTTTATACAGACTTATGGTGAAGCCTGTATTTACAAGGAAGTGAGTGGGAGCTCTGTAGCATTTCTGATATTATATGTGAATGACATATTATTGATTGGAAATGATATAGAATTTCTGGATAGCCTAAAAGAATACTTGAATAAGAGTTTTCAATAAAAGACCTCGATGAAGCTACTTATATATTGGGCATCAAGATCTATAGGGATAGATCGAGACGCTTAATAGGACTTTCACAAAGCACATACCTTGACAAGATTTTGAAAAAGTTCAAAATGGATCAGTCAAAGAAAGGGTTCTTGCCTATGTTGCAAGGTGTGAAGTTGAGTAAGACTCAAAACCCGACCACGACAGAAGATAGAGAGAGAATGAAAGTCATTCCCCATGCCTCAGCCATAGGTTCTATAAAGTATGCCATGCTATGTACCAGACCTATTGTGTACCTTGCCATGAGTTTGGCAAGGGGGTACAATAGTGATCCAGGAGTAGATCACTGAACAGCGGTCAAAATTATCCTTAGTTACCTAAGAGGACTAAGGAAATATTTCTCGGTTATGGAGGTGATAAAGAGTTCGTCGTAAAGGGTTACGTCAATGCAAGCTTTAACACTGATCCAGATGACTCTGAGTCTCAATCTGGATACATATTGAAAGTGGGAGCAATTAGCTAGAGTAGCTCCATGCAGAGCATTGTAGACATAGAAATTTGCAAAATACATACGGATCTGAATGATGCAGACCCGTTGACTAAACTTCTCTCACAAGCAAAACATGATCACACCTTAGTACTCTTTGGGTGTTAATCACATGGCGATGTGAACTAGATTATTGACTCTAGTAAACTCTTTGGGTGTTGGTCACATGGCGATGTGAACTATGGGTGTTAAATCACATGGTGATGTGAACTAGATTATTGACTCTAGTGCAAGTGGGAGACTGAAGGAAATATGCCCTAGAGGCAATAATTAAGTTGTTATTTTATATTTCCTTATTCATGATAAAGGTTTATTATTCATGCTAGAATTGTATTGATCGGAAACTTAAATACATGTGTGAATACATAAACAAATACCGTGTCCCTAGTATGCCTCTACTAGACTAGCTTGTTGATCAAAGATGGTTAAGGTTTCCTAACCATAGACATGTGTTGTCATTTGATAACGGGATCACATCATTAGGAGAATGATGTGATGGACAAGACCCAACCGTTAGCATAGCATATGATCGTTCAGTTTATTGCTAATGCTTTCTTAATGTCAAATACATATTCCTTCGACTATGAGATTATGCGACTCCCGGATACCGAAGGAATGCCTTGTGTGCTATCAAACGTCACAACATAACTAGGTGATTATAAAGATGCTCTATAGGTATCTCCGAAGGTATTTTTTGAGTTGGCATAGATCGAGATTAGGATTTGTCACTCCGAGTATCGAAGAGGTATCTCTGGGCCCTCTCGGTAATACACATCACAAGAAGCTTGCAAGCAAAGTGACTAAGGAGTTAGTTGCAAGATGATGTATTACGGAACGAGTAAAGAGACTTGCCGGTAACGATATTGAACTAGGTATGAAGATACCGACGATCGAATCTCGGGCAAGTAACATACCGATGGACAAAGGGAATTACGTATGTTGTCATAATGGTTCGACCGATAAAGATCTTCGTAGAATATGTAGGAGCCAATATGGGCATCCAAGTTCCGCTATTGGTTATTGACCGGAGAGGTGTCTCGGTCATGTCTACATAGTTCTCGAACCCGTAGGGTCCGCACACTTAACGTTTAATGACGATATAGTATTATATGAGTTATGTGATTTGGTGACCGAATGTTGTTCGGAGTCCCGAATGAGATCACGGACATGACGAGGAGTCTCTAAATGGTCGAGAGGTAAAGATTGATATATAGGACGATGGTATTCGGACACCGGAAGTGTTTCGGGGGGTACCGGGTACTTATCGGGTCACCGGAAGGGGTTCCGGGCACCCCCGGCAAAAGATATGGGCCTTATGGGCCAAGAGGGGAAACGCACCAGCCACAAGGGCCTGGTGCGCCCCCCATATGGGCCGGCCTAAGGAGGAGAAGGAAAGGGGAGAAGGGAAAGGTAAGTGTGGATTAGGATTCCCACTTCCTTCCCTCTCCCCCCCTCTTTCCTTCACCCTCCGACAAACATGGCAGGGGGGCGCGGCCAAGGGCAGGAGCCCAAGTAGGATTCGGACCTACTTGGGGTGCCCCTTGGCCTCTCCCTTCTCCCTCCCACCTATATATATGAGGAGGGGGGCGCCTAGCACACCCCAGACAATTGCCTAGCCGTGTGCGGCGCCCCCTCCACCGTTTACACCCCCGGTCATATTTTACTAGTGCTTAGGCGAAGCTCTGCGGAGATCACTTCACCATCACCGTCACCACGCCGTCATGCTGACAGAACTCATCTACTACCTCAATGTCTTGCTGGATCAAGAAGGCGAGAGACGTCACAAACGTGTGCAGACGCGGAGGTGCTGTGCGTTCGGTACTTGATCGGTTGAAGCGCGAAGAAGTTCGACTACATCAACCGTGTTGTGAAACGCTTCCGCTTACGATCTATGAGGGTACATAGACCCACTCTCCCCCTCGTTGCTATGCATCTCCATGGATAGATCATTGCGTGTGCGTAGAATTTTTTTTGTTTTCCATGCAACGTTCCCCAACAAGAACAGCATATAAAAATCCTATGGGTATGTCTCCATATAAAATGGTTTATGGAAAAGCTTGTCATTTGCCTCTTGAGTTAGAACTTAAAGCATATTGGGCAATTAAAGAACTCAACTATGATTTCAAACTTGCCGATGAAAAGAGGTTATTTGATATTAGCTCACTTGATGAATGGAGAACCCAAGCTTATGAAAATGCCAAATTATTCAAAGAAAACGTTAAAAGATGGCATGACAAAAGAATCCAAAAGCGGGAATTTAAAGTTGGAGAATATGTTCTTTTGTACAACTCTCGTTTTAGATTCTTTGCAGGAAAACTTCTCTCCAAATGGGAAGGACCATATATTATCGAAGAGGTTTATCGCTCTAGAGCTATCAAGATTAATAATGCCGAAGGTACTAACCCGAAGGTGGTCAATGGGCAAAGAATTAAACACTATATCTTGGGTACGCCTATTAATGTTGAAAGCAACATTATCCAAACCATGACACCGGAGGAACACATAAAAGAAACCTTCCAGAACATTCCAGAACCCTAAAAAAGAGGAGGTACGTGATACGGTAAGTAAACGGACTCCGAAAATTCTGCAAAAATGTTTTCTGTCAATTTTGGAATATTACAAAAATTAGGAAAATAAGAAATAACCAGGAAGTCATCCAAGGAGGGCACGATACACCAGGGCGCGCCTGCCTTGCCTGGTGCGCCCAGGTGGGTTGTGCCCACCTCGGGAACCTTCCCGACTTCGTTTTCCTCTCATTTGCTTGTTTCCCAAGATAAAAAAAATCTTTATATACCCCCCGAACATATTGACCACTGCATCGCAGAGAAATCTTCTATTCTTGTTTCTTGCTGTTTTTCTAACAGATCTAAAAATATGTCGTCTCAAGATTCGGAGGGAGAGAGCTATGTCGTAGACTATATTGCAGACCCTAAGGTTTATGGGGATGTAAAGCATTACGGCTGGACCATGGAGGAAGAAGAAGATTATGACTTGAAGAGAATGGAAGAGATGAGTTCAGATGAAGATGAAGCCCCACTACCTCAACCTGGGGACATGCATGTGGACTTCAAGAAATCGAGTCTCCCTAATAAAGCAAAGAAACCTATGATCCAGTTTATCCCTTTTCATCTTTTGCAGGAAAACAAGCAAGCATTATGCAAAAAGATACTTAAGCTTGAGCAGGAGATCGAAGGCTTGAAGGAGAATTTTTTTATCCTCAAGCGTAAACTAAGGAAGAGGAACTCATCACCACCACCATCATCATCTTCCCCACCAAAGGAGACTTGAGTACATGGGTATGGGCACTCCCCTTGGCTTATGCCAAGCTTGGGGGAGGTGCCCTGGTATCGTATCACCATCACTTTTATTGCCTTTACCTATTTTAGTTTGATCTTTAGTTATATCATGAATTAGTTGAATAAAAAGTTTAGCGTGATCTATATTTGAGTATTAGTTTTCGTGATCTATCTATGTAATCGAGTGAGAGTTATATAATAAAGTTTAGTTTGAGTCTTTGCTTCTTTACTTTTATGTTGCAATCAAATAAAAGAAAACAAATGAAAATGATCATATGCTAATCTTATGGTAAGTAATGACATCACATAAGGAAAAGTATAAGTGGTAAAATTTATTGGAGATTGACAAACATAGCATTGGTCAATGATGCAACTCATGAAAGAATTAATAAGGGAAGAGAAGATTCACATGCAAATACACTATCTTGGACATCTTTTATGATTGTGAGCCCCCATTAAATATTATATGTCAAAATTGTTGACGTTGGACAAGGAAGACAACGTAATGATTTATGTTTGTTCATATTCACATAGAAGTTATATTGTCATAGATCCTTCAACATGTGGTGCTTTCTCAATATCTTTGCTAGCCAAAATTCCGCACTAAGTAGAGATACTACTTGTGCATCAAAAAATCCTAAACCCAAACTCATGTTTTGAGAGTCCACCATACCTACCTATGGATTGAGTAAGATCCTTCAAGTAAGTTGTCATCGGTGCAATAAGGCAATAAAAATTGCTTCTAAATGTGTTGGATCATTTAGTGTAAGAGAAAATTGAGCGTTGTACGAACTTGTGATGACAAAATAATAAAAGCAACAGGCTGCATAATAAAGGTTACTATCATAAGGGGCAATATAATGTGGCATTCTTTTGCATTAAGGGATTTGGCATACAAACCAAAAAGCACATGACAACCTCTGCTTCCCTCTGCGAAGGGCCTATCTTTTACTTTCATGTATTTACTTTTATGCAAGAGTCAAAGTATTCTTCCCCGTTCCTTTTTATTTTCTCCTTTTGCAAGCATCATGTGGTAAGGAAAGATCTAGGGACATATATCCAGTTGAATATGAGTGAGCATGAGTTATTATTGTTGACATCACCCTTGAGGTGAATACGTTGGGAGGTGAAACTATAAGCCCATATCTTTCTATGTGTCCCGTCGAAACTTTTTGCTCATGGGTATGCTATGAGTATTAGCAATCGTAGAAGACTAAATGATGGTTGAGTATGTGGACTTGCCAAAAGGCTCCGATACGAGACCCTTCCAGAAAATATGATGAATTGTAGTTGCAAAGTTGACTGAGAACATAGTTTGTTGGTTTTCAATAGAGTTTATGCTTTTTACTTCGATGTTGTGATGAATTGTTACTTGTTCATAAGAAGTTATATGATAGAAGTTATTTGATAAAAGTTTTATGATAAAGTTTGTTGCTGTTATGATAATAAGAATGATGCTACTATGTCCGTATTTTGTTTGTATCGACACCTCTCTCTCTAAGCATGTGGGCATGTTTTTCGATATCGGTTTTCGCTTGAGGACAAGCAAGGTCTAAGCTTGGGGGAGTTGATACGTCCATTTTGCATCATGATTTCCTACTGTTATTTACAATGTTTTTATGCATAATAATGCTTTATGGAGTAATTCTAATGCCTTTTCTCTCATAATATGCAAGGTTTACACAAAGAGGGAGAATGCCGGCAGCTGGAATTCTGGACCTGAAAAAGCTACGTCAGAGTTACCTATTCTGCACAACTCCAAATAAGCTGAAACTTCACGGAAAATTATTTAGGAATATATGTAAAATACTGGAGCAAATAACTACCAGAGGGGGGCCACCTGGTGAGCACAATACACCAGGGCGCGCCATGTCCCCCGTGCACGCCCTGGTGGGTTGTGCTCAGCCCGGTCCACCTCCGGTGCCCATCTTCTGGTATTTAAGTCATTCTGACCTAGAAAAAATAAAGAGAGGACTTTCGGGACGGAACGCTGCCGTCTCGAGGTGGAACTTGGGCAGGAGCACTTTTGCCCTCCGGCGGGGAGATTCCACCGGGGGAACTTCCCTCTCGGAGGGGGAAATTGAAGCCATCATCATCACCAACAACCCTCTCATCTTTGGGAGGGCAATCTCCATCAACATCTTCAACAGCACCATCTCCTTTCAAACCCTAGTTCATCTCTTGTGTTCAATCTTTGTACCGGAACCTTAGATTGGTACTTGTAGGTGACTAGTAGTGTTGATTACATCTTGTAGTTGATTACTATATGGTTTATTTGGTGGAAGATTATATGTTCAGATCCATTATGCTATTTAATACCCCTCTGATCTTGAGCATGATTATCATTTGTGAGTAGTTACTTTAGTTCTTGAGGTCACGGGAGAAGTCATGTTGCAAGTAATCATGTGAACTTGATATGTGTTTGGTATTTTGATGATATGTATGTTGTGATTCCCTTAGTGGTGTCATGTGAACGTCGACTACATGTCACTTCGCCATATTTGGGCCTAAGGGAATGCATTGTGGAGTAGTTATTAGATGATGGGTTGCTAGAGTGACAGAAGCTTAACCCCTAGTTTATGCGCTACTTCGTAAGGGACCGATTTGGATCCAAATGTTTAATGCTATGGTTAGATTTTATCTTAATACTTTTCTCGTAGTTGCGGATGCTTGCGAGGGGGTTAATCATAAGTGGGAGGTTTGTTCAAGTAAGAACATCACCCAAGCACTGGTCCACCCACATATCAAATTATCAAAGTAGCGAATGCAAATCAAACCAACATGATGAAAGTGACTAGATGAAATTCCTGTGTGCCCTCAAGAACACTTTGCCTATTATAAGAAACTGTTTTGGCCTGTCCTTTGCCACAAAAGGATTGGGCTACCTTGCTGCACTTTATTTACCATTACCGTTACTTGTCCGTTACAAATTATCTTGCTATCAAACTACCTATTACCGACTATTTCAGTGCTTGCAGAAATTACCATGCTGAAAACCACTTGTCATTTTCTTCCGCTCCTCGTTGGGTTCGACACTCTTACTTATCAAAAGGACTACGATTGATCCCCTATACTTGTGGGTCATCAGTAGCCGACGCGCAAGCTTGCCATTCTCAATCTGCAAGAAACAAAAATCGAGACATGGACAACCCAGGAGATTGGGGGACACCGCCATCGACGGCTGCGTAGCGCTTCCGACAGTAGGATCTAGGCACGGGACAACGATTTTCTGGGACAAGGACCTAGTACAAGTAGAATCTCACGCTCTGGGGCAATTCTCGATCATTTTCTCTACATGGCCCATTGCCTCATCAATGGCTTTATGGTTGACCAAAGTCTATGGCCCCACCAATGACGGCATGAAGGACGCGTTCCTGGCTGAACTTGCTATCGCTGCACCACCACTCGGCCAACCCTGGCTGTTGGTTGGCGACTTCAACATCATCTATCAAGCTAGGGATAAGAGTAACCTCAACTTAAATAGGCGGATCAGGGGTAGATTCAGGAATGCCGTTTGATTTCACAGGGCTTAGGGAAATTAAGTGTAAAAATAGGAGGTTCACTTGGAGTAGCGAGCGCGAACAACCGACTTTCTGCAGCATCGACAAATTGCTTTGCAACACGGATTCGGAGGTGTTGTTCCTCTCCTATATGCTGATGGCGGCCTCGACCTCATGTTCTCAACATCGCCCGCTGATGCTGGCAAGCGCTGCAACTACTCACAAACACGCTCGCTTTCGTTTTGAGAGTTTCTGGGTGAAGTACCTGTGGTTTCAGGGAGCAGTCAAGAAGTCTTGGGATAGTCCGGTGAACCATGATTGCCCGATCGTCCAGATGAAGGTGAAGATGCAGCGCACGGTGAAGGACCTGATGATCTGGAGCAAGAGCCTGTTTGGAGGGGCAAAACTGAAATTCCATCTTGCAAATGAAGTGATCCTATGGCTAGATGTGTCCCAGGAGAAGAAGACCCTGACGCTGGCAGAGTTTCAGTTGCGTAAGCAGCTCAAACTTCATGTCCTGAGGTTGGCTGCGATCGAGCGCGCAAGGAGGAGGCAGGCCTCGAGGGTGCTATGGTTGAAGGAGGGGGACGCTGATGTCTACTACACACCTTGTTCTTGTAGACTCGTGTTGGGCCTCCAAGCGCAGAGTTTTGTAGGACAGTAGCAAATTTCCCTCAAGTGGATGACCTAAGGTTTATCAATCCGTGGGAGGCGTAGGATGAAGATGGTCTCTCTCAAACAACCCTGCAACCAAATAATAAAAAGTCTCTTGTGTCCCCAACACACCAAATACAATGGTAAATTGTATAGGTGCACTAGTTCGGTGAAGAGATGGTGATACAAGTGTAGTGATGATAGTAGATATTGATTTTTGTAATAGGAACAATAAAAAACAGCAAGGTAACAAGTAACAAAAGTGAGCACAAACGGTATTGCAATGCTTGAAAATGAGGCCTAGGGTCCGTACTTTCACTAGTGCAATCTCTCAACAATGCTAATATAATTGGATCATATAACCATCCCTCAACGTGCGATGAAGAATCACTCCAAAGTTCCTATCTAGCGGAGAACATAAGAAGAAATTGTTTGTAGGGTACGAAACCACCTCAAAGCTATTCTTTCCGATCAATCTGTCCTAGAGTTCATACTAAAATAACACCAAGCTATTCTTTCCGATCGATCTAACCAAGAGTTCGTACTAAAATAACACCATATGATACACATCAACCAACTCTAATGTCACATAGATACTCTAATGTCACCGCGAGTATCCGTGAGTTGATTATATGATATGCATCAAACAATTTCAGATTCATAATACTCAATCCAACTCAAAGAACTTCAAAGAGTGCCCCAAGATTTCTACCGGAGAAACAAAGACGAGAACGTGCATCAACCCCTATGCATACATTACCCCCAATGTCACCTCAGGAATCCGCGAGTTGAGTGCCAAAACACATATCAAGTGAATCAATATGATACCCCATTGTCACTACGGGTATTCATAGCAAGACATACATCAAGTGTTCTCAAATCCATAAAAGTATTCAATCCGATAAGAACGAAATCTCAAAGGGAAAAATCAATTCATCACAATAAGATAGAGAGGGAGAAACACCATATGATCCAACTATATTAACAAAGCCCGCGATACATCAAGATCGTGCCATCTCAAGAACACAAGAGAGAGAGAGAGATTAAACACATGGCTACTGGTACAAACCCTCAGCCCCGAGGGTGGACTACTCCCTCCTCATCATGGAGACCATAGGGATGATGAAGATGGCCTCCGGTGATGATCTCCCCCTCCGGCAGGGTGCCGGAACGGGCTCCTGATTGGTTTTTCGTGGCTACAGAGGCTTGCGGCGGCGGAACTTCCGATCTAGGGTTATTTCTGATGGTTTCTCTATTTATAGGATTTTTCAGCGTTGGAATTACGCGAAGATGGGCCTCGAGGTGAGCACAACCCACCTGGGCGCGCTTGGGCCTCCTGGCGCGCCCAGGTGTCTTGTGCCCACCTCCTTCACCTTCTGGTCCTCCCACGAAGCTTCTAGTGCCTCTTTTGTTCCAAAAAAATCGTCAAAAAAGTTTCGTTGCATTTGGAGAACTTTTATTTCTGCACAAAAAACAACATCACAGTAGTTCTGCTGAAAACAACATCAGTCCGGGTTTGTTCCATGCAAATCATACCAAAACCATATAAAATTGTTGTAAACATGGCATGAATGCTTCATAAATTATAGATACATTGGAGACGTATAAGTCGCCAGCACGCGTTGTTTCCATGCAAAGGTCTGCTCGCGCCGACAATGGAACTTCATCCACTCCCTCGCAACCCCGGACCACACGGCGACTGCACATGAAGACAAGGCCAAGGTTGTCCATGACCATTTGTCTCTCTGTTGAGCACAAAAGCACAAAGGCAATGCACTAACGACTGGGGTGAGCTGCAGCTGCCGTCAGTCCACAACCTGGGCCTGGATGTCCCATTTTTAGAAGGAGAAGTGTGGGCGGCAATCGTTGCTTCGCCGACCGAGAAAGCGTCAGGACCGGACGACTTCACGGGAAATTTCTTCAGGGCCTGCTGGCAAACGATCAAGAGGGATTTCATGGCCGTTTTTATCGCTTCTACAACATGTCGGCCAACAATTTCGAAGAAATCAACAATGCTCTCATCACACTGCTGCCCAAGAAGGATGGCGCGACAGAGCTTGGGCACTTCAAGCCAATAAGTTTGATTCACTCGATTGCCAGGTTGATTGCTAAGGTTTTGTCTAGTCATCTGTCCAGCAGCATCAGCACGATCATCTCCTCGGCACAAAGTGCTTCCAGAAATCCAAGTGCATCCATGACAACTTTCTGTTTGGCCAAAACACCGTCACGTCACTGCATAGGAAGAAGAGAGGTGCCCTGCTGTTCAAACCGGGCATTGCTCGTGCTTTTGATTCAATCTCCTGGGAGTACCTGCGCGAATTCCTACGACATCTGGGGTTCAGTGAGCGTTGGTGTGAGTGGATCGTAATCCTGCTGTCCACCTCATCATCGGTTTGCCTGTTGAACGGCACGGTCAGGGAACAAATCATGCACGGAAGTGATCTGCGCTAGGGCGATCCACTATTCCCCCTTCTATTCATTTTGGCAATCGATCCGCTGCACAGGCTGCTGAAGGTGGCGTCCAACGATGGCACATTGGCCCCCCTGCAACACCCCCTTGTAATAAGCTCTGTGACACTCTGTTAAAACTGCCAAGTCATGATCATTTGCAGTGCCAAGTCATATGGGTTAATGATCCAATTCAAATTCACCTCTGAAAATCAATTCAAATTCAAAAGTGAAATATAAAGTTGGTCAAACACTGTTGGGAAAATGTTCATTAAATGGCAAATAATCCAGGAACATTTGTAAAATCAACATCAATAAAGTTGGAGTTAGATAAGTGACTCTAACTAGATGAAACAGCACCCAAAACAGCAATATTAAATTCATTTAAATTCATTACTAAATTAAATGGCTTCCAAAACTGTCCAAACCACTTTTGGGTGAGAGCTAATATTGCATTGCAATATTTGGGCCAACTCCCACATTTTTCAAAAGTGCACAAGTGCCCTAAACATTTCGAAACAGGAAATGAAATAAAGAAACGGAGAAAACAAAACAGAAAAATAAAAACGAGGCACTGTGCACTGGGCCTTAGTGCACAGTGCCCTGAACCCCGGCCCAGCAGGCCCATGTCGTCGTCTCTCACCTGTGCGTGTCGCCGTCGCAGTGGGCGCGAGCGCGCGCGCCGGTCGCGCGCCGACACGCCGACGCCACCGACGCCCGGAGTCGACGAGGGGATAAGGTCGACGCCCCTCCACTCCGCCCCGGCCTCTCCGTCATTCTTCCCCTTCTCCTCTCACTCTCTCCGCCTCTCTCCCCTTCTCAGATCCGGTGGCCGAGCGCCCCTGTCGCCGCGTTTCGCCACCGCCGTGGCCACCGGCCTCCCCGCGTCGTCTGAGCGTGCTTGGGAGGAGCCCCGTGGTCGACTGCGTCCTCTGGAGCAATTGGACGGAGCGGAGGAGCACTGCTTCGCCCGCGAGCCTCGTCTTCAACCTCGGGACGCCGCCGCTCTTCTTCGTCTCCGGCGCCGTCTCTGCTGCTACTAAACCTACGCCGGGCCACCTTGTGCCTACCCGGTGAGCATCTCCTCCTCCTCCCTCTCCCTGCATCGCTGATAGACGCTCGCAGCGAGCCATCGCCGTAGCCGCACTCTGGCCTCCGCTGCTAAGCTCGCCGCCGGCGATGCGATGACCGTCATGCTCACCCAAGCCCACCACCGTGCTCAGGGCACTCGTGTGGTGCGGCTAGCGCCCTCCGTATGCTCGCTAAGCGGCCGTAGGCTCGTTTCCCTCGACCTCCCGAATACGCCGCCGTTTTTGCTCGTCGCCGGCGCCGTTTCCGGCCAAGTCCGGCTGCGCCACCGCCACGAATGGACGCGGCGTTGAACGCCCGTTCGAAAGAACCTACCCACGGCCCGAACCGCGCTATGTAGCGCAAATCCGAGCAACTCCGGCGACGCGTCGCCGCGATTTTGGTCGCCGGCGCAACTCCGGCGCCGGCCGCCGGCGTGGCTGCCACGTGGGACACCCCTGGGTCACTGCCAATGGGTCCCACGGGCCCAGTTGACCGCGTTGACCCGAGTCAACGCGGGCACTGTTCACCCGTGTAGCTGACATGTGGGCCCCGTTCGATAATTAGACTAATTAGACGTTTAATTAAATAAAACTAGATAATTAACCTAATGTCTCACTGACAGATGGGGTCCACCCCCTAATTAACCCTGGTAATTAAATTAATACACTGGTTAGAGAAACAGAGGCTGACATGTGGGTCCCACTGGACCCACATGTCAGGTTTGACCCTGGTCAACCGCAGTTGACCTGCTGACATCACTATGACGCAATGCTGACGTCATAATTCATTTTCTGATAAATAAAATAATTCCAGAAATTCAAATAAACTTTAAAAATTAATAACTTTTAAACCGTAGCTCGGATCGAAAAAGTTAAAACATGAAAGTTGCTCAGAACGACGAGACGAGTCTGATCGTGCCGTCTGCTTCTCCATCGGAACCCCCTACGTAGAAGAACTCGTAACTCCGGACCCGAATCCGGCAGATGAATAGTGCACACACGTCGGATATTCAATCCCAGAATAATTCTAAAAATAACTAAAATGACTTAGATGCATATTTAGGCAACCCTGCACTGCATCATAGCATCACACGCACCGTATTGCATTTGTTTGCATTATGTTTACCTGTTTCTTCCCCCTCTTCCCTCTCGGTAGACCCCGGCGTTGACGTAGCTCCCGAGGCAGACGCAGCTCAGGAGTACGACTACGTCCCCGACGATACCACTGAAGACCTTGTCCTTGCCCCAGAGCAAACAGGCAAGCACCCCCATTTTGAGCATGCCTATATCGCCTATTCTATTCTCTCTTATGCTTGCATTAGAACTGCTACTGCTACTGCTTTCCTATATCTGCTGCATAGCCTGATTATTGTACCCTGCCTTGTTACCTTACTGGTTATCCTAGACTGATTAGTATAGGCTGGGTAGAGACACGACAGAGACCCCCACTTGATCCCGACTGCCCTGCTGGATATCAGAAGACCCGGTCATCGGGATTGAAGACCAGACCCTGTCACCGCACATTACTTCTCCCTATGTTGCTCGACACTGCTGGGTTACCATCAAGTGCCGAGGGTGATACCTTGTCAGCACTTCTGATGTTAACCTTGTAGGTTAGTTACTCGGTCGTGGTAAGCGAGGGTGATTCCTCCTACACCACCCCCGATAACGACATCGTCGCGCAACTCCTCGAGTGTGGACCTCGAGGGTGATTCCTCCTTCGTTCACCTTGATGATAACATCGAGCGGGAATTCCATCGAGGGTGATTCCTCAGGGTTCCCTTCGGTGTCAGACACACAGTTACTGTTGATGAGTGGACTTGCACTAAACCATGATACTAAAGACGGGTCGGCCCTGAGGGGTACCCGCGCGAGCTTAACGCGAAGTGATGTGGAGTCGGGTTGACCTGGATGGTGCCCGCGAGACAACTACGAGGCGTGGCCGGGCATTCTTAGCCCTTGCCGCAAGTCCTCGAGACGGGGCGACGGGGTCACATTGATCGTGAGTCTCTGCTCGTTTCCGCGCGCTCCTAATCCACTACGGTTTGGATATTTGATCCGAGGGGCCTCTGGCCTGATAGCACTAACCATCACGTGGGCATAGTATGGGCGTTCTGCGTCGTATACTTCAGCCGGAGCTTAATGGACGTCAGCGACTGAGCGGCGCGCGCTGAATTGGATTGGGAACGCAATCGCGCTTGTATAAGGGGTTGCTAGGTCTGCTTTCAGCCGCGTACGCAACGTGCAGGAGTTCCCGGGGCGAAGGCCCAAGACCCCTGGGCGCATAGGTTTAGTCCGGCGTGCTGACCTCTCTGTTAGGTATTCGGTCGGGTTGCGGCGTGTTGCTTAGCCGAGGCCGGGCATGACTCAGAAAAGTGTGTCCGGCCAGAGTTAAGCGAGCGTGGTGGGTAAGTTGGTGCACCCCTGCAGGGAAGAAACTTCTATCGATAGCCTGTCCTACGGTAACGGACACTCGGAGTTGTATCCCGATCGGTACAACTAGAACATGTGATGAAAACTGGTTAGTACGGCTCTGGGATTGCTTTCTCGCAGGGAGTCGAGAAAGGATCTCAGGTCGAGGTTGATGATACTACTACTACTACTACTTTACATTATGTTCATCTGATCGCTTCTATTGCTGCAAGACTGACGAAGATTGATGAAGATGCTAGTCTTCGATAGGACTAGACTTTCCCCTTCTATTCTGGCATTTCTGCAACCCAGACCACATATACAGCCCCCCTTTGAAAATGATGCATATGTAGTGTAGATCCTTGCTTGCTGAGTACTTCGGATGAGTACTCACGTTTGCTTTATCTTCTTTTTCCCCCATATTCCTTTTGATGCCAACAGACGACGGAGCCCCTGAGTCAGTCGCCCCAGCCGACGACCAGTACTACTACCCGCCTGGCGAGTACTACTACTACGAGGAGCCGTTCGACGACCAGGAGTAGGATCGGAGGGTCCAGGGCAGGAGGCCTACGCCTTTCGATCGTAGTATTTTATTTTACCCCGCCTCTGTGAAGGCCTATTTCTCTCTCTGTAATATATCTGTACCCAGATATCTAATGCTTCCGCTGACGCTTGTATGCCATCGAGCTATGTATTCGAGCCCTCAAGGCCCTGGCTTGTAATATAAAGCTTGTATGACTTTATTTATGTTTTAGAGTTGTGTTGTGATATCTTCAAGTGAGTCCTTAGGCTTGATCATGCGCATTTGCGTGTATGATTAGTGCACGACTAAGCCGGGGTCGTCACACCCCCTTTCGGGCCAACTCTCAGCATTACCCATCAACTTGTATGTCGATGATGTCATCATCTTCGCAAATCCAGTGAAGGCCGAGGTGGATGCATTGATGCAGATCATACGGCTGTTTGGGGAGGCAACAAGGCTCGGGATCAACCACGATAAGTCAACCATGGCCGCAATCTCGTGCGAGGAGCTGAATTTGGACGAAATCCTTGAGAATTTTGGAGGCAGGAAGGTTGTGTTCCCCGTCAAATACCTCGGCTTGCCCATCACTCTATCTCGATTGAGAATGGTTTAGTTGTAGTTCGTCCACGACAAAATTTGGGCCTGGCTGGCCGGCTGGAAGGGAAGGCTCCTAACAATCGCGGTTCGTCGGGTCTTGGTCAAGTGCGTGTTATCTGATATGCCAACATTTGCCATCACTGCTTTACGCGCTCCTAAGAAGTTCTTCTCTGAAGTTGACAAAATGCGACGCAAGTTTCTATGGGCGCACAACGTGGAGCTCGCGGGCGGGGTGTGCAAGTTTAACTGGCAACGTGTCTGCTCGTCGATGGAGTTTGGGGGGGTTCGGCATCCACAACCTAGAAAAATTCAGTAGGGTTGTTTGTCTGTGGTGGCTCTGGTTGGCCTGGTCAAGCCCCGACAAGCCTTGGGCGGGCACCGATCCCCCGGTGACAAATCTGATCGCCAGCTCTTCGACGACTGCACAAAGGTGATTGTGCACGATGGAAAGCGGCATGCTTCTGGAAATCTACCTGGCTGGACACGATACCTGCTACTTGTGAGCTACGTTGGGATTTCCTTGAAGAGGAGAGTATGAAGCAGTACAGTAGAGATAAGTATTTCCCTCAGTTAAGAACAAGGGTTATCAATCCAGTAGGAGAACCACATAGAACCTCGTTAGCAGCACCTACACACACAAAAGCAAATACTTGCACCCAACGCAAACAAGGGGGTTGTAAATCCCCTCGGCGGTTAATTGCAAGGATCAAATCTCATAGTGATAGATAGATAGATAAAAATACAAAATAAAATAACGGTAAATAAATTGCAGCAATGTATTTTTGGATTTTATATATGATAAAAGATAGACCCGGGCCATAGTTTTCGCTAGAGGCTTCTCTCTTGAACACAACATACATTGGGTAAAGAAATTACTGTTGGGCAATTGATAGAAAAGCGCATAGTTATACGATATTCAAGGCAATGATCATGTATATAGGCATCACGTCCGAGACAAGTAGACCGACTCCTGCCTGCTGATACATCTCCAACATATCTATAATTTTTTTTATTGTTCCATGCTATTATATTATCAATCTTGGATGTTTTATATGCATTATTATGCTATTTTATATCATTTTTGGGACAAACCTATTAACCTAGTGCCCAGTGCCAGTTGATGTTTTTTCCTTGTTTTTGTCTTTATAGAAAATCAATACCAAATGGAGTCCAAACGGAACGAAACTTTTTGACAATTTTTCTTGGACCACAGGACACCCTCAAAGCTTCGGGAGGAGGCCAGAAGAGCCACGAGGAGACGACAAGCTCGAAGGGCGCGCCCCCCAGGCTTTGTGGGCCCCCTGTTGCTCCTCCAGCCCTAATTCTTCTTCTATAAATACTCAAATATTCCCCGTAGACTAGAGGGCACACCAAAAATACTTTTCCGCCGCCGCAAGTTTCTGTCTTCGTGAGATCCCATCTGGGGACCTTTTCTGGTACTCCGCCGGACGGGGATTTGATCACGGAGGGCTTCTACATCAGCCTTGCTGCCCTTACGATGATGTGTGAGTAGTTTACCACAGACCTACGAGTCCATAGCTAGAAGCTAGATGGCTTCTTCTCTCTCTTTGATCTTCTACAATGTTCTTCTCAATGTTCTTGGAGATCTATTTGATGTAATCGTCTTTTGCGGTGCGTTTGTTGAGATCCGATGAATTGTGGGTTTATGATCAGATTATCTATGAATATTATTTGAGTCTTCTCTGAACTCTTTTATGCATGATTAAGATAGCTTTGTATTTCTCTCTGATCAGTTGATTTGGTTTGGCCAACTAGATTGATTATTCTTGCAATGGGAGAGGTGCTTTGTAGTGGGTTCAATCTTGTGGTGCTTATTCCTAGTGACAGAAAGGGACATGACACATATTTGTATTATTGCCACTAAGGATAAAAAGATGGGGTTTGTTCATGTTGATTGGATCTATCCCTCTACATCATGTCATCTTGCTTAAGGCGTTACTCTGTTCTTGTTAACTTAATACACTAGATGCATGTTGGATAGCAGTCGATGTGTGGAGTAATAGAAGTAGATGCAGGCAGGAGTCGGTCTACTTGTCACGGACGTGATGCCTATATACATGATCATTGCCTTAGATATCGTCATAACCATGCGCTTTTCTATCAATTGCTCAACAGTAATTTGTTTACCCACCGTATGCTTTCTTTCAAGAGAGAAGCCACTAGTGAAAACAATGGCCCCGGGGTCTATCTTTTATCATATTATTTTCAGATCTGTAAACCTAGAAAAAACCAAAAACTCACTATCAGATCTCATCCTTGCAAGTAATCGTGAAGGGATTGACAACCCCTTTATCACGTTGGGTGCAAGTATTTGTTTGTTTGTGTAGGTGCAATCATTGGTGACTTGTGTGTTCCTCCTACTGAATTGATACCTTGGTTCTCAACTAAGAGAAATACTTATCTCTACTTTGTTACATTACCCTTTTCTCTTCAAGGGAAAAACCAACGCAAGCTCAAGAAGTAGCACCTACATCTACTACTATTACTCTACACATCGACCGCCATCCAGCATGCACCTAGAGTATTAAGTTCATAAAGAACGGAGTAATGCCTTAAGCAAGATGACATGATGTAGACAAAGTAAACTCAATCAATATGAATAAACCCCATATTTTTATCCTTAATGGCAATGATACAAATATGTGTCATGTCCCTTTCTCTCACTGGGATTGAGCACCGCAAGATCGAACCCATCACAAAGCATCTCTCCCATTGCAAGATAAATCAATCTAGTTGGCCAAACCAAACAGATAGATCAGAGAGAAATACAAAGTTATAACAATCATGCATATAAGAATTCAGAAAAGACTCAACTAATATTCATGAATAATCTGATCATAAACCCACAATTCATCGGATCCCAACAAACACACCGCAGAAAAAGGATTACATCGAATAGATCTCCAAGAACATCGAGGAGAACATTGTATTGAAGATCAAAGAGAGAGAAGAAGCCATCTAGCTACTAGCTATGGACCCGTAGGTCTGTAGTAAATTACTCACGCATCATCGGAAGGGCGGCAAGGATGATGTAGAAGCCCTCCGTGATCGATTCCCCCTCCGGTAGAGTACCGGAGAAGGCCTCCAGATGGGATCGCGGAAGAACAGAGACTTGCAGCACCAGAAAAAGTGTTTCGGGTGGCTCTCTGATGTATTAGGAATATTTGGGAATTTATAGAAGTGGAATTAGGTCAAGAGGTGCCACGAGGGGCCCATAAGCTTGGGGGCGCCCTGCGGTCTTGTCGCTCCCTCGTGGATCTGCAGGTCTTCTCCCGAAGCTTCTAGGGTCCCTTCTGGTCCAGAAAAAATGGTCAAAAAGTTTCGTAGCGTTTGGACTCCGTTTGGTACTGATTTCCTGAAAAGGCAAAAATAAGCAAAAAACAACAACTGACACTGGGCACTAGGTTAATAGGTTAGTCCCAAAAAATGATATATAATTGCATAATAAACATCCAAGATTGATACTATAATAGCATGGAACGACAAAAATTATAGATACGTTGGAGACGTATCAGCATCCCCAAGCTTAATTCCTGCTCGTCCTCGAGTAGGTAAATGATAAAAACATATTTTTTTATGTGGAATGCTACCTATCATATTCATCATGTAATCTCTTTTGTGGCATGAATATTAAGATCCGAATGATCCAAAGCAATAGTCTATATTTTGATATGAAGACATCAATACTCAGGCATACTAATAAACAATCATGCCTTTCAAAATATAGATGCTAAAGAAAGTTATCCCTAAAAAATCCTATAGTCTTGTCATGGTCCGTCTTCTTAACACAAAGTATTTATCATGCACAACCCGGATGACAAGCCGAGCAATTGGTTCATATTTTTTAACGCGCTTCAGCTTTTTCAACCCCACGCAATACATGAGCGCAAGCCATGGGTATAGCACTATGGGTGGAATAGAATATATACGGTGATAGAGATCAATATGGAGAAGACAAAAAAGGAGAAAGTCTCACATTGACGAGGCTAATCAACGGGCTATGGAGATGCCCATCAATTGATGTCAATGCAAGGAGTAGGGATTGCCATGCAACGGATGCACTAAGAGCTATAAGTGTATGAAAGCTCAAAATAAAAACTAAGTGGCTGTGCATCCAACTTGCTTGCTCATGAAGACCTCGGGCATTTGAGGAAGCCCATCATCGGAATATACAAGCCAAGTTCTATAACGAAAAATTCCCACTAGTATATGAAAATGAAAGCATAGGAGACTCTCTATATGAAAAACATGGTGCTACTTTGAAGCACAAGTGTGGAAAAGGATAGTAACTTTGCCCCTTCTCTCTTTTTATCTCTTTTTTTTTGGTGGGCTCTTTTTGGCCTCTTTTTTCTTGGGCTCTTTTTGGCCTTTTTTTCTCTCACTGGGATAATGCTCTAATAATGAATAATGATGATCATCACACTTCTATTTACTTACAACTCGATACTAGAACAAAATATGACTCTATATTAATGCCTCTGGCAGTGTACCAGGATGTGCAATGATCTAGCATAACATGTATAAAAAATGATGAACCGTGGCTGAGCTACAAATACTATGTCAGCTATATGATCATGCAAAGTAATATGACAATGATGATGTGTGTCATAAAAACGGAACGGTGGAAGTTGCATGGCAATATATCTCGGAATGACTATAGAAATTCCATAATAGGTAGGTATGGTAGCTGTTTTGAGGAAGATATAAGGAGGCTTATGTGTGATAGAGCGTATCATATCACGGGGTTTGGATGCACCGGCAAAGTTTGCACCACCTATCCAGGTGAGAAAGGGCAATGCACGGTACCGAAAAGGCTAGCAAATTGCGGAAAGGTGAGAGTGTGTATAATTCATGGACTCACATTAGTCATAAAGAACTCATATACTTATTGCGAAAGTTTATTAGCCCTCGAAGCAAAGGACTACTGTGCATGCCCTTAGGGGGATAGATTGGTAGAAAAAGACCATCGCTCATCCCCGACCGCCAGTCATAAGGAAGACAATCAATAATAAATCATGCTCCAACTTCTTAGCATAACGAGAGACTATACGTGCATGCTTCAGGAATCACAAACCATAACACCAATATTCTTACTAAACCACAATCATTCACTAGTACCTCCCACATATTACCACCTTAATATCGCAAAACTATTGCAAGGAATCAAACTTATCATATTTAGTGATCTACATGAAAGTTTTTATTATATCCCTCTTGAATACCTATCATATTAGGACCAATTTCATAACCCGTGCATATTGCCATTACTATTTATCAAGCTCTAAAAATGATATAAGTGAAGCATGAGAGTGCAACTATTTCTTTAAAATATAACCACCGCCGTGCTCTAAAAAATATAAGTGAATCACTAGAGCAACTGCCTAGCTCAAAAGATATAAGTGAAGCACAAAGAGTATTCTAATAAATCACGAATGAGTGTGTGTCCCTCTCAAAAGGTGTGTCCAGCAAAGATGATTGTGGCAAACTAAAAATAAAACAAAGCAAAGACTCATATAATACACGACGCTCAAAGCAAAACTCATATCATGTGATGAATAAAAATACAGCTCCAGGTAATTTACCGGTGGTTGGTAGACAAAAGAGGGGATGACATCCTGGGCATCCCCAATATTAGATGCTTGGGTGTCCTTGAATATTACCTTGGGTTGCCTTGGGCATCCCCAAGCTTAGGCTCTTGCCACTCTCAATTCCTTCATCCATCGCGATCTCACTCAAAACTTGAAAACTTCAGCACACAAAACTCAACAAAAACCTTCGTGAGATCCGTTAGTATGGCAACCAAATCACAAACTTTAGGTACTGTTATGAACCCATTCATATTTTATTATTGCATAATACCTACTGTATTCCAACTTCTCCATGACTTATACCCCCCCCCCCCGATACAATCCATAGATTCATCAAAACAAGCAAACTATGTAACGAAAACAGAATATGTCTAAAACAGAACAGTCTATAGTAATATGAAAAATGACTATATTTCTGTAACTCCACAATTTCTAAAAATTTACGACAATGTGAGAAATTTGTATATAAATCATGTGTAAAAAATTCAGATGAAAACCATGTTCCAGTGATTTTTAGATATTTATGTACTGAGCGTAAAAGTTTCTGGTTTTTCACAGAATCAAATCAACTATCAACCAAATCATCTCAAAGGCTTTACTTGGCACAAACACTAATTAAGCCACAAAAAACAACCATAACAGTATCATAATTGTATGCACACTAAAAAACAGAAAAGATAACTATTGGGTTGTCTCCCAATAAGCTCTTTCTTTATAGCCATTAAGATAGGCTTGGGATATTAATGATGCTCACATAAAAGACAAGAATTGAAGCACAAAGAGAGCATCATAAAACATGTGACCAACACATTTAAGTATAACATACTTCCTATGCATAGGCATTTTATAGGAAAACAAATTATCAAGACAAGCAATTTCTAGCATATGCAAATGGGAAGAAGGAAGCAATAATAATTTCAACACAAAGAGAGGTGATTTGGTAACATGAAATTTTTTACAATCATATTTTTCTCTCTCATAATAATTACATGTAGGATCATACTCAAATTCAACAATATAGCTATCATAAACAATATTCTCTTTATGATCCACATGCATAATTTTTTATAATCTTCCGAGATAGTGGGATTAACATTAACTAAAGTCATGACCTCTCCAAACCCACTTTTATCAATAATTTCATAAGATTGAACACTCTCCAAATATGTGGGAATCTTTTTTTCTAAAGTTGACACTCTTCCAAACCCACTTTAAATATTATTGCAAATATTATTATCAATTTCATATTCATCATGAAGCTTAAATGAATTTTCAAGATCGTAAGAAGCATCACCCCAATCATGATCATTACTATGAGTAGTGGACATAACAAAATCATCATACCCAAGCTTGGGGTTTTGCATATCATTAACACAATTGACATTAATAGAATTTATAATAACATCATTGCAATCATGCTTTTCATTCAAGAAGCTATCGTGAATCACTTTATAAATTACTTCTTTTAACACTTCATCACAATTTTCAGATTCACGATTTTCAAGCAAAACTTCACAAAGATAATCAAGTGCACTCAACTCACTAGCAATTGGTTCATCATAATTGGATCTTTTAAAAAGATTAGCAAGCGGATGAGAATCCATCTTATTTTTCTTATTTCTTTTCTGTTCTTTTGAGTGTTGTCATGAAGACAATAAAAGCAAGCAAGCAAACAAGCAAAGAAACAAAAAGGCAAACAAAAATATTTTTGTGTCTTTTTTTTGTAAAACGGTTTTAGAAGTGGGGGAGATGAAAATGAGAGGCAAATGGCAAATAAAGTAAATACAAGTAGATGATAGTTTGTGTGCACGTACTTGATAGGTTTTGGTGATGTCTCCCCGGGAACGACGCCAGAAATTCTTCCTGCTACTTGTGAGCTGCGTTGGGATTTCCTCGAAGAGGAGAGGATGAAGCAGTACAGTAGAGATAAGTGTTTCCCTCAGTTAAGAACCAATGTTATCAATCCAGTAGGATAACCACGCAAAACCTCATTAGCAGCACCTACACACACAAAAGCAAATACTTGCACCAAGTGCAAACAAGGGGGTTGTCAATCCCCTTGGTGGTTAATTGCAAGGATCAAATCTCGTAGTGATAGATAAAAACACAAAAAAATAACGGTAAATAAATTGCAGCAATGTATTTTTTGATTTTACATATGATAAAAGATAGACCCCAGGGCCATAGTTTTCACTAGAGGCTTCTATCTTGAACATAGCATACGGAGGGTAAACAGATTACTGTTGGGTAATTGGTAGAAAAGTGCATAGTTATGACGATATTCAAGGCAATGCTCATGTATATAGGCATCACGTCCGAGTAAAGTAGACCGACTCTTGCCTGCATCTACTACTATTACTCCACACATCGACCGCTATCCAACATGCATCTAGAGTATTAAGTTCATAAAGAACGGAGTGACGCCTTGAGCAAAATGACATGATGTAGACAAAGTAAACTCAATAAATATGAATAAACCCCATATTTTTATCCTTAATGGCAACGATACAAATACGTGTCATGTCCCTTTCTATCACTAGGATTGAGCACCGCAAGATCGAACCCATCACAAAGCACCTCTCCCATTGCAAGATAAATCAATCTAGTTGGCCGAACCAAACGGATAGATCGGAAAGAAATACAAAGTTATAACAATCATGCATATAAGAATTTAGAAAAGACTCAAATAATATTCAAGAATAATCTGATCATAAACCCACAATTCATCGGATCCCAACAAACACACCGCAAAAAAAGGCTTACATTGAATATATCTCCAAGAACATCGAGCAGAACATTGTATTGAAGATCAAAGAGAGAGAAGAAACCATCTAGCTACTAGCTATGGACCCGTAGGTCTGTGGTAAACTACTCGCACATCATCAGAAGGGCAGCGAGGATGATGTAGAAGCCCTCCGTGATCGATTCCCCCTCCGGCAGAATACCGGAGAAGGCCTCAAGATGGGATCGCGGAAGAACAGAGACTTGCGGCGGTGGAAAAAGTGTTTCAGGTGGCTCTCTGATGTATTGGGAATATTTGGGAATTTATAGAAGTGGAATTAGGTCAAGAGGTGCCACGAGGGCCCACAAGCCTGGGGCACGCTCTGCGGGCTTGTCGCTCCCTCGTGGCTCCACGGGTCTTCTCCCGAAGCTTCTAGGGTCCCTTCTGGTCCAGAAAAAAGGTCAAAAAGTTTCATAGCGTTTGGACTTCGTTTGGTACCGATTTCCTGAAAAGCCAAAAACAAGCAAAAAACAACAACTGGCACTGGGCACTAGGTTAATAGGTTAGTCCAAAAAAAATATAATTGCATAATAAACATCCAAGATTGATACTATAATAACATGGAACGATCAAAAATATAGATGCGTTGGAGATGTATCAATACCTCTTTGCATATGTTTCCAGATATGCTCTTCGATAACACAAGAAGGAAGAACATGACGGTTGCCGCGGCACTACACAACGATTGTTGGGTCCTCGATCTCAGGCATGGCAATACTTCTGATCTAGTGGTGGAGTTCTTGGGCTATGGTGGATGATCAGTGCAGCCGGACCATCCTGCATCCGGGCATGCCTAACAAAATTCACTGGACAGCTGCAAGCACAGGAAAGTGCTCCACTGCATCAGCTTATCACGTTCAGTGCGACAACTCTATTTATGGGCCCTTAGAAGGCCGAAAGATAACACGGACTGGAAACAGCCCAACTGAATCATGGGTCGTCAAAGGGCCCAGATATACAAAAGGCCTCATATGGGCCGAGAGACGTCATGGGCCATACTTGGACCGAAAGTGACAATAGTCTGGAATCATATTGGATGACCCACATGACGCTACTGGGCCGAATTCATAAAGGGCATAACATGTCGTGAGTACCCGGGTCGTAAATGGGCCATACACGAATAGATCGTTAATAAGCTTTCCATGGGCCGGCCCGCTAACTTTTGACCAAGACAAATGGGTCGGCCTTATTAAACTAAATGGGCCACTGCTGGGCCGTTCCACGTGTTGATGTTTCATTAGCGCCTCCCGTCCATTGGATGGATGACATCTGTGATGGAAATATGCCCTAGAGGCAATAATAAAATGGTTATTATTATATTTCCTTAATCATGATAAAGGTTTATTATTCATGCTAGAATTGTATTAACCGGAAACTTAAATACATGTGTGAATAGATAAACGAATACCATGTCCCTAGTAAGCCTCTACTAGACTAGCTCGTTGATCAAAGATGGTTAAGGTTTCCTAACCATAGACATGTGTTGTCATTTGATAACGGGATCACATCATTAGGAGAATGATGTGATGGAAAAGACCCATTCGTTAGCTTAGCATATGATCGTTCAGTTTATTACTACTGCTTTCTTGAATGTCAAATACATGTTCCTTCGACAATGAGATCATGCAACTCCCGGATACCGGAGGAATACCTTGTGTGCTATCAAACGTCACAATGTAACTGGGTGATCATAAAGATGCTCTACAGGTATCTCCGAAGGTGTTTGTTGAGTTGGCATGGATCGATACTGGGATTTGTCACTCTGTGTATCGGAGAGGTATCTCTGGGCCCTCTCGGTAATACACATCACAAGAAGCTTGCAAGCAAAGTGACTAAGGAGTTAGTTGCAAGATGATGTATTACAGAACGAGTAAAGAGACTTGTCGGTAATGAGATTGAACTAGGTATAGAGATACCGACGATCGAATCTCTGGCAAGTAACATACCGACAGACAAAGGGAATTACGTATGTTGTCATAAAGGTTCAACCGATAAAAGATCTTCGTGGAATATGTAGGAATCAATATGGGCATCCAGGTCCCGCTATTGGTTATTGACCAGAGAGGTGTCTCAGTCATGACTACATAATTCCCGAACCTGTAGGGTCGCACGCTTAACGTTCGTTGATGCTAGAGTAGTATTGGGATATTTGATGAGTGGTAACCACATGTTGTTCGGAGTCCCGGATGAGATCCCGGACGTCACGAGGAGTCTCGGAATGGTCGAGAGGTAAAGATTTATATATGGGAAGTCATATTTTGGGTTCCGGAAAAAGGTGCAGTTTTTTCGGCATTGTACCGGGAAGCTTCCAGAAGGTTCCGGAGGATTCCGGAGGGGTCCGGAAGTCCACAAGTGGGTTCACCACGACCCAAGGGCTAGCACGGGCTGCGGGGAGGCGCCCTGGTCTTATTGGGCTAGGCGCACCAAGCCCTCAAAAGCCCATGTGGCTAGGGAAGGCAAAAAAGGAAGGAGTCCTAGTAGGAATAGGATTGGACTTGGAGTCCAAGTCCTCTCCCCCTTAGCTGCGCCCTAGGGCTTGGAGGGGCTGTTTCCCATGCCCCTCCACCTATATATAGAGGGGAGGGGGCGCCCCAAGAGGATACACCAAGCCCTTGGCACCCCTCTCTCACCCATTACTCCGTAGTTCCACCGCCTCGCCCCGGCGACGCTTAGCGAAGCGCTGTCGGTGCTCCACCACCACCATCACCACCACGCCGTCGTGTTGGTTGTGATCCCATCTACTTCTCCTCTCCCGCTTGCTGGATCAAGAAGGAGGAGACGTCATCGAGCCGCACGTGTGCTAAACTCGGAGGTGCCGTCCGTTCGGCACTAGATCGGTTGGATCGTGATCGGATCGCAAAGAGTACGACTACATCAACCGCGTGATAAACGCTTCCGCTTAGTGATCTACAAGGGTACGTAGATGCTCTTCCCCTCTCGTAGCTATGCATCTCCATGGATAGATCTTGCGTGTGCGTAGAAATTTTTTGTTTTCCATGCAACATTTCCCAACAATCTGTCGCAACGCCGAGCTGACACGTGGTCCCGTTGGCGAATGAGAATTTGACATGTGGAAAATTGCCATTGGTCCGGGCTATTAACGGGTTATCGGATCCAAAACCAACACACGATAGCTTAATGGCGACCAATTACGGTGGATGCCACGTGTCGGTTACCCTTGATGAAAACACTTCCATGACGCGCCATTTATCGTCATGGAAGTGGACACTTCCGTAATGATAATTTGAGTATTGTCATGGAACACTTCTACGACAGCACAGGTATGACTATCTTGATTCTGTCATAAAATCGTCACGGATGTACATGCATGACAGAAAACGTGACCTATTATGACAAACACGTATCATCACAGAAGTGTCTTTTTTTAGTGGAAGAAGACCCCTTTAAATAGTGGATAGGTGGATCCAACCGTTATGTTCTGGGAATGCTCAAGCAGCACTGCCGCTTAAGGGAGCGGTACTACCTCAGTATTGGTGAGTAACAGAAAACCCCACGGTAGTACGCGCGGCATAACAGCGGAAGTACCGCACAAGCGGTACTAGATCTTAAGGGAGCAATACTACCTCTAATTATTTGTGGGTAATAGAAAACCCCACGATAGTACGCGCGGCACAACAGCGAAAAGAACCGCACAAGAGGTACTACCTATAATTATTGGTGGGTAACACAAAAACCCATGGTAGTACATGCGGCACAACGACGGAAGTACCGCACAAGCGGTACTACCTCTAATTAGATAGAAGCAGAGCCAGAACAACAATAACTTCTGCAAACGAACTCCGAAATTAGCAAACTCGAGCTTGTTGGATAGATGACGACACTCACTATCCAACAACGACTGGATAAATTAAGAACTAGCAATGGAAAAGAAATGCGAATAGGATAAAAGGAGAACCTTCACTAAATATGAACCGAGAAAAATCTCCAACACCAAAAATGCAAAGATGTTGCATGCGAACTCCGTGTTTGATGAACTTGAGTTTGACAAGAAGACGAACACAAACTCTAAAACCTCACAAAGAGAAAAACCAAATAAGAACCAATAAATATGATGCCAAAGATGCAATGGTGTTGAGCTCTCTATGAACGATATGATCAATCTACTCACTCAAGAGCCCCCCTTGATAGCACGACAATCAATCCTATAACCCGGTCTCCCAACTAACACCATGAGACCGGTAAAAATATAAACCCTATCAAGGTCAAACCTTTGCCTTGCGCATAATCCACTTGAGCTAGATGATGACGATCTTAACCTTCTCAAGTGGGATGACCTTTCTTAATTGCGTTGACTCAATGGAGACTAGTAAATTGCTCCCCCATACTCCAATATGGGTGAGCCTCTCTTAGGCACTTCCTCACATGTTCATTATCACCAGAATGGATGGCAAACATCAAAGGATGTGATCTCTTCGTGGTGCTCCACTTGAACTTGCACAACACAACCTAGATGACGATCACCACTTGGTGTCATCCTCCATGGGTCACATGAGATCTTCCTTTTGATGCATGCCCATGGAAACATACCTAACCCCGCAAAGAAACCTCACATATACCATGGGTTAGTACACACAGCGTAATGGACAATGCTTACCATACCATGGGATCACTTGATCCCAATCAGTACATCTTCTGCGCTTTGTGTGATGATCAACATGAATCACTCTTTGACTTAGTATTTACTAACCTTGTATCTTATCTTCTCTCTTCATAAAGATGATGTCTTGAAGGTAAACATGAATGTTCACACAATTTTCTACTTCAAGACATGCTTGCAATAGGACCAACTCTCACATGACCAATATTTGGATAACTCCTTGAATACCACCTTGGCCAACACATAATCTTCCTCTTATAACTTTGAAACCAACAAATGGTCTTCAAACAATGCCTATGGACAAACCCTTCAAATATAACTCAAGACAACCATTAGTCCATAGAGATTGTCATCAATTACCAAAAACAAATGTGTCTGATCCTTGTATTCTTGTAAACCTGATGATTAAATAGTTGCATGATTAGAACTGTTGCAAATAAACTTATAAAGACAAAGAACCATGGAGTGGGGCATAGGAATGTTTGAGCCGATAGCAAGTGATATCTTCTAAGCAGCACGTGGATGGAGGGTTGGGGCCAACAGAATCATGGTTGGATGATGGTGAAGCCTTACTCCTTGGTCTATGTTGTTGTTGGGGACTTTCTTTGTAGGTGGCTTTTACTTCTGGTATAGTTTATGTAGTGTTGACTCTTAGAAACTCTCCTTTAAGTAAGTGTGCCGCTTTAGTTAGTCATTTCATGGATATGGCTTGTAGACTCCTAGGGTTTGATGGAGTTTGTTGGTCGTTGGGTTTTATCTAGCTGGTGTTCCCTCCCTGTGATCTTTGTGTATTGGTTGGAAAGTACTCCCAGTTTGTGCCCCTAGATCATACATCGTAGTTTGGTCCTTTTTAATTTCATGCTAGGCGGGCCTTTTTAATTTCATGCTAGATGGTCCTGGTAGTTGTAACAAAGACATTGTGGGTTATAGTAATGAAATGAAAATCGGAGAGGGAACTCTCTTTATAAAAAAAAATAGATCTTGATCAAGAAAAATGGAATAGAGACTCAAGGACTACTTCACCAATAAAGTCCATGTCATAAGCTTTTTAAATCACATCATCCAAAACCAGACCTCTCCATACATCCTTGGCCTTCTGATTGAAACACAAATGCTTTGTGTCCTCAGGACCATTTGTACAAGGTGTGAACTGAAGCAAAATTCTCGATTGTCTATTGGCGAGCAAAAACGACAGAGAAGAGTTACATGCAACGTGCACCAGATAAAAAACACCTCGGTGTAACATGAAAATTTTCAAACATCCCCGTCCCCGATAGAATTAACTAGAAATTGTCCCATCCCATGCCACGACATACCAACCAGCTCTCTCTCTCTCTTTAGAACAACCAACCAGTTCTAGGTCAGATATAGAGAGTTTGGGTCCACTTTATTTTGTTTGCAGGTAATACGTGTCTCAGTTATATCGTAAAGATCATAGTACAATCCAAGTAGACACCGACATGACAAAATTGAAAAGACAACAAAATATTAGCCTTTGCACAAAGGAACATCAGCCAAGAAGGAAAATTACAATCAAGAGCGAAGAATCCCCTCAGCTTGACACTAACTCCCACCATCTGCCTCCGTCACCACAACAACAACCACACAGGCCCAACCTTGAGGGGGGGGGGGGGAGGGGCGGCCGCCTTGGGCCCCCCGAAATCAAGGGGTCCCAACTTGGGCCTGTGTTGCTTGGTCAAACCGTCCAAAGGCCCTCGAAGTCAGGGTAACAGACGAAGCGCTGAGATCACTCTATTCCAGCGAACACATTGGATTATCCCGCAAGTTCTAGGATTAGACGATATCAGGTCATATCGCTCAAGCCATATCTTCTAGCCTGCGTCGCCGCACCAATGCCGCACTTCGAAATCCATGGGTAAAGTTCATCGATCTATGCAGCTACCCTCCTCGGCTCCTTCCTTCCTGATTCCCCCACGCCCACCCACCCCGATGGCATGTTTCCTCCTATGTGCTAGTTAATTGATTATTTGTTGCCCATGTACACCCTTTATGTGATAAGGATGGAAAATCTTAACATCTTTTTTTGCTCTCATGAGTCGTGAACATACGTTGATAATGAAGTTTCGGGAAAGGGACATGTGGAGCAGCAGCAAAATGAAACAAAAGATGGGGTAGGACGCAGGAGGCAGCAATATCTTTTTTTGTTCTAGATTTGATTCAAGAAGGTCACAACTGGAGTTGGGTAGTAGATGCACGTTTGATTGAATTCTAAATTACACTCGCTGAACAAATTAGATAGGTAAACAATCAAATCTTGACAGTTGTTTTCCCCCAAAATAGACAGCCAACCCTCAGGATGTGTGTGATGTTATGAGACTCCGAGATTTAACATCGTCGCCGCCGACGTGGCCACACCGAGAGGCGAGATGATGAGTCGCCAAGAGGAGACCACACCTACAGACTGCGTCCACAAGCCACCATGATGATGTTTTTACAGAAGGTATGTTTTTATTTCATATGAACGTTGTTTGATGCATTTTAACTGTTTATTCATATTTTCTAATGTATACATATCGGATATTTTAATGCGCTATTGTTCATGCATGCTTGGATGATTCTAGTTGAGATTTGGTGCATAAGTGCTATAATAGATGGTCATCACGAGCTCACTTGAACGAGCGTACCGAGCTTATTGCCGTTCAAAAATTGGTTGTTATTTTAGTATTTGTACCAAGGGGCCTTGGATTTCAATTTCGCTCTGGACCCCCGAAATGCCAACACCGGCCTTGCAGCCACCAAAGAAAAACCCGATGGATCACCTCCTCATCCGATATGTAGCTTTGCGGATCTTCAAGGTGCCTCACCAAAGGCGAAGCCATTATCGTTGAACGAATGAAACCGGGGCAACACCCCAGACACGTCACTGAAGTCCAGATCTAGCACCACCGCATGACTAAGACGTTGGAGGAGTAAACCATACCTGCCAGTCACGAACCACGAAACCAACATACGATCTACCATCTTCCAGATGCCGTCGATGCTGACCATAATCAACATCCGCTCCTAGACTACCCGCCAAGCTCCGCGCCGACATTGGAGCAAATGCCGTTGCAACGGTGGAGTCCGAGGACACAAGCCACCATGAGGAAGCGATCGCCGCCACGCCATCCTTGCTTGAACAGTATGGTTTCCAAATACATTCTCAACCATAGGATCGATCACCTCGCCGGGAAAGGATCTAAAACCTCTTTATTCAGCGCCGCCATCGCCACCGCTGAAGCCAAGACGATGACCGATGCTACTAGGGCCTAAACCTAAAGCAAACATGATCCACACGCGTGGATCCATCGACCCCCCTCACCACTGACTACCGAGGGGAGCCGCCGGAGGATGGTGGCGGAAGAAGCTCTCCTAGTGGCCGGCGAGATCGACTTTTCTTTCTCCGTGCGGAAGAAATAAAACTGTTGCTATCTTCTGGGCCCAGTTTTTTCAGAAAAAAAAGATTTCGAGCCAAGTGCGCCAGCGTGTCGATACAGTTGTTGCGTTGGCGTGTTGGTATACAGTCAAAAAGCGAAATCACTAGTTAAGGAGTACTCATTGCAAAGATCACTCCCACCTCCCCAGGTTGCGACAAGTGGCGCGCTGCATGTGCGCCACTTGCCGCAACCTGGGAGTTTTTTCTTTTTTCGTAGATTCGTTTATTCAAAACGTTTTATCTCTTAAATCGTGCGTCCAAATCTCGAACCGTTTTCACTATTAGATTCCTCGCGTCGAGATCTTCAAAATTAGATCCCATGTTGATAGGTTTTGACGAACATTTTTTTCACAAAAAAAATCGGACGAAAAAACTGAACCAGGTGCACAGGTTTTTTTCCCTTTCCGAAAGAGACACGCCCGTGCCTCTCGCGAAATCACAACCGTGCCTCTTGCGGAAGCAAAACCATGCCTCTCACGGAAGCAAAAAAAAGAAGAGAAAACGTTTTTTTTCCGTTTCCAAGGAGGCACGGCCGTGCCTCTCGCGGAAGCAAAACCGTACCTCTCGCGAAAAAAAAAACAGAAAACGCATTTTTTTTTCGTTTTCGAGAGGCACGGACGTGCCTCTCGTGAAAGCACAATCGTGCCTCCCGTGAAAGCAAAACCGTGCCTCTCTCGGAAGGAAAAAAAAACAGAAAACGCATTTTTTTTTCGTTTCAGAGAGGCACGGCCGTGCCTCTCGCGAAAGCACAACCGTGTCTCTCTCGGAAGCAAAACCGTGCCTCTCGCGGAAGGTTTTTTTTTTCCGTTTTCGAGAGGTACGGCCGTGACTCTCGTGAAAGGGAAGAAAAAAAGAAAACACGCTTTTCGCGTAAAAAAAATGTTTTTGATTTTTTTTCCAAAAGTCAAGGAAAACCGAAACGTAAAAAAAACCCGGGAAAAAACCAGTTTAAAAAGCCGAAAACGCGTGCGAAAAAAAATAAAAAAATTCGGAGGGAGCGCGCAGAGCGCGACACGTGGCGGGCGGCTGAGAGCGCACCAAGTGGCGCTGATCGTTGCGAACCTCCCGAAGGAGCGCTCGTTAACTAGTTGCTCTCGTAAAAAAGAGACTGTGTGTGCAACTAAAAAAAAAGAGACTGTGTGTGTACGAGCACGCACGAGCTCCTATTTCTGTGTACACTTGCTGCGTGGGACGTAGCAGTTACAGGCCCGAGACGGGAAAAAAAGGCGGGAATCGGCAGCGCCCAGATCCACCGCTCCCCAAAACTCCGCTCGCCAACGAAATTTTCCCGCCTCCCGCCCGGACCCGTCCCGCAAAGACCAGCAACTCGGAGGACCGAATGGAAAAAACCACCCACATCTCTTCACTACCACCGCGGGATTCGAAGCCAGGTTCCTTCCCACCCAAACCCTGCGGGGAATTCCTTGCCTTCCTCCTCCGGATCCTAGAGCCGCAGATCCGAGCGCCTCGTCTCGCCTCCCCTCCTCTCCGATGGATCCCGCTGCCGCCGGAGCGGGCTCGTGGGACACGGAGCTCGCGTGGCACCTCCTCACCGTGCTCCTCCGCATCGGCCGCCCCGCCGCCGCCGCCGAGCTCGCCGCCGTGGCGTCGACGTCGGCGGCGGGCGCCATGACGCCGCAGCACGTCGAGCGGCTGTGCCACGTCCCGGGATCGCCGCTCAGCTCCTCCGGCGGCACGGTGACTGTTTCGGGGACGGCCGTCGTGGCGTTTCTGAGGTTCCTGGGCTGGGACGTGCCGGCGGTCCCGAGGGCGAGGCTGAGGCCCTCCGACTTGAGGAGCTGGTGCGCGGAGATGCCGATTAGGTATGAGCGCAAGCGGAAGGCTGCCGACGCGGACCGCTTCGGCGTGAAGAGGTGCCTCCTGATGGAGGCCGATGCAGGTTGGTCCTGTTTGCAGCTTTGTACTGGGCGATTGTTTCTCTAGAGCTACTGACCAGTGTTGCTGACCTCCGTCTGGGCCAATTTTGTGCAGATTTGGTAGAACACGAGCAGCAGCAGCAGCCGATTGTACCAAGCTGTTCCTCATTTGCTACTGGAGAGGTACGATCTTTCTTCTTCACTGCTCATGTTCTTCTAAGAATTACCCAAGCTAAGGAAATACTGAAGTGCACTACCTCCATGTCCCATTTCATTTTGCTTGCATATGTAGTTGGCTTAGCTGGGTATTTGAAATCCATCTGTGTCGAATTCCCAGTGAAGTTCAGTTGTAGAAAACAGTACTAGTACACATTGCAGAACCTCGCTATTACACAATGGACAACACTGTACGGATACACCGTGTGAGTGTGTGTTTGGGGGGGGGGGGGGGTGCTTATCACAGGCAAATGTAAAGTTCCTTATGCAACTTTTGACGTGCTATGCATTTAAGCTTTTGTAATCCATAGTAGTGACGAACTAAACAGTAGCTTTTATTTTATTCCTATTTGTTGTCATATCTTGATCAGGTACACCTGGAGGAACTTAAACTTAATCAGTTTCTTGGAGTCAGCAACGACAATCTTCTTGGGAACATGACATCTACACTGGTGCGGAAGGAGTTGTTGGTTCCTCCATTTATTGACATTCCTTCCCTCTGCGCTGAGAAATCAGAGAACATCCATGCAGCAGTTGATAATGAAATTAGTAGGATTGGTGAACCAGAAGGAGCACTTTCATATTATAATTGCCGAGTAGAGGATAGTGAGGATCTAGAAAAGAAGTCCAGCCCCCTTCCTATGATAGTGGAGGTGCCTTTAGTTGGAGATACAAAAATTTGGCTTGATGAGGATCTAAATCTTTTTCACACAAAACCGTGCACTCCATCTCTCAATTGTGATACACAGTTAGTAGACAGTATAGTAAGAACCAGTGTGATGCCTGACCAAGCAGCTGTACAAAATGATAGCCCAAATGCTGGACAGGCTGAGGAGATCCCATCTTGTGGTCAGGATGCTAATACTTGTGCTGTCCAGTCTGCTACATGCACCAAAGCAGAACCTGTATTACAGGAATCGATTCATGAAATGAGCAAAAGCTCATGCCAACCATCTCTGGACACAAAAGTTGACCCGGCAGCATTACCGCTAGAAGTGACGAGCCATGACCGTATTAACAATATAGACTTGAACGTTGTTGCTGAAAATATCGATAGCACATACCTAAAGGACAGAGAGCAGCCACATAAGGAAGTGGGTACCATATTTCCGAAGAAGGAGCAAGACAGAAAAATGATGAAGCAACGGGAGAAGCGCAAAAAAAATTATGCGTTGCCCAAAGAAGATAAGGATCAACTTGCAGAAAATGCTCAAAAGGTTAGTTTTGTCTTGCATTATGTTCACATTGCAGTTACTAATTTTTAGCTTCTCGCCTCCTTTCTATATTGTTAGGGTTGAATGCATTTTAGTGATGTCTTATAGTTGTAAATAGCATAAGCCTTGTTCTATTCATCTGATCTTTTTATTAAGTTCTGTCTATCTATTCTGTTGCAGGGCCATGCAGAGCCAAAACCACTGCCTAGCTTCAAAAATTTTGTTGTGGAAGAGGAGGAAGGGTCAGGTGAGAGGCCCTATACATTTCTGTTGGAACTGGGATAGTTTTGCTGAATGTTGACTAATATGTCATATTGTTTATTTGCTCAGGAGGTTATGGGATCGTTTATAGGGCTCGGAGAAACGCAGATGGAAAAGTATTTGCCATAAAATGTGCGAACATCAGTCCACTTGTCATATGTACATATTTGTATACAAAGTTCGTTAAATGTATTGGCTGTAGTTTTGATAGTCCATTCATGTTTCTATATTTTTTCTGTGATGTTTTGGTATGAGAAAGGGAATTAACTTGTATGTTTCTACTGCCAGGTCCTCGCGGGAAAGCTCATTCACATCATGTTGACAATGAACGAAAGATGTTGGAACGATTTGGGTACTAAAAAATGCTGCTGCCCTAAATTCCTTATCTTGTTCCCACAATAAACACAGCAGATTTACCGTGTTTTTCTTCTGCAGAGGCAAGAGTTTTGTGATTAGATATGAAGGCTGTTTTAGGAGTGGTGAACTAGACTGCTTTATTCTAGAACATGTTAAGCATGACAGACCAGAGGTTAAAAAAATTGGTGGCTATGAATGTTATTTGTCCTACCAACTTTCGATATGTATTCATATTTTGTTAAGTATTTTCTCTTATCTTTGCAGATTCTCAAAAGAGAAATAAATGTCTTTGAGTTGCAGTGGTATGGGTATTGTCTGTTCAAAGCTCTTTCAAGCTTGCATAAGCAGGTTCGGTTTGATTGCATGTTACCTTCATTAACTGTTGTTCCGTTAACCCCCAGCTAATCCTGAGTACCTGATATTTCTGCTCCCAGGGAATTGTGCATAGAGATGTGAAACCTGGAAACTTCCTCTTCTCTCGTGACCAGACAAAGGGATATCTTGTTGACTTCAACTTAGCAAGTGTTAGTGCGTGTATTGCTTGCCCTTGTTTTGTTTGATGCTTCTTTCCTGCAGTAGATGCTAATGCCATTTTTGCTATTGTGGTCCCCCCCCCCCCACCCTGAAATTCCATGCAGGATATTCACCATAAGTTCTTGAAAAACAGTAAGTTCACCTTCTAATATTGAATTACTGTTTGATGATTTCATGGTGCACTTAAACCATTGATTGTTTTTGCTCGTTCCTATTTAGGATTCTCCACACCGAATGTATTTATATTTCACAACATCTTCCTCCATGCTACAGCGCTTTGAATTTTTTTCACTTTGGAATATATTTGTTTGTCATAAAAAATGAATCAAATGAAACACAAATATCTCCAGTAGTTGTCCAAAATTAGAACCATTAAGTTGTGTCACTGTATCCCTAAAAAAAAAGTTGTGTCGCTGTATTTTTGTCCAAAAAGCATTCTCCTGGTAATGGTTCTGAAAAAATCATTAGCTTGAGCAACCAAAATGATGGTACAAGATACCTGAGTGAAAAGACTTCTTAAAAAAATGAGTTGAAAGGTGTCATGAGAAGTTTTTCACCATGGCCTTGAAAAAGAATGAAAAATTCCGCTCCATACCACCTTTGCTAATTGTTGTTAGAAATCACTATGAAACAGAGCCAACAAAAAGATTCAACAATGAATAAGCCAGTGTAGTGGTGTCAGTCTCTGATTCATTAGAAGTTTTTGTTACCTAGGTAGGATTACATGAATTCTTATTCAATGAATTTTTAATTGTTTGAATTGTTATATGTCGTGTGTGACCGCAGACTGAGATATGACTTTCGTTGATCAGGTAAATCTGAAACATTGTCATCTGGGAAGGATACCGCATCTCAATCTTCGTTGAAATCTGCTCTAGCGATTCATGCCAAAGAAGCAGCACCCGACTCAAAACAACCTCTTGGGCCCAAGAGGAAAAGATCAAATAAAATCCCTGTAGGCAGTGATCCTAGGATTGACAATAAAAGTAGGCATGGTAGCCAAGCTGCTGATGGATCTGGTGTAACCTCTGCCAAGGATCCTATGAGTGCGAAAACACCATTAGACAGGTTAAAGCAGCCAATGCCTTACAGAGGGCGGAAGGAATTAATGAGCTTCTTGCAGGAGGCAATGGACAGTCCCAAACAAAATATACCGGCAGCTCCAGTTTCCCAAAGGAAGAGGGTTGCTGCTCCTGTGGGTAGTGTGGATCGGAAGTTAAATGGGTTTGTACTTACTCCAATGCCCCTGCGTTGTGATGGTAATGCTGTTGCCGGTTCTGGGACGATTAACAGCAAAGGTATGCTTTTCCATTAAACAGTGTTAGACCTTGTGCATTGAATCCAGCGACCTCAGGTGTTGAGTGATCTAACTAATTGGTTCTTGCAGGAAATGGAAAGCAGCGAAGAGAAGGTCCATGTGTTGGAACTAAAGGATTCCGAGCTCCAGAGGTTTGATGTAGTTCCTACCTGAGAGCTTTTTGGCTTCGAGGTGCCACATATTGAATGGCTGTCTTTTCCTTCAGGTTCTTTTGAGATCTTCTCACCAGGGTTGCAAAGTTGATGTCTGGTCGGCTGGGGTGACACTCCTGTACTTCATAATCGGCAAGGCACCTTTTGGCGGAGATCCTGAACAGTGAGTTAGCTGGCTCATTTTCAAAGCTTTGCTTCCCTGAGTTAAAGAGCACGCTAACCTCGTGGCATATGTTGAACAACAGGAACATGAAAGAAATAGCGAAGATCAGAGGCAACGAAGAATTATGGGAAGTAGCAAAACTGCACAACTGCGAGTCCTCGTACCCACAGGTATGCAAACTCAACTGATGACGCATCGACATCCTATGAACAGACCACTGAATCAGTTATCTTGACTTCGTTTTCCAGGAGCTATTTGATGTCAAATTGCTGCAGTCGGTGGATCTCAGGGAGTGGTGCATGGCGAACGCCCGCAGGCCGGAGCTCCTGGAGCTGGTCCCTGACTCGCTGTTCGATCTCGTGGACAAGTGCCTGGCCGTTAACCCCAGGTGCAGGATCACATCGGAGGACGCTCTGTCGCATGAGTTTTTGGCTCCGTGCCGTGAAAGCCTCAAGAAGAATGCGCTTAAGGGTAGGTCAGCATCAGCTTCTCACCCTCCATGCTTGCCTCGAGATGCCATGGTTAACGCCAACGAGTTGTAGCACTTGTTTCCAACCTTACTTACCTGTTTTGACCTGAGTAAGCTTAAGCTGAAACTGGTAACTGACGTGTCGTGTGTGCCGATAGCTTGTTTATCTGTTTATTATTACTGCTGTAAATGCTGTACTTAAAAAGTGTAATAACCTAATGTTCCCGTGTGCTGACAAGGTTGTTATTATAACGTATTGCCTGATTCACGTATGAAGTTCCTTGTTACCATGGAAATTCAACCAGTTTCTATGAAAATTTCATGCTTGTAAACACATTTTCTTGGTGTTGCCTTCAAAGATGCGTGGTTTTATCCACCAGCGATCGTACGTGATAATTCAAAGGTGCAACCGGTGCTTCCGGCATGAGGAAAAAGTCATCCCGTTCTTCAATAAAAAAATACAAACACATGAGAATTTCTTCAGAAAAAAATACGGTAGAGCACAAGTGTTTTCGCGTGGCATCACACAGCATACGTGGAGCCTCATCTGATCACAGGAAAGGCTTGCCCTGCCAATGCCATCCAATCCACCACCACCACCACCAGCGGTGTACAGACTGCAGGTTGCAGCTTCTATTTCCTCAGTGACTACGTGTCCTACGGCGCCTTCGCATACCCGCATCGCATGATCCTCTCATCTTCTTATCCACAAGAAACCCTTGCCCCGGACGAAACTGCTTGCGCGTACCCGGTCAAAACTCTAGACGGTTCGCCACTCGCCTGCAATTTTGTTCTTTCATCATCCATGGAGCCTGCAGATTTTATACCCAGTAGACAGTGACTGAAATCGGACTCATCGCTGCCCGGGTGTTGTTTTATGACTGAACGTGACGTTTTTGACGAACAGCAGCGAGCACTACGTTTCATTCATTAAGAAGAAGGCCGTCATAGCCGGGAAGTTACAATGAGAAATAGGATGAGATGCACAAGTCACCACTAAATGTGATGTGATGTGATGCGATTCAACCCGACGATGACTTTTACAGCATCGTGTTCAGTGAAATTCACCCTTCCTTCGTGGTGGAAGTGAACCAGTTTATGCAAATTTCGTGTGTTCTGAAACAGGCGGTAGCAAAGTTGTACGATATCCGGTTTATTTAACGGGTGATGAAACCCGCGAACCCGGCCCGACAAGCAGGACTCCATCATCAACAAGGCAATCCAAGGATTGGCAAGGGCAGCGACCAGCGAGGGAGGACGTGGAGAAAAGAAAAGAGCACCAACCAACCAGCCAAAGCGACGCAACGCAAACGCAACCGGGGACTGACTGAGCCGACGAAGCATCTGGGCCACGCCGCCACAAAAGGCAAGGAAGGGAAAGCCTCGATGCCTCCCCTCCTCACCTCACCCGCCTCCCTCTCCTCCCCCCCCCTCCGCCTCGCCTCCCGCCTCGGCGGCGCCGCCCTCCGTCCAACCTCCCACCACCGTCGCTTCCTCGCCCCCACCCAAACCGCGGCGCGGCGCACCACCACCAACGGCGGGTTCGCGGCGATGAGCTGGCTCGGAAAGCTGGGGCTGGGGGGCGGGGGAAGCCCGCGCGCGTCGGAGGCGTCCGCGGCGCTGGCGCAGGGGCCCGACGAGGACAAGCCGGCGCCCGGGAACGAGTTCGCCCAGTTCGGGGCCGGCTGCTTCTGGGGTGTGGAGCTGGTGTTCCAGCGCGTGCCCGGGGTCACCCGCACCGAGGTCGGCTACAGCCAGGGCGCCTTCCACGACCCCACCTACGAGGACGTCTGCACCGGCGCCACCGGCCACAACGAGGTCGTCCGCGTCCAGTACGACCCCGCCGCCTGCAAGTACGACGACCTGCTCGACACCTTCTGGGCGCGCCACGACCCGACCACGCCCAATCGCCAGGTCCGTCGCCACTTGGCCACACAGCCTGATTGCCGATCCCCTCAATTTTGCTTTTTTGATTCCTTTTCTGTGGTCTGGAGTGTGAGGATACGGAGCTCAGGATTCGGGAAAAAAAATTCTGTAGGCTCCTGATTTACTGAAAAAACATATTTAGAATTTTTTGGGACTATTGCTGGATTAATTCACTATATATACCAGAAACAATTCATTGCAAATTTGACAAATAAAAAAAAATCGTCGCCTGAGAGATTCGAACTCTCGCGGGGAAACCCCATGTACTTAGCAGGCACACGCCTTAACCACTCGGCCAAAGCGACGGTTGTGTTCATTCTGGCGTTAGTTTTACACAGCAAGATGTGAACTTAAATGTGCACGGTACAAACATTATCGAACCTTAACGGATTTAGGCAACCTTATATACAGAGTGTGAGCGCACTTGTATTACAAGCCTACAACTGTGAATCGGGCAGCGAGCCAAGCATGCCTGGAGAGTAGTAGCACTTGGGCGTCTGATGTGTACAGCCTGCGATTGTGTGTATACAGGTCTGCAAACTTGTTGCCTCCCTTTACATTTTGAGCGGAATAGGCATAGCGGGCAGTGTTCCTTACTATTTTTCAGAGGAACTACCTAGCTAAACACTCAGCGGTTAGTGCCACACTGGTATTGACATTTGTGCAGTTTTGCGTTAAGCTAATCAGTGTTATGAGAGTGGTGGTAATCTTAGCCGTTAGGCTGTGCTGCAGAATCCATCAGGTATGAAGATTTTCCTAACTGTTACGGAATCTGACACCTTAACTGATTAGTCATTACACCTGTTGGCGCGCTTTGTTAACTAGTATTTCAAACTAGCTCGTAGCCTTTTGAACTATACTATAGAAGCCTTTTGACCTCTTATGTGAGCTTACTTGAACCTCTGAACAATATCCAGAAGCTCATTTGATTCCGAGCAATGGAACTTGTTTCGGGACACATGTATAAGCCCATTTCTGAACTTGTTTCCGACAAATGGGAGTTATTTATCTAAAACCACCACACTTGGGGCTAGGGTAACATGTCAGTACCAGATTTGAGCCAGGTCACAAAAAACCACCAGTTCTGAGCCTAATGCGTAACGCGGAGCACTGACGGGCTGATTTGGTCGCGAAAACAGCGGAACCGACAGGTGGGTCCCGCCTGTCGGGCTGACATGGCGCGGGGCTGACGGACGCCGCGGGGTGAACAGTGAATTCAACGATGAACAGTAAAATCAACGGGCGAACAGTAAATTAATAAACTGGAGAAAAATAGAAGGTTGATTTTTTATTACGCGCGATAAACAGTAATTTTTTTTAAAAAAAAACCGAAAATCGCCCAAACAGTCGCTGGGGGGCAGTACTGTTCACTCCTAAAAATTAAAAAAAAAAGGATTTTTTTAAAATTTACTGTTAACCTTGTGAAAAAACAAAAAAGAACCAACTTTTTTATTTTCTTCATATTTTTTATTTACTGTTCACCAGGGAAAAAGAAAAGATGTTCCATTTTTTCGGTTTTTACTGTTCATTCGTTGAATTCACTGTTCGCCCCCACGGCGTCCGTCGGCCCGACAGGCGGGACCCACCTGTCGGTTCCGCTGTTTTCGCGACCAAATCAGCCCGTCAGTGCTCCGCGTTACGCATTAGGCTCAGAACTGTTGGTTTTTTGTGACCTGGCTCAAATCTGGTACTGACCTGTTACCCTAGCCCCAAGTGTGGTGGTTTTGGGTAAATAACTCGACAAATGGCAACACTTCAGTTTCTTTTCTTAAAGTTTCATTACCTGTGTTTCTGATCACACACAGTTCTGAAATATGTGCACACAGGGGGGCGACGTCGGGACACAGTACAGGTCAGGGATCTACTACTACACCCCGGAGCAGGAGAAGGCGGCACTTGAATCTCTGGAGAAGCAGCAGAAGGTTCAGAACCGGAAGATAGTCACTGAGATCCTCCCGGCGAAGAGGTTCTACAGGGCCGAGGAGTACCACCAGCAGTACCTTGAGAAGGGCGGGCGCTTTGGCTTCAAGCAGTCCGCGCAGAAGGGCTGCAATGACCCCATCCGCTGCTACGGATGAACGAGCATGATGAGCAGCAACAGCAAGCAATATTTGAGTTGAGAGCGCTGCCTGAATAATGGTGAACCACAGCTGAATTTTACTACTCCCTCCATTCATTTTTATAAGACGTTTCAGACACCTAAGATTGAACTGTTTTAGGCACTGTCTGAAATGTCTACAATGTCTTATAAAAGTGAACGGAGGGAGTACAATTTTCCTAGCTTGTTCTGCCACCTAAATGCAAGAGAGGAATTACCATTATAAGAGAGAAGAAAGCTATTGCCATTATACTTTATTAGTGTTGAATTACCATTGTAATTTAGTGTCGAATTACCATCGTACTTAGGATAAGTTATGGCCTGGGTTGTTAATAAAGTTCATTTTATTGTGCTAAAAACATAGAGAAGCGCTTCGGTACACCCCCCCTCACAAAACGTATAAAGGGCAATATGGACCTTTGACATATCATACACCACCGGATATATACGGCCGTACCTTAGCCTAGGCGTCAATACAGTGTTAGTTGTTCCTTAGGCGGGCCTGGCCCATTTACGTTTTTTTTCCTTTCTTTTCAGTATTAAACTATAAAAATTAGAAGTTGTGCTTTGTGGGATTCAAACCCAGACTGTCCACCTCTAGTAGTGAGGGCGCTAACCACCGGGATACTTTAACTGTTGTGCCATAGAACTTCTTTTCTACAAATATAACGCTAATAAAAAAAGCATGCGTTTCCCACCTGATTTTCTTCAATTTAGCCCTTGTTCTTTGTTTTTAATTATTTTTCATTTTCCTTATTTCTTTCTATTTTTGTTTTCTTTTCTTAATTCACAGAACTTTTTAAAATTTATGATTTGTTTTTTAATGAACTTTTCCCAAACTCATGACCTTTTTTCAAATTCATGATTTTTTTTCAAGTCTGCGATTTTATTTCAAATTCTTGAACTTTTTTGAGTCTGTGATTTTATTTCAAATTTGTGATTTTCTTAGAAAAAATCATGAGCACATGGAACTTTTTCAGTGGTTTCATGCTTGTAGCCAAACACACCGTCTACAATCTGGTACGTTCGGGTAGGCCGGAAGGGCATGTTTCAAATCACTTTTTTTCACCTCCTCCAAACGCACCCAATTTTTTTCCACACCTTGGCATCACCATGCCCAGCATGCATGCCAAGTTTCGTTGGTCTCCGACATTTCATGCTTTCTAGGTTTTCCCGTTGGAAAAACCCTAAACACTGGCCGGACGTGACGCAACCTGCGTTTGGTATCGAGTTCGTTCAAATTTTCCATTGGGGGGGGGGGGGACCTTGGGCATGCCCAAACGCTGGCAAGATTTGGTGTCATTTCATGGTTGCAACCGAACACAGTGTGTACAATCTGATACGTTTGGGTAGACCGGAAGGACAAGTCTCGAACCACTTTTCTTTTCACCTCCTCCGAACGCGCCCAAATTGTTTCCACACCTTGGCATCACCATGGCTAGCATGCATGCCAAGTTTTGTTGGTTTCTGACATTCTATGCTTTTTCTAGGTTTTTTCGGTGAAAAAACTCTAAAACACAGGCCGGACGAGGCACAATGTTTGTTCGGTGTCTGGATTCGTTCAAATTTTGCATGGGGACAACCTTGGGCAAGCCCAACTGCTGGCAAAATTTGGTGTCATATCATGCTTGGAACCAAACACACCGTGTACAACCTTATACGTTTGGGTAGGCCGGAAGGGCAAGTCTCGAACCATTTTTTTTTTCAGCTTCTCCGAACGCACCCGATTTTTTTCCTCACATTGGCATTACCATGGACAACATGCATGCCAAGTTTCATTAGTTTCAGACATTCTATGCTTTTTCTAGGGTTTTACCGGTGAAAAAAACCCTAAAACATAGGCCGGACGTGACGCAACGTGCATTCGGTATCCGAATTTGTTCAAATTTTATGTCGGGGACAACCTTGGGTATGCCCAACTGCTGGCAAAATTTGGTGTCATTTCATGCTTGCAAGCAAACATACCGTGTACAGCCTGGTGCATTCGGGTAGGCTGAAAGTGCAACTCTCGAACCATTTTTTTTCCACCTCCTCCGAAGGCACCCAATTTTTTCTCACACACTGGCATTAACATGGACATCATGCATGCCAAGTTTCGCTGGTATCAGACATTATATGCTTTTTCTAGGGTTTTTCCGATGAAAAACTCTAAAACACAGGCTAGATGTGATGCAACGTGCGTTTGGTGTTCGAATTTGTTCATATTTTACATGGGGGACAACATTGTGCATGCCCAACTGCTGGAAAATTTTGGTGATTGACCCTTATACATATCCTGCTTTTAAATATCACAATTGGTCGTAGTCAGATGGCAAGCAGTGTAATCAGGACGATGAGGTTTCAAAATTTGTTCCCAAATTCAAAAAATATTCTTGATTTCAACAGTTGTTCGCAAATTCAATAAATGTTTGGGGAATTTCAAAAAAATGTTCGCACTTTGAAACGATTCTTCATAATTTTCTAAAATGTTCGTGTTTTCAGTTTAGTTCCTTGTTTCAACAAATGTTCTCCTTTTCAATGTTTTTCCCTTTGTAAAAGTTTGAGAGTCTCGTGTTTTCACAAAATGTTTTAGTTTTTTTTTAAATCACAAATTTGAAAATGTTCACATTTCCCAAAAAATTGTTCGCTACTCTAAAAAATGTTATTGTTTTCAGTTTTGTTCCTTTTATGATTCCCAAAAAACGTTCACGTTCTCACAAAATGTTCTAGTTCTTTTAAAAATATCACAAATTTTTAAATGACCGTGTTTCTTAAAATATTTACTTTTTCCAATAAGAAAATAAGGTCTGAGTTTTTAAAAAATAATTTCACGGCTTATGGTTCATATAGATTGGGCTACCTTTTTGGACACCAAATCCCAGTTAGTACTGACGTGGTTGACTGTTGTGATGTCCCTGGTTCGATCCCTATTGCACACTTTGGTTTATCTTAATTTTGCGAACTTTTGTTTTAAATTTTGCCGCGACCTTTAGTTTCTTAATTAATGATTTGCGCTAGAATCCTAACATAGTAGATTGGTAGTCTTAGCGGTTAGCACAGCGTGCACATAAACTGGAACGTGCAGGTTCGATTCCCATCGACCTCCTTTTCTTTCTCGCGATTTTTCTTCCATTGAAAGCGGCGCACCCACAAATGGGCCAGCCCAGGTGCAAAACGTTGACTTCCTGCCTCGACGTATCGTACGCAGCCACGTACCGGAGTTCTCAGCGCGGACTACGTACTTTGAAAAAAAGACCATCATGCCCTTTATTATGAAGGGGTATAGGGTAATCTCAGCCATCGATGTGTTTAGGGGGGGTGTACCGAAGCAGAAGTGAAAACCATAGTACAAGGACCTATCAGATTTAGCAGGCTTAGTTAGTCCGTAGTTACAACGCGGTTTGTTCAAAACCAACTTGTCTGCTGTAGGCTGCGGCTGCTACAGTCACAAGTTGGGCGTTGGGGCAGCTACTGCTCCAACTGTATCTCAATGCAAGAGCAGTGTTTTGTTCTTCACCGTCAGTTTGAATGTTTTGCTGGGTTCCTTTTAGCTCCAAGACGTGGTATTTGTTTATGGACTGGTTTGAACCTGTCCGCGAACATGATGTGGGAGCTGACCATCCAACCCCGTCCCCTAAAACTTTCGCCTCTTTTTTCTAAGTCCATGAGCTCAAAATAACAACATATCAAATAGTCGATGACTAAAAATATTCAAATGCGATAGTAGTTCTAATTCAAATGCGATAGTGATGTTGTGCATTATCACACAACATGTCATCACCTTCCATAAGGTCTCCGGATCTCATTGCTATGCAGGTCCGCAAACAACCTGTACGATCGAAAATAGGTCTGGGGGGGGGGGGGGGGGGGGGGGGGGGGGGGTGATTAGACTACTTGACCAAATAAAATCTAACCTTTTTCCAATTTTAAGTGTTGGTAGATTTTAGCAACTAGTACAAGTCAAGCAATCAACCTACACATGCAATTCTAAGAGTGTAGCAGCGAAAGTAAAACATTGCATATGAAGGTAAATGGAAGGGTTTGGAGAAGGCAAACGCAATGTAGACACGGAGATTTTTGGCGTGGTTCTGATAGGTGATGCTATCGTACGTCCACGTTGATGGAGAGTTCAACCCACGAAGGGTAACGGTTGCGCGAGTCCACGGAGGGCTCCACCCACGAAGAGTCCACGAAGAAGCAACCTTGTCTATCCCACCATGGCCATCGCCCACGAAGGACTTGCCTCACTCGGGTAGATCGTCACGAAGTAGGCGATCTCCTTGCCCTTACAAACTTCTTGGTTCAACTCCACAACATGTCGGAGGCTCCCAAGCGACACCTAACCAATCTAGGAGACACCACTCTCCAAAAGGTAATAGATGGTGTGTTGATGATGAACTCCTTGCTCTTGTGCTTCAAATGATAGTCTCCCCAATACTCAACTCTCTCTCACAGATTTGGCTATGGTGGGAAGATGATTTGAGTGGAAAGCAACTTGGGGAAGGCTAGAGATCAAGATTCTTGTGGTAGGATTTGAATGTCTTGGTCTCAACACATGAGTAGATGGTTCTCTCTCAGAAAATGAGTAGTGGAAGTGTAGGCACGTTCTGATGGCTCTCTCACAAATGGAAAAGGGGGTGGAGGGGTATATATAGCCTCCACACAAAATCCAACCGTTACACACATTTGACCCAACTCGGTCAGACCGAATAGAAAAACTTGGTGAGACCGATTTAGTTCAAAATGTGAACGTTAGGAATCTCGGTGGGACCGACATGATCAACTCAGTGGGACCGATGTGCTAGGGCTAGGGCAAAACCTCATCTCGGTGAGACCGATTGCATGAACTCGGTGAGGCCGATTTCAGCAAAGATCAAAAAGAGAGTTGGTCAAGCAAACTCGGTGAGACCGATTGCACATTTCGGTGAGACCGAAATAATTACAACAGGCAACAGAGAGTTTGCAAGGCCATGTCGGTGAGACCGAGATCCGTATCGGTGAGACCGAATTGTCTAGGGTTTCTGGCAGTGGCTATGTCAAATGAACTCGGTGGCGCCGGATAGATCAAATCGGTGGGGGCGAGTTTGACTTTGTGTTTTGGACATATGTGGAAATGAGAAAGTGGCTGAGGGTTTTGGAGCAATATCACTAAGCACTTTGAGCAAGTAGACCATTAAGCAACACCTCATCCCCTTTTAATAGTATTGGCTTCCTATGGACTCAATGTGATCTTGGATCACTAAAATAGAAATGAAGAGTCTTGTGCTTTTGCCAATCTTTGTCCTTAGCATTTTGAGGGGTCCACATCTCTAGTCCATGTCATGCCAATCATTAAACTTTCTGAAATATTCAACTTGAATGGATATTAGTTCAATGAGCTATATGTTGTTATGAATTACCAAAACCACCCGGGGATTAGTTGCACTTTCAATCTCCCCCTTTTTGGTAATTGATGACAACATATAGATCAAAGCTTCGACAAATGATAATATGAATGAAATACATCGTCGCTTTGAGAAGTATGTGATAAGCAAGAGCACCCCCTAAATTTGTGCACTATTTAAGATTTGCTTTTGAATGCAAGTGCACAATCGATTAGTATCATGGGTCACTCTTTCATGTCACATACATCTTGGTGGAGCGCTTAAAATGATAAGAGTTAAACAACATGCACTCATCACTGCTACTTCTTGAGCTTGCGTTGGTTTTTCCCTTGAAGAGGAAAGGGTGATGCAGCAAAGTAGAGATAAGTATTTCCCTCAGTTTGAGAACCAAGGTATCAATCCAGTAGGAGACAACGCACAAATCACCGAATACCTGCACAAGCAATCAAACAACTTGCACCCAACGCGATAAAGGGGTTGTCAATCCCTTCACGGTTACTTGCAAAAGTGCGATCTGATAGATATAGATGAAACTAAATAAAAGATAAAGTAAATATTTTTGATATTTTTGGTTTATAGATCGGAAAGTAAAAGATTGCAAAATAGTAGATCGGAAACTAATATAGTAGATTGGAAACTTATATGATGGAAAATAGACCCGGGGGCCATAGGTTTCACTAGAGGCTTCTCTCAAGATAGCAAATAATACGGTGGGTGAACAAATTACTGCCGAGCAATTGATAGAAAAGCGCAAAGTTATGACGATATCTAAGGCAATGATCATGAATATAGGCATCATGTCCGTGTCAAGTAGACCGAAACGATTCTGCATCTACTACTATTACTCCACACATCGACCAACTCCTGCCTGCATCTAGAGTATTAAGTTCATGAAGAACAGAGTAACGCATTAAGTAAGATGACATGATGTAGAGAAATAAACTCAAGCAATATGATGTAAACCCCATCTTTTTATCCTCGATGGCAACAATACAATACGTGCCTTGCTGCCCCTACTGTCACTGGAAAAGGACACCGCAAGATTGAACCCAAAGCTAAGCACTTCTCCCATTGCAAGAAAAACCAATCTAGTTGGCCAAACCAAACCGATAGTTCAAAGAGAATTACAAAGATATCAAATCATGCATACAAAAATTCAGAGAAGATTCAAATAATATTCATAGATAAGCTGATAATAAATCCACAATTCATCGGATCTCGGCAAACACACCGCAAAAAAATATTACATCGAATAGATCTCCAAGAACATCGAGGAGAACATGGTATTGAGAATCAAAGAGAGAGAAGAAGACATCTAGCTACTAGCTATGGACCCGTAGGTCTGAGGTAAACTACTCACGCTTCATCGGAAGGGCAATAGGGTTGATGTAGAAGCCCTCCGTGATCGAATCGCCCTCCGGCAGTGTGCCGGAAAAGGTCCCTAGATGGGATCTCACGGGTACAAAAGGTTGCGGCGGTGGAAAAGTGTTTTCGTGGATGCCTCTGGTGGTTTGGGAACATATGTGAATATATAGGCGAAAGAATTAGGTCAGGAGGGTCACGGGGGGCCCACAAGGCAGTGGGGCGTGCCCTACCCCCCGGGCGCGCCCTCCACCCTTGTGGCCGCCTCGTGGCTCCTCCGACTTCATCTCCAAGTCTCCTGGGTGTCTTCTGATCCAAAAAAAATCATCGCGAAGATTTTATTCCATTTGGTATTCCTTTTCCACGAAGCTAAAAAACAAGGAAAAAACAGAAACTGGCACTGGGCTCTAGGTTAATAGGTTAGTCCCAAAAATAATATAAAATAGCATATTAATGCATATAAAACATCCAAAACAGATAATATAATAGCATGAAACAATAAAAAATTATAGATACGTTGGAGACGTATCAAGCACCCCCAAGCTTAATTCCTGCTCGTCCTCGAGTAGGTGAATGATAAAAACAGAATTTTTGATGTGGAATGCTACCTAACATACTTATCCATGTAATTTTCTTTATCGTGGCATGAATGTTCAGATCCATAAGATTCAAAACAAAAGTTTAGTATTGACATAAAAACAATAATACTTCAAGCATACTAACAAGGCAATTATGTTTTATAAAAATAACATGGCCAAAGAAAGCTTATCCCTACAAAATCATATAGTCTGGCTATGCTCCATCTTCATCACACAAAATATTCAAATCATGCACAACCCCGATGACAAGCCAAGCAATTGTTTTATACTTCTGATGTTCTCAAACTTTTTCAACTTTCACGCAATACATGAGCGTGAGCCATGGACATAGCACTATAGGTGGAATAGAATATGGTGGTTGTGGAGAAGACAAAAGAAGGAGATAGTCTCACGTCAACTATTCGTATCAACGGGCTATGGAGATGACCATCAATAGATATCAATGTGAGTGAGTAGGAATTGCCATGCAACGGATGCACTAGAGCTATAAGTTTATGAAAGCTCAAAAGAAAACTAAGTGGGTGTGCAACTCGCTTGCTCACGAAGACCTAGGGCAATTTGAGGAAGCCCATCATTGGAATATACTAGCCAAGTTTTCTAATGAAAAATTCCCACTAGTATATGAAAGTGACAACATAGGAGACTCTCTATCATGAAGATCATGGTGCTACTTTGAAGCACAAGTGTGGTAAAATGATAGTAACATTGTCCCTTCTCTCTTTTCTCTTTTTTTTATTTGGGCCTTCTCATTTTTTTTGGACTTTTTTTCTCGTCTGGAGTCTCATCCCGACTTGTGGGGGAATCATAGTCTCCATCATCCTTTCCTCAGATGGGACAATGCTCTAATAATGAAGATAATCACACTTTTATTTACTTACAACTCAAAAATTACATGTCGATACTTAGGACAAAATATGACTCTATATGAATGCCTCCGGCGGTGTACTGGGATGTGCAATGAATCAATAGTGACATGTGTGAAAGAATTATGAATGGTGGCTTTACCACAAATACGATGTCAACTACATGATCATGCAAAGCAATATGATAATGATGAAGCGTGTCATAATAAACGGAACGGTGGAAAGTTGCATGGCAATATATCTCGGAATGGCTATGGAAATGCCATAATAGGTAGGTATGTTGGCTGTTTTGAGGAAGGTATATGGTGGGTATATGGTACCGGCGAAAGTTGCGCGGCACTAGAGAGGCTAGCAATGGTGGAAGGGTGAGAGTGCGTATAATCCATGGACTCAACATTAGTCATAAAGAACTCACATACTTATTGCAAAAATCTATTAGTTATCGAAACGAAGTACTACACGCATGCTCCTAGGGGGATAGATTGGTAGGAAAAGACCATCACTCGTCCCCGACCGTCACTCATAAGGAAGACAATCAATAAATAAATCATGCTCCGACTTCATCACATAATGGTTCACCATACGTGCATGCTACGGGAATCACAAACTTTAACACAAGTATTTCTCAAATTAACAATTACTCACTAGCATGACTCTAATATTACCATCTCTGTATCTCAAAACAATCATAAGGAATCAAACTTCTCATAGTATTCAATGCACTTTATATGAAAGTTTTTATTATATCCCTCTTGGATGCCTATCATATTAGGACTAAATTTATAACCAAAGCAAATTACCATGCTATTTAAAGACTCTCAAAATAATATAAGTGAAGCATGAGAGTTCAATATTTTCTATAAAATAAAACCACCGCCGTGCTCTAAAAAGATATAAGTGAAGCACTAGAGCAAAATTGCCTAACTCAAAAGATATAAGTGAAGCACATAGAGTATTCTAGTAAATCACGATTCATGCGTGTCCCTCTCAAAAGGTGTGTACAGCAAGGATGATTGTGGCAAACTAAAAAGCAAAGACTCAAATCATACAAGACGCTCCAAGCAAAACACATATCATGTGGTGAATAAAAATATAGCCTCAAATAAAGTTACCGATAGACGAAGACGAAAGCGGGGATGCCTTCCGGGGCATCCCCAAGCTTAGGCTCTTGGTTGTCCTTGAATATTACCTTGGGGTGCCTTAGGCATCCCCAAGCTTAGGATCTTACCCCTCCTTATTCCATAGTCCATCAAATCCTTACCCAAAACTTGAAAACTTCACAACACAAAACTCAACAGAAAATCTCATAAGCTCCGTTAGTATAAGAAAATAAATCACCACTTTTGGTACTGTTGTGAACTCATTTTTTATTTATATTGGTGTAATATCTACTGTATTCCAACTTTTCCATGGTTCATACCCCCCGATACTACCCATAGATTCATCAAAATAAGCAAACAACACATATAAAACAGAATCTGTCAAAAACAGAACAGTCTGCGAAAATCCGAATTGTTCTAATACTTATGTAACTCCCAAAATTCATAAAATTTAGGACACCAGATCCAATTTGTATATAAATCTCGTATAAAAAATTCAGGGGTTTTAAACTCTCCATTTAATTATTAAAATTCTGTGACTGGAAGCAAAAGTTTCCGTTTTTCAGCAAGATCAAATCAACTATCACCATAAACCATCCCAAAGGTCTTACTTGGCACAAACACTAATTAAAACACCAAAATACATATAACCAGAGGCTAGATGAATTATTTATTGGAAAACAGCAAGGAAAAATATTGGGTTGTATCCCAACAAGCGCTTTTCTTTAAAGCCTTTTAGCTAGGCATTGATAATTTCAATGATGCTCACAAAAAAGAGAAGAATTGAAGCACAAAGAGAGCATCATAAAACACGTGACAAACACATCTAAGTCTAACATACTTCCTATGCATTGGCATTTTATAAGCAAACAAATTATGAAGGCAAGCAAAAACTAGCATATGCAAGGAAGAAGAAAGAGACGATAGCAATCTCAACATGAAGAGAGGTAATTTAGTAACATGAAAATTTCTAAAACCATATTTTCATCTCTCATAATAATTACATGTAGGATCATAAGAAAATTCAACAATATAGCTATCACACACATATTCTTAATATGATCCACATGCATGCGAAGTTGACACTCTTCCAAAATAGTGGGATTAATATTAACTAAAGTCATGACCTCTCCAAACCCACTTTTATCAAAAAATTCATAAGATTGAATATTCTCCAAATATGTGGGATCTAAAGTTGACACTCTTCCAAACCCACTTTCAATATTATTGCAAACATTATTATCAATCTCATATTCATCATGGGGCTTAAATAAAATTTCAAGATCATAAGAAGAATCACCCCAATCATGATCATTGCAACAAGTAGTAGACATAGCAAAATTAGCATCCCCAAGCTTAGGGTTTTGCATATCATTAACACAATTGACATTAATGGTATTTATAATAACATCATTGCAATCATGCTTTTCATTCAAGGAGCTATCATGAATCACTTTATAATTTTCTTCTTTCAACACTTCATCACAATTTTCAGATTCACGAATTTCAAGCAAAACCTCATAAAGATAATCTAGTGCACTCAACTCACTAGCAATTGGTTAATCAAAATTGATCTCTCAAAAAGATTAGCAAGTGGATGAGGATCTATAAACTTTTAGCAAGCGAAGATGCAAGCAAAAAGAAGGCACATGGTAACACAAGCAAACAAAAGATCGAACGGAAGAAGGGCGAATAAAAAGGCAAATCTTTTCGAAAATCATTTTAGAAGTGGGGGAGAGGAAAACGAGAGGCAAATGGCGAATAATGTAATGCAAGAGATGAGAGTTTTATGATGGGTACTTGGTATGTCTTGACTTGGCGTAGATCTCCCCGGCAACGGTGCCAGAAATTCTTCCTGCTACTTCTTGAGCTTGCGTTGGTTTTTCCATTGAAGAGGAAAGGGTGATGCAGCAAAGTAGAGATAAGTATTTCCCTCAGTTTGAGAACCAAGGTATCAATCCAGTAGGAGACAACGCACAAATCACCGAATACCTGCACAAACAATCAAACAACTTGCATCCAACGCGATAAAGGGGTTGTCAATCCCTTCACAGTTACTTGCAAAGTGAGATCTGATAGATATAGATGAAACTAAATAAAAGATAAAGTAAATATTTTTGGTATTTTTGGTTTATAGACCGGAAAGTAAAAGATTGCAAAATAGTAGATCAGAAACTAATATAGTAGATTGGAAACTTATATGATGGAAAATAGACCCGGGGGCCATAGGTTTCACTAGAGGCTTCTCTCAAGATAGCAAATAATATGGTGGGTGAACAAATTATTGCCGAGCAATTGATAGAAAAGCGCAAAGTTATGACGATATCTAAGGCAATGATCATGAATATAGGCATCACGTCCGTGTCAAGTAGACCGAAACGATTCTGCATCTACTACTATTACTCCACACATCGACCGACTCCTGCCTGCATCTAGAGTATTAAGTTCATGAAGAACAGAGTAACGCATTAAGTAAGATGACATGATGTAGAGAAATAAACTCAAGCAATATGATATAAACCCCATCTTTTTATCCTCGATGGCAACAATACAATACGTGCCTTGCTGCCCCTACTGTCACTGGGAAAGGACACCGCAAGATTGAACCCAAAGCTAAGCACTTCTCCTATTGCAAGGAAAACCAATCTAGTTGGCCAAACCAAACCGATAGTTCGAAGAGAATTACAAAGATATCAAATCAAGCATATAAGAATTCAGAGAAGATTCAAATAATATTCATAGATAAACTGATCATAAATCCACAATTCATTGAATCTCGACAAACACACCGCAAAAGAATATTACATCGGATAGATCTCCAAGAACAACGAGGAGAACATGGTATTGAGAATCAAAGAGGGAGAAGAAGCCATCTAGCTACTAGCTATGGACCCGTAGGTCTGAGGTAAACTACTCACGCTTCATCGGAAGGGCAATAGAGTTGATGTAGAAGCCCTCCGTGATCGAATCCCCCTCCGGCAGGGTGCCGAAAAAGGTCCCTAGATGGGATCTCACGGGTACAGAAGGTTGCGCCGGTGGAAAAGTCTTTTCATGGATGCTTCCGAGGGTTTTGGAATATATGTGAATATATAGGACGAAGAAGTAGGTCGGTGGAGTCACATGGGGCCCACAAGGCAGGGGGCGCGCCCAACCCCCTGGGTGCGCCCTCCCCCCTAGTCGCCGCCTCGTGGCTCTTCTGACTTGAACTCCAAGTCTTCGGGGTGTCTTCTGGTCCAAGAAAAATCATCGCGAAAGTTTTATTCCGTTTGGACTCCGTTTGGTATTCCTTTTCTGCGAAACTCAAAAACAAGGAAAAAAAAACAGAAACTGGCACTGGGCTCTAGGTTAATAGGTTAGTCCCAAAAATAATATAAAATAGCATAATAATGCATATAAAACATCCAAAACAGATAATATAATAGCATGGAACAATAAAAAATTATAGATACGTTGGAGACGTATCAAGCATCCCCAAGCTTAATTCCTGCTCGTCCTCGAGTAGGTAAATGATAAAAACAGAATTTTTGATGTGGAATGCTACCTAACATATTTATCCATGTAATTTTCTTTATTGTGGCATGAATGTTCAGATCCATAAGATTCGAAACAGAAGTTTAATATTGACATAAAAACAATAATACTTCAAGCATACTAACAAGGCAATTATGTCATCTCAAAATAACATGGCCAAAGAAAGCTTATCCCTACAAAATCATATAGTCTGGCTATGCTCCATCTTCATCACACAAAATATTCAAATCATGCACAACCCCGATGACAAGCCAAGCAATTGTTTCATACTTTTAGTGTTCTCAAACTTTTTCAACTTTCACGCAATACATGAGCGTGAGCCATGGACATAGCACTATAGGTGGAATAGAATATGGTGGTTGTGAAGAAGACAAAAAAGAAGGAGATAGTCTCACATCAACTAGGCGTATTAACGGGCTATGGAGATGCCCATCAATAGATATCAATGTGAGTGAGTAGGGATTGCCATGCAACAGATGCACTAGAGCTATAAGTGTATGAAAGCTCAAAAGAAAACTAAATGGGTGTGCATCCAACTTGCTTGCTCATGAAGACCTAGGGCAATTTGAGGAGGCCCATCGTTGGAATATACAAGCCAAGTTCTATAATAAAAATTTCCCACTAGTATATGAAAGTGACAAAATAGGAGACTCTCTATCATGAAAATTATGGTGCTACTTTGAAGCACAGTGTGGAAAAAGGATAGTAACATTGCCCCTTCTCTCTTTTTCTCTCATTTTTTTTTGCTTGGCCTTTTGGCCTCTCTCTTTTTTCGTCCGGAGTCTCATCCCGACTTGTGGGGGAATCATAGCCTCCACATCCTTTCCTCACATGGGACAATGCTCTAATAATGAAGATCATCACACTTTTATTAACTTACAACTCGATACTTAGACCAAAATATGTCTCTATATGAATGCCTCCGGAGGTGTACCGGATTGTGTAATGAATCAAGAGTGGCATGTATGAAAGAATTATGAAAGGTGGCTTTGCCACAAATACGATGTCAACTACATGATCATGCAAAGCAATATGACAATGATGAAGCGTGTCATAATAAAACGGAACGGTGGAAAGTTGCATGGCAATATATCTCGGAATGGCTATGGAAATGCCATAATAGGTAGGTATGGTAGTTGTTTTGAGGAAGGTATATGGTGGGTGTATGGTACCGGCGAAAGTTGCGCGGCACTAGAGAGGCTGGCAAAGGTGGAAGGGTGAGAGTGCGTATAATCCATGGACTCAACATTAGTCATAAAGAACTCACATACTTATTGCAAAAATCTATTAGTCATTGAAACAAAGTACTACGCGCATGCTCCTAGGGGGATAGATTGGTAGAAAAAGACCATCGCTCGTCCCCGACCGCCACTCAGAAGGAAGACAACCAAAAAATATCTCATGCTCCAACTTCGTTACATAACGGTTCACCGTACGTGCATGCTACGGGACTCACAAACCTTAACACAAGTATTTCTACAATTCACAATTACTCACTAGCATGACTCTAATACCACCATCTTCATATCTCAAAACAATCATAAGGAATCAAACTTCTCATAGTATTCAATGCACTTTATATGAAAGTTTTTATTATATCCCTCTTGGATGTCTATCATATTAGGACTAAATTCATAACCAAAGCAAATTACCATGCTGTTTAGAGACTCTCAAAATAATATAAGTGAAGCATGAGAGTTTAATAATTTCTATAAAATAAAGCCACCGCCGTGCTCTAAAAAGATATAAGTGAAGCACTAGAGCAAAATTGCCTAGCTCAAAAGATATAAGTGAAGCACATAGAGTATTCTAATAAATCACGATTCATGCGTGTCTCTCTCAAAAGGTGTGTACAACAAGGATGATTGTGGCAAACTAAAAGGCAAAGACTTAAATCATACAAGACGCTCCAAGCAAAACACATATCATGTGGTGAATAAAAATATAGCCTCAAGTAAAGTTACCGATAGACGAAGAAGAAAGAGGGGATGCCTTCCGGGGCATCCCCAAGCTTAGGCTCTTGGTTGTCCTTGAATATTACCTTGGGGTGCCTTGGGCATCCCCAAGCTTAGGCTCTTGCCACTCCTTATTCCATAGTCCATCAAATCCTTACCCAAAACTTGAAAACTTCACAACACAAAACTCAACAGAAAATCTCATAAGCTCCGTTAGTATAAGAAAATAAATCACCACTTTTTGTACTGTTGTGAACTCATTATTTATTTATATTGGTGTAATATCTACTGTATTCCAACTTCTCCATGGTTCATACCCCCCGATACTACCCATAGATTCATCAAAATAAGCAAACAACACAAAGAAAACAGAATCTATCAAAAACAGAACAGTCTGCAAAGATCCGAATTATTCTAATACTTCTGTAACTCCAAAAATTAGGACAACAGAGCCAATTTGTATATCAATCTCGTGTAAAAAATTCAGGGTTTTTCAACGCTTCAGTGAATTATTAAAATTCTGTGACTGGACGCAAAAGTTTTTGTTTTTCAGCAAGATCAAATCAATTATCACCGTAAGCCATCCTAAAGGTCTTACTCGGCACAAACACTAATTAAAACACAAAAACACATCTAACCAGAGGCTAGATGAATTATTTATTGAAAAAACAGAAAGGATAAATATTGGGTTGTCTCCCAACAAGCGCTTTTCTTTAAAGCCTTTTAGCTAGGCATTGATAATTTCAATGATGCTCACATAAAAGAGAAGAATTGAAGCACAAAGAGAGCATGATAAAACACGTGACAAACACATCTAAGTCTAACATACTTCCTATACATAGGCATTTTATAAGCAAACAAATTATGAAGGCAAGCAAAAACTAGCATATGCAAGGAAGAAGAAAGAGACGATAGCAATCTCAACATAACGAGAGGTAATTTAGTAACATGAAAATTTCTAAAACCATATTTTCCTCTCTCATAATAATTACATGTAGGATCATAATCAAATTCAACAATATAACTATCACATAAAATATTCTCAACATGATCCACATGCATGCAAAGTTGACACTCTTCCAAAATAGTGGGATTATCATCAAATAAAGTCATGACCTCTCCAAACCCACTTTTATCAAAAATTTCATAAGATTGAACATTCTCCAAATATGTGGGATCTAAAGTTGACACTCATCCAAACCCACTTTAAATATTATTGCAAACATTATTATCAATCTCATATTCATCATGGGGCTTAAATAAATTTTCAAGATCATAAGAAGAATCACCCCAATCATGATCATTGCAACAAGTAGTGGACATAGCAAAACTAGCATCCCCAAGCTTAGGGTTTTGCATATCATCAATACAATTGACATTAATAGAATTTATAATAACATCATTGCAATCATGCTTTTCATTCAAGGAGCTATCGTGAATCACTTTATAATTTTCTTCTTTCAACACTTCATCACAATTTTCAGATTCACGAATTTCAAGCAAAACCTCATAAAGATAATCTAGTGCACTCAACTCACTAGCAATAGGTTCATCATAATTGGACCTCTTAAAAAGATTAGTAAGTGGATGAGGATCCATAAACCTTTGTTTCTGTTTTTCAATAAACACACAATTTTACCAAGCGAACAAGCAAACAAACCAAGTAAGACATAAGGGCAAACGAAAAGAAGGCAAATAAAAAGACGAACGGAAGAAGGGCGAAGAAAAGGCAAATCTTTTTGAAAATCATTTTAGAAGTGGGGGAGAGTGAAACGAGAGGCAAATGGCGAATAATGTAATGCAAGAGATGAGAGTTTTATGATGGGTACTTGGTATATCTTGACTTGGCGTAGATCTCCCCGGCAACGGCGCCAAAAATTCTTCCTGCTACTTCTTGAGCTTGCGTTGGTTTTTCCCTTGAAGAGGAAAGGGTGATGCATCAAAGTAGAGATAAGTATTTCCCTCAGTTAGAGAACCAAGGTATCAATCCAGTAGGAGACAACGCACAAATCACCTAGCACCTGCACAAACAATCAAACAACTTGCACCCAACGCGATAAAGGGGTTGTCAATCCCTTCACGGTTATTTGCAAAAGTGAGATCTGATAGAGATAAGTAAAACTAAACAAAAGATAAAGTAAATATTTTTGGGTTTTTTTGTTTAGAGATCTGAAAATAAAAGATTGCAAAATAGTAGATCGGAAAGTAATATGATGGAAAATAGACCCGGGGGCCATTGGTTTCACTAGAGGCTTCTCTCAAGATAGCAAATATTACGGTGGGTGAACAAATTACTGTCAAGCAATTGATAGAAAAGCGCAAAGTTATGACGATATCCAAGGCAATGATTATGAAATATAGGCATCACGTCCGTGTCAAGTAGACCGAAACGATTTTGCATCGACTACTATTACTCCACACATCGACCGACTCCTGCCTGCATCTAGAGTATTAAGGTCATGAAGAACAGAGTAACGCATTAAGTAAGATGACTTGATGTAGAGGAATAAACTCAAGCAATATGATGTAAACCCCATCTTTTTATCCTCGATGGCAACAATACAATACGTGCCTTGCTGCCCCTACTGTCACTGGGAAAGGACACCGCAAGATTGAACCCAAAGCTAAGCACTTCTCCCATTGCAAGAAAAACCAATCTAGTTGGCCAAACCAAACCGATAATTCGAAGAGAATTACAAAGATATCAAATCATGCATATAATAATTCAGAGAAGATTAAAATAATATTCATAGATAAACTGATCATAAATCCACAATTCATCGGAACTCGATAAACACACCGCAAAAGAATATTACATTGGATAGATCTCCAAGAACAATGAGGAGAACATGGTATTGAGAATCAAAGAGAGAGAAGAAGCCATCTAGCTACTAGCTATGGACCTGTAGGTCTGAGGTAAACTACTCACGCTTCATCGAAAGGGCAATAGGGTTGATGTAGAAGCCCTCCGTGATTGAATCCCCCTCCGGCAGGGTGCCGAAAAAGGTCCCTAGATGGGATCTCACGGGTACAGAAGGTTGCGGCGATGGAGAAGTCTTTTCGTGGATGCTTCCGAGTGTTTTGGAATATATGTGAATATATAGGACAAAGAAGTAGGTCGGTGGAGTCATGTGGGGCCCACAAGGCAGGGGCACGCCCTACCCCCCTGGGCGTGCCCTTCCCCCTTGTCGCTGCCTCGTTGCTCTTCTGACTTGAACTCCAAGTCTCCGAGGTATCTTCTGGTCCAAGAAAAATCATCGCGAAAGTTTTATTTCGTTTGGTATTCCTTTTCTGCGAAACTCAAAAACAAGGAAAAAAACAGAAACTGGCACTAGGCTCTAGGTTAATAGGTTAGTCCCAAAAATAATATAAAATAGCATAATAATGCATATAAAACATCCAAAACAGATAATATAATAGCATGGAACAATCAAAAATTATAGATACGTTGGAGACGTATCACTGCCTTTGCTGCTTTTGCAGCCTTTGCTCTCTCTCTCTTCTCCTGGGCTTCTGCACTAGTTGGATGAGATGCATCCATGACAATCTCATTGTCCTCAAATTCTGGCCTCAGGGGAAGATGCTCTTTGTCAAGAAGATATGAGCCTGTTCCCATCTTGGAGTTGATCAACATCTGTATATGAGGGGCATATCCACATGATCTCTTCTGATCAGCTGCTGTTCTCTTCACTGTTTCAACTATCAAACTCATCACTTTAAACTTCTGGGGCACATCAAACATATGGAGCAGGTTGATGGAGTGACCACGGATCATTCTATGATCTCCTGACTTGGGCAACAGAGTGTGCCTCGGGATGGTGTTGATGGTGGTCAGACCTTACAGCAGATAGTATGTTGACCCAAGCTTGTGAGTCTCCAAGGAATCATCAGGAATTGTCTTGTACATATTGGCCATGGAGTTATGATCTTTCCTAGGCTTGGCGTATACATCAGTGTCATTCTCATCTTCCTTCGGAGCATTGATCAACTTGGCCCATTCAGAGATTATTGATTGATATTTGGTTCCCTCTGTCATCCAGACAATCCTTTCATCTGGGTAGAAGTGAGCAGTGGAGTAGAATTGCATGATCATCTCATCATTCCACTTGGTCAACTTCTGACCAACAAACTCATCAACTTCATTCATTCTGAAGCTCTCATGCACACCTGGGAAGTAGTCCTCATTTTCATCAATATATGTCCAGTCAACGCACCTCATGTCACTGACAATGGGCTTCTTGTCTAGCAAGACTGCCTCGTAGAAGTCTTGCTGTTCCTTGGTGTGGAAACGATATCTACATCAATCCTTCTCCTAGTGGCATAAGGATCAGTCTGTCTCCATAATCTCAGACCAGCATCCTTTCTCAGCTTCATATTTTCAGCCACTGGATGATTATCATCATGATCTGGAATCTTGGGCTTCAATTTTCTGAGCACTTGTTGCTCTTCATCTTCTTGAGCCTCAGGCACTGGGGCCTTATTCTTCTCAGCAGCAGGGATGTTTCTGGTGGATCTCTTGGGTGCGGAAGGTTTTGGAGCTGGAGCTTGAGTTGGAGACTTGGGAGCTGACTTGGGCTTAGATGGAGCAGCCCCAGCCCTTATAGCATCCCCCATGAGCTTTTGAGTCTTTGGTGGAGGTGCAGCAGCCTCTTCCTCCTCCTCTTCTTCCTCATCAGAGTCTCTCATCATAGATGATTTGCTAATGACTCTGGCAATGGTCTTCCTCACTCTCTCCTTCCTTTTCTTTCCTCCAGCAGCCTCTTCTTCTCTTGGTTCAAGAGTGAACTCCATAGTTTCTTGAGTGGAGGCTCTGGCTTTTGACATAGGCTTCCTCTTAGCAGGAGCCTTCTTTGGCATACCAGGCTTGGTGGCAGCAGCAACGGCATATTCCTTGTTCAGCACTTTCTTCTTGGAGGTCACCTCCTCCTCAACAACAAAATCCTCATCCTCAGATTATGAGGTTCTCTTCTTTCTTTGCCTAGTTGCTGCCTTAGGCAAGTTGCTTGGAGTGCTTCTGCTACCTTCATCATAACTGCTGTTGGAGGGACTAGTGCCCTGACTGAGATTCACTTGCTCTTCATTCCTGTTCTGGCTGTCACTGCCCTCTGACATATCTGAAACTGACCCTGTGAATAGATGGGTATAGATAGAGTGGATGAGCATCACAAAGTGCAGCTATTTTGCAAAAATATTGAGACAAAAACTCAACTTTAGTTTTCTGCAGAAAGCATTTCGGAGCTACCGATTTGACAAACTCGGTGACACCGAAGCACAAACAGAGTCTAAACACACAGTTTCGGTCAGACCGAAATGCAATTCGGTGACTCCGAGATGATAGGGTTTCACAGAGTAAGTGATTTCGGTCACACCGATTAGTACACTTCGGTCAGACCGAGTTGTACTTGTGCAATGGCCTGAGCCAAATCGGTGAGACCGAGATCCTCATATCGGTCGGTCCGAGATGAGTTCGACGGAAACCTAACCCTAAGTTTTTGCATCAAATCTATTCTAAAGGATTCTTTCGGTGGATAGATTGATCTCATTCGTGGAAAGAACAATGGAAATGATCTTTGTGCAAGAATCGGAATAAGAGAACGCACAAATAGGTCAAGTCCGTACCCTAACTTGGCGACAAACTTGCTACGGCGACAACGGTGGTGAGATTCCCGTTGACGGCGACGGAGACCAGCGGCAGGAGGCACTGGCGATGACGGCGATGATCCGGAGACCAAGGGGGCGGCAGAGCTGGGAGGCGCGGACGAATGGTTTGGAGAAATTTCCAAATTTTCAACCCGCGGTATATATACCCAGTCACTATCGGTGTGACCGAGTGGAACGACTCGGTGGCACCGAGATGCAAAACTGCTAGCAGTTGCTGCAACTCGGTGTGACCGAATTGTTCAAATCGGTTGCACCGAGGTGAAAACCTAGATCAACTTAATGAATTCGGTGAGACCGAGCAGGTGTGAGTCGATCTGACCAAGATGCATTAAGAGGTTTTGGAACTTAAGCCCTTGACGGATCGGTGGCTCCGAGTGCTCCTCACCCGGAGGGTCCGAATTCGACTTGTTCAAACTTTGTGATGTAGCATGAATAGAGTTTGAGACGAGAAAAGCATAGATAGCTAGAGGGAGTACTTAGGCATTCTTGTCCATCCATTTGGCAAAAGAAAATCCAAACAATCAAAGCAACAAATGGATGTCCTCGAATGGGAAAAATTATGCAACCAACATGCTCACACAATAAGATGGCAAATAAAACATGTGGCAAAGCATGCACAAACACTCTAGCATCTATCAAGCAATTGGCGATGACTAGGTCATCTATATATGAGTATATTGACTTAGGAGTCAAATGAGAACATTTGATCATAGGTCATACTCATCGTTTTAAGCACAAGTGGGGTTACCACTTTTACATAAAGCATTATTGTGTTCACACCATTAGAGTTGCTTTAGCTCAATTCTTAGAGTAAAGCTCCCCCTAGATGTGACATCCCCCCATAGAGGGATGAACTAACCTTGGGTTTTGTCGATGATGACTTCATGTAGGTGTTGAAGATGTGGATGCTCAATGTTGATGTAGATCATTTGGAGCAATCCATTGGAGTGGGTTAGTCTCACAAGGAACACACAAGGATATCCATAGACATAGAGTGAAACACACATATGATGATGTCCATGAAAGCATTAGGTTACCTTGTCCCTTGTCTTACCAATAAGAGGGTTTGTGACTCCTTGAACTAGTGCAAGATATGGAAGTTGATTGCACTTGTCCTTGCCAAAGTGTATATGAGTGAAGTATGTTGGCGGAGTCTCCCTCAAGAACTCTCTAGTTCTTCTTTGGGATCCACATCAACTTGATGGGAATCCTTGGAGTTGTAGTCGTACTTGATGAAGTAGAACTTGATGTAGTCTTGGGAACCCACTTGACCAAGGCCTTAGGAGCTTCTTCAAATGCATCAATATCCTCTTGAAGATTGTCCTTGCCTTTTAGCTTGTGGTCTTGTGGTGGAAGATGTGACGACCCCGGCTTAATCGTGCACTAACCATACACGCAAATGCACATGATCAAGCCTAAGGACTCACTTGAAGATATCACAACACAACTCTAAAACATAATTAAATTCATACAAGCTTTATATTACAAGCCAGGGCCTCGAGGGCTCGAATACATAGCTCGATGGCATACAAGTGTCAGCGGAAGCATCAGATATCTGGGTACAGATATATTACAGAAATAGAGATAAGCCTTTTAGAAAGGCGGGGCAGAATAAAATACTATGATCGAAAGGCGTAGGCCTCCTGCCTAGGACCCTCCGAACCTACTCCTGGTCGTCAGTCGGCTCCTCGTAGTAGTACTCGCCGGGAGGGTAGTAGTAGTAGCAGTAGTCGTCGACGGGGGCTGCTATCTCAGGGGCTCCGTCATCTAGCGGCGTCAATTGGATATGGGGAGAAAAAGAAAATAAAGCAAACATGAGTACTCATCCGAAGTACTCAGCAAGCGAGGATCTACACTACATATGCATCATTTTCAAAGGGGGCTGTATATGTGGACTGGGCTGCAGAAATGCCAGAATAGAGGGGGAAAGCCTAGTCCTATCAAAGACTAGCATCTTCAAACATCTTCATCGGTCTTGCAGCATTAGAAGAGTGCAGATTATCATAATGTAAAGTAGTAGTAGTAGTATCATCAACCTCAGCCAGAGATCCTTTCTCGACTCCCTGCGAGAAAGCAATCCTAGAGCCATACTATCCATATAGTCTCAAGTTCTAGTTGTACCGATCGGGATACAACTCCGAGTGTCCGTTATTGTAGGACAGGCTATCGATAGATTGTTTCTTCCCTGCAGGGGTGCACCAAGTTACCCACCACGCTCGATTAACTCCGACCGGACACACTTTCCTGGGTCATGCCCGGCCTCAGCCAAATGATACGCCGCAACCCGACCAAATACTTAACAGAGAGGTCAGCACGCCGGACTAAACCTATGCCCCCAGGGGTCTTGGGCCATCGCCCCGGGAACTCCTGCATGTTGCGAGGGCGGCCGAGAGCAGACCTAGCAACCCCTTAATACAAGCGCAGTTGCGTAACCAGTCCAACTCAGCACGCGCCGCTCAGTCGCTGACGTCCATTAAGCTTCGGCTGAAGTATACGACGCAGAACGCCCATACTATGCCCACGTGATGGTTAGTGCTATCAGGCCAGAGGCCCCTCGGATCAAATATCCAAACCGTTAGTGTGTTGGTAGTGCGGAAACGAGCAGAGACTCACGAAAGATGTGACCCCGTCGCCCTGTATCGAGGACTTGCGGCAAGGGCTAGGAATGCCCGGCCACGCCTCGTGTTCAACCCTCGGGCACCATCCAGGTCCACCCGACTCCACATCACTCGCTATTAAGCTCGCGCGGGTACCCCTCAGGGCCGACCCATCTTTAGTAACATGTTTCAGTGTAAAGTCATAGTATCAACGGTATCTGTGTGTCTAACACCAAGGGGGAACCCTGAGGAATCACCCTCGATGGAGTCCCACCTGATATTAACGTCAAGGTGAACGAAGGAGGAATCACCCTCGAGGTCCACTCTTGAGGAGTTGCGCGACGACATCGTTATCGGAGGTGGTGTAGGAGGAATCACCCTCACTGACCACGACCGTTTAACTTACCTACAAGGTTATCATCAGAAGTGCTGACGAGGTATCACCCTCGGCACTCGATAGTAACCCAGTAGTGTCGGCAACTAAGGGGGAAGTGACGTGCGGTGTCGGGGCCTGGTCTTCAATCCCGTTGCACGGGTCTTCTGATCATCCAGCGGGGCAGTCGGGATAAGTGGGGTCTCTAATGGTCTCTACCCAACCTATTCTAAGCAGTTTAGGATAACAGGTAAGTATCAAAAGCAGGTTACAAGTAAACAGGCTATGCAGCAGATATAGGATACAGTAACAGCAGCAGATTCTAATGCAAGCATAAGAGAGAAGAGAGTGGGCGATATCGGAATGCTCAAAATGGGGGTGCTTGCCTGCAAGCTCTGGGGCAAGTGGCTGGTCGTCGGGGACGTAGTCGTTCTCCGGAGCGGCGTCTGCCTCAGGAGCTACGTCAACGTCAGGGTCTAATCGAGAGAGAAAAGGGGGAGGAAACAGGTAAACATAATGCAATCAAATGCAACACGGGGCATGCTATGCTACAATGCAGTGCAGGGTTGCCTGAAGTAGGGGGTTCCGACAAAGAAACAGACAACCTAATCAGATTCGTCTCGTCGTTCTGAGCAAGTTTCATGTTTTAAGTTTTTCGATCTGAGCTACGGTTTAAAAGTTACGAATTTTCAAAGTTTAAATGATTTTCTGGAATTATTTTAATTAACAGAAAATGATATATGATGTCACTGTGACGTCAGCAGGTCAACTGCGGCTGACCAGAGTCAAACCTGACATGTGGGTCCAGTGGGACCCACATGTCAGTCTCTGAGACTAAATAGATTTTAGTTAAAACTAATCAGAGGGTTAATTAGTAGCTGGCTCCACATGTCATAGGCTAATTAGCATATTTAGTTTATTTTTATTTCCAAAATGTTTTAGTTAATTAACAGGGCGGTGGGGCCCGCGTGTCAGTGACACTGGGCTGCCCAGTCAGCACATTGACTGGGTCAACCCAGTCAACGGGGGCCCCCGGGCCCACTGGTCAGTGACCCTGGGGGTGGCCCCAGGTGTGCCAGCTTAGCGGCGGCCGGCGGCTTGACGCCGGCATCGAGAAAACGCGGCGGAGGCTCGGGACCTCGCCGGAAATCGCCTACAGGGGGCCAAAACGCACGCCGCGACTTGCGTTCGGTCAGCCGTGCCGCGCCGCACCCAACGCGGGTGGTCTCCGGGCCGAAAGTGGCCGGAATCTCGCCGGCGTGGAGCCGTGGCGGCGGTGAGCTTCGGGCGTTGGTGGTTTCGACGCTAGGGGGCATGGCAGACGGTGCGGCCGGCGGCGTTCGAACGGGAAGACGACGCGGCGTCGAATGGTGATGGAGCCATGGCCGGAGATGACCGAAAACGAGGCCGGCGACGAGCTACTTGCGGCGGCGCATTCGGGTGTTCGAGGAAATCGGGGCTAGGGGGCTCGAGGAGGAGCGTGCGCGGGTGCAATGGGTTCCTGGAGACGCCAGGAACGCGTTGACGCGCTTAGGCGTGCATAACAGCATCGGTGGCTACGGCCACGAGCTCGCCGGCGGAGACGAGCTTCGGCCACGGTGGCATCTAAGGCTAGGAGCGCAACGAGGCGATAGAAGAGAGGGGAGAGGACAGGGTGGAGGTCACCGAGCGATAAAGAAAGATCCGTGACGTCTTTGGAGCAGCAAAGCTTGACGGAGAGGAAAGGGGATTGCCGGCGACCGAGGTTGAAGACGAGGTCGACGCGCTCGGTGTAGAGGGTCCCGGCTCCGCCCGGTGGCACTGATTGACGCAGCGTTCGTCGGCGGAGCTGACAGGCACGGAGAGGCGACGAGGCGGGGACTGTGGCCGCGGCAAACGACGGAACGCGGCGACGGTGGCGCTCGGACTCGCGCGGATCTGAGGGGGAAAACGAACGGAGCGAGCGAGGAGAGGGGGGAGAATGACGGAGAGAGCCAGGGGGAGTGCTCGGCTCGGCCTCATCCCCTCCGCCTTCCTGTTTCGTCGGTGGGCGCCGGCGTGTCACCGCGCGAGCGGCGCGCGCGGGCGCGCGGCCATGGCGCAGCTGACACGAGGAGGAGGGAGAAGGAAATGGGCCTGGTGGGCTGGGCCTCCTGGCACTGTGCACTTAGGCCTGTGCACAGTGGCCTTTTCCTATTTCCCCTTTTCTGTTTTCTATTTTCTTTATTTATTTTCTGTTTTGAATTAGTTAGGCCACTTGTGCACTTTTATAGAATATGAGACTTGGCCCATATAATGCAATGTAATATTATCTTTCACCAAAGATTGGTTTGGGCATATTTGGAGTTTGTTTGAATTTGGAATGATTTTAAATGTATTAAATATTGCTATTTTGGTGCTGCTTCATCTTGTTGGAGTCATTTAACTATTCCAAGTAGCATTAGTTATAATTTTGTGAGTGCTTCTGGAATATTCGCTATTTAATGAACATTTTACCAAAGTTGTTTGAGCAAACTTATTTTGCACTCTTGAATTTAGGTTGATTTTCAGAATGGGTTTGAATTGCTTTGGTTAACCGCTATGTTTAAGCACTGCAAATGATATGACTTGGCATTATTAGCAGTAGATCACAGTGACTAATACACAGGGGTGTTACAGAAGATCATCTTGAGCTAGTGCTCCTTTGAAAGAAGTGGGGTCATACTTCTCTTGTTGAGGAACAAACTTCGTCTTGGGGTATTGATCTTCTTCCCACTCAACTCCATTGGCATTAAACTTTCGTTCAAAACCAACACCTTGATTCTTCCGGTGCCTTCCTTGCTTGCGTACAATTTCCTCAAATTGCTTACTTCCGGCAAGGCTCTTGTAAACACCTTTCTCTATAATTCCCTTCAATAAGCTATTTTCTTGCTCAAGTGTAACTTGGCTAAGAGAATCATTAGTGGAATCAAGATAACTATTAGAAGCAACAATATTGGATTTAGCATGATTATTGTTACTACTAGAAGAAGAATATTTCTTGTTCTTGTTGCCAGATTTACTTGTGGCATGTAAGTAGACAAGAGTAAACGCTTGGCAATGTAAGAAGAACTTTTCTTTCGAAGATCATCATTGATTGCTTTTAAGAACCCATGCTCTTGCTCTAAATTGAGCTTCTCAAAGCGTAGCTTCTCATGAGTCTTTAAAAGCTCTCGATGATCCTCTAAAGTAGTTTCATGGACTAACTTAAGAGTGTTTAGTTCCTTAGTTAGACACTCAATCTCCTTCTTATCATTGTCATTTGTTTCAGCATGATTAATGGCAATTTCATCATAGTTTTCATCACTAGTGTTGTCAACAAGTAAATCATCATCACCTAGCAAATCATCTTCATCACTATTGAAATCAACATACTCGGGGTGTGATACCTTGGGGCCTTTAGCCATGAAGCATCTTCCAATTCCTTCATTTGGTGAGTCAAATATGTCGTAGGAGTTGGATGACACAAGTGCAAGACCGGCAACACCTTCATCTTGAGTATATTCGGAGTCGGAGTGATAACTTCTCTCGGAGTAGTAGTCGGAGTCAGAACCGGATACCCATTCACCAACGTGAGCTTGATGTCTTCGTCTTGTGTAGCTCTTTGATGACTTGTCTTTCCTTTCCGAATCCTTGCTTCTACAAGAGGGTCTTCGTTCATAACGATCATCTCTACTCCTCTCTCTTGGTGGTGATTCTTCTCTTTTACTTCTCTTGGGAGAATCTTCTCTTTTCTTGTAGGGAGCCGTACACTCATTGGAGTAGTGTCCGGGTCTTCCATAATTGTAGCAATTATGATCACGACTAGAAGATCTTTTGTCATTGTAGGACCTTGACTTGGAACTTCTCTCTTTGCTTCTACTCTTGTAGAATTTGTTGAAGTTCTTCACAATTAAGCTCAATTCTTCATTGAAGACTTGTTTTTCACTTGATGTTGTAGGAGCATCACATTTTTTTGAGGGATTGTAGGAGCATCACATGAAGCTTTATAAGCACCACTAGACTTGTTGTGAAGCTCTTCCTTATCCTTGCGTGACATCTCATGAGCAACAATTCTACCAATGACTTCCGTTGGCTTGAGATCTTTGTTTGGGCATCATTTGGATCAAGGTGCACACGGTATCATATTTTCCATCCAAGGCTCTTAGGATCTTCTTGATGATTAATTTGTCGGTCATCTCTTCACTTCCTAAGCTGGCAATCTCATTTGTGATGAGAGCAAGCCTAGAGTACATCTCAGCGACTCCTTCACCATCCTTCATTTTGAACTTGTCAAGTTGACTTTGAAGCACATCCAATTTGGATTCCTTGACGGACTCGGTACCTTCATGCATATCAACCAAAGTATCCCAAATTTCCTTTGCATTCTCAAGGCGGCTGATTTTGTTGAATTCTTCAGGGCACAATCCATTGAAGAGAATATCGCAAGCTTGAGCATTGTATTGCAACATCTTCAATTCTTTTGCGGTCGCTTCACGATCCGGTTCTCTTCCATCCTCGAAGTATTCACCTTGCAAGCCAACACGCACAATAGCCCAAATGGCGGGGTTATGACCAAGAATATGCATTTTCATCTTATGCTTCCAACTAGCAAAATTAGTACCATCAAAGTAAGGACCTCTACGATGGTAATTTCCCTCGCTAGACGTCATACTCTCCTAGATTGTGAAACCAAGGCTATGATCACCAAAGCTATGGAAATCAAGGCAAATGGAGACCAAAAGCTCTGATACCACTTGTAGGATCGAAAGTAGGTCTAGAGGGGGGTGATTAGACTACTTGACCAAATAAAATCTAACATTTTCCCAATTTTAAGTGTTGGCAGATTTTAGCAACTAGTACAAGTCAAGCAATCAACCTACACATGCAATTCTAAGAGTGTAGCAGCGGAAAGTAAAACACTGCATATGAAGGTAAAGGGAAGGGTTTGGAGAAGGCAAACGCAATGTAGACACGGAGATTTTTGGCGTGGTTTCGATAGGTGGTGCTATCGTACGTCCACATTGATGGAGACTTCAACCCACGAAGGGTAACGGTTGCGCGAGTCCACGGAGGGCTCCACCCACGAAGGGTCCACGAAGAAGCAACCTTGTCTATCCCACCATGGCCATCGCCCATGAAGGACTTGCCTCACTCGGGTAGATCTTCACGAAGTAGGCGATCTCCTTACCCTTACAAACTTCTTGGTTCAACTCCACAACATGTCGGAGGCTCCCAAGCGACACCTAACCAATCTAGGAGACACCACTCTCCAAAAGGTAATAGATGGTGTGTTGATGATGAGCTCCTTGCTCTTGTGCTTCAAATGATAGTCTCCCCAACACTCAACTCTCTCTCACAGATTTGGCTATGGTGGGAAGATGATTTGAGTGGAAAGCAACTTGGGGAAGGCTAGAGATCAAGATTCTTGTGGTAGGATTGGAATGTCTTGGTCTCAACACATGAGTAGGTGGTTCTCTCTCAGAAAATGAGTAGTGGAAGTGTAGGCACGTTCTGATGGCTCTCTCACAAATGGAGAAGGGGGTGGAGGGGTATATATAGCCTCCACACAAAATCCAACCGTTACACACATTTGACCCAACTCGGTCAGACCGAATAGAAGAACTCGGTGAGACCGATTTAGTTCAAAATGTGAACGTTAGGAATCTCGATGGGACCGACATGATCAACTTGGTGGGACCGATGTGCTAGGGCTAGGGCAAAACCTCATCTCGGTGAGACCGATTGCATGAACTCGGTGAGGCCGATTTCAGCAAAGATCAAACAGAGAGTTGGTCAAGCAAACTCGGTGAGATCGATTGCACATTTCGGTGAGACCGAAATAATTACAATAGGCAACAGAGAGTTTGCAAGGCCATCTCGGTGAGACCGAATTGTCTAGGGTTTCTGGCAGTGGCTATGTCAAATGAACTCGGTGGCGCCGGATAGATCAAATCGGTGGGGGCGAGTTTGACTTTGGGTTTTGGACATATGTGGAAATGAGAAAGTGGCTGAGGGTTTTGGAGCAATATCACTAAGCACTTTGAGCAAGTAGACCATTAAGCAACACCTCATCCCCTTTTAATAGTATTGGCTTTCCTATGGACTAAATGTGATCTTGGATCACTAAAATAGAAATGAAGAGTCTTGTGCTTTTGCCAATCTTTGTCCTTAGCATTTTGAGGGGTCCACATCTCTAGTCCATGCCATGCCAATCATTAAACTTTCTGAAATATTCAACTTGAATGGATATTAGTTCAATGAGCTATATGTTGTTATGAATTACCAAAACCACCCGGGGATTAGTAGCAGTTCCACAACCGCAAAACGGGTTTGGATCAATCCAAATGCCCTTTCCACAACCTTTCTAGTTCCTTGTCTTTGGGAAAAGTGAGCTCTTTTCTGACCAACTGGATCAGAGATGGTCTTGACGAAGGTAGCCCACAGAGGATAAATACTGTCAACCAGAGAGTGGTCCATGTTGTACTAATGCCCATTGAAAGTATAGTTGCAAGGAGGAGCTTGCTCTCAGTCAACCTAGCAAAGAATGGATAATAATGTTGCAAGGGAAGTTCATCGCCACGTGTAATGCACGTTTGGATATGGTTCAAGATGTTCTTTCGGCTTAGGCTCTCGCTCTCAAGCATGGTTTGTTCTTAGCTGAATCCATGGGTTGTAATAGAGTTGTTATGAGTTCTGATAATAGTGAATTAATAGAAATTATGATGAATGAGAGGCCTCCTACAGGTATTGCTGCAGCGATTTTTCATGATTGTTTTTCTATGGAGCCAGAATTTGTTAGGGTCAAGTATGAGCATGCGAATAGGGAAACGAATTCTGTAGCTCATGAACTAGCCCAGTTGGCTAAGTTCCAGGCCAGTAGGGTCTGGTTGGATGATCCTCCCCCCTCTATTATACCTCTCATGGTGAACGATGTAAGATTATTATCTATTAAATAAAGAGGTCTTTTTGAGGTAAAAAAAGAATGGAGGCCGCTGCAGCACATTGATATCATTGTGAGACCCGGACATACCAAAGAAAGTGTTCCAAATCCAGAGGTCATGTGCTACAATTGCTTCAAGAATGATGGTGGACTTCTTAATATGGCCCTGATATTGCCATTGTAGAGCTTTTGGGCAGTTCTTCCATTTCCAACGCATGCAATCAAGAGATCCAAGCAAACTTGGTCACCCTCTTGCTTCAGACATTGCCAAGAGCCTCCCGGTGTTTGCGACAGTTGATTCTCTAAGGTAGTGAAGTCCAAACACCTCAAGCACCGTAGTAGCAAATCTGACCATGGTGTCTCCGCATGTGCTCTTAGACATTCGAAGGTACTTGTCCGATGAATCTGCGGCCGTGGCATATGCAAGTAGCTGCAATGCAGCCGTGCACTTCTAGTAACTAGAGAATCAAATCCTTCCTACGACATCCTTCTTCAAGATGAAGTAGTCATCGTAGGACCAGACGCCATTATAGAGGCGATCAAAGACATTTTTTCGCGACCGAAAGCGTCGGTGAAAATTGTCCACGAATAAGGTATCAGTGGAAAGTAGTCGTCCATGAACGTCAAATGCCACTTGCCATGTTCCGATTCAACACTCGATGACCCTTGATTGAAATAGGGAACATGCTCTTCCGCACGCTCCGCGTCTACAAGGACCGCCTGCATCATCGCCGTTTCATCCACATAATCCTTGTCGGATGAGTCGTTGAACGACTCAACGTAGTGCTCATATATGTACTCCATGTCCAAATCCATTGCTTCAAAGAAGGGACAAAAAAATTAGCGCGAACATCCCACCAAACACTTGCCAGGCGTGGCGTCCCCTCTAGGACGGAATGTACCTGCGCGGCCCGACTACGCTGCGTGCGTGTGTCTGCCCTGTCACTGGCGAGGAAGCCACCATCCGTCCCGCCCATGACCAGCGATGATCCAACGTCCGAATGGGCGATTCCGGACGGATTTACGCAATTGGAGGCACCGGAGACTGTGTGTGATACGTCTCCAACGTATCTATAATTTTTGAAGTATTCATGCCATGTTTACAACAATTCTATATGATTTTGGTATGATTTGATTAGAACTAACCCGGACTGACGCTGTTTTCAGCAGAACTACCATGGTGTCGTTTTTTGTGCAGAAATAAAAGTTCTCGGAATGGGCTGAAAATTTACGGAGAATATTTTTAGAAAATATAAAAAATACTGGAACGAAAAGATATCGGAGAGGAGTCCCGAGGCAACCACAAGGGTGGAGGGCGCGCCCCCTGCCTTGTCGTCGCCTCGTGGGCCACCTTGACTTGTCCCCAACGCCAACACCTCCTATAAATACCAAAAGCTCCAGAAATAAACCTAGATCGGGAGTTCCGCCGCCGCAAACCTCTCTAGCCACCAAAAACCAATCGGGACCCTGTTCCGGCACCCTGCCGGAGGGGGAAATCATCACCGGTGGCCATCTTCATCATCCTGGCGGTCTCCATGACGAGGAGGGAGTAGTTCACCCTCGGGGCTGAGGGTATGTACCAGTAGCTATGTGTTTGATCTCTCTCTCTCTCTCTCTCGTGTTCTTGATTTGGCACGATCTTGATGTATCGCGAGCTTTGTTATTATAGTTGTATCATATGGTGTTCTTCCCCCTCTACCTTCTTGTGATGAATTGAGTCTTGCTCTTTGAGGTTTCGTTATGTTGGATTGAGTATTGGATTTGAGAACACTTGATGTATGTCTTGCGATGGGATATCTGTGGTGACAATGGGATGTTCTATTGATTCACTTGATGTATATTTTGGCACTCAACTCGCGGATTCCCGAGGTGACATTGGGGTAATCTATGCATAGGGGTTGATGCACGTTTTCGTCCTACGTTCTCCGATAGAAACTTTGGAGCGATTCTTTGTTGCACGTTGAGGGATTGTTATATGATCCAATTATGTTATCATTGTTGAGAGAACTTGCACTAGTGAAAGTATGAACCCTAGGCCTTGTTTCCAAGCATTGCAATACCATTTTTGCTCACTTTTGTTACTAGTTACCTTGCTGTTTTTATATTTTCAGATTACAAAAACCTATATCTACTATCCATATTGCACTTGTATCATCATCTCTTTGCCGAACTAGTGCACCTATACAATTTACCATTGTATTGGGTGTGTTGGGGACACAAGAGACTCTTTGTTATTTGGTTGCAGGGTTGTTTGAGAGAGACCATCTTCATCCTACGCCTCCCACGGATTGATAAACCTTAGGTCGTCCACTTGAGGGAAATTTGCTACTGTCCTACAAAACTTTGTGCTTGGAGGCCCAACACGAGTCTACAAGAAGAAGGTTGCGTAGTAGACATCAGTGTGACTCGCCGCAACTCCAATGGGCGCGGACAAGCGCGAGCATCGCCGGCACCCAGTATCCCCAAGTCCCGTTCGACGGTATGTCGCAGCAGGACACGATACATTTTTTGCTCCATTTTGCATCGCTATGTTCGTTATTCGCTATGCCATTGTCGGAATCGGGGCTCCGCGGACCCAAGCAAGGTTCGAACTCAGGGGCGTGTACGAAGAATCTCGCTTCACGACGACGACGCTCCGCTCGCCACCCACACAGCCTGATCTCACCGAGTACGCGCGTGCGGGGAGAAGGAAGGACACGGTGGTTTACCCAGGTTTGGACCACCTTGCGGTGTAAAACCCTACTCCTGCTTTGTGGTGGATTGGCCTTATGAGGAGGTTGAGAATGAACTAGTACAATGTATGAGCTGCCTCGCGAGGGCTCCGAGGGTGAGAATAAGTCGATCCCCTCTACGGTGGAGACTAGCCTATATTTATCGTGGCCTTGGTCCTCTTCCCTCATAGCTTGGGTGGGAAGGGATTCCACAACGGCCAATTTGAAAGGGGACAAGAGGTACATCTTATCCTGACGAAAAGGTGGTCTTCGCCTGCAAAGCTTCTGGCCATGACGCAGTGGTGGGCTCGGCTATGACATCCGTCCCGCCGAGCTCGTGGTCTCGGTCTCGTTGCACCGGAATGGAAATCTTTGGGGGCTTCCTTGGGAACCCGCGCCTGTCCTTGCTCCCTTAGCACCGAAGAGGAAACTGCGCCCGGTGGCGCCCGCCTGGCCTTGGTCGTCACGGCTCACGTCATCGCGAGCCTCGTGAGGCGGGGTACCTTCATAGAGATCTCTGCTCCTCAGGAGGCAGGCTTGGGGAGCTGCTCCTTGGGAGGTCTTAGCGTCGTTCGCCTCGCGAGGCTGGGGGGTCCTCGCGAGGGTCCTGCTTGTGTAGTCTTGTAGCTGGGCCGCACCGGGCCGTTGATGGGGCCACGCGCTGGGCGCAGGCAGGCAGGTCTGGGTACCCCCGATCCCAGTACGCCGACAACCATTGAATAAATTTCTTGCATATGTCATTGGATCAATTAGTTGTATATGTCATTTGATCAATTATTTGCATGTGTTGTTTGTTTATCTGGAATCATGATCATTTCAGGACGATATGATCAGTGGCGGAGCTTGGGCAAGAATCACGGGGGGGGGGGGCAAACATAATCACTATAGGCTGATTTTTGGTGGGAAAATAGGCCTAAAACTAAGATATATACATATATTTTCCTGTGAGCTGGGGGGGGGCACGGCCCAGGTTGGCCCCCATGAAGCTCCTCCACTGAATATGATGTCAGACATGATCAGTGAGGGTCAACAGCCTACAAACCCGATGGCATATGACTTGGGGGATCCAAATTATCCGGCATTCGTTGTTGTGGGAACATCGCACACTACAAGAGAAAAAACGACAAAGACACCCAGGGCAAGAGGTCCGGCATTCACAACATTTGAGAACATTTTGTTGGTTGAAACTTGATTGGCCACAAGCATGGACCCTATATGTGGCATGGAGTAAAACGACAACAAGTATTGGGAGAAGATTCACAAGCAGTATCATGAACACGGGGAAATACGTGGAGACGCATCCTATCGATGCCACCTGCAGTGTGACCTCTCTCCAACATAGATGGTTCATCATCCAAGACAACATGAACAAGTTTGTCGGACACTATACTTCCGTGCTTGGCCAGAATCAATGTGGGATTGGAGTCGCGGGTCACATAAATTGAATTGTTTCGTTTTGTCATAATTTGAATTGCTAGTTTTTATTGGCAAATCAAAGTGGTTTAAGGAATATGATGGTTTAAGGAATGGCAAATCAAAGTGAATGAAATTGAATGGCAAATCAAAAATGGCAACTTGTAGAAGACCTCAAGACCCGACAATAAGAGGTTTAAGAAAAATGATGGTTCAAGCTCCAACCAATCTATTGGATTGGACGAGGAAGATGAAGGAGTTGTAGGGGAGAATGAATGAGCCACCGTGCCTATAAATAAACGGCAAGTGATGAAAAATAGGTGGGAGAAGGAGAGGCCATCCGTGACGTTGCGGCGACAAAAACACCCATGATATGGTCGGGCCTTTTTTACACAAGGGAGGAGAAGAAAAAGGAGGGGCACAACTCATGTTGGATGCGAAAAAGAGAGGATGGACTGTGACCGAGAGAAGGTGAACCACAAGTTACAAATTAAGAGGGAGAAGATAGATTTGGAGAAGAAAGATGTGTATGTCAAATGGGAGCTCGAGAAGTCCCGGACTTTTGGATCTATAGAGCTTGAGAAGAAGAGATTGATTCAAGGATAATGTTGAACGACACGCATATGACATCCATCGAGATGATAATGTTGACCGGCACGCAGATGACATCCATCGAGATTCATCACCGTAGTGTAGCACCTTAAATTTAATTTTGACATGTCCATGATTTGTTATTGTGATGAATTCATCAATAAATCAACATGCATGGATACCTTGAATTTCATTTTGATATGTAATATGTTCATGATTTATTTTACCTATCGTTCAAGTTTTCTTAGAGATTCCAAAATAGACTACATACTGAGCAAAATGAGCGAGTCTTTGGGACGGAGTGGAAGAAGGCGGAGACTCTCAAACGAGGAAAAGGATCCCTTCGAAAGAATTGACTGAGGGGGGCAGTAAGAATCCAGAAGAAACTCCGCAACTTACGACCAAAAAGAAGGGCTTTTTAATACCTCTTACGAACCGAACCAAGCAGTCTGATCTTGCCCGTCACCGCATAGCCCAGGAATGAATCATATCAATCCAAGGTTGCAAAGAAAGAAGATAAAGCAGACCATAGGATCTTCGGATGAAGTCAATCAGAGAGGATGGTTTGCCTCGTCAGCTTATATACATTGGTATGTACGTAGTCCATATTCAAATAACACTTGCATTTAGAAACGGAAAGTAATCCACATGCATGGATTTCAGGGTTCAGCCCACCAGCGAGCGAATACTTTTGAGGGGTCGTCCAGCGTCTCCCAGGCGTATCCGCTTATGAGGGCCAGTAGTTGCTGACCTGCATTCCTGAGATGACTCGTCTATTTTCTATAAATTTGACAGCATCCACAAATGCTAAGCACACCTATTTAATCCCCCAAAAGAAAAGCAACGCCAAAACCTTACTCAAATCACAACAGAAGCATTAAACGCATGTCATACCAAAGCACCACCATATATCAAATATGAAACCCGCTTGCATGCAAGCACAAAGTAGATAACTCGAGTTCACACAAACAAGGTTCCTGAGATACATATCTCATCAACACTCAAAACTGTAAACAGCCGAGACAAATTCGGTATGGTAGGTGCTTGTGAAACCCGCCCATGAGATAATCTTAGGCCTCATAGATCCAGTTGTGCTGGCTGCTCCTCCACTCGGCAAGACCCTCGGGGAACCAGAGGGCAATCTCCTTCCTGGCATTCTCAACTGAGTCGCTTCCATGGATGACATTCCTGGATGGTGCAGATAAAAGTTTCAGAATGCAATCAGAAAGCAGAATATATAATGATACAGAGGGAGACATGTTAAACAGGCTATCAATACACAGAGTAAATTATTAACCAAAAGAGAGATGCAGGCTGCTCTGCACAAATCGTTCGGGTAAAACATGGCATTATTTTTCTGAGATCAAAAGATAAGATTAAAAACTAAGAAAATCAACATGGCTCAGACATCCAAGGAAGGAATTAGCAGCATTAGCTCTCAAGCCTGGCAGGGCGAAAGCTCTTACAGGCGGCAACTGCGAATGTTTTGAGAAACAAGCCTTAGCTTTATCATCATCGCCATTTGAGTTCCCCAATTTCAAATCACAACTACAGCGAATGTTATATTCTATGCAATCAAGAAGTGTAATCACAAAAAACGGCTCTGTGTACCGACTTAATCACAGCCACAGGTTCCTATCAAATGTGAAACGTAAGAACTCTCTCTCGGCACAATGTAGCATCTCCAGTCAAGGCTTGTGGCTATTGGAGAAGTGGGGCATCGGGCCCAAGCAAAATCAACAAAATATTGAGAATATAATCTAGCTAAGAGAAAGAGAATTGCAGAAATCCCTCGGAGACCCGTTTAAAATCTAGCACACAGCTGAATCAAGCCGGTGCAAATGGGTAATTCCATCCCAGACAAAACCACAGAGACTATGATACAAGGATGGACACTTGCATCAGCAGAGAAGCAGCTGCTGTTTACAGTGTCATACGTCACTTCCTATGGTCTAGAGCTCTTCACCGAGACAAGATGCATTGAAGAAGCAAAAGCAAAAACCATCTCAGAATATGTAACTGAGAGGACCAAGTGGAATAAGGCAATGCTCAGTGGAAAGAGAAGTCGTTTTTGGTTTGAAGGCTCACAGTGACGTATGCCACTACTGCCAAAAACCTATATGAATCATCATCGCATCACATCTCACAATAACACAAAAAAAGATGAGTGACAACGAGGCAAAATCAATGAAACAAAAAAAGAAAGGCTTCAGTGTGTGTAACAACATGAATCGATCGATGACAGACAAATCTGCCTCACCGAAATCCGCTAAGATCCTTTCGGACCTGAATCATCATAAGCCAATCCTCTACTCCAAATCATACATGAATGACTAGAGTCTGAATAAATCAGGCAATAGCGCAAACAAGGTTTCATAAACTGGAAGATTCATGCTAACAACAATAGATATTTCCACTTTAAGATGATTTATTTAGGCCACTAAGCTAGATAAGGACTGCTGCATAACTACCAAACTTCCTTAGCAGGCTAAACAGTCTTATCTTCTAGTTCTACGGAAGGTTAAATGAGCATACGGCTGAAACAACCAAGCGTTAGGTTAAATGAGCATACATGCAAGTGTAAGGATTTTTGAGTTGGATTTACAGGCACGGTAACATGCAATCAGGATAAGCTACACACGATTCAACTTAATAACACCGAGTCACTGACAACTCCAGGGTAAAATCTCACCTGCCGATGTCGACGGCAAAGTCACCACGGATGGTGCCGGGCTCAGAGGCCAGGGGGTTGGTGGCGCCAATGATCTTGCGTCCAGTGGCGACGACGCTCTTACCCTCCCAGACCATAGCGACGACCGGGCCGGAGACGATGTACTCCACGAGCCCGGCGAAGAAGGGCTTGGAGGACAGATCGGCGTAGTGCTGCTCGGCGAACGACTTCTCCACGTTCTGGAGCTTCATGCCTACATAGCCAGCTCGCAGATCAGCAAGCAAATCTTCACCCAAAACCCAATTCAAGCACAAACGTGAGAGCTGTGCTGGTTACCTTTGAGGTAGAAGCCCTTCTTCTCGAAGCGGCTGATGACCTCGCCGATCTGATTAAAGCAGAAACAAAAACAGGAGCACGGAGATGTCAGCACGAGCTAGCAGCGGAGCAAACGAGCCGACGGGAGAGAAGAGAAGAAAGTTCTTACGAGGCCCCTCTGGACGCCGTCGGGCTTGATCATGATGAAGGTCTGCTCCGCCATTGCTTTGCTTCTGTGCTAAGCTTGAGATTTCTGATTGGGTTTGGACGGCGAGGGAGGGGAAACCCTAGCGAGGGGCTCGGGCGAATATATAGCGGGCGGCCCGGCCACCGCGCACGTGTCTCTCGGTGGTGTCGTACCGTGCTACGGGCCTGGGCCTTATTCAGTGCTGCTGCCGCGAACAGGAAAGAAAGAAACAAAGGCTTTGTGGGCTGAATAGGAGTAGCTCTCTATCAAAGCCCTAAATGAAAGAAATACTACCCCTCAAAAAATGAAAGAAATACTTCCACTCAGGGAAAAAAATCGGCTATCCCCTGAAAAAAACTGCGCTAAATCCCTGAAACATATGCTACTAAATTAACAACAATTATTTCCCGGTCAACTTTGAGTAGTAATTTATAAATATTTGGAACTAATGTTTGAATGGCTTTGACGCACGGGTTTTAAGATATCGGGTGATATATCGGAGCATACGTAGTTGTCACATAAATATATCTGATTTTTTTCAGCATTCTTGTTTACAACATATGTAATTTTATTACTGGAAATAGTATGGTGTCAATGCTTGAGGATAACAAATGTATGATTCCATTTTTATTTACTAACTAATTGATAAATACTTACAAAGTCTTTACTACAAGACAAAAATTGCATTATATGTGTTATTTAGATAATATTGTTCTTAATTTATATAACTAAATAATACCCCGCGCGTTGCTACGGGACATTTGTATGGGATAACATTAGCATGTTAACTTGTAGATTATTCTTTCTCTAAGCATGGTAGCATGAAACATGATAAATCAATAATCAATAACTATAATTATTAATTCGCAAAAAATAATATAATAATTATTATACAACAATAAATCTTGTAATTTTCTTAATGTCTAGCAAACATATGGAACTACATCCATAATCTGGCTAATAAAGAGCAATTAATCTTCATATCAATATATCAGAGATAAATATATATACAAAAATTGGACATATGAAAGTTCTGCTAGGCTTAAATACTACATGTACATCTTGCAAAAAATACACGCTTGACAGGTCTGCATGTGTCCTCGCTTCAAGCTTTGTCTCAAGTTTCTGCTAGCCTTAAATGTTATATGCACATCATGCAAAAAGGACATGCTTGATAGGTCTACATGCGTCCTTGCTTCATGCGTTGTCTCTCTAACAGAGGGCATTATCTATGCTATATCAAATTATCTATGCTTTATGGTTTACTGTAAATGTCAAAGTAAGCGAACAAATACAAATTGAGAGATGGTTACAGAAGGGAAAAGGAGATATAACCAACATGGACTCAACGCACTTGGTAGTGTATTCAGCAGACTTGGATGTGTTGCGACCTGACTCGGTCGAGGAAGGGAGAGATTTGTTCTGGTTCGGTTCCGTAACAGAACGCAAAAAAATGTACCCGAGTGCAAAATGTGGTATCATGCAAGCAAGAGTTGCTGATGTGGCATAATGCTGAGGTGGATATGTTGCATGTCAAGAGAAATATGATAGTGGGAATGAACTATTTACGTATTAGGGTTTTTATCATTTGTGCCACTAGTCGTCCCACTGCTCAATTTTGCCATTCGAAGTTACAACTACTAAAAAATGCCATCATTTTCATGAGATGCTTGCTTAAAAATGCCATTAGATATCTAAAAAATGTCAACCTCCCATTAGAGTTTCGCTCAAAAATGCCATTATGCACTGCACAGTCAGGCCAAACTACGCCTAGACCAACATGTCAGCTCTCTCTATCTCACAATGATAAAGTGTAGGTCCCACTTGTCAGCAGTAAACAAGGGAATAATTTTAGAGGAAATTAAGGACGCTTTTGGGGATCGAGTGGGACCCACACTATCGTAGTGAGATGAAGGGAAAGCTGGCATGTTGGTCCATGGGTATTTTGATCATTGTAACATGGTAAGCGAGCTTTGAGCTAACAATAATGATGCTTAGTGGCATTTTTTAGCATGCGGCTAAACACAGTTAGTGGCATAAATGATGAAAACCCTAGGTATTATAGCTATGATGAATTTGTAAATACATAGTCTTATTTCCAATTTCTTTACCACATCTGTGTCATTTGCGCACTGGTTTATTCCGGTGGACATATCGGGTCAAATAGAGATTAGTGTGTGGTTCTATATCGGTTGATATGCGTGGTATAATTTTTTTTTTGTAGTTATATGTTGGATTATGGATGGGTTTAGGCCCATATAAGACAATAATCCATGTTTAATCTCTAAGGCCCATTAATGTGTACGGCAAGTGGTGGGAAGTGTGGAAAGTTTAGTACCATACTGAAGGAAATATGCCCTAGAGGCAATAATAAAGTTGTTATTTTATATTATATTTCCTTATTCATGATAAAGGTTTATTATTCATGCTATAATTGTATTGATCGGAAACTTAAATACATGTGTGAATACATAAACAAATACCATGTCCCTAGTAAGCCTCTACTAGACTAGCTCGTTGATCAAAGATGGTCAAGGTTTACTAACCATAGACATGTGTTGTCATTTGATAACGGGGTCACATAATTAGGAGAATAATGTGATGGACAAGACACATCCGTTAGCTTAGCATAATGATCGTTTAGTTTATTGCTATTGCTTTCTTCATGTCAAATACATATTCCTTCGACTATGAGATTATGCAACTCCCGGATACCGGAGGAATACCTTGTGTGCCATCAAACGTCACAACATAACTGGGTGATCATAAAGATGCTCTACATGTATATCCAAAGGTGTTTTTTGAGTTGGCATAGATCGAGATTAGTATTTGTCACTCCGAGTATCAGAGAGGTATCTCTGTGCCCTCTTGGTAATACACATCATAAGCTTGCAAGCAAATGACTAAGGAGTTAGTTACAAGGTGATGTATTACGGAACGAGTAAAGAGACTTGCCGGTAATGAGATTGAACTAGGTATGAAGATACCGACGATCGAATCTCGGGCAAGTAACATACCGATGGACAAAGGGAATTACGTATGTTGTCATAACGGCTCGACCGATAAAGATCTTCATAGAATATGTATGAGCCAATATGGGCATCCAGGTTCCGCTAATGGTTATTGACCGGAGAGGTGTCTCGGTCATGTCTACATAGTTCTCGAACCCGTAGGGTCCGCACGCTTAACGTTCGTTGACGATATAGTGTTATATGAGTTATATGTTTTGGTGACTGAATGTTGTTCGGAGTCCCGGATGAGATCACGGACATGACGAGGGGTCTCTAAATGGTCGAGAGGTAAAGATTGATATATAGGACGATGGTATTTGGACACCGGAAGTGTTTCGGGACGTACCGGGAAGGAATCGGGTCACCGGAAGGGGTTCCGGGCACCCCCGGCAAGTTATGGGCCTTATGGGGCAAAGGAGGGGACAGACCAGCCCACAAGGGGGCTGGTGTGTGCTCCTCCCTTGTTTGGTCAGCCCAAGGGAAGGAAAAGGGGGAGGGCTAGCCCGTCCTGCCTTTCCCTCTCATGGGAGAAAGGAAAGGGGGGGCACCCTCCCCTGCCTTTCCCCGCACTCCAAATAAGGAAAGGGGGCGCGGCTTGGGAGGGACCCCAAGTAGAATTCCTCCTACTTGGGCGCCTCCTTTAGCTGCTCCTCCCTCCCTCCCACCTATATATATGTGGGAGGGGGGTGCCTAGCACACAATAGACAATTGCCTAGCCGTGTGCGGCACCCCTCTCCACCGTTTACACCCCCGGTCATATTTTCGTAGTGCTTAGGCGAAGCCCTGCGGAGATCACTTCACCATCACCGTCACCACGCCGTCATGCTGCCGGAACTCATCTACTACCTCGCTGTCTTGCTGGATCAAGAAGGCGGAGGACGTCACCGAGCTGAACGTGTGCAGAACGCGGAGGTGCCGTATGTTCGGTACTTGATCGGTCGGAGCGCGAAGAAAGTTCGACTACATCAATCGTGTTGTCAAACGCTTCCGCTTACGGTCTACGAGGGTACGTAGACACACTCTTCCCCTCGTTGCTATGCATCTTCATGGATAGATCATTACGTGTGCGTAGAAAAAAATTGTTTTCCATGCAACGTTTCCCATCAGTGGCATCCGACCCAGGTCTATGCGTAGATGATATGCACGAGTAGAACACAAAGAGTTGTGGGCGGTGATAGTCATACTGCTTACCACCAACGTCTTATTTTGATTCGGCGGTATTGTGGGATGAAGCAGCCCGGACCAACCTTACATGTCCACGCACATGAGACCGGTTCCACCGACAGACATGCAACTAGTTTTGCATAAAGGTGGCTGGCGGGTGTCTGTTTCTCCTACTTTAGTTGAATCGAATTTGACTGCGGCCGGTCCTTGAAGAAGGTTAAAACAGCAAACTTGATGAATCGCCGTTGTGGTTTTTGCCGTAGGTAAGAACGGTTCTTGCTAGAAGCCCGTAGCAGCCACGTAAAACTTGCAACAACAAAGTAGAGGACGTCTAACTTGTTTTTGCAGGGCATGTTGTGATGTGATATGGTCGAGACATGATGTGATATACGTTATTGTATGAGATGATCATGTTTTGTAAGTTATCGGCAACCGGCAGGAGCCTTATGGTTGTCTCTTTATTGTATGAAATGCAAACACCATGTAATTGCTTTACTTTATCTCTATGCGTTAGCGATAGTTGTAGAAGCAGTAGTTGGCGAGACGACCACGACGCAACGGTGGAGATCAAGGTGTCGAGCCGGTGATGATGGAGATCATGATGATGCTTTGGAGATGGAGATCAAAAGCACAAGATGATGATGGTCATATCATGTCACATATTTTGATTGCATGTGATGTTTATCCTTTATGCATCTTATTTTGCTTAGAACGGCGGTAGCATTATAAGATGATCCCTTCAGTAAATTTCAAGATAAAAGTGTTCTCCCCGAGTATGCACCGTTGCTAAAGTTCGTCGTTTCGAAGCACCTCGTGATGATCGGGTGTGATAGACTCTACGTTCACATACAACGGGTGTAAGACATTTTTGCACATGCAGAATACTTGGGCTAAACTTGACGAGCCTAGCATGTACAGACATGGTCTCGGAACACTGGAGACCAAAAGGTCGAACGTGAGTCATATAGTAGATATGATCAACATAGAGATGTTCACCATTGATGACTGCCCCATCTCACGTGATGATCGGACTTGGGTTAGTTGATTTGGATCACGTATCACTTAGATAACTTGAGGGATGTTTATTTAAGTGGGAGTTCATTAATAATTTGATTAATTGAACTTAAATTTATCATGAACTTAGTCTTAATAGTTTTTGCATATCTATGTTGTAGATCAATAGCTCGCAATATAGCTCCCCTATTTTTGATATGTTCCTAGAGAAAAATAAGTTGAAAGATGATAGTAGCAATGATGCGGACTGGGTCCGTGATCCGAGGATTATCCTCATTGTTGCACAGAAGAATTATGTCCTTGATGCACCGCTAGGTGACAGACCTATTGCAGGACCAAATGCAGACGTTATGAACATTTGGCAAGCTCGATATGATGACTACTTAATAGTTTAGTACACCATGCTTTACGGCTTAGAACCGGGACTTCAAAAACGTTTTGAACACCACGGAGCATATGAGATGTTCCAAGAGCTGAAATTGGTATTTCAGACTCATGCCCGTGTCGAGAGGTATGAGACCTCTGACAAGTACTTTGCCTACAAGATGGTGGAGAATAGCTCAACCAGTGAGCATGTGCTCAGAATGTCTGGGTACTACAATCGCTTGAATCAAGTGAGAGTTAATCTTCCAGATAAGATAGTGATTGACAAAGTTCTCTAGTCACTGTCACCAAGCTACTAGAACTTCGTGATGAACTATAATATGCAAGGGATGACGAAAATGATTCCCGAGCTCTTCGCGGTGCTGAAATCGATGATGGTAGAAATCAAGAAAGAGCATCAAGTGTTGATGGTTAACAAGACCACTAGTTTCAAGAAAAAGGGCAAGGGAAAGAGAGGGAACTTCAAGAAGAATGGCAAGCAAGTTGTCGCTCCCATGAAGAAGCCCAAAGCTGGACCCAAGCCTGAAACTGAGTGCCTCTATTACAAAGGCAATGGTCACTGGAAACGGAACTGCCCCAAATACTTGGCGGATAAGAAGGATGGCAAAGTGAAGAAAGGTATATTTGATATACATGTTATTGATGTGTACCTTACTAGTATTAATAGTAGCCCCTGGGTATTTGATACCGGTTCAGTTGCTAAGATTAGTAACTCGAAACAGGAGTTGCAGAATAAACAGAGACTAGTTAAGGGCGAGGTGACGATGTGTGTTGGAAGTGATTCCTGTTGGGGAACGTAGTAATTTCAAAAATTTCCTACGCACACACAGGATCATGGTGATGCATAGCAACGAGAGGGGAGAGTGTGTCCACGTACCCTCGTAGACCGAAAGCGGAAGCGTTAGCAGAACGCGGTTGATGTAGTCGTACGTCTTCACGATCCGACCGATCCAAGTACTGAACGCACGGCACCTCCGAGTTCAGCACACGTTCAACTCGATGACATCCCGCGAGCTCCGATCCAGCAAAGCTTCACAGGAGAGTTTCGTCAGCACGACGGCGTGGTGATGGTGATGATGATGCTACCGACGCAGGGCTTCGCCTAAGCACCGCTACGATATGATCGAGGTGGATTATGGTGGAGGGGGGCACCGCACATGGCTAAGAGATCAATGATCAATTGTTGTGTCTATGGGGTGCCCCCTGGCCACGTATATAAAGGATGGAGGGAGGAGGAGGCCGGCCCTCACAGGGCGCGCCCAAGGTGTGGAGTCCTACTAGGACTCCCTAGTCCTAGTAGGATTCCACCTCCCACATGGAATAGGAAAAGGGGAAGGGAGAAGGAGAAGGAAGGAAGGGGGCGCCCCCTTTCCCTAGTCCAATTCAGACCAGTCCATGGGGAAGGGGCGCAGCCACCCTTGAGGCCTTTCTCTCCTTTCCCGTATGGCCCATTAAGGCCCAATACGAATTCCCGTAACTCTCCGGTACTCCAAAAAATACCCGAATCACTCGGAACCTTTCCGATGTCCGAATATAGCCTTCCAATATATCGATCTTTACCTCTCGACCATTTCGAGACTCCTCGTCATGTCCCCGATCTCATCCGGGACTCCGAACAAACTTCGGTCATCAAATCACATAAACTCACAATACCGATCGTCACCGAACTTTAAGCGTGCGGACCCTACGGGTTCGAGAACTATGTAGACATGACCGAGACACGTCTCCGGTCAATAACCAATAGCGGAACCTGGATGCTCATATTGGCTCCCACATATTCTACGAAGATCTTTATCGGTCAAACCGCATAACAACATACGTTGTTCCCTTTGTCATCGGTATGTTACTTGCCCGAGATTCGATCGTCGGTATCTCAATACCTAGTTCAATCTCATTACCGGCAAGTCTCTTTACTCGTTCCGTAATACATCATCCCGCAACTAACTCATTAGTTACAATGCTTGCAAGGCTTATAGTGATGTGCATTACCGAGTGGGCCTAGAGATACCTCTCCGACAATCGGAGTGACAAATCCTAATCTCGAAATACGTCAACTCAACAAGTACCTTCGGAGACACCTGTAGAGCACCTTTATAATCACCCAGTTACGTTGTGACGTTTGGTAGCACACAAAGTGTTCCTCCGGTAAACGGGAGTTGCATAATCTCATAGTCATAGGAACATGTATAAGTCATGAAGAAAGCAATAGCAACATACTAAACGATCAAGTGCTAAGCTAACGGAATGGGTCAAGTCAATCACATCATTCTCCTAATGATGTGATCCCATTAATCAAATGACAAATCATGTCTATGGTTAGGAAACATAACCATCTTTGATTAACGAGCTAGTCAAGTAGAGGCATACTAGTGACACTCTATTTTGTCTATGTATTCACACATGTATCAAGTTTCCGGTTAATACAATTCTAGCATGAATAATAAACATTTATCATGGCATAAGGAAATAAAATAATAACTTTATTATTGCCTCTAGGGCACATTTCCTTCAGTCTCCCACTTGCACTAGAGTCAATAATCTAGTTCACATCGCCATGTGATTTAACACCAATAGTTCACATCACCATGCGATTAACACCCATAGTTCACATCGCTATGTGACCAACACTCAAAGGGTTTACTAGAGTCAATAATCTAGTTCACATCGCCATGTGTTTAACACCCAAAGAGTACTAAGGTGTGATCAAGTTTTGCTTGTGAGAGAAGTTTAGTCAACGGGTCTGCCACATTCAGATCCGTATGTATTTTGCAAATTTCTATGTTTACAATGCTCTGCACGGAGCTACTCTAGCTAATTGCTCCCACTTTCAATATGTATCCAGATTGAGACTCTGAGTCATCTGGTTCGGTGTAAAAGCTTGCATCGATGTAACCTTTTACGACGAACTTTTTTATCACCTCCATAACCGAGAAATATTTCCTTAGTCCTCTTAGGTAACTAAGGATAACTTTGACCGCTATCCAGTGATCTATCCCTAGATCACTATCGTTCCTCCTTGCTAAACTCATAGCAAGGCACACAACTAGTCTGGTACATAGCATGGCATACTTTATAGAACCTATGGTTGAGGCATAGGGAATGACTTTCATTCTCTCTCTATCTTCTGCCGTGGTCTTGCTTTGAGTCTTACTCAACTTTATACCTTGAATACAGGCAAGAACTCTTTCTTTGACTGATACTTTTTGAACTCCTTCAAAACTTTGTCAAGGTATGTGCTTTGTGAAAGTCTTATTAAGCGTCTCGATCTATCCCTATAGATCTTGATGCTCAATACTTAAGCAGCTTCACCGAGGTCTTTTATTGAAAAATTCTTATTCAAGTATCCTTCTATGCTATCCAGAAATTATATATCATTTCCAATCAGCAATATGTCATCCACATATAATATCAGAAATGCTATAGAGCTCCCACTCACTTTCTTGTAAATACAGGCTTCACCATAAGTCTGTATAAAACCATATGCTTTGATCACCTTATCAAAGCGTATATTCCAACTCCGAGATGCTTGCACCAGTCCATAGATGGATCGCTGGAGCTTGCACACTTTGTTAGCACCTTCAGGATTGACAAAACCTTCTGGTTGCATCATATACAACTCTTCTTTAATAAATCCATTAAAGAAATGTAGTTTTGACATCCATTTGCCAGATTTCATAAAATGCGGCAATTGCTAACATGATTCGGACAGACTTAAGCATCGATACGAGTGAGAAAATCTCATCGTAGTCAACACCTTGAACTTGTCAAAAACCTTTTGCGACAATTCGAGCTTTGTAGATAGAAACACTACTATCAGCATGTGTCTTCCTCTTGAAGATCCATTTATTCTCAATGACTTGCCGATCATCGGGCAAGTCAACCAAAGTCCATACTTTGTTCTCATACATGGATCCCATCTCAGATTTCATGGCCTCAAGCCATTTCGCGGAATCTAGGCTCATCATCGCTTCCTCATAGTTCGTAGGTTCGTCATGGTCTAGTAACATGACTTCCAGAACAGGATTACCATACCACTCTGGAGCGGAACGTACTCTGGTTGACCCACGAGGTTCTGTAGTAACTTTGATCTGAAGTTTCATGATCATCATCATTAGCTTCCTCACTAATTGGTGTAGGCATCACTGGAACTGATTTCTGTGATGAACTACTTTCCAATTCAAAAGAAGGTACCACTACCTCATCAAGTTCTACTTTCCTCCCACTCACTTCTTTCGAGAGAAACTCCTTCTCTAGAAAGGATCCATTCTTAGCAACAAATATCTTGCCTTCGGATCTGTGATAGAAGGGTGTACCCAACAGTTTCTTTTGGGTATCCTATGAAGACGCACTTCTCCGATTTGGGTTCGAGCTTATCAGGCTGAAGCTTTTTCACATAAGCATCGCAGCCCCAAACTTTAAGAAACGACGCTTAGGTTTCTTGCCAAACCACAGTTCATACGGTGTCGTCTCAACGGATTTAGATGGTGCCCTATTAAACGTGAATGCAGCTGTCTCTAATGCATAACCCCAAAACAATAGTGGTAAATCGGTAAGAGACATCATAGATCGCACCATATCTAATAAAGTACGGTTACGACGTTCGGACACACCATTACGCTGTGGTGTTCCAGGTGGCGTGAGTTGCGAAACTATTCCACATTTTTAAATGAAGACCAAACTCATAACACAAATATTTGCCTCCGCGATCAGATCGTAGAAACTTTATTTTCTTGTTACAATGATTTTCTACTTCACTCTGAAATTCTTTGGACTTTTCAAATGTTTCAGACTTGTGTTTCATTAAGTAGATATACCCATATCTGCTCAAATCATCTGTGAAGGTCAGAAAATAACGATACCCGCCGCGAGCCTCAATACTCATCGGACCGCATACATCAGTATGTATTATTTCCAATAAGTCTGTAGCTCGCTCCATTGTTCCGGCGAACGGAGTTTTAGTCATCTTGCCCATGAGGCATGGTTCGCAAGCATCAAATGATTCATAATCAAGTGATTCCAAAAGTCCATCAGTATGGAGTTTCTTCATGCGCTTTACACCAATATGACCTAAACGGCAGTGCCACAAATAAGTTGCACTATCATTACTAACTTTGCATCTTTTGGCTTCAATATTATGAATATGTGTATCACTACGATCGAGATTCAATAAACCATTTACATTGGGTGTATGACCATAGAAGGTTTTTATTCATGTAAACAGAACAACAATTATTCTCTGACTTAAATGAATAACCGTATTGCAATAAACATGATCCAATCATATTCATGCTCAACGCAAACACCAAATAACATTTATTTTGCAATAAACATGATCCAATCATATTCATGCTCAACGCAAACACCAAATAACATTTATTTAGGTTCAACACTAATCCCGAAAATAGAGGGAGTGTGCGATGGTGATCTTATCAACCTTGGAATCTCTTCCAACACACATCGTCACCTCGTCCTCAACTAGTCTCTGTTCATTTTGCAACACCTGTTTCGAGTTACTAATCATAGCAACTGAACCGGTATCAAATACCCACGGGCTACTATGAACACTAGTAAAATACACATCAATAACATGTATATCAAATATACTTTTTGTTCACTTTGCCATCCTTCTTATCCGCCAAATACTTGGGGCAGCTCCACTTCCAGTGACCAGTCCCTTTGCAGTAGAAGCACTCAGTTTCAGGCTTAGGTCCAGACTTAGGCTTCTTCCCGGGAGTAGCAACTTGCTTGCTATTCTTCTTGAAGTTCCCCTTCTTTCCTTTGCCCTTTTCTTGAAACTAGTGGTCTTGTTAACCATCAACACTTGATGCTCTTTCTTGATTTCTACCTTCGTTGATTTCAGCATCACGAAGAGCTCGGGAATCATTTTTGTCATCCCTTGCATATTATAGTTCATCACGAAGTTCCAGTAACTTGGTGATAGTGACTAGAGAATTCTGTCAATTACTATCTTATCCGGAAGATCAACTCCCACTTGATTCAAGCAACTGTAGTACTCAGACATTCTGAGCACATGCTCACTGATTGAGCTATTCTCCTCCATCTTGTAGGCAAAGTACTTGTCAGAGGTCTCATACCTCTCGACACGGGCATGAGTCTGAAATACCAATTTCATCTCTTTGGAACATCTCATATGCTCCGTGGCGTTCAAAACGTTTTTGAAGTCCCGATTCTAAGCCGTAAATCATGGCGCACTAAACTATCAAGTAGTCATCACATCGAACTTGCTAAACGTTCATAACGTTTGCATCTGCTCCTGCAATAGGTCTGTCACCTAGCGGTGCATCAAGGACATAATTCTTCTGTGCAGCAATGAGGATAATCCTTAGATCACGGAACTAGTCCGCATCATTGCTACTATCATCTTTCAACTTAGTTTTCTCTAGGAACATATCAAAATTCAAAGGAACAGTAGCACAGGCCATTGATCTACAATAACATAGACATGCAAAATACTATCAGGTACTAAGTTCATGATAAATTTAAGTTCAATTAATCATATTACTCAAGAACTCCCACTTAGATAGACATCTCTCTAATCATCTAAGTGATCACGTGATCCAAATCAACTAAACCATAACCGATCATCACGTGAAATGGAGTAGTTTTCAATGGTGAACATCACTATGTTGATCATATCTACTATATGATTCACGCTTGACCTTTCGGTCTCAGTGTTCCGAGGCCATATCTGCATATGCTAGGCTCGTCAAGTTTAACCCGAGTATTCTGCGAGTGCAAAACTGGCTTGCACCCGTTGTAGATGAACGTTGAGCTTATCACACCCGATCATCACGTGGTGTCTCGGCACGACGAACTTTGGCAACGGTGCATACTCAGGGAGAACACTTTTACCTTGAAATTTAGTGAGAGATCATCTTATAATGCTACCGTCAAACAAAGCAAAATAAGATGCATAAAGGATAAACATCACATGCAATCAATATAAGTGATATGATATGGCCATCATCATCTTGTGCTTGTGATCTCCATCTCCGAAGCACCGTCATGATCACCATCGTTACTGGCGCGACACCTTGATCTCCATCGTAGCATCATTGTCGTCTCGCCAACTATTGCTTCTACGACTATCGCTACCGCTTAGTGATAAAGTAAAGCAATTATAGGGCAATTGCATTGCATACAATAAAGCGACAACCATATGGCTCCTGCCAGTTGCCGATAACTCAGTTACAAAACATGATCATCTCATACAATAAAATATAGCATCATGTCTTGACTATATCACATCACAACATGCCCTGCAAAAACAAGTTAGACGTCCTCTACTTTGTTGTTGCAAGTTTTACGTGGCTGCTACGGGCTGAGCAAGAACCGTTCTTACCTACGCATCAAAACCACAACGATAGTTCGTCAAGTTAGTGTTGTTTTAACCATCACAAGGACCGGGCGTAGCCACACTCGGTTCAACTAAAGTTGGAGAAACTGACACCCGCTAGTCACCTGTGTGCAAAGCACGGCGGTAAAACCAGTCTCGCGTAAGCGTACGCGTAATGTCGGTCCGGGCCGCTTCATCCAACAATACCGCCGAACCAAAGTGTGACATGCTGGTAAGCAGTATGACTTGTATCGCCCACAACTCACTTGTGTTCTACTCGTGCATATAATATCTACGCATAAAACCTGGCTCGGATGCCACTGTTGGGGAACGTAGTAATTTCAAAATTTTCCTACGCACACACAGGATCATGGTGATGCATAGCAACTAGAGGGGAGAGTGTGTCCACGTACCCTCGTAGACCGAAAGCGGAAGCGTTAGCAGAACGCGGTTGATGTAGTCGTACGTCTTCACGATCCGACCGATCCAAGTACCGAACGCACGGCACCTCCGAGTTCAGCACACGTTCAACTCGATGACATCCCGCGAGCTCCGATCTAGCAAAGCTTCACATGAGAGTTTCGTCAGCACGACGGCGTGGTGACGGTGATGATGATGCTACCGACGCAGGGCTTCGCCTAAGCACCGCTACGATATGATCGAGGTGAATTATGGTGGAGGGGGCACCGCACACGGCTAAGAGATCAATGATCAATTGTTGTGTCTATGGGGTGCCCCCTGGCCACGTATATAAAGGATGGAGGGAGGAGGAGGCCGGCCCTCACAGGGCGCGCCCAAGGTGTGGAGTCCTACTAGGACTCCCTAGTCCTAGTAGGATTCCACCTCCCACATGGAATAGGAAAAGGGGAAGGGAGAAGGAGAAGGAAGGAAGGGGGCGCCCCCTTTCCCTAGTCCAATTCGGACCAGTCCATGGGGAAGGGGCGCAGCCACCCTTGAGGCCTTTCTCTCCTTTCCTGTATGGCCCATTAAGGCCCAATACGAATTCCCGTAACTCTCCGGTACTCCGAAAAATACCCGAATCACTCGGAACCTTTCCGATGTCCGAATATAGCCTTCCAATATATCGATCTTTACCTCTCGACCATTTCGAGACTCCTCATCATGTCCCCGATCTCATCCGGGACTCCGAACAAACTTCGGTCATCAAATCACATAAACTCATAATACCGATCGTCACCGAACTTTAAGCGTGCGGACCCTACGGGTTCGAGAACTATGTAGACATGACCGAGACACGTCTCCGGTCAATAACCAATAGCGGAACCTGGATGCTCATATTGGCTCCCACATATTCTACGAAGATCTTTATCGGTCAAACCGCATAACAACATACGTTGTTCCCTTTGTCATCGGTATGTTACTTGCCCGAGATTCGATCGTCGGTATCTCAATACCTAGTTCAATCTCATTACCGGCAAGTCTCTTTACTCGTTCCGTAATACATCATCCCGCAACTAACTCATTAGTTACAATGCTTGCAAGGCTTATAGTGATGTGCATTACCGAGTGGGCCTAGAGATACCTCTCCGACAATCGGAGTGACAAATCCTAATCTCGAAATACGTCAACTCAACAAGTACCTTCGGAGACACCTGTAGAGCACCTTTATAATCACCCAGTTACGTTGTGACGTTTGGTAGCACACAAAGTGTTCCTCCGGTAAACGGGAGTTGCATAATCTCATAGTCATAGGAACATGTATAAGTCATGAAGAAAGCAATAGCAACATACTAAACGATCAAGTGCTAAGCTAACGGAATGGGTCAAGTCAATCACATCATTCTCCTAATGATGTGATCCCATTAATCAAATGACAACTCATGTCTATGGTTAGGAAACATAACCATCTTTGATTAACGAGCTAGTCAAGTAGAGGCATACTAGTGACACTCTATTTTGTCTATGTATTCACACATGTATCAAGTTTCCGGTTAATACAATTCTAGCATGAATAATAAACATTTATCATGACATAAGGAAATAAAACAATAACTTTATTATTGCCTCTAGGGCATATTTCCTTCAATTCCAAGGTTGATACGATCACCATCGCACACTCCCTCTACCTTCGGGATTAGTGTTGAACCTAAATAAATGTTATTTGGTGTTTGCGTTGAGCATGAATATGATTTGATCATGTTTATTGCAATACGGTTATTCATTTAAGTCAAAGAATAATTGTTGATCTATTTACATGAATAAAACCTTCTATGGTCATACACCCAATGTGAATGGTTTATTGAATCTCGATTGTAGTGATACACATATTCATAATATTGATGCCAAAAGATGCAAAGTTGATAATGATAGTGCAACATACTTGTGGCACTGTCGTTTAGGTCATATTGGTGTAAAGCGCATGAAGAAATGATGTCTACTATGCAACTTTATCCTTGTAGACGTTGTTGGGCCTCCAAGTGCAGAGTTTTGTAGGACAGTAGCAAATTTCCCTCAAGTGGATGACCTAAGGTTTATCAATCCGTGGGAGGCGTAGGATGAAGATGGTCTCTCTCAAACAACCCTGCAACCAAATAACAAAGAGTCTCTTGTGTCCCCAACACACCCAATACAATGGTAAATTGTATAGGTGCACTAGTTCGGCGAAGAGATGGTGATACAAGTGCAATATGGATAGTAGATATAGGTTTTTGTAATCTGAAAATATAAAAACAGCAAGGTAACTAGTAACAAAAGTGAGCGAAAATGGTATTGCAATGCTTCGAAACAAGGCCTAGGGTTCATACTTTCACTAGTGCAAGTTCTCTCAACAATGATAACATAATTAGATCATATAACAATCCCTCAACGTGCAACAAAGAGTCACTCCAAAGTCACTAATAGCAGAGAACAAACGAAGAGATTATTGTAGGGTACGAAACCACCTCAAAGTTATTCTTTCTAATCGATCTATTGGGCTATTCCTATAAGTGCCACAAACAGCCTGAAACTGTCACCAAGCTACTAGAACTTCGTGATGAACTATAATATGCAAGGGATGACGAAAATGATTCCCGAGCTCTTCGCGATGCTGAAATCGGCGATGGTAGAAATCAAGAAAGAGCATCAAGTGTCGATGGTTAACAAGACCACTAGTTTCAAGAAAAAGGGCAAGGGAAAGAGAGGGAACTTCAAGAAGAATGGCAAGCAAGTTGCCGCTCCCATGAAGAAGCCCAAAGCTGAACCCAAGCCTGAAACTGAGTGCCTCTACTACAAAGGAAATGGTCACTGGAAATGGAACTGCCCCAAATACTTGGCGGATAAGAAGGATGGCAAAGTGAACAAAGGTATATTTGATATACATGTTATTGATGTGTACCTTACTAGTATTAATAGTAGCCCTGGGTATTTGATACCGGTTCAGTTGCTAAGATTAGTAACTCGAAACAGGAGTTGCAGAATAAACAAAGACTAGTTAAGGGCGAGGTGACGATGTGTGTTGGAAGTGATTCCAAGGTTGATACGATCACCATCGCACACTCCCTCTACCTTCAGGATTAGTGTTGAACCTAAATAAATGTTATTTGGTGTTTGCGTTGAGCATGAATATGATTTGATCATGTTTATTGCAATACGGTTATTCATTTAAGTCAAAGAATAATTGTTGATCTATTTACATGAATAAAACCTTCTATGGTCATACACCCAATGTGAATGGTTTATTGAATCTCGATCGTAGTGATACACATATTCATAATATTGATGCCAAAAGATGCAAAGTTGATAATGATAGTGCAACATACTTGTGGCACTGTCGTTTAGGTCATATTGGTGTAAAGCGCATGAAGAAATGATGTCTACTACGCAACTTTATCCTTGTAGACGTTGTTGGGCCTCCAAGTGCAGAGTTTTGTAGGACAGTAGCAAATTTCCCTCAAGTGGATGACCTAAGGTTTATCAATCCGTGGGAGGCGTAGGATGAAGATGGTCTCTCTCAAACAACCGTGCAACCAAATAACAAAGAGTCTCTTATGTCCCCAACACACCCAATACAATGGTAAATTGTATAGGTGCACTAGTTCGGCGAAGAGATGGTGATACAAGTGCAATATGGATAGTAGATATAGGTTTTTGTAATCTGAAAATATAAAAACAGCAAGGTAACTAGTAACAAAAGTGAGCGAAAACGGTATTGCAATGCTTCGAAACAAGGCCTAGGGTTCATACTTTCACTAGTGCAAGTTCTCTCAACAATGATAACATAATTAGATCATATAACAATCCCTCAAGGTGCAACAAAGAGTCACTCCAAAGTCACTAATAGCAGAGAACAAATGAAGAGATTATTGTAGGGTACGAAACCACCTCAAAGTTATTCTTTCTGATCGATCTATTGGGCTATTCCTATAAGTGCCACAAACAGCCCTAGAGTTTGTACTAAAATAACACCTTAAGATACACATCAACCAAAACACTAATGTCACCTAGATACTCCAATGTCACCACAAGTATCCGTGGGTTTGATTATACGATATGCATCACACAATCTCAGATTCAACTATTCAAACCAACACAAAGAACTTCAAAGAGTGCCCCAAAGTTTCTACCGGAGAGTCAAGACGAAAACGTGTGCCAACCCCTATGCATAAGTTCACAAGGTCACAGAACCCGCAAGTTGATCACCAAAACATACATCAAGTGGATCACGTGAATATCCCATTGTCACCACAGATAAGCACATGCAAGACATACATCAAGTGTTCTCAAATCCTTAAAGACTCAATCCGATAAGATAACTTCAAAGGGAAAACTCAATCCATTACAAGAAGGTAGAGGGGAGAAACATCATAAGATCCAACTATAATAGCAAAGCTCGCGGTACATAAAGATCGTGCCAAATCAAGAACACGAGAGAGAGATCAAACACATAGCTACTGGTACATACCCTCAGCCCCGAGGGTGAACTAATCCCTCCTCGTCATGGAGACCGCCGGGATGATGAAGATGGCCACCGGTGATGATTTCCCCCTCTGGCAGGGTGCCGAAACGGGCTCCCGATTGGTTTTTCGTGGCTACAGAGGCTTGCGGCGGTGGAACTCCCGATCTAGGTTTATTTCGGGGGGTTTCTATATTTATAGGAATTTTTGGCGTCGAGAACAAGTCAGGGGGGTCCACGAGGAGCCCTCGTGGCTCTTCTGGCCCAACTATTTTGCTTCGGGGGCTTCTTCTGGTCCATAAAAAATCACCGTAAAATTTCAGCTCATTGGACTCCGTTTGGTATTCCTTTTCTGCGAAACTCAAAAACAAGGAAAAAACATAAACTGGCGCTGGGCTCTAGGTTAATAGGTTAGTACCAAAAATCATATAAAATGGCATATAAATGCATATCCAAGATGGATAATATAATAGATGGAACAATAAAAAATTATAGATACGTTGGAGACGTATCAAGCATCCCCAAGCTTAATTCCTGCTCGTCCTCGAGTAGGTAAATGAGAAAAACAGAATTTTTTATGTGGAATGCTACCTAGCATATTTATCAATGTAATCTTCTCTATTGTGGCAAGAATATTCAGATCCATAAGATTCAAAACAAAAGTTTAATATTGACATAAAAACAATAATACTTCAAGCATACTAATAAGGCAATCATGTCTTCTCAAAATAACATGGCCAAAGAAAGTTATCCCTACAAAATCATATAGTCTGGCTATGCTCCATCTTCATCACACAAAATATTCAAATCATGCACAACCCCGATGACAAGCCAAGCAATTGTTTCATACTTTTGATGTTCTCAAACCTTTTCAACTTTCACGCAATACATGAGCGTGAGCCATGGACATAGCACTATAGGTGGAATAGAATATGGTGGTTGTGGAGAAGACAAAAGGAAGGAGATAGTCTCACATCAACTAGGCATATCAACGGGCTATGAAGATGCCCATCAATAGATATCAATGTGAGTGAGTAGGGATTGCCATGCAATGGATGCACTAGAGCTGTAAGTTTATGAAAGCTCAAAAGAAAACTAAGTGTGTGTGCATCGAACTTGCTTGCTCACGAAGACCTAGGGCAATTTTAGGAAGCCCATCGTTGGAATATACAAGCCAGGTTCTATAATGAAAAATTCCCACTAGTATACGAAAGTGACAACATAGGAGACTCTCTATCATGAAGATCATGGTGCTACTTTGAAGCACAAGTGTGGTAAAAGGATAGTAGCATTGCCCCTTCTCTCTTTTTCTCTCATTCATTCTTTTGGGGGCTCTCTCTCTTTTTTTTTGGCCTTTTTTTTATTTTTTATTTTATTTTTCGTCCGGAGTCTCATCCCGACTTGTGGGGGAATCATAGTCTCCATCATCCTTTCCTCACTGGGACAATGCTCTAATAATGATGATCATCACACTTTTATTTACTTACAACTCAATATTACAAGTCGATACTAGAACAAAAGATATGACTCTATGTGAATGCCTCTGGCGGTGTACCGGGATGTGCAATGATCAAGAGTGACATGTATAGAAAATATGAACGGTGGCTTTGCCACAAATACGATGTCAACTACATGATCATGCAAAGCAATATGACAATGATGAAGCGTGTCATAATAAACGGAACGGTGGAAGTTGCATGGCAATATATCTCGGAATGGCTATGGAAATGCCATAATAGGTAGGTATGGTGGCTGTTTTGAGGAAGGTATATGGTGGGTGTATGGTACCGGCGAAAGTTGCGCGGTACTAGAGAGGCTAGCAACGGTGGAAGGGTGAGAGTGCGTATAAGCCATGGACTCAACATTAATCATAAAGAACTCACATACTTATTGCAAAAATATATTAGTCATCGAAACAAAGTACTACACACATGCTCCTAGGGGGATAGATTGGTAGGAAAATACCATCGCTCGTCCCCGACCGCCACTCATAAGGAAGGCAATCAATAAATAAATCATGCTCCGACTTCATCACATAACGGTTCACCATACATGCATGCTACGGGAATCACAAACTTTAACACAAGTATTTCTTACAATCCACAATTACTCACTAGCATGACTCTAATATCACCATCTTTATATCTCAAAACAATCATAAGGAATCAAACTTCTCATAGTATTCAATGCACTTTATATGAAAGTTTTTATTATATCCCTCTTGGATGCCCATCATATTAGGACTAAATTCATAACCTAAGCAAATTACCATGCTGTTTAGAGACTCTCAAAATAATATAAGTGAAGCATGAGAGTTCATCAATTTCTTCAAAATAAAACCACCGCCGTGCTCTAAAAGATATAAGTGAAGCACCAGAGCAAACGACAAACTACTCCAAAAGATATAAGTGAAGATCAATGAGTAGTCGAATAATTATGTAGCTGTGTGAAGACCCTCTCATCTAAGAATTTCAGATCTTAAGTATTTTATTCAAACAGAAATCAAAACAAAATAAAATGACTTTCTAAAAATAGCACACATCATGTGAAGAAGTAAAAACTTAGGCTCGACAGATACTAACCAATCATTGTTGAAGAAGAAAGGTGGGATGCAACCGGGGCATCCCCAAGCGTAGATGCTTGAGACTTCTTGAAATATTAACTAGGGTTACCTTGGGCATCCTCAAGCTTGAGCTTTTGTGTCTCCTTAATTCTTTTTATATCACGGTTTCCCTAAATCTTAAAAACTTCATCCACACAAAACTCAACAAGAACTCGTGAGAAAAGTTAGTATAAATCAAATGCAAAACCTTATCATTCTCTACTGTAGCAAATCACTAAAATTATTATTTAATATTGCATACTAAATGAATCTGCATATTTAATACTCCTATCCTCAAATAGAATCATTAAATAAGCAAACATATGCAAACAATGCAAACATAACAGCAATCTGTCAAAACAGGACAGTCTGTAAAGAGTGCAATTGTAATCATACTTCCCTAGATCCAAACCTTCTGAAAATTTACCACACTGTATAAAATTTGTTGTTACTCATTGTGTAAAAATTTCAAGATTTTATCATGTTCTGACTTTCCAGAAGAATTCAGATAACGATAGAAAACTTTCTGTTTTCAAAAGAGCAACATATAGACTTGCAAAATAAGCATGGTAAAGGCTAAACTTGACACTTTTATTGAAATAAAAGATGCAAAACATTAATCTAAATAAAATCAATTAAATACTAATAAAATAAAATGATGCTCCAAGCAAAACACATATCATGTGACGAATAAAAATATAGCTCCAAGTGAGGTTACCGATAATGTTGAAGACGAAAGAGGGGATGCCTTCCGGGGCATCCCCAAGCTTAGTTGCTTTGATATTCCTTTAATATTACCTTGGGGTGCCTTGGGAATCCCCAAGATTAGGGTCTTGTCACTCTATATTCTCCTCATATCGATATCTCACCCAAAACATGAAAACTTCAATCACACAAAACTTAACAAAATCTTCGTGAGATCCGTTAGTATAATAAAACAAATCATTCACTTTGGTACTGTCAAGACAAGATTCAAAAATTTTCTCACATGATTCCTACTGTACCCTATCATTTCTACAATTTATATTGAGCAATATAAGCCATAGAAACTAGGAAACAAGCAAACTATGCATCAAAAACAGAATCTGTCAAAAACAGAACAGTCTGTGAAGATCTGAATTGAAATCATACTTATGTAACTCAAATAATTCTTAAAATTTATTAAAACTTAGAAAATTTATATGTAAATCCTCTTTAAAAATTTCAGAGTTTTTCCACGTTCCAGTAAAATATAGAAATTTTTGTACTGGACACAAAAGTTTCTGTTTTTGCACAAAATCATGTCAACTATCATCCACACTATTCCAAAGGCTTTACTTGGCACTTTATTGAAACAAAACCTATAAAACATGATTAATACAATAGATTAATCATGTGAACACACAAAAACAGTAGGGGTAGATATTGGGTTGTCTCCCAACAAGCGCTTTTGTTTAATGCCTTTTAAGCTAGGCATGATGATTTCAATGATGCTCACATAAAAGATAAGAATTGAAACACAAAGAGAGCATCATGAAGCATATGACTAGAACATTTAAGTCTAAACCACTTCCTATGCATAGGAATTTTGTGAGAAAACAATTTATGGGAGCAAGAATCAACTAGCATAGGAAGGTAAAGCAAGCAAAACTTCAAGATTTTCAACACATAGAGTGGAAACTTGATATTATTGCAATATGTAGAAGCATATGTTCCTCTCTCATAATAATTTTCAGTAGAATCATGAATGAATTCAACAATATAGCTATCACATAAAGCATTCTTTTCATGATTCACATGCACAAAAAATTTATTACTCTCCACATAAGCAAATTCCTTCTCATTCATAATAGTGGGAGCAAACTCAACAAAATAACTATCATGGGATTGAAAATTAAAATCAAGATGACAAGTTTCATGGTTATCATTATTCTTTATAGAATACATGTCATCACAATAATCATCATAGATAGGAGGAGGCATGCTTTCATCATAATAAATTTGCTCATCATAACTTGGGGGACTAAAAATATCATCTTCATCAAACATAGCATCCCCAAGCTTGTAGCTTTGCATATCATTAGCATCATGGATATTCAAAGAATTCATACTAACAACATTGCAACCATGCTCATTATTCAAAAATTTAGTGCCAAACATTTTATTGACTTCTTCTTCTAACACTTGAGCACAATTTTCCTTTCCATCATTTTCACGAAAGACATTAAAAAGATGAAGCATATGAGGCAACCTCAATTCCATTTTTTATTGTAGTTTTCTTTTATAGACTAAACTAGTGATAAAACAAGAAACTAAAAGATTTGATTGCAAGATATAAAGATATACCTTCAAGCACTAACCTCCCCGGCAATGGCGCCAGAAAAGAGCTTGATGTCTACTACGCAACTTTATCCTTGTAGACGTTGTTGGGCCTCCAAGTGCAGAGTTTTGTAGGACAGTAGCAAATTTCCCTCAAGTGGATGACCTAAGGTTTATCAATCCGTGGGAGGCGTAGGATGAAGATGGTCTCTCTCAAACAACCCTGCAACCAAATAACAAAGAGTCTCTTGTGTCCCCAACACACCCAATACAATGGTAAATTGTATAGGTGCACTAGTTCGGCGAAGAGATGGTGATACAAGTGCAATATGGATAGTAGATATAGGTTTTTGTAATCTGAAAATATAAAAACAGCAAGGTAACTAGTAACAAAAGTGAGTGAAAACGGTATTGCAATGCTTCGAAACAAGGCCTAGGGTTCATACTTTCACTAGTGCAAGTTCTCTCAACAATGATAACATAATTAGATCATATAAAAATCCCTCAACATGCAACAAAGAGTCACTCCAAAGTCACTAATAGCAGAGAACAAACGAAGAGATTATTGTAGGGTACGAAACCACCTCAAAGTTATTCTTTCTGATCGATCTATTGGGCTATTCCTATAAGTGCCACAAACAGCCCTAGAGTTCGTACTAAAATAACACCTTAAGATACACATCAACCAAAACCCTAATGTCACCTAGATACTCCAATGTCACCACAAGTATCCGTGGGTTTGATTATACGATATGCATCACACAATCTCAGATTCATCTATTCAAACCAACACAAAGAACTTCAAAGAGTGCCCCAAAGTTTCTACCGGAGAGTCAAGAGAAAACGTGTGCCAACCCCTATGCATAAGTTCACAAGGTCACAGAACCCGCAAGTTGATCACCAAAACATACATCAGGTGGATCACGTGAATATCCCATTGTCACCACAGATAAGCACATGCAAGACATACATCAAGTGTTCTCAAATCCTTAAAGACTCAATCCGATAAGATAACTTCAAAGGGAAAACTCAATCCATTACAAGAAGGTAGAGGGGAGAAACATCATAAGATCCAACTATAATAGCAAAACTTGCGGTACATCAAGATCGTGCCAAATCAAGAACACGAGAGAGAGATCAAACACATAGCTACTGGTACATACCCTCAGCCCCGAGGGTGAACTACTCCCTCCTCGTCATGGAGACCGCCGGGATGATGAAGATGGCCACCGGTGATGATTTCCCCCTCTGGCAAGGTGCTGAAACGGGCTCCCGATTGGTTTTTCGTGGCTACAAAGGCTTGCGGCGACGGAACTCCCGATCTAGGTTTATTTCTGGGGGTTTCTATATTTATAGGAATTTTTGGCGTCGAGAACAAGTCAGGGGGGGTCCATGAGGAGCCCACAAGACCGGAGGGCGCGCCCTGGGGGGGGGGGCGCCCTCCACCCTTGTGGAGGCCTCGTGGCTCTTCTGGCCCAACTCTTTTGCTTCGGGGGCTTCTTCTGGTCCATAAAAAATCACCGTAAATTTTCAGCTCATTTGGACTCCATTTGGTATTCCTTTTATGCGAAACTCAAAAACAAGGAAAAAACAGAAACTGGCACTGGCACTGGGCTCTATGTTATTAGGTTAGTCCCAAAAATCATATAAAATGGCATGTAAATGCATATAAAACATCCAAGATGGATAATATAATAGCATGGAACAATAAAAAATTATAGATACGTTGGAGACGTATCAAGAAACTCCATGCAGATGGGATTTTGGAATCACTTGATTATGAATCATTTGATACTTGCAAACCATGCCTCATGGGCAAGATGACTAAAACTCCGTTCTCCGGAACAATGGAGCGAGCTAATGACTTATTGGAAATAATACATACCGATGTATGCGGTCCGATGAGTGTTGAAGCACGCGGAGGGTATTGTTATTTTCTGACCTTCACAGATGATTTGAGTAGGTATGGGTATATCTACATGATGAAACACAAGTCTGAAACATTTGAAAAGTTCAAAGAATTTCAGAGTGAAGTGGAGAATCATCGTAACAAGAAAATAAAGTTTCTGCGATCTGATCATGGAGGCAAATATTTGAGTTACGAGTTTGGCTTTCATTTAAAACAATGTGGAATAGTTTCACAACTCACGCCACCTGGAACACCACAGCGTAATGGTGTGTCCAAACATCATAACCGTACTTTATTAGATAAGGTGCAATCTATGATGTCTCTTACCGATTTACCACTATCATTTTGGGGTTATGCATTAGAGACATACGCATTCACGTTAAATAGGGCACCATCTAAATCCGTTGAGACGACGGCGTATGAACTATGGTTTTGCAAGAAACCTAAGCTGCCGTTTCTTAAAGTTTGGGGATGCGATGCTTATGTCAAAAGGCTTTAGCCTGATAAGCTCGAACCTAAATCGGAGAAGTGTGTCTTCATAGGATACCCTAAAGAAACTATTGGGTACACCTTCTACCACAGATCCGAAGGCAAGATCTTTGTTGCTAAGAATGGGTCCTTTCTAGAGAAGGAGTTTTCTCTCGAAAGAAGTGAGTGGGAGGAAAGTAGAACTTGATGAGGTAACTGTACCTTCTCTCTAATTGGAGAGTAGCACATCAGAAAAATCCGTTCCCGTGATGCCTACACCAACTAGAGAGGACGCTAATGATGATGATCATGAAACTTCGGATCAAGTTACTGTTGGAAATATGCCCTAGAGGCAATAATAAATTGGTTATTATCATATTTCCTTGTTCATGATAATCGTTTATTATCCATGCTAGAATTGTATTGATCGGAAACTCAGATACATGTGTGGATACATAGACAACAACATGTCCCTAGTAAGCCTCTACCGGACTAGCTCATTGATCAAAGATGGCTATGGTTTCCTAGCCATGGACATGAGTTGTCATTTTATAACGGGATCACATCATTAGGAGAATGATGTGATGGACAAGACCCAAACTATAAACGTAGCATATGATCGTGTCAAGTTTATTGCTATCGTTTTCTGCATGTCAAGTATATGTTCCTATGACCATGAGATCATGCAACTCACTGACACCGAAGGAGTACCTTGTGTGTACCAAACGTTGCAACGTAACTGGGTGACTATAAAGGTGCTCTACAGGTATCTCCGAGGGTGTCTGTTGAGTTGGCATGGATCAAGACTGGGATTTGTCACTCCGTATGACGGAGAGGTACCTCAGGGCCCACTCGGTAATACAACATCACAAGAAGCTTGCAAGCAATGTGACTAATGGTTTAGCCACGGGATCTTGTATTACGGAACGAGTAAAGAGACTTGCCGGTAACGAGATTGAACTAGGTATGGAGATACCGACGATCGAATCTCGGGCAAGTAACATACCGATAGACAAAGGGAACTACATACGGGATTAGCTGAATCCTTGACATCGAGGTTCGACCGATAAGATCTTCGTAGAATATGTAGGAACCATTATGGGCATCCAGGTCCCGCTATTGGTTATTGACCGTAGAGGTGTCTCGGTCATGTCTGCATAGTTCTCGAACCCGCAGGGTCTACACACTTAACGTTTGGTGACGATATAAGTATAGTTGAGTCATTATTGTGGTTACCGAAGGTTGTTCGGAGTCCCAGATGAGATCCTGGACATGACGAGGAACTCCGGAATGGTCCGGAGGTGAAGATCGATATATTGGACGAAGGGTATTGGAGTCCGGAAGTGTTCCGGAGGTACCCGGTGATGACCAGCATGACCGAAAGGGGTTTCGGGGGGTCCCGGCAAGTGTTGGGGGGCCTCATGGGCCAAGGGGAGGGGGCAAACCAGCCCACTAAGGGGCTGAACGCCCCTCTCACCCCATCTCACATTACCACGGGAGGTGGGCCGCCCCATCTAGGGTTCCCTCCACCTGGCTTGGGGGGCAAGTCACCCTAGGGTTTCCCTAGGGGGGCGGTCCCATCTGCCTTGGCCGCCACTCCTAGATTGGATCTAGGGTGCCTCCTCCTCCTCCCTTACCCCCTATATATAGAGAGGTAGAGAGAGGGCAGCCGCACCCCTGGAGCACATCTCTATGCCACGGCGCTGCCTCTCCTCTCCCTCGCATCCCTCTTCTTCTCCGTAGTGCTTAGCGAAGCTCTGCCGAGATTTCTCCACCACTACCGCCACCACGCCGTCCTGCTGCCGGAGGACTCGAGCTACTCCTTCACCATCGCTCGCTGGATCGAGGAGGTGAAGGCGTCATCAAGCCGTATGTGTGTTGAACGCGGAGGTGCCGTCCGTTCGGCACTTGGATCGGGAGTTCGCGGGACGGATCGTGATTGGATCGCGAAGACGTTCGACTACATCAACCGCGTTTCTTAACGCTTCCGCTTAGCGATCTACAAGGGCATGTAGATCCAATCTCTCCTCTCGTAGATGGTCATCTCCTAGATTGGATCTTGGTGAGCGTAGGAATTTTTTTGTTTCCCATGCAACGTTCCCCAACAGTGGCATCAGAGCTAGGTCTATGCGTAGATGACATCATGAGTAGAACACAAAGGAGTTTGTGGGTGTTGATATTCAGATTGCTTCCTTCCTTGGTCTTTTCTTGATTCGGCGGTATTGTGGGATGAAGCGGCCTGGACCAACCTTACATGTCCACGTACATGAGACCGGTTCCATCGACTGACATGTGACTTTGTTGCATAAAGATGGCTGGCGGGTGACTGTCTCTCCCACCTTAGTTGAATCGGATTCGACAAAGGCGGTCCTTGTAGAAGGTTAAATAGCAACTTGCATATCACCGTTGTGGCTTTGTGTAGGTAAGAATCGTTCTTGCTAGATACCCATAGCAGCCACGTAAAACATGCAACAACAATTAGAGGACGTCTAACTTGTTTTTGCAGGGTATGTTGTGATATGATATGGCCAATGACATGATGAAATATATTTGATGTATGAGATGATCATGATTGTAATAGTTTATATCGACTTGCATGTCGATGCATACGGCAACCGGCAGGAGCCATAGGGTTGTCTTTAATTATTGTATGACCTGCGTGTCAATCATTAAGCGCTATGTAATGCTTTACTTTATCGCTAAGCGGTAGCAATAGTAGTAGAAGCATGGTTGGCGTGACAACCCCGATGGCGACACGATGATGGAGATCATGGTGTCATGCCGGTGAGGATGGAGATCATGCCGGTGCTTTGGAGATGGAGATCAAAAGCACGAGTTGATGGCCATATCATGTCACTTATGATTTGCATGTGATGTTAATCCTTTTATGCATCTTATTTTGCTTAGGACGACGGTAGCATTATAAGGTGATCCCTCACTAAAATTTCAAGATAAAATTGTGTTCTCCCCAAGTGTGCACCGTTGCAAAAGTTCGTCGTTTCGAAGCACCACGTGATGATCGGGTGTGATAGACTCTACGTTCACATACAACGGGTGCAAGCCAGTTTTGCACATGCGGAACACTCGGGTTAAACTTGACGAGCCTAGCATGTACAGACATGGCCTCGGAACACAAGAGACCAAAAGGTCGAACATGAGTCATATAGTAGATATGATCAACATGGAGATGTTCACCATTGAAACCACCTCATCTCACGTGATGATCGGACTTGGGTTGGTGAATTTGGATCATGTTACACTCGGACAACCGGAGGGATGTTGATTTGAGTGGGAGTTCTTAGGTAATATGATTAATTGAACTCATTTATCATGAACAATAGTCTAAGTTACCTTTGCAAATTTATGTTGTAGATCAATAGCTCGCGCTATAGCTCCCAGTTTTAATACGTTCCTAGAGAAAGACTAAGTTGAAAGATATTGTAAGCAATTATGCGGACTAGGTCCGTAGTCTGAGGATCATCCTCACTGCTACACAGAAGGCTTATGTCCTTGATGCACCGCTCGGTGTGCCAATCCCTTTAGCATCGTCTGTGGATGTTGTGAACATCTGGCAGACACGTTCTGATTACTACTTGATAGTTTAGTGCGCCATGCTTTACGGCTTAGAATAGGGGCTCCTAAGGCATTTTGAACACCATGGAACATATGAGATGTTCTAAGAGCTGAAATTGGTATTTCAGGCTCATGCCTGTGTTGAGAGGTATGAGACCTCTGACAAGTTCTTTGCCTACAAGATGGAGGAGAATAGCTCAGCCAGTGAGCATGTGCTCAGAATGTCTGGGTGCTACAATCGCTTGAATCAAGTGGGAGTTAATCTTCCAGATAAGATAGTGATTGACAGGGTTCTCTAGTCACTATCACCAAGCTGCTAGAGCCTCATGATGAACTATAACATGCAAGGGATGGAGATGATCCCGGAGATGTTCGCGGTGCTTAAGGCCGCGAAGGTAGAAATCAAGAAGGAGCATCAAGTGTTGATAGTTAACAAGACCACTGGTTTCAAGAAGGGCAAGGGCAAGAAGGGAAACTTCATGAATGACAAGCCAGTTGCCGCTCCAGTGAAGAAACCCAAGGTTGAACCTAAACCCGAGACTAAGTACTTCTATTGTAAGGGGAACGGTCACTGGTAGCGGAACTACCCCACTAGATAAGAAGGCTGGCAACTTTAACAATAGTATATTTGATATACGTGTTATTGATGTGTACCTTACTAGTACTCCTAGTAGCACCTGGGTATTAGATACCGGTTTAGTTGCTAATATTGGTAACTCGAAACAAAAGCTACAGAATAATCGGAGACTAGCTAAGGGCGAGGTGATGATGTGTGTTGGAAGTGTTTCCAAGGTTGAAGTGATCACCATCGCACGCTCCCTCTACCTTCGAGATTAGTGTTGAACCTAGATAAATGTTATTTGGTGTCTGCGTTGAGCATGAACATGATTGGATCGTGTTTATTGCAATACGGTTATTCATTTAAGTCAAAGAATAATGGTTATTCTGTTTACATGAATAATACCTTCTATGGTCATGCACCCAAGGTGAATGGTTTTTTGAATCTCGATCGTAGTGATACACATGTTCATAACATTGAGGCCAAAAGATGTAGAGTTGATAATGATAATACCACTTTCTTGTGGCGCTGCCGCTTAGGTCATGTTGGTGTAAAGCGCATGAAGAAACTCCATGCTGATGGACTTTTGGAGTCACTTGATTTTGAATCACTTGACACATGCGAACCATGCCTCATGGGCAAGATGACTAAAACCCCGTTTTCCAGAACAATGGAATGGGCAATTGACTTGTTGGAACTCATACATACTGATGTGTGCGGCCCGATGAGTGTTGACGCGCATGGTGGATATCGTTACTTTCTCACCTTCACCGATGATTTGAGTAGATATGGGTATATTTACTTGATGAAGCATAAGTCTGAAACGTCTGAAAAGTTCAAGCAATTTCTGAGTGAAGTTGAGAATCATCGTAACAAGAAGATCAAATTCCTACGATATGATCGAAGGGGAGAATATCTGAGTTATGAGTTTGGCAATCACTCAAGACAATGTGGAATTGTTTCACAGTTGACGCCACCTGGAACACCACAGCGTAATGGTGTGTCCGAACGTCGTAATCGTACCTTATTGGATATGGTGCGTTCTATGATGTCTCTTGCCGATCTGCCACTATCGTTTTGGGGTTATGCATTAGAGACAACTACATTCACTTTAAATAGGGCACCATATAAATCCGTTGAGACGACACCGTATGAATTATGGTTTGGCAAGAAACCTAAGTTGTCGTTTCTTAAAGTTTGGGGCTGCGACGCTTATGTGAAAAGGCTTCAGCCTGATAAGCTCGAACCCAAAGCGGACAAATGCGTCTTCATAGGATACCCAAAAGAGACGGTTGGGTATACCTTCTATCTCAGATCCGAGGGCAAAGTGTTTGTCGCTAAGAACGGGTCCTTTCTCGAGAAAGAGTTTCTCTCGAAAGAATTGAGTGGGAGGAAGATAGAACTTGAAGAGGTTGTTGAACCTTTACTTCAACCAGTGAGTAGTGTAGCGCAGAAAGATGTTTCTGTGACACCTGCGTCAGTTGAAGAGGAAGCTAATGATAGTGATCATGAAGTTTCAGACCAAGTTACTATCAAACCTCGTAGGTCGACAAGGGTGCGTACAGCTCCTGAGTGGTACGGTAACCCTGTCTTAGAGGTCATGTTGTTGGACAACGGTGAACCTACGAGCTATGGAGAAGTAATGGTGGGCCCGTATTCCAACAAATGGCTAGGAGCCATGAAATCCGAGATAGGATCCATGTATGAAAACAAAGTGTGGACTTTTGAAGTATTACCTGAAGGGCGAAAGGCCATTCAGAATAAATGGATCTTCAAGAAGAAGACGGACGCAGACGGTAATGTCACCGTCTGTAAAGCTCGACTTGTGGCAAAGGGGTTTTCACAAGTTCAAGGGGTTGACTATGATGAGAATTTCTCACCCGTAGCGATGCTTGAGTCCGTCAGAATTATGTTAGCATTTGCTGCATTTTTCGATTACGAAATCTAGCAGATGGATGTCAAAACAGAGTTTCCTTAACGGTTTCCGTGAGGAAAGGTTGTATGTGATACAACCAGAAGGTTTTGTCGATCCTAAGGATGCTAAAGGGTATGCAAGCTCCAGCGATCCTTCTATGGACTGGAGCAAGCATCTCGGAGTTGGAATATATGCTTTGATGAGGTGATCGAAGCTTGTGGGTTTATACAAAGTTTACAAGAAACTTGTATTTACAAGAAAGTGAGTGGGAGCACTACAACATTTCTGATAAGTATATGTGGATGACATATTGTTGATCGGAAATGATGTAGAATTTTTTGGAAAGCATAAAGGGTTGTTTGAGAGGTGTTTTTCAAGGAAGACCTAGGTAAAACTGCTTACATATTGGGCATCAAGATCTATAGAAATAGATTAAGACGCCTGATAAGACTTTCACAGAGCACATACCTTGACATGATTTTGAAGGAGTTCAAAATGGACCAGTCAAAGAAGGAGTTCTTGCCTGAGTGGTAAGGTGTGAAGTTGAGTGAGACTCAAAGCTCGACCACGGCAGAAGAAGAGAAAGGACGAAGGTCGTCCCCTATGCCTTAGCCATAGGCTCTATACGATATGCCATGCTGTGTACCGCACCTACGGCGTGCCTTGCCACGTGTCTGGCAAGGGGGTACAAAAGTGACCTAGGAGTGGATCACTGGACAGCGGTCAAAATTGTCCTTTGAGGAATAAGGAAATGTTTCTCGGTTATGGAGGTGATAAAGAGTTCGGCGTAAAGGGTTACGTCGATGCAAGCTTTAACACCTATCCGGATGACTCTGAGTAGCAAACCGGATACGTATAGTGGAGCAACCATTTGGAATAGCTCCAAGTGGAGTGTGGTAGCAGCATCTACAATATGACATAGAGATTTGCGAAGTACATACGGATCTGAATGTTGCAGACCCGTTGACTAAAACCTCCCTCACAAGCATAACATGATCAAACCCCAGAACTCATTGAGTGTTAATCACATGGTGATGTGAACTAGATTATTGACTCTAGTAAACTCTTTGGGTGTTAGTCACATGGCGATGTGAACTATGAGTGTTAATCACATGGCGATGTGAACTAGATTATTGACTCTAGTGCAAGTGGGAGACTGTTGGAAATATGCCCTAGAGGCAATAATAAATTGGTTATTATCATATTTCCTTGTTCATGATAATCATTTATTATCCATGCTAGAATTGTATTGATCGGAAACTCAGATACATGTGTGGATACATAGACAACAACATGTCCCTAGTAAGTCTCTACCGGACTAGCTCGTTGATCAAAGATGGCTATGGTTTCCTAGCCATGGACATGAGTTGTCATTTGATAACAGGATCATATCATTAGGAGAATGATGTGATGGATAAGACCCAAACTATAAACGTAGCATATGATCGTGTCAAGTTTATTGCTATCGTTTTCTGCATGTCAAGTATATGTTTCTATGACCATGAGATCATGCAACTCACTGACACCGGAGGAGTACCTTGTGTGTACCAAACGTCGCAACGTAATTGGGTGACTATAAAGGTGCTCTACTGGTATCTCTGAGGGTGTGTGTTGAGTTGGCATGGATCAAAACTGGAATTTGTCACTCCGTATGACGGAGAGGTATCTCAGGGCCCACTCGGTAATACAACATCACAAGAAGCTTGTAAGCAATGTGACTAATGGTTTAGCCACGGGATCTTGTATTACGGAACAAGTAAAGAGACTTGCCGATAACGAGATTGAACTAGGTATGGAGATACCGACAATCAAATCTCGGGCAAGTAACATACCGATAGACAAAGGGAACTACATACGGGATTAGCTGAATCCTTGACATCGAGGTTCGACCGATAAGATCTTCGTAGAATATGTAGGAACAATTATGGGCATCTAGGTCCCGCTATTGGTTATTGACCGTAGAGGTGTCTCGGTCATGTCTGCATAGTTCTCGAACCCGCAGGGTCTACACACTTAACGTTTGGTGACGATATAAGTATAGTTGAGTCATTATTGTGGTTACCGAAGGTTGTTCGGAGTCCCGGATGAGATCCCGGATGTGATGAGGAACTACGGAATGGTCTGGAGGTGAAAATCGATATATTGGACGAAGGGTATTGGAGTCCGGAAGTGTTCTGGGGGTACCTGGTGATGACTAGCATGACCGAAAGGGGTTTCGGGGGGTCCCGGCAAGTGTTGGGGGGCCTCATGGGCCAAGGGGAGGGGGGCAAACCAGCCCACTAAGGGGCTGAATGCCCCTCTCACCCCATCTCACGTTACCAGGGGAGGTGGGGCGCCCCATCTAGGGTTCCTTCCACCTGGCTTGGGGGGCAAGTCACCCTAGGGTTTCCCTAGGGGGGCGGTCCCATCTGCCTTGGCCGCCACTCCTAGATTGGATCTAGGGCGCCTCCTCCTCTTCCCTTCCCCCTATATATAGAGAGGTAGAGAGAGGGCAGCCGCACCCCTGGAGCACATCTCTACGCCACGGCGCTGCCTCTCCTCTCCCTCGCATCCCTCTTCTTCTCCATAGTGCTTAGCGAAGCTCTGCCGAGATTTCTCCACCACTACCGCCACCACGCCGTCGTGCTGCCGGAGGACTCGAGCTACTCCTTCACCATCGCTCGCTGGATCGAGGAGGTGAAGGCGTCATCAAGTCGTACGTGTGTTGAACGCGGAGGTGCCGTCCGTTCGGCACTTGGATCGGGAGTTCGCGGGACGGATCATGATTGGATCGCGAAGACGTTCGACTACATCAACCGCATTTCTTAACGCTTCCGCTTAGCGATCTACAAGGGTATGTAGATCCAATCTCTCCTCTCGTAGATGGTCATCTCCTAGATTGGATCTTGGTGAGCGTAGGAAATTTTTTGTTTCCCATGCAACGTTCCCCAACAGTTACTACTGGACTTCGTAGGTCGAACAGAGCATGTTCCGCACCCGAGTGGTACGGTAATCCTGTCCTGGAAGTCATGTTATTAGACCATGGCGAACCTACGAACTATGAAGAAGCTATGATGAGCCCAGATTCCGATAAATGGCTTGAGGCCATGAAATCTGAGATAGGATCCATGTATGAGAACAAAGTGTGGACTTTGGTGGAATTGCCCAATGATCGGCAAGCCATTGAGAATAAATGGATTTTCAAGAGGAAGATGGACGTTGATGGTAATATCACTATCTACAAAGCTTGACTTGTCACAAAAGTGTTTTCGACAAGTTCAAGGGATTGACTACAATGAGACTTTCTCACCCATAGTGATGCTTAAGTCCGTTTGAATCATGTTAGCAATTGCCGCATTTTATAATTATGAAATCTGGCAAATGGACAAAAACTGCATTCCTTAATGGATATTAAAGAAGAGTTGTATATGATGCAACCAGAAGTTTTTGTCAATCCTAAAGGTGCTACCAAAGTGTGCAAGCTCCAGCGATCCATCTATGGACTGGTGCAAGCATCTCGGAGTTGGAATATACGCTTTGATGAGGTAATCAAAGCATATGGTTTTATACAGACTTATGGCGAAGTCTGTATTTACAAGAAAGTGAGTGGGAGCTCTGTAGCATTTCTGATATTATATGCGGATGACATATTATTGATTGGAAATGATATAGAATTTCTGAACAGCATAAAAAGGATACTTGAATAAGAATTTTTCAATAAAATACCTCGGTGAAGCTACTTATATATTGGACATCAAGATCTATAGGGATAGATCGAGACGCTTAATAGGACTTTCACAAAGCACATACCTTGACAAGATTTTGAAGAAGTTCAAAATGGATCAGTCAAAGAAAGGGTTCTTGCCTGTGTTGCAAGGTGTGAAGTTGAGTAAGACTCAAAACCCGACCACGGCAGAAGATAGAGAGAGAATGAAAGTCATTCCCTATGCCTCAGCCATAGGTTCTATAAAGTATGCCATGCTTGTACCAAACCTGTTGTGTACCTTGCCATGAGTTTTGGCAAGGGGGTACAATAGTGATCCAGGAGTAGATCACTGGACAGCGGTCAAAATTATCCTTAGTTACCTAAGAGGACTAAGGAGATATTTCTCGATTATGGAGGTAATAAAGAGTTCGTCATAAAGGGTTACGTCGATGCAAGCTTTGACGCCGATTCGGATGACTCTGAGTCTCAATCTGAATACATATTGAAAGTGGGAGCAATTAGCTAGAGTAGCTCAATACAGAGCTTTATAGACATAGAAATTTGCAAAAATACATACGGATCTAAATGTGACAGACCCATTGCCTAAACTTCTCTCACAAGCAAAACATGATCACTCCTTAATACTCTCTGGGTGTTAATCACATGGCCATGTGAACTAGATTATTGACTCTAGTAAACTCTTTGGGTGTTGGTCACATGGCGATGTGAACTATGAGTGTTAAATCACATGGTGATGTGAACTAGATTATTGACTCTAGTGCAAGTGGGAGTCTGAAGAAAATATGCTCTACAGGTAATAATAAAGTTGTTATTTTATATTATATTTGCTTATTCATGATAAAGGTTTATTATTCATGCTAGAATTGTATTGATCGGAAACTTAAATACATGTGTGAATACATAAACAAATACAATATCCCTAGTAAGCCTCTACTAGACTAGCTCGTTGATCAAAGATGGTTAAGGTTTCCTAACCATAGACATGTGTTCTCATTTGATAACAGGATCACATAATTAGGAGAATGATGTGATGGACAAGACCCATCTGTTAGCTTAGCATAATGATCGTTTAGTTTATTGCTATTGCTTTCTTCATGTCAAATACATATTCCTTCGACTATGAGATTATGCAACTCCCGGATACCGGAGGAATACCTTGTGTGCCATCAAACATCACAACGTAACTGGGTGATCATAAAGATGCTCTATAGGTATATCCGAAGGTGTTTGTTGAGTTGGCATAGATCGATATTAGGATTTGTCACTCCGAGTATCGGAGAGGTATCTTTGGGCCCTCTCGGTAATACACATCATAAGCTTGCAAGCAAATGACTAAGGAGTTAGTCACAAGGTGATGTATTACAGAACAAGTAAAGAGACTTGCCGGTAACGAGATTGAACTATGTATGAAGATACCGACGATCGAATCTCGGGCAAGTAACATACCGATGGACAAAGGGAATTACGTATGTTGTCATAACGGTTCGACCGATAAAGATCTTCATAGAATATGTAGGAGCCAATATGGGCATCCAGGTTCCGCTATTGCTTATTGACCGGAGAGGTGTCTCGGTCATGTCTACATAGTTCTCGAACCCGTAGGGTCCGCACGCTTAACGTTCGCTAACGATATAGTGTTATATGAGTTATATGTTTTGGTGACCGAATGTAGTTCAGAGTCCCGGATGAGATCATGGACATGATGAGAAGTCTCGAAATGGTCGAGAGGTAAATATTGATATATAGGACGATGGTATTTGGACATCGGAAGTGTTTCGGGACGTACCGGGAAGGAATCGGGTCACCGGAAGGGGTTCTGGGCACCCCCCCCCCCGGCAAGTTATGGGCCTTATGGGCCAAAGGAGGGGACAGACCAGCCCACAAGGGGGCTGGTGCGCCTCCTCCCTTGTTTGGCCAGCCCAAGGGAAGGAAAAGGAGGAGGGCTAGCCCCTCCCGCCTTTTCCTCTCATGGGAGAAAGGAAAGGGGGGGGGGGGCGCCACCCTCCCCTGCCTTTCCCCGCACTCCAAATAAGGAAAGGGGGCGCGGCTTGGGAGGGACCCCAAGTAGGATTCCTCCTACTTGGGCACCTCCTTTGGCTGCTCCTCCCTCCCTCCCACCTATATATATGTGGGAGGGAGGCGCCTAGCACACAACAGACAATTGCCTAGCCGTGTGCGGCGCCCCCCTCCACCGTTTACACCCCCGGCCATATTTTCGTAGTGCTTAGGCGAAGCCCTGCGGAGATCACTCCACCATCACCGTCACCATGCCGTCGTGCTGCCGGAACTCATCTACTACCTCGCCATCTTGCTGGATCAAGAAGGTGGAGTACGTCACCGAGCTGAACGTGTGCAGAACACGGAGGTGTTGTATGTTCGGTACTTGATCGGTTGGAGCGCGAAGAAAGTTCGACTACATCAACCGCGTTGTCAAACGCTTCCGCTTACGCTCTACAAGGGTACGTAGACACACTCTTCCCCTCGTTGCTATGCATCTCCATGGATAGATCATTGCGTGTGCATAGAATTTTTTCGTTTTCCATGCAATGTTTCCCATCACATACTGCTACAGTAAGAAGAGTGAGACCTCTTTATAAGGGCTGCTCCACCACTTGCTATTGGGAGCTTCGGAATAGGAGCTGTACACGCGCGCTCCTCCTCCGCCGCCGCCCGCCTTGCCTCACCACGCCACGCCAAGCCAAGCCACGATGCGCGCGTGCACCGTGGGTTGCGGGAATGAGCCGAGCCGAAGCTTATTTTTACCGGTCAGAAATGGTTAATTAATCTTAGATTAATTAACGAGTCGCTTACGGAAGTGCCACTTTCCGAGACGTTGGACCGTGGGCTGTTCGCGAACTCGGTCGTGGGCCTGAGCCCAGACCCATCAACCTGACGACCTATATAAGAAGGCGCTGGCCAGTGGAGTGAACCCTAACTCAGTTCACTAACTCCCTCTCGCACAACCCCAGCCGTCATCTACTGTTCCTCTCACTGTGCTGCTTTCGGTGATCCCATCCCGACGACCGCGTGCACGGTTGGTCAGGAGAGTAGGTGCCTTCGGAACTATGTCGTTCGAGATCCTGCCCGGGAGAACGGCAATAAGATTTTTGGGGAGCGTCTCAACGCGACTGCTCCCGATCCGTCCCCGTCTCCGTCCGCCTCTACTTCCACTACTTCCCCTACATCGACTCCATGGCTGACAACGAAGCTGCCAAGAAGAAGGCCTCGGCCGATGCCGAGGCTGCCGCTGCCGCCACCGCATTGGCCTGACCAACCGGAGGGTATGACTCGTTCATCCCCTATTTGCTTGTACATGTGCTGGCCGTATATATGTTGTTCATAGATGTTTCGGTTCTATGTACTGTACGTGCTCACATGCTTAGGTTTCGGTATGAGATGCATACCGTTTTTGCCATGCTTATCATTTACTCATGGATTAGATTAGTCGAAAAAGTGCTAATATTTCCAACAATCCAAAAACCTTATTTTAGGCACTTTTCGACTCATGGCTTCGCTGCTATACTAAAACCGGAAAAGTTTACCGGGACGCATTTTAAGCGTTGGCAGACGAGGACTACCTTGTGGCTCACAGCAACGAACGTGTTCTGGATTGGTGGTGTGTCTCCCACGGTAATGATTGCTCCTGAACAAGAGAATGCGTTTAGGGAGGCAACCACCATCTTTGTGGGAGCCGTTCTTACTGTGATCGGAGACAAGCTAGTCGACGCGTATCTCCATATGCGTGTTGCCAAGAATTTGTGGGATGCGCCCGAAGATAAATTCGGCGCAACCGATGCTGGAAGCGAGTTGTATGCTGTGGAGCAGTTCCATGATTACAAAATGGTTGATAACCGTTCTGTATTGGGCCAGGCCCATGAGATACAATGCATCGCTAAGGAGCTGGAGCTCCTGAAGTGTGAGTTACCGGACAAGTTTGTCGCGGGTTGCATTATTGCAAAACTCCCTCCTGGATGGAGGAACTTTGCTACTTCTCTCAAGAACTTGAGATGTGAATTCTCTGTTGAGGATGTCATCGGTCATCTAAGTGTTGGGCAGAACTCGAGAGCAAAGGACTCACACGTGAAAGGGGCAGAGGGTTCTTCTAGCGCCAATGTGGTGCAGAAGAATTTCCACAAGTTCAAGGGAAAGAACTCTGTCCAGCAGAATACTACCTTTAAGAAGAAGGGTAAGAAGAAAGACAAAAAGAGAGATGGCTGCTTTACTTGTGGTTCAGAGGAACACTGTGCAAATAAGTGCCCAAACAACTACAAGAAGTCAGGACAGGACTCCAAGTCTGTCAATGTCACTCTAAGCAACAATGATGGGGCATCTGGGTATCTGTTTACCGTACTTTCAGTTTGTCAGTCCACCGATTGGTGTGTTGACACTGGGGTCAATATTCATGTGTGTGCTGATGTGTCTTTGTTTTCTTCTTACCAGGTCGCACGAGATTGTTCCGTCCTGATGGGGAACGGCTTGCATGCTTCTGTTCATGGTGTTGGCACGGTAGATCTGAAGTTTACTTTGGGAAAGATCGTGCAACTGAAGAACATGCAGCATGTCCCCGCCATCAAGAAGAATCTCGTTAGTGGCTCCCTTCTATGTAAATATGGGTTTAAGTTAGTATTTGAGTCCAACAAAGTAGCTGTATCTCGGTATGGACTATTTGTTGGAAAAGGATATCATTGTGGTGGTTTGCTTTGCCTTTCCCTGGAGGATTTCTGTAATAAAGTCGTGAACCAAATTCATTCTAATGTGAACGAATCTGAGGTTTGGCATTCACGTCTTTGTCACATAAATTTCGGTTGTATGACGCGGCTGGCTAAGATGGATTTAACTCCGAGTTTCACTTTAGCCAAAGGCTCTAAGTGTCATGCGTGTGTGCAAGCAAAGCAACCTCGTAAGCCTCACAAGCCTGCGAAGGAGAGACACCTGGCACCACTAGAGCTCATACATTCAGATCTGTGTGAGATGAATGGTGTGCTGACTAAAGGTGGAGAGAAATACTTCATGACTTTAATTGATGATTCCACTAGATTCTGTTATGTGTATTTGTTAAATACAAAGGATGAGGCTCCACACTACTTTAAAATCTATAAGGCTGAAGTTGAGAACCATCTTGAGAAGAAAATAAAACGAGTACGGTCTGATCGTGGTGGAGAGTACTTTTCTAGTGAGTTCGATTTATTCTGTACGGAACATGGTATTATTCATGAGAGGACGCCTCCCTATTCACCCCAGTCAAACGGGGTTACCGAAAGGAAAAACCGTACTCTAACATATTTGGTTAACGCCATGTTAGATACATCGGATTTATCCAAGGCATGGTGGGGGGAGGCTGTATTGACATCATGTCATGTCCTGAATAAAATCCCCGCGAAGGATAATGAGACTACTCCCTATGAGCAATGGGAAAAGAAAAGAACTACACTCTCTTACTTGCGCACTTGGGCCTGTTTGGCGAAAGTCAATGTGTCGATCCCCAAAAAGCGCAAGCTTGGACCAAAGACCATGGACTGCGTTAATTTGGGCTACGCTAAGAACAACGTTGGCTATATATTTCTAGTAGTGAAATCTAAGGTACCTGACCAGAAGGTCGATACAATTATAGAGTCTAAGGATGCTACATTCTTTGAGGATATTTTCCCCATGTGAGATATGCAAAGCACTTCTAGACTAGAATCTGATACGTCTCCAACGTATCTATAATTTTTTATTGTTCCATGCTATTATATTATCTGTTTTGGATGTTTTTATGCATTAATATGCTATTTTATATTATTTTTGGGACTAACCTACTAACCTAGAGCCCAGTGCCAGTTTTTGTTTTTTCCTTGTTTTTTAGCTTCGTGGAGAAGGAATACCAAACAGAGTCCAAACGGAATAAAATCTTCGCGATGATTTTTCTTGGACCAGAAGGCACCCAGGAGACTTGGAGATGAAGTCGGAGGAGCCACGAGGTGGCCACAAGGGTGGAGGGCGCGCCCAGGGGGGTAGGGCACGCCCCCTGCCTTGTGGGCCCCCCTGTGACCCTCCTGACCTAATTCTTTCGCCTATATATTCACATATATTCCCAAACCACCAGAAGCATCCACGAAAACACTTTTCCACCGCCGCAACCTTCTGTACCCGTGAGATCCCATCTAGGGACCTTTTCCGGCACCCTGCCGGAGGGGGATTCGATCACGGAGGGCTTCTACATCAACCCTATTGCCCTTCTGATGAAGCGTGAGTAGTTTATCTCATACCTACGGGTCCATAGCTAGTAGCTAGATGGCTTCTTCTCTCTCTTCGATTCTCAATACCATGTTCTCCTCGATGTTCTTGGAGATCTATTCGATGTAATACTTTTTTTGCGGTGTGTTTGCCGAGCTCCGATGAATTGTGGATTTATGATCAGATTATCTATGGATATTATTTGAATCTTCTCTGAATTCTTTTATGCATGATTTGATATCTTTGTAATTCTCTTCGAACTATCAGTTTGGTTTGGCCAACTAGATTGGTTTTTCTTGCAATGGGAGAAGTGCTTAGCTTTGGGTTCAATCTTGCGGTGTCCTTTCCCAGTGACAGTAGGGGCAGCAAGGCACGTATTGTATTGTTGCCATCGAGGATAAAAAGATGGGGTTTACATCATATTGCTTGAGTTTATTCCTCTACATCATGTCATCTTACTTAATGCGTTACTCTGTTCTTCATGAACTTAATACTCTAGATGCAGGCAGGAGTCGGTCAATGTGTGGAGTAATAGTAGTAGATGCAGAATCGTTTCGGTCTACTTGACACGGACGTGATGCCTATATTCATGATCATTGCCTTAGATATCGTCATAACTTTGCGCCTTTCTATCAATTGCTCGGTAGTAATTTGTTCACCCACCGTATTATTTGCTATCTTGAGAGAAGCCTCTAGTGAAACCTATGGCCCCCGGGTCTATTTTCCATCATATAAGTTTCCGATCTACTATTTTTCATCATATAAGTTTCCGATCTACTATTTTGCAATCTTTTACTTTCCGATCTATAAACCAAAAATACCAAAAATATTTACTTTATCTTTTATTTAGTTTCATCTATATCTATCAGATCTCACTTTTGCAAGTAACCGTGAAGGGATTGACAACCCCTTTATCGCGTTGGGTGCAAGTTGTTTGATTGTTTGTGCAGGTATTCAGTGATTTGTGCGTTGTCTCCTACTGGATTGATACCTTGGTTCTCAAACTGAGGGAAATACTTATCTCTACTTTGCTGCATCACCCTTTCCTCTTCAAGGGAAAAACCAACGCAAGCTCAAGAAGTAGCAGAATCTGATGAGACTCCTGAACTTGACATTCCGATGGAATACTATGAACACAAAAGTGATGAAAGTTCCACGGAGGATGACGAGGAAGCTCCTGTTAGGAGCAAGAGACAAAGGACTGCAAAGTATTTTGGTGATGATTTCCTCGTGTACCTCGTGGATGATGACACTCCCAGTTCCATTTCAGAAGCTTATGCATCTCCGGATGCTGACTACTGGAAGGATGCGGTCCGTAGCGAGATGGATTCCATCATGGCTAATGGAACATGGGAGATCACTGATCGTCCTTATGGTTGCCAACCATTGGGATGTAAGTGGGTGTTCAAGAGGAAGCTTAGGCCCGATGGTACTGTTGAGAAGTGCAAGACTAGGCTTGTGGCCAAGGGTTATACCCAAAAAGAAGAAGAGGATTTCTTCGATACTTACTCACCCGTGGCTAGACTGACAACCATTCGAGTGTTACCCGCATTGGCTATCTCGCATGGTCTTCTCGTTCATCAAATGGATGTTAAGACGGCTTTCCTTAACGGGGAGCTAGACGAGGAAATTTACATGCAACAGCCAGATGGCTTTGTAGTAAATGGTCAGGAAAGAAAGGTGTGTAAGCTAGTGAAATCTTTGTATGGCCTGAAACAAGCGCCTAAGCAATGGCATGAGAAGTTTAAATACAACTTTGACATCTGTTGGCTTTGTTGTTAATGAAGCTGACAAATGTGTATACTATCGCTATGGTGGGGGCGAAGGAGTTATACTATGTCTGTATGTCGATGACATACTAATATTTGGGACCCACCTCAAAGTCGTTGAGGAGGTTAAGGCTTTTCTATCTCATAACTTTGAGATAAAAGACCTGGGCGTGGCTGATGTTATCTTGAACATCAAGCTACTGAGAAATACTGAGGGTGGAATTACACTTTTGCAATCCCACTATGTTGAGAAGATTTTGAGCCGTTTTGGATATTCAGACTGCAAACCTTCTGCAACACCATATGATCCTAGCGTGCGGATTCGAAAGTTCGAAGGCATGGCTGTAGATCAATTGAGATATTCTCAAGTGGTTGGTTCACTCATGTACCTAGCCTCTGCTACTCGTCCTGACGTCTCATATGCTGTGCGCAAACTGAGCCGGTTTGTTTCCAATCTGGGAGATGTGCATTGGCATGCTGTTGAGCGAGTGATGTGCTATTTGCGAGGTACTGTGAACTACGGAATTCACTATTCTGGGTACCCTACGGTACTTGAGGGGTATAGTGATTCGAATTGGATATCTGATGCTGATGAGATGAAAGCCACAAGTGGATATGTCTTCACACTTGGTGGTGGTGCTATTTCCTGGAAGTCTTGCAAGCAGACGATCTTAACGAGATCGACTATGAAAGCAGAACTCACAACATTAGACACATCATGCGTCGAAGCAGAATGGCTTCGAGAGCTTTTGATGGATTTGCCAGTGGTTGATAAACCAGTCCCGGCTGTCCTCATGAACTGTGACAATCAAACTGTGATTGCCAAGGCTAAGAGTTCAAAGGACAATATGAAATCCACAAAGCACATTAGAAGAAGATTGAAATCTGTTAGAAAATCAAAAAACTCCGGAGTGATAGCATTGGATTATATCCAGACTGCTAAAAATCTGGCAGACCCTTTTACGAAAGGGCTATCACGGATTGTGATAGAAAATGCATCGAGGTAGATGGGTATGAGACCCACGTAAGTTGCCATGGGGGTAACCCAACATATGTGATCGGAGATCCCATGAATTAGGACCTGGGAACAATCCAACGGTCAACTGAGTAGAGTATCCTTTATTAACCCACTCCGTTGGAGATGCATAATACTCTCAATTTTGTAAGGCAGTTTGACTTTTGTCTTAATGTGTTCCAAAGCTTATGTAAGCAAGATGCTAACCTATAAAGCATTCTTTGGAGGAACACACCTATGTGAGCCCATTAGTGTGTACGGCAAGTGGTGGAAAGTGTGGGAAGTTTAGTACCATACTGCTACAGTAAGAAGAGTGAGACCTCTTTATAAGGGCTGCTCCACCACTTGCTATTGGGAGCTTGAGAATAGGAGCTGTACACGCGCGCTCCTCCTCCGCCGCCGCCTGCCTCGCCACGCCTCACCTCATCACGACGCGCGCGCGCACGCCGCGGGTTGCGGGAATGAGCCGAGCCGAAGCTTATTTTTGCCGGTCAGGAATGGTTAATTAATTTCAGATTAATTAACGAGTCGCTTACGGAAGTGCCACCTTCCGAGACGTTGGACCGTGGGCTGTTCGTGGACTCGATCGTGGGCCTGAGCCCAGGCCCATCAACCTAACGGCCTATATAAGAAGGCGCTGGCCAGTGGAGTGAACCCTAACTCAGTTCACTCATTTCCTCTCGCACAACCCTAGCCGTCATCTACTGTTCCTCTCACTGTGCTGCTTCCGGCGATCTCATCCCGACGACCGCGTGCACGGTTGGTCGGGGGAGCAGGTGCCTCCGGAACCCTGTCGTTCGAGATCCTGCCCGGGAGAACGGCAATAAGGTTTTTGGGGAGCGTCTCGACGCGACTGCTCCCGATCTGTCCCAGTCTCCATCCGCCTCTGCTTCCACTACTTCCCCTGCATCGACTCCATGGCTGACGACGAAGCCACCAAGAAGAAGGCCTCGGCCGATGCCGAGGCTGCCGCCGCCACGTTGGCCTGGCCAACCAGAGGGTATGACTCGTTCATCCCCTATTTGCCCGTACATGTGCTAGCCGTATGTATGCTGTTCGTAGATGTTTCGGTTCTATGTATTGTACGTGCTCACATGCTTAGGTTTTCGGTATGAGATGCATACCGTTTTTGCCATGCTTATCATTTACTCGTGGATTAGATTAGTCGGAAAAGTGCTAATATTTTCAACATTATATTTGCATCGCCGACCCAAAAATTAATATATCGGCCTAAATTCAGAAACTTGTGTTTCAAACAAGCAAATGCAAACAAGCACGCAATCACAATCGCAGCTACACAAATGCGCCACGTGGTGGAAACGGTCACAAAGGAAAAGAAAACTTCTCGGGGATCCCTATGCTAGATTAGATAATTTTAGAGAGGTATTAGTAGTTGTTTACACCTACATTGCAGGACTGGCGGTGCGAACAGAGCCGTTCACCCGTCGCTGCGGTCGAGATAAATGCAAGTTCGCATTCAGATCGATGCACCTGAAAAAATGTTCAAAATGTATACTGTCACAGTAAATCCGAGTGCCAATTTTGGTTATGTATTTCATTCCTTTCTGCTAACTGTATATATGATCAAAGATTAGTCCAGCAGATACCAAGGAAATGGATGCATCCACATCGGGTCTACGTAATCCTCATTCATCGTCCCGTTGTTACAGGAGTATTAGCCGATTCGATTCGAAACTTCAGCCAGAAATACGAGTACCAGTAGTATGATTGATCTATATATCAAGAAGCAGTCAAGAGCGTGAGACAGTTTTGACCAAGACTCTGAATCGTCTGATCGATCAGCCAGCCGCCTAGCTCGCACCGTCCGTCACTTTGGCGATCTTGGCGCGACCGCCGTGGACCGCCGCGTGGGGCCTGCCTCGACATCGCCGTCCTCCCTCTTCTCCACGACCGCCGCCTCCTCCTCCGCCTCCTCCTCCTCGCCGTTCTCCGTGGAGGGCCCCTCGAGGTCGTCGCGGACGCGGAACGATGCGTGGAGCACGATGACCGGGACGCCCACCGCCAGCGCGGCCATGAGGTTGGCGACCGCGCCGGCCGCGGCGAGGTCGGCGAGCACGAGCGCGACGAACGCCGCGGCGACGAGCCGGCGGAGCAGCGCCAAGCGCGGGAACGGCGCGAGGAGGCCGAGGCAGACGAGGAGGACCTTGGAGGCGGCCATGAGGAAGAGCACCGACGCCCGGTGCCCCGCCGCGGCCAGCGACGCGAGGAGGAGCGCCCACTGCAGCGCGGCGTAGTGGTACCGGAACGTGCGCGCGTTGCGGACCCCGCGCACCGCCGCGGCCTCCGCGTCCGCCGCCGCGCCGAACGCCGACGGCCGCGGCGCGAACCGCGCCAGCTCGCGCCGCGCCCCCCTCGCGGCCGCGCACGCCCTGTCGACCGCCCGCCGGACCGCGCCCGCGCTCGCGGCGCCGGCAGTCATCGCTCGCCTCGACGGCGGCTGCTTGCTGGGCGGTGGTGCCTGCCGAGATTCGCCGGTCCGGTTGCTGGGTTTGGACTCAAGGGAGCCGGATGCCACGGGACGGGGGACGGAGCGAGTCAAAGACGCGGGTTTTAACAAACGGCGCGCCCGGGGTTAAAGGCCGGGCCTCGCCCTCGCCGTGACGGCGAAAAACCGGGACTTTTCCACTCGTTTCCGCGTCGGTTTTGTTGCGGCAGCGACCTGGTCGGTGCGCCATGGTTGGTTCTTCCCCGAACGTTTGGCCGCGGGGCACCAACACGATCCTCCCCTACTTGCCTACTTTTCTTTTTGGCAATATATTGCAATGCTGTTTTCTGAACAGAACGAGTACGAATACACGACGACTCGGCTTCTTCTGTTTCTGTTTTTAGAACACGAAGAAGATTTGCGCATCTTCTATTTACAGAAGGAAATTGTTTATTTCGCAAGCTATTAATTGGACAATTAAGAATTTTATTACATGCATTTCTTGCGTTGACTGAAGCATAAACTAGCCGCTGCAGAAATCTCTCTTTCCTTTCCATGAGGCTGGAAGAAGCATCTCACCAGGTGCAGTCTTGTCAGACTCGACGGACAGAGGCGGCCCTTGCCACGATTGAGCTTTTGGTTACAACAAACATGATTTGGGGATTATTATTCATTAGAGGAAAATAGTTTTGGGAGGATGGAAGTGCTTCATTCAACCAACAATTGTGGAAAGCTCACCCTCTGCACTATCGTGGAGGAGAAATTGTTTGGTCCTGTCCTGCCCTTTAGAGCATCTACAGCCGGCCGTCTCAAACGGGTCTCAAATGTCCAGACTGGCCGACATCCCTCATATCCAGCTTGATTATGGGACGGATATGACGCGCCCGGGCGCGCCCGCCACGTCGGACTGATGGCGGTGTCCCATGCGGAATCGTCTGGAAACCCGACGACCGAAGCTAGTCTCCTCCGTCAGACCGACGTCGTCACGTGGCGCCACTCCAGCGGGCCGCGTAGTGCCTAGCCTGGCTATTTAAGTTGATCGCCGGCACCGAAACCCTACCATCCACATTTTCCTCCGTCTGTCCGCCGTCGCCACCACTTTTCACATAAAAAAAACACTGAGACAATGGGAGCAAATTCCTTGAGACAAGAAGTTCGGTCTCTGCACGGAAGTCTATTCCAATAAGCTTTCCACCAAAAAAACGGAATGCAGGGAATGACCTTAAGCTTCCATACGCAAGAGAAATGAAGACCACCTTCCTCATTAAATGGCTGGCAGACCTCCCTGTATACTTCCTTCATCCTAATCGTCAGAGTGAACAGAAGACCCCCATGTCAAAGTATCAGAACAGATGCTTCTAGGAATTGGTACAGCTGAAATTTCTCGCACCACCTCATCAGGGAGAAAAAAAGCTAATAAACTAAGATGCCAATCCCTATTAGGAATGAGATAGTGGGAGAGAGACAAACCTTCCAACAGCTCTTCCCCGTCCTCCTAGTAGCCATGCCCCCACATCGCCGGGTGAAGAGCCACTCATTTCTAACGCCGGAGCGCCGGCTGAAGCTCCTTGAGCAGATCCGGGCAAGGCGCGAAGCCCGAATCGCCGCGGGGCTACCTCCGGATGCAGTGGATCCGGAGGAGGAGGAGGATATGGGGGACGCTGGCGACGCGGATCTGCAGGCGGACCAACAAGCCATCCTCGATTCCCTCCGCTCGGAGTCGGCTGCGGAGCCAGACGCTGTCGCCGGCAGGAGATGGAGGCCGCGGAGGAGGCGAAGATGCTCGCCTACATGGATGAGGTCGAGCAGGTGGAGGATGAGACGGAGCCCTCCTACGCGCCCGCCGGCACCCGGCACCGACGCCATGGACATCTCCCACGACGAAGATTAGTTAGGGTAGTAGGTGGTATGTAGTACATAGGAATTTTTTTTTTGCATGTTTTGTATGGATCTAGGGATTGAAATATGAGAGGCCCGGATGCAGAGTGACTAATCTGAGATGTGACCGGTCACTGTCCGCGGACGCGCCGATGCGTCGGCGGGCGTTTGAGAACCCGGGTTTGCAAAGTCCGGCTGTAGATGCTCTTATGTCTTAAATTTCAGACCCTGGAGGATGCAATTGAAATGTTCCTCAAGTAACCCTTTTTTCTTATAGATATCTTCATAAATTTCTCACTTTTTTCACAGCATGTACAGAAACTTCTACATGCACGTGAATCGTTGAACCCAAGAAAAGAACAAATCTCTCTCTCTCTCTATCTCATCAAAAGAAGAAACGAATAAATCAGTCAAAGGAACAACTATTTTTTTGGAGGCAAGTCAGAGGAACAAAAAAAAAAGTCAGAGGAACAACTGAGTTTGGAGAACGTAAGATGAGAAAAGATTGGGCCCGGAGAGATCAGAGAGGGCAAGGCCCGGGCCGACGAATAGAAGACAGGGTTTTGAGTCTTTCTGATGTAGGACCAAATAAAAATTCACCCGCGTTAGCCTAAAATGTTGTAATGCAGTAGGGCGCGGTATGTGCCGCTTGCTGCGAGGCGCGTGTCTTTCTCGCCAGCGTGGCGCCAGTGGTGGGTCGGCCTAGTAAGAGGTGGCTTGTCATGTTGATGTCACTCAATTTTCTTATTTCATTTTTTATATTACTAAATGCATATATTTCAAAAGCTAAAATTTGGTTGAGTAATTTAGAACAACAAATTTGAAAAAATAAATTTAAAGATAGTACGGAAAACCAGATGTAAAGATAGTTAAACAAATTGTTAGTACGGTTGTAGAAAAATATTGATACCTTTCAGAAAAATGTCCGTGGCAATAAAAAAGGTTCCCATATATTTAAAAAAAAGTATGCTAAAATTTTAAAATATATGCATACAATGTAAAAAATGTTTGTGCAATTTTAAAAAATGTTTTGTACCACTAGAAAAATATATGTGAAGATTCATAGAAATATACCTGCATTTCAAAAAAGTGTTCGTGACATTATTGAAATATTATATACAATATAAAAAATGTTTGTGTAGATTGAAAAATGTTTATTTCCAAATAAAAGGTACTTTCCATTAAAAAATACTCTTGTGATTTCAAAAAATGTCCATGAAATTTTATAAAATGTACATACAATGTAAAAAAAATGGTTGGACAGTTTAAAAAAATGTTTATGGCCATTACAAAAATGTGCGAAGTGTATTTTGAATCTCTATTTTCTAAAATATGCATCATGTAATAGAAAAATGTTCAATTTGTATCGAAAAATGTTTCACGCGTGCTCTAGAAATGTTTGTGTGCCGAGAAAAAAAAGTAGACATGTGTTGAGAAAAAAGAAACCAATAAAAACCGACAAAGATACAAAAAGAAAGCAAAAAATAAAGAGAAAACCAAGAAAGAAACAAAACCAAAGTTTAAAGAAGAAAAATCAAACAAACAAAAATAGTCGAAAACAAAGAAGTAAAAAATGAAAGAAAAACCGAAGAAAATGGGTGGAAAAAATGAAACCAAAGAAAAACAAAAAAGAAAACGAAAAGAAGAAAAATGGACCAGAGTGAACCTACATCACACACCAACAACCCGCACTAATGTGCCGCCCCGCTAGTCGTCGCCCGAAGGTGATTCCTATTAGGAGTTGATACAGGTGACATATAGCCCTGGCAAATGCAGCACATCTCTGGGTCGATCCTATTTGAGGGAGCTCCTATTTGGCGACCTGGGTGGCCGACGACGCGGAAACGCACCCCCTGCCCGCGCGCGCTATGTAGGGCCGACCTATCCGATGTGCGGGAGCCTGTTGGCGTTCTGGGAACCAGGGTACCCAGACTTGCCTGCCTACGGCCCACGGCGTGGCTCCATCAACGGACTGGTACGGCCCACCTCTGAGACTAACAAGACAAGACCCTCGCGAGGGGCCAAGCCTCGCGAGGCATACGACGCCAAGACCTCCCAAGGGAGCGGCCTTCCCAGGCTGCCTCCTGAGGAGCGGAGATTTCTATGCAGGTACCCAACCTCAGGAGGTTGAGGTGACGCAAGCCGTGACGACCAAGGCCAGGCGGGCGCCAGCAGGCGCACAGAAGACAACTTCCTCTTTGGTGCTAAGGAGGCAAGCACAGACGTGGGGTCCCGAGGGCTCAGGCAAAGGTTTCCATTCCAGTGCAACGAGACCAAGACCGCCAGGACGGCAGGACAGATGTCATCGCCGAGCCCACCGCGGCGTCACGACCAGAAGCTTTGCAGGCGAAGACCACCTTTCGTCACGATAAGATGTACTACTTGTCCCCTTTCAAATTGGCCATTGTGGAATCCCTTCCTGCCTAGGCTTTGGGGAAGAGGACCAAGGCCGCTATAAGTATAGGTTAGCCACCACCATAGAAGGGGACGGGGGCGGCCCCCAAACCGATCCTTCCACCCTCACCAGAGCAGACCTCGCGAGGTTGTTCATCCCTTGTACTTGTTCATCCTCAGCCCCTCGTGAGGCAAATCCACCACAAAGCAGGAGTAGGGTCTTACACCGCAAGGCGGCCCGAACCTGGGTAAACTGCCGTGTCCACCTCCTTCTTTGATCCATCGAGCTAGGTTGTAGGGCGACGGGATGGTTGGTTGGATAGGTTGAGTTCTTCACACACGCCCCAGAGTTCGAACCTTCTTTGGGTCTGCGGAGCCCTGAATCCGACATTTGGCGCACCAGGTAGGGGCGTGTTGAAGCTTCTCTCCCACCACTCGCTCCGCCGCCGTTCCAATGGCTGACGCTCGCCGTGTTCGAGCCGAACGCTGGGCCGCTCGTGTCGCCCAGACGGCACCCGCAGGCAATGGCGCCCCTCGCCGCTCTGCCTCCCCGGTGGCTAACGCCGCCACCGACCCTGCTGCCCGCGAACAACAGGACTCGTCGCTGCCACCGTTCGTGCAGCGCGACGGCCGCAACGCGACTCCATCACCCACTCCAGCCACGGCGTCGTCTTCTCATTGCCGTCGTGGGCCGGCGAACACGCAGTCTGCGCTGCTCATGGCGCGCGAGCTTCTGCGCTATCGTCCGGCCAACGACCTCTACGACGACTGGCTCGCCCGCATCGCCGAACTCGTCAACGCCGCTGACGAGGCCCCTGCACTGTCTCGTTCACTTCGCCCTCCGTCCCTAGCGGGCGACGTGGCTCACGTCGCGTCTCCTCCCCCTCCTCTGCATGGCGTGGGCCCTGAGCTGAGGCATGAGGCTCCCCAGCGCGACCCGCCGCGCAGAGCGCCGGCACGCGATGAAGAAAGCTGCCAGGGGGTGCAGCGGCCCCAAGGAGAAGCGCGTGCGCTCCCAGCACCGCCATGTCAAGACCGCGTGCCGCCGGAGGCGGTGGCACGCGGGCGACAAGATCAAGCTTCCCCCATGCGACCGGTACCTGTGAGTGCGGCAGGCTGCCGTGCTTTCACCCCGGAGCTGCGTCGCGTCGTCTGGCCCAGCAAGTTCAAGCCGGATCTGCCTCCGCGCTACGACGGCAGCCCTGACCCCGCTGAGTTCCTCCAGCTCTACGAGCTGAGCATCAAAGCGGCGAACGGCAATGAGAAGGTCATGGCGAACTGGTTCCCTATGACCCTCAAGGACGGCGCGTGCTCTTGGCTCCTGAACCTTCCGGTGGGGTCGATCTCCTCCTGGGACGAGCTCCGCGAGCGCTTCGTCGCCAACTTCCAGGGCACTCGGCGGCGGTCGAGAACTCAGATGGCGAGGGTGCCATCCTGCCTCCTGAGGCCATCCCCAAGAAGAAGAAGCGGCTCCTCCCAAAGGGCCGCCAGGGGGCTGGGGCGCCCGACAATCGTGCCTCAGGCCCCGCGCCCACTGCTGGGGCGCCTTTCCCTCTCGCATAGGAAGGCGCGCCCGGCGCCCCTCTCAGGACGGGCTCGGGGGCTCTCGTCTGGAGGGCCTCTGACCTGACCAATGCCGCGAGGGAGGCGTTCGGGCACCACGTGGGGGCGTGCTTAACGCGCGCCCCGGTGAGCAAGGCGCCGGGCGCTCAGGAGTTCATCACCAAGGCAATCGAGGAGCTTCACGAGGCGCGAGCCATGCGTGGTGAGCGTCGCCCCACATCATCCAGTGCAGCTGCCGCCCCTGATGTGACGCCCCCGGCTCAATCGTGCACTAATCATACACGCAAATGCACACGATCAAGCCTAAGGACTCACGGGAAGATATCACAACACAACTCTAAAACATAAATAAGTCATACAAGCTTTATATTACAAGCCAGGGGCCTCGAGGGCTCGAATACATAAGCTCGCATACAAGCGTCAGCGGAAGCATCAGATATCTGAGTACAGATATAAAAGAAAACAATGATAGGCCCTTAAAAGGCGGGACAAAAGAAAACACTACGATCGAAAGGCGCAGGCCTCCTGCCTGGGACCCTCCGAACCTTCTCCTGGTCGTCGGCAAGCTCGTAGTAGTATCCATCCTCGGGGTGGTAGTAGCGATCGTCGGTGGGAGCAACTGTCTCAGGGGGTCCGTCATCTGATTACATCAAAAGGGATATGGGGAAAAAGAAAGCAAAGCAACCATGAGTACTCAGAAGTACTCAGCAAGCAAGGATCTACACTACATATGCAACATTATCAAAGGAAGGCTGTATATATGGACTGGGCTGCAGAAAAGCCAGAATAGAGAGAAGGCCTAGTCCTACCGAAGACTAGCATCTTCAGAGGTCTTACAGCATTAGAAGAGTGTAGATTAGTACCGTATAAAGTAATAGTATCATTAAGTCTCATCCTCACCCAGAGATCCTTTCTCGACTCCCTGCGAGAAAGCAATCCCAGAGCCATAAGGTCATCAACCTCGTCCTGAGATCCCTTCTCGACTCCCTGCGAGAAGCAATCCCAGAGCCATAGTATCCAATTCTAGTTGTATCGATCGGGATACAACTCCGAGTGTCTGTTACCGAGGATCCGGCTATGCATAGATTAGTTCTTCCCTGCAGGGGTGCACCAACTTACCCACCACGCTCGCTTAACTCCGGTCGGACACACTTTTCCGGGTCATGCCCGGCCTCGGCCAAACGACACACTGCAACCCTACCTACAGCTCAGCAGAGAGGTCCCCGCCGGTCTACATCCTAAGCGCAAGGGGGTCTTGGCCATCGTCCCTCACCCTCCGGGTCGTTGCGCACAGGGTGGATACCAGCATCGCCTCGGGTGGCCGACACGATCCGACCGTGCCGCAATGCTGAACTAGACGTCTGTCAGAGCTTTCGGATGATGCTACGATGCAGAACGCCCATACTATGCCCACTTGATGGTTAGTGCTATCAGGCCAGAGGCCCACTCAGATCACATATCCAAACCGTTAGTACCTTGGGGCTGCGGTAATGAGCAGAGACTCACGAAAGATGTAACCCCGTCGCCCCGTCTCGAGGACTTGCGGCAAGGGCCAAGAATGCCCGGCCACGCCTCGTATTCATCACTCGGGCACCATACAGGCAACCCGTCTTCACATCACACGCGGGTACCCCTCAGGGTCGACCCGCCTTTCCAAGTAACAATAGTACAGTCCAAGTATACGTGTGTCCATAACATCAGGGGGAATCCGAGGTATCACCCTCGTTGGATTCCTACTTGATGTATCCGTCAAGGTGAACTCGGAGGAATCACCCTCGAGGTTCACACTTGAAGTGTTGCATGACAGGGTCGTATCGGCAGTGGAGAAGGAGGAATCACCCTCGATGACCACGACCAATTATCTACCCTACAAGGTTAACATCAGAAGTGATGACGAGGTATCACCCTGGGCACTCGATAGTAACCCAGTAGTGTCGTACAACTAAGGGGGGTTGATGTGCGGTGCCGGGGCCTGTTCTTCAATCCCGTTGATCGGGTCTTCTGATAATCCAGCGGGGCAGTCGGGATAGGTGGGGTCACTGATAGGTCTCTACCCAGCCTATACTAAGCAGTTTAGGATATGCAGGTAATTATCAACAGCAGGTTACAATAAATAGGCTATGCATCAGAATAGGTAAAGCAGTAGTAGCAGCAATTCTAATGCAAGCATGAGAAATTAGAATGGGCGATATCAGGATGATCAAAGGGGGGGGGGCTTGCCTGGTTGCTCGGCGGCAAGGGCAAGGTCATCAGCGGTGGCGTCGGGCTCCGGAGCTGCGTCGGTACCGGGAACTGCGTCGGGGTCTAACAAGAGAGAAGAGGAGGAAACATTATAAATACACAGCAAACAGGAGCAACACAGAGCATGCTATGCTAACGTGCAGTGCAGGGTTGCCTAAAGACATGTCTAAGTCATGTAGTTATTTTAGGAATTTGTTTGGATTTATTTTATGAAAGCCAGGCACTATTCACTTATTTGAAACAGGCAAAAAGTTGCATGTTCAGATAGTTAGAGGCATCTAACAGGTATGTGGGTAGCGTATTCGGATTCGTCTCATTTTTTTGGTCATTTTTCATATATAAATTATTTTCATCGGAGTTACGGTTTATTTTCTATGATTTTCTAAAGTTTTTATTAATTTTTTGAAATTTATTTAATTATTTAAATCAACATTATCCAGAACAGTAGCAGTGACATCAGCATGATGCAATAGTGACGTCAGCAGTCAACGGTCGGCTGACCAGGGTCAAACCTGACCTGTGGGTCCAGTGGGACCCACATGTCAGCATCTGTTAGTGTTAAAGAGAGTTAAACTTAAACTAATTAGCTAGATAAGTTACTGGGCCCACCTGTCAGTGAGTAATTAGAGATTAATTAACTAATCAAATAATTAACATTTTAATTAACAATTTATTTATTTTTTAAAATGGATTTAACCGCGCGGGACCCACATGTCAGTGGCCCACGCCGCCACGTCGACGGTTGACCCAGTCAACTGGGTCAACTAGGGCCCGCGGGGCCAGCGTCAGCGTCTCTGAGGTGGGGCCCGAGGTGCCACGTCGGCCGGCCGGCGTTTAAACGCCGGCGAGTACGCTTTCGCGGTGGCGCGGCTCGGGCGGCGACCGGATTTCGTCTACGGTGGTCCGTTCGACGCGGGGTCGAGCTCATTCGATCGGGCGTTCAACGCCGCGTCTAACCGTGGCGGTGCCGTGGCCGGGGATGTGGTGTGGCGTCGGCGGCGAGCTCGCGGGCGGCGCCGGAGTTCGGGGGTCTGCGGACCCAGCGAAGCGCGGCGCCAGCGCTCGAGCTAGCTAGCTAGGTAGCGGCAGTAGCACTCCAGAAGCTCGCCAGAGCCACTGGCTCGAGCCGTAGGGGCTCGGGAGCGCGCTAATGGCAGCGGCACCGTAGCGGCACGCCTACGGGCTACGGGAGACGGCACAAATGGAGGGGAAGAGGAGGGCGATCTCACCGTGCAGCACAAGGTGGCCCGTGGAAGATTAGGAGCGCAGAGGGAGGCCGTGGTCGCCGAAACTTGCCGGAGATGCCGAAGGGAAGCGGTGGCTCGATTCCGATGAAGGAGGCGTCGTTGGCTCGGGATCGTTGGCGTAGTCGAAGCAGCAGTTGCCGGCGAGCCTCCTGGACAGGGTCCTAGGCGACGAGGAGCATGGTGGTCGCGAGCTTCAGCGGAGGACGATCATGGCGGCGTCGGGCGAGGTGGGGAACGAGGGAGGAAGGGGGAATGGTGGCTAGGGTTCGCCAGGGAGAGCGGGGAGCTGCTCTTATCCCCAGCGCGGGCGCGGGCGCGCTGTCGACCGCACGGATGGGGGGGCCTGGCTCGCGCGCGCGAGGTGCTCGACAGCGAGGCGCGGAGCAGGGCGGGAGGTGGGGGACGGCGCTGCGCAGGCTGGGCCGGCACTGTGCACTCGAGGCCCAGCACAGTGGGCCTTTTCCTTTTTTTCCTTATCTCTTTCTCTGCTTTTCTTTTCTTTTCTGTTTTGTCTTTTATTTTTACTCCAAATGACTTTTGTAAAATATGGCACTTGCCCATATAATATCAGTGCAATATCCAACCCTGGTATAAAAAGGTTTTGGGGCCAAATATTTTCAATTGGATTTTATTTAACTAAAAAAAAGTATTAACCAACCCTATTTCTCTACAGTTAGAGTCACTTAGTTAATTTATTAATTGTTGATTACAATTTTAGAATAGTCTCTGTAATATTTGCTATTTATCGAACATTTTAGTTTCTATGTTGAACAACTTTTATTTCCACTTTTAGTTTGAATTTCCATTTGAGTTTGAATTTGAAAAGGGATTTATTACTAATGATGATTAAGCACTGTTGATCATGATGACATGGCATTATCAACAGGGTGATTACTGTAGCTAACCACTAGGGGTGTTACAAGTCTCCTCCACTAATAAGAATTCTCGTCCCGAGAATTAAGAGGAAGACTGAAAGAAAGCGGGGTATTCTTGGAAGTTCTTCCGAAGAAACGTTCTGAAAATCTTGAACGACTGGAATGTTTTCGATCCCCTTAAGCGGAGAAGCGTTCAACGAATTCAAGGTGTATATTTCAGTCTCAGCATTTTGAGTTGTCTGGGCACGGTAATTCACTAGCCTAGCTGACTAACGGAGTATTCATTTACTCATAATGAGGGTCATGCATGAATGCCAATTTTTCCAGAGATGAATGAATGTGATGCAGCTGAATTAAATAAAACAGAAGCAGGTATTGAGTTAACGGGAAGGGTACCCATTTCGGTGGCAGGTGGATCCTAGACTTGTATAATATCAATGTTGTAAGCGTGTCCACGACCATATGTTTTTCGCTTCTGTGTTGAACCCGAAGATGAGCCAACATCACGATAGCGCTTCTGCGACTCCTTATGCTTTATTTGAGCAATCTCAAGCAGAATAGCCTTGTTCACAAGAGTAGTAAAGTTGGTGAAATCCTGAGCAGCGAGTGCAAGCTCGATGTCTGCGTGGAGTCCATTACGGAACTTCTCTTGTCTACGGGCATCCGTGGTGATGTCTTCTTCAGCATAGCGGGACAGGTCAAGGAATTCCCGCTGATAAGCTTCGACAGTCTTATTGCCCTGAGTGAGGTTGCGGAACTGGGTTTTCATCCGGTCCATGATTCCTTGAGGAATATATCGGGCACGAAAGGCAGCCTGGAACTCAGGCCAAGTAACGGCTGTTCCAGCAGGCAGTGTACGTTTGTGGGTGTCCCACCATTGAGCAGCGGGACCCTTTAAGAAAAAGGAAGCGAAGGCGACAAAGTTGGCAGGGGAGACATTTGCAGACTCCATCTCATGAGTGATATCGCGAATCCAGTCATCAGCATCCAGTGGCTTCTCAGAGTTGCGGAACTGAGTGGGGTTAAGACGCATAAATTCCGGCAGAGTTATTGAAGGAGGGTTCTGGTTCTGATTGTTCAGATGAGGAAACTGATCCATAATCCCAGTCATGAACTGGCGGTTGAGCTCGAATTGTTGCATCATAGCTGCCATATAATCTGGCGGTGGTGGGCGTTCAGGGGCACGACCACGACCACGACCACCTGGCCTAACCATCCTGCTAAGTATCAACAGGGGTAGTTTAGCAAAAGAAATTTTGCAAGTGTTTAGCGACAAGCATAATGTAACCCGACAACTATTTAAGCAGTGTAACAGATACATAACAGTAGTCAATTAAGACATACAGATCCATACACAGAGTCGGTTACATGCGAATAGCATAACGGCGCAATTTCAAAAGATAGATATGGTAGGCGGCGCGCAGGCACGCGGTAAGGAAGTACACCATGAGACATAGCAAGGGCTACATCAACGTCGGGAAGATCCTCTGAAACGGGGTAGCTGCACGTGCGGACGACGAATGTTCGTCGCGGAAGGTTCCTGCGCTCCATGTGCACTCTGATGCAGAATCCGGTCTCGAGCTGAAAGAAGAGGTCCACGTACAGGTGTGTGACCTCCAGCAGCAGGCCAATCAATACCAGCATACATCTGAGTCCTGCTCGGGTAAAGGATGTACTCTGGATATATCCCTGCATGAACAGCTGGTAGCAACTGTGTCATAGCATCGTAGAGGCGTGCTCGAGTGGCAACCAACTCGACGGCAAGAGCCCGAACAATGCGATCCAGAGCCTGAGTGCACTGAATCAGAACGTGTAGGTTGTATCGACGACGCTCGTATGGGGCACAGATAGCTGTGTAGTATCCAGTAGTATCTCCAGTAGGGGCATACGGAATGTATCGGAACTCAGAAGCATCCAGGCTATCGCTGAACTCTCCTCGGAGACGTGCGACAGCAGAGTAGGCGGCATCATGTACTGCCATCTCAATCGTCACGCCGATACCATGGAAAAGATGCAGCTCAGTGTCTGAGTCATCGCGTTGATCATAGATACGAACATCAGCATGGTACTGCTCCTGGTTGAACTCGTGGTAATCCTCGTAGACCATGTACTCGGGGTACCAGCGGTAGCCAAGTCGGGTCAGGAGGGCGATCAGGACAGCTGGAAAACCAAGGGCACCACGAGCCCAAGTGCGAAGCACAAGCTGCGTCGTAGGGCGTGGTGGAAACAAACGATCCATCTGAAATAGAGAAAATTCAGGATTGTCAAATGATGATGAGAAGTATAATACAACTCAGAGAGAAAGGTTAATCAAAACAATGGAAAGGAAAATGATTATCAGACTAATCAGATCAATGGTAAGGAATTAAGCACAGATATCCGGCTCTTCGGGTAGACGAGATTTACGAGATCCTAAGTGTCGGCGTTAGTAAAATTCATTTCACCCGAATAGAAGAGAGGTCAAAGTCCCAGAGTATAGACGAGGAATAAAAGATACTAATACCACCCAATTGGCGACGTGGGCCCGTAAGCCACACAACCAAGTTAGTAAAACAGTTTTCGGTTACTAGACTCAACTTCGGCCAAGGAGTTGGAAAGGGGGGTTCCTACAGTCAGTCGGCTCTGATACCAACTTGTGACGCCCCCGGCTCAATCGTGCACTAATCATACACGCAAATGCACACGATCAAGCCTAAGGACTCACGGGAAGATATCACAACACAACTCTAAAACATAAATAAGTCATACAAGCTTTATATTACAAGCCAAGGGCCTTGAGGGCTCGAATACATAAGCTCGCATACAAGCGTTAGCGGAAGCATCAGATATCTGAGTACAGATATAAAAGAAAACAATGATAGGCCCTTAAAAGGCGGGACAAAAGAAAACACTACGATCGAAAGGCGCAGGCCTCCTGCCTGGGACCCTCCGAACCTTCTCCTGGTCGTCGGCAAGCTCGTAGTAGTATCCATCCTCGGGATGGTAGTAGCGATCGTCGGCGGGAGCAGCTGTCTCAGGGGGTCCGTCATCTGGTTGCATCAAAAGGGATATGGGGAAAAAGAAAGAAAAGCAACCGTGAGTACTCAGAAGTACTCAGCAAGCAAGGATCTACACTACATATGCAACATTGTTAAAGGAAGGCTGTATATGTGGACTGGGCTGCAGAAAAGCCAGAATAGAGAGAAGGCCTATTCCTATCGAAGACTAGCATCTTCAGAGGTCTTGCAGCATTAGAAGAGTGTAGATTAGTACCGTATAAAGTAATAGTATCATTAAGTCTCATCCTCACCCAGAGATCCTTTCTCGACTCCCTGCGAGAAAGCAATCCCAGAGCCATAAGGTCATCAACCTCGTCCTGAGATCCCTTCTCGACTCCCTGCGAGAAGCAATCCCAGAGCCATAGTATCCAATTCTAGTTGTATCGATCGGGATACAACTCCGAGTGTCCGCTACCGAGGATCCGGCTATGCATAGATTAGTTCTTCCCTGCAGGGGTGCACCAACTTACCCACCACGCTCGCTTAACTCTGGCCGGACACACTTTTCCGGGTCATGCCCGGCCTCGGCCAAACGACACACCGCAACCCTACCTACAGCTCAGCAGAGAGGTCCCCGCCGGTCTACATCCTAAGCGCAAGGGGGTCTTGGCCATCGCCCCTCACCCTCCGGGTCGTTGCGCACAGGGTGGATACCAGCATCGCCTCGGGTGGCCGACACGATCCGACCGTGCCGCAATGCTGAACTAGACGTCTGTCAGAGCTTTCGGCTGATGCTACGATGCAGAACGCCCATACTATGCCCACGTGATGGTTAGTGCTATCAGGCCAGAGGCCCACTCAGATCACATATCCAAACCGTTAGTACCTTGGGGCTGCGGTAACGAGCAGAGACTCACGAAAGATGTGACCCCGTCGCCCCGTCTCGAGGACTTACGGCAAGGGCCAAGAATGCCCGGCCACGCCTCGTATTCATCACTCAGGCACCATACAGGCAACCCGTCTTCACATCACACGCGGGTACCCCTCAGGGTCGACCCGCCTTTCCAAGTAACAATAGTACAGTCCAAGTATCCGTGTGTCCATAACATCAGGGGGAATCCGAGGTATCACCCTCGTTGGATTCCTACTTGATGTATCCGTCAAGGTGAACTCGGAGGAATCACCCTCGAGGTTCACACTTGAAGTGTTGCATGACAGGGTCGTATCGGCAGTGGAGAAGGAGGAATCACCCTCGATGACCACGACCAATTATCTACCCTACAAGGTTAACATCAGAAGTGCTGACGAGGTATCACCCTGGGCACTCGATAGTAACCCAGTAGTGTCGTACAACTAAGGGGGGTTGATGTGCGGTGCCGGGGCCTGTTCTTCAATCCCGTTGATCGGGTCTTCTGATAATCCAGCGGGGCAGTCGGGACAAGTGGGGTCACTGATAGGTCTCTACCCAGCCTATACTAAGCAGTTTAGGATATGCAGGTAATTATCAACAGCAGGTTACAATAAACAGGCTATGCATCAGAATAGGTAAAGCAGTAGTAGCAGCAATTCTAATGCAAGCATGAGAAATTAGAATGGGAGATATCGGGATGATCAAAGGGGGGGCTTCCCTGGTTGCTCGGCGGCAAGGGCAAGGTCGTCAGCGGTGGCGTCGGGCTCCGGATCTGCGTCGGTACCGGGAACTGCGTCGGGGTCTAACGAGAGAGAAGAGGGGGAGGAAACATTATAAATACACAGCAAACAGGAGCAACACAGAGCATGCTATGCTAACGTGCAGTGCAGGGTTGCCTAAAGACATGTCTAAGTTATGTAGTTATTTTAGGATTTGTTTGGATTTATTTTATAGAAGCTAGGCACTATTCACTTATCTGAAACAGGCAAAAAGTTGCATGTTCATATAGTTAGAGGCATCTAACAGGTATGTGGGCAGCGTATTCGGATTCGTCTCATTTTTCTAGTCATTTTTCATATATAAATTATTTTCATCGGAGTTACGGTTTATTTTCTATGATTTTCTAAAGTTTTTATTAATTTTCTGGAATTTATTTAATTATTTAAATCAACATTATCCAGAACAGTAGCAGTGGCGTCAGCATGATGCAATAGTGATGTCAGCAGTCAACGGTCGGCTGACCAGGGTCAAACCCGACCTGTGGGTCCAGTGGGACCCACATGTCAGCCTCTGTTAGTGTTAAACATAGTTAAACTTAAACTAATTAGCTAATTAAGTTACTGGGCCCACCTGTCAGTGAGTAATTAGTGATTAATTAACTAATAAATTAATTAACATTTTAATTAACAGTTTATTTATTTTTAAAAATGGATTTAACCGCGCGGGACCCACATGTCAGTGGCCCACGCCGCCACGTCGACGGTTGACCCAGTCAACTGGGGCCCGCGGGGCCCAGCGTCAGCGTCTCTGAGGTGGGGCCCGAGGTGCCACGTCGGCCGGCCGGCGTTTAAACGCCGGCGAGTACGCTTTCGCGGTGGCGCGGCTTGGGCGGCGACCGGATTTCGTCTACGGTGGTCCGTTCGACGCGGGGTCGAGCTCATTCGATCGGGTGTTCAACGCCGCGTCTAACCGTGGCAGTGCCGTGGCCGGGGATGCGGTGTGGCGTCGGCGGCGAGCTCACGGGCGGCGCCGGAGTTCGGGGGTCTGCGGACCCAGCGAAGCGCGGCGCCAGCGCTCGAGCTAGCTAGCTAGGTAGCGGCAGTAGCACTCCAGAAGCTCGCCAAAGCCACTGGCTCGAGCCGTAGGTGCTCGGGAGCGCGCTAATGGCAGCGGCAGCGGCGGTCAGAGCACGGCACCGCAGCGGCACGCCTACGGGGTACGGGAGACGGCGCAAATGGAAGGGGAGAGGAGGGCGATCTCACAGTGCAGCGCAAGGTGGCCCGTGGAAGATTAGGAGCGCAGAGGGAGGCCGTGGTCGCCGGAACTTGCCGGAGATGCCGAAAGGGAAGCGGTGGCTTGATTCTGACGAAGGAGGCGTCCTTGGCTCGGGATCGTTGGCATAGTCGAAGCAGCAGTTGCCGGCGAGCCTCCTGGACAGGGTCCTAGGCGACGAGGAGCATGGTGGTCGCGAGCTTCAGCGGAGGCCGATCATGGCGGCGTCGGGCGAGGTGGGGAACGAGGAAGGAAGGGGGGAATGGTGGCTAGGGTTCGCCAGGGAGAGCGGGGAGCTGCTCTTATCCCCAGCGCGGGCGCGGGCGCGTTGTCGACCGCACGGAGGGGGGGAGGGGCCTGGCTCGCGCGCGCGAGGTGCTCGACAGCGAGGCACGGAGCAGTGCGGGAGGTGGGGGACGGCGCTGCGCAGGCTGGGCCGGCACTGTGCACTCGAGGCCCAGCACAGTGGGCCTTTTCCTTTTTTTTCCTTTTCCTTTTCTCTTTCTCTGCTTTTCTTTTCTTTTCTCTTTTGTCTTTTATTTTTACTCCAAATGACTTTTGTAAAATATGGCACTTGCCCATATAATATCAGTGCAATATCCAACCCTGGTATAAAAAGGTTTTGGGGCCAAATGTTTTCAATTGGATTTTATTTAACTAAAAAAAAGTATTAACCAACCCTATTTTTCTACTGTTAGGGTCACTTAGTTAATTTATTAATTGTTGATTACAATTTTAGAATAGTCTCTGTAATATTTGCTATTTATCGAACATTTTAGTTTCTATGTTGAACAACTTTTATTTCCACTTTTAGTTTGAATTTCCATTTGAGTTTGAATTTGAAAAGGGATTTATTACTAATGATGATTAAGCACTGTTGATCATGATGACATGGCATTATCAACAGGGTGATTACTGTAGCTAACCACAGGAGGCGTCGCTGCTGCTGGAGGAATCGCGGACAAGGCCAAGGGCAAGTTCACCGCGAGGGGCCTCGCCGATTTGCCGACTTGTGAGGGGGTCGCCGTCTCGATCGCCTTCCCTGGGGCAGCACTCCAGACGTTGGCCGTCCTCTCCGAAGACCTTGAAGAAGAGCGTCAACGCCCTGTCAAGCGCCACGCGTCGGCTCGGTCCGCAGGCAATTGGGGCCCGCGGCGCTTCGCCCTTGCCCTTTGGCTTCGCCTCGAAGCCAACTCCGAGCGCGCCTTGGGCCCGGGGGCTACTGTCGGCGTTCTGGGAACCAGGGTACCCAGACTTGCCTGCCTGCGGCCCACGGCATGGCTCCATCAACGGCCTGGTACGGCCCACCTTAGAGACTAACAAGACAAGACCCTCGCGAGGCATACGACGCCAAGACCTTCCGAGGGAGCGGCCTCCCCAAGCTGCCTCCTGAGGAGCGGAGATTTCTATGCAGGTACCCAACCTTAGGAGGCTGCGGTGACGCAAGCCGTGACGACCAAGGCCAGGAGGGCGCCAGCAGGCGCAGAGAAGATAGTTTCCTCTTTGGTGCTAAGGAGGCAAGCACAGACGTGGGGATCCGAGGACTCAGGCAAAGGTTTCCATTCCAGTGCAACGAGACCAAGACCGCCAGGACGGCAAGACGGATGTCATCGCCGAGCCCACCGCGGTGTCACGACCAGAAGCTTTGCAGGCGAAGACCACCTTTCGTCAGGATAAGATGTACTACTTGTCCCCTTTCAAATTGGCCGTTGTGAAATCCCTTCCCGCCTACGCTTTGGGGAAGAGGACCAAGGCTGCTATAAGTATAGGTTAGCCACCACCATAAAGGGGACGGGGGCGGCCCCCGAACCGATCCTTCCACCCTCACCAGAGCAGACCTCGCGAGGTTGTTCATCCCTTATACTTATTCATCCTCAGCCCCTCGTGAGGCAAATCCACCACAAAGCAGGAGTAGGGTCTTACACCGTAAGGTGGCCCGAACCTGGGTAAACTGCCGTGTCCACCTCCTTCTTTGATCCATCGAGCTAGGCTGTAGGGCGACGGGATGGTTGGTTGGATAGGTTGAGTTCTTCACACACGCCCCAGAGTTCGAACCTTCTTTGGGTCTGCGGAGTCCTGAATCCGACAGAGCCCCTTTTTTATTTCATTTTATTGATTTTTTCTTTTCCGTTTTTCCTTTTTCAAATAATCCACGATGTTTAAAAGTTCTAAATATCTAAATAATTGCAAATTTTGGAAAATGGTATTCAATAAATCAGAAAATGATCGTGAATTCATTAAATGCTGCAATGCAGTAGGGCGTGGCTATGTGCCGCTTGCTGCGAGGCGCATGTCTTCCTTGCCTGCACGACGCCAATGGTGGGTCGGCCTAGTAAGACGTGGCTCGTCATGTTGATGTCACTCAATTCTTATTTTATTTTTTATATTATAAAGGCATATATTTCAAAAGTTAAAATTTGGTAGAGTAATTTAGAACAACAAATTTGAAAAAACAAATGTAAAGATTGTATGGAAAACTAGATGTAAAGATAGTTTAAACAAATTGTTAGCACAGTTATAGAAAAATATTGATAACTTTCAGAAAAATGTCCGTGGCAATAAAAAGATTCCCATATTTAAAAAAAATGATGCTAAAATTTTAAAATATGTGCATACAATGTAAAAAATGTTTCGTACCATTAGAAAAATATATGTGAAGATTCATGGAAATATACCTGTATTTCAAAAAAGTGTTCATGACCTTATTGAAATATTATATACAATATAAAAAATGTTTGGGTAGATTGAAAAATGTTTACTTCCAGATAAAAGGTACTTTCCATTTGAAAACTACTCTTGTGATTTCAAAAGAAGTCCATGAAATTTTATAAAATGTACATACAATGTAAAAAAAATGGTTGGACTGTTTTAAAAAATGTTTATGGCCATTAAACAAATGTGCAAAGTGTATTTTCAAATTGTATTTTTTAAATATGCATCATGTAATTGAAAAATGTTCAATTTGTATCAGAAAGTGTTTCACGCATGCTCTAGAAATGTTTGTGTGCAGAGAAAAAAAGTAGACATGTGTTGAGAAAAAAGAAACCAATAAAAACCAATGTTGGGGATATCGTTTATCGGGAACTTATCGGTCGACCCAAGATAAGGGGTAAATCGGCCAGTTTATCGACATATCGGCCGATTTATTGCCATATCGGCCGATTTATCGGTCGATTTATCTTATCGATCAGACAACGATAAGCGATAAATCGGCCGATTTATCGGCATATCGGAAGATATCTTGAACAGTGATAAAAACCGACAAAGATACAAAAAGGAAGCAAAAAAAAGAGAAAACCAAGAAAGAAACAAAACCAAAGTTTAACGAAGGAAAATCAGACCAGCAAAACATTCGAAAACAAAGAAGTAAAAATGAAAGAAAAACCGAAGAAAATGGGTGGAAAAAATGAAACCAAAGAAAAAAGAAAAGAAAACGAAAAGAAGAAAAACGGAGCAGAGTGAACCTACATCGCGCCGCAACAACCCACACTAATGTGCTGGCCCGCTAGTCGTCGCCCGAAGTTGATTCCTATTAGCAGTTGATACATGCGATATATAGCCCTGGCAAATGCAGCACATCTCTGGGTTGATCCTATCTGAGGGAGCTCCTTTGGCGACCTAGGCGCCCGACGACGCGGAAACAACCCCCCTCCCCTCCCCCCCGCCGCCCCCGCGCGCTCTGTTGGGCCGGCCCATCCGAGGGGCAGGAAGCCCCTTTTTTTTATCTCATTTTGTTGATTGTTTTCTTTTCTTTTTTTCATTTACCAAATAATCCACGATGTTTAAAAGTTCTAAATTTCTAAATAATTGCAAAATTTCGAAAATAATGTACAATAAATCAAAAAATGATCGCGAATTCATAAAATGCTGCAATGCAATAGGGAGCAACTATGTGCCGCTTGCTGCGAGGCGCGTGTCTTCCTCGCCTACACGGCGCCAGTGGTGGGTTGGGCTGGTAAGACATGGCTCATCATGTTGATGTCACTCAATTTTCTTATTTTATTTTTTATAATATTAAATGCATATATTTCCAAAGTTAAAATTTGGTTGAGTAATTTAGTACCACAAATTTGAAAAACAAATGTAAATATTGTATGGGAAACCAAATGTAAAGATAGTATAAAAGAATTGTTAGCACGGTTGTAGAAAAATATTGATAACTTTCAGAAAAATGTCTATGGCAATAAAAAAGGTTCCCATATTTCCCAAAAAAAGTGCATGCTAAAATTTAAAAATATGTGCATACAATGTAAAAAATGTTTGTGCAATTTAAAAAAATGTTTCGTACCATTAGACAAATATACGTGAAGATTTATGGAAATATACCTGCATTTTGAAAAAGTGTTTATGACATTATTGAAATATTATATACAATATAAAAAATATTTGGGTAGATAGAAAATTGTTTATTTCCGTATAAAATGTACTTTGCATTTAAAAAAATAATATTGTCATCTAAAAAAATGTTCATGAAGTTTTATCAAATGTACTGGCGGGAAGCCCCATTTTTTATTTCGATTTATTGATATTTTCTTTTCTGTTTTTCTTTTAAAAAATAATTCAGGATTTTAAAAACTTCTACATTTCTAAATAATTGCAAATTATGAAAAAATCTTCAAGAAATCATCACATGATCGCAAATTTATAAAATAAATGTTCATGATTCTAAAGAAATATTCAGGTTTTGGAAAAAAATTCGCATTTTCAAAATATGTTCATTTATTCAGAAAATGTTAATGAATTCGAGCAAAAAATCGTCAATTCAAATAATGTTAAAGATTTTTTTAAATGGTCACGAAAATAAAAAATGTTCATGAATTTAAAAAAGTGTTCCAAAATATTCAAAAGACATCATCGCTTATTCAAAATTTGTTCATGTATTATAAAAATGTTCATCAAAACAACAAAAAATAATTGTGAATTTATAAAATTGTTCCCATTTTAAAAAAATGTTCACAGATTCAAAAAAGTGCAACTTTTTCAAAAAAATATTCATAATTTCAAAAAATGTTCACGAATTTTTAAACATGTTATTGAATTAAAAAATGTCATTGTTTTAACAAATGTTGGCGAATTTGTAAAAAATGTCCATGATTTCAAAAATATTCTTGAAATTTATGAAATTTTTCATGATTTCAGGAGATGGTCACAAATTTGAAAGCTGTTCGCAAAAAAGAAAAAATTAAGTGAAAAAAGAAGAAAAACTAAAAAGGAAAAGTACCATAGAAGAAAATTTAAAAGTAAAAAGTAAAAGAAATGAAAAACTGGACGGAAAAATGAAAAAAAGGTTTAGGGAAGATTCTAGAACCTTCCCAAAACCGGTGTGGAATAAACACTAAAATGGGCATGCCCAAACTCCTAATCGGGCGCTCGAGGGGTGCGCGCTAGGTCGCTCGCGCGCGACCTCGACGTCAAATAGGGATCGACCTTAGATAGTTAGAGGTTCAAAGTAATATACCTTTCAAATATTTTGGATTGCTGATTAGTATTTTTTTGCCACTGATAATACATGATATATGCGTTCCATTTGAAGAGTTCTTGAGCTTGTTGATTATTGGGGGTATTGTTACTCGGTTATTGGGGGCATTGGATTATATTGAAAATGAAGAAACCACACATATTGTGTGAGCTTGATGATTCACCGATTGAACGAGATCTCAATCTAGAGGAGACCTAGCACCCGGAATTGTGCCTTGTTCATAGATTTTAGGAGAACGAACAACAACCATAAGGATCTTGATGTTTTACAACGAGAAAAGTGTGTCCACTCAGCTTCATATTCTTGCAAATAAAGCTCATATTCTTTTTTGGAATTAGGATTACCAAGGGCAAAGAGCCAAAACAAACATTGAACTCGGGAACAGAAATTTTACCTGCATTGTATAAAAACATCCCGCATATTGGCAAGGAATAGAGAATTTGAAGGTCCGATTTTGGAGACGTGACACTTTGAAGAGAGAAGCACGCCCACCAAAGCATGAGAGAAGAATAGTGCTTACTGATTCGTCGGTGAGCTTGATCTTTGATCGGGTGAATACAACGACCAGTAAGAGTTCCCTAAGCCCTTGGCCCTCCATGAAGTCGATCAGAAGCTGAAGATGGTCCGAGTATGAGCATCAAAGGAATGACCTTGTCAAACTTGAGATCCGCGAGAGACATGTTGACTCGGTTGAGGAACCACAATGGAGTGACCAAAGGGAATTGGCTACCATGACTAGAGTGATCACCGCTGGGAGGGAAGGTGGCCACCACGATGGAGTGTGTAGTAGCAGGGGGTTTTCGTCGTGGTCGACGACACAATTTGGGCTAGGGGCTACACGACAGAAGAAGGGTAACTATCATCCCTTGAGAGTGGATGGGTTTATTATAAATGATTGGAAGGTTTGTCTTAGGAACAACATGACCATGTCTAAGCACCATGCCGTCCTAATGAGCGAGACTGACCATCCATCTACCACCAATTACTAAAACGCAGTTCAAAATGAAATTATGATTGTTAAACATGTTTTAACTCGCCACAAATGAAAGTGTAAAAAATCTCGCCACAAAGATTATAATATAGTAGCAAAATTGTCGGCATGTTTCCTTAAAAAACATAGTTACATATACAATTCTATAAGAAGCTACGTAGAGCAAATAACAAAAAGACTCTTAACCCTAGCCACTGCCACATCTTCCCTACACGATGCCAGCTCGGCCCCCCTCCTCTTCCCCAGTTTGTGGACTTCCGGACATATGGGGATGATTTGGTGGTTGTTAGGGCATGTCTCTCTCTAATGGTTTTGGTGATTGATGACAATGCGTTTTGTGCACTAACCGTGTGCATTGAGCATTTAAGATATTCTTATATATGGCACAAGACGGTTTTATTTCCCTCGGTGAAAGAAAGTGCGAAGACGGTTTTCCGACTTTCTTTTCGGTTGATTTGAGTCGTAGGGAATCCGTACCATTAAGAGGGGGTACACTTTGGAAAGATTTGGGTGGAATCAACACGTACACAACCCATATGCACCCACATACCCTTCCCGCAACATGGAGGATCCAACTGCTCTTGCTTGGGTAATTTTGCAGTACCCAGGCGGTAGTACCGCTCAGGCCCACGACAGTACCACTTCAGCGGTACTTCCACAGGCTGGTGCCACTCCTACTTCCGCGTGGGTTGGAGCTTCTGTTGCTCTCTGGTCTATTAGCGGAAGTGTCACGGTAGTACCCCTGACGCGGAACTTTTGCACTAGTGCCGCCTCACTACCGCTGATCCATCTGTAGCATGTGACAATTAGCAACAGTGACACGATAGTACCGTTTACGCGGTATTGCCGCTTGCTATTACTGTTGCTTTTCTGCTTATTTTTTTAGCTGCTATTGCCCATTCAGCATAAGCGGTACTTGAATGGTAGTTACATGGTAGTACCGCTATGTGCGGTACTTCTGCTCTGGCGCCGTTTCAATATAGTTGTTCCTCTATTCTAGCGATCTGAAGTGGTTGTACCGCTCTGATGGTCGGTAGTACCGCTCTGGCGGCACTACCACTCCAGCGCTAGCCGTGCTCGCTGGCTACGACACGAACTACCCCTCCCTTGAGCGGTAGTTCTGCTTGAGTGCGGGCTGATGTTAGGGCATTTCCCGCCTTAGTGTGTTTTGGTGATGATGACAATTCACATTGCGGACTAATCGTGTGCCAAGTTACTAAGGTATACTTTGTTTGGTGCAAGACAGTTAGGAATTCCCTCCAAACGAAAAAGATCGAAGATGGTGTTTTCGACGTGTATTATTTCTTTGGTCATAGGAAACCCGTACTATTAAGAGGGAATCCGCATTGGAAGGTACGGGGTGAATCAATGCACGTACACATTCCTTTGCACCCACTATACATCCTTCTGTTCGAGGAGAGAGCCCCCCAATGTCTTTCTGTGACGATGGTTTTTATTGCCCAACGGTTCTACCGCCTATCTAAGCGGTTGTACCGCTTGACTGGTTGTTCCGGCACAACCACCGCCCCTAGGGGTGACACCCTAGGGTTTGCTGCCTCCAGGAAACTGTCAAGCGGTTGTACCGCTACCCCGAGGCAGTTGTGTCGCCAGGTGCTTGGCTGTTCCCTGAGTCTGGCGCTCAGCGGTTGTTCCGGCCCAGCACTGCTCAACTACCAGATTTCATTCTGTAGTGGAGTGGTTGTTGGGTAGTGGTGGACCGGTAGTTCCAGAACGGTTTTTACGAACTGGTACTACCGGTGTCGGGCGGTGGTGCTACTTCTTGAGCTTGCGTTGGTTTTTCCCTTGAAGAGGAAAGGGTGATGCAGCACAGTAGAGGTAAGTATTTCCCTCAGTTAAGAACCAAGGTATCAATCCAGTAGGAGAAGAACGCACAAATCACCAACACATGCACAAACAATCAAACACTTGCACCCAACGCGATAAAGGGGTTGTCAATCCCTTCACGGTCACTTGCAAAGGTGAGATCTGATAGAGATAGATAAACAAAAGATAAAATACTTTTGGGTTTTTTGGTATATAGATCTGAAAATAAAAGATTGCAAAATAGTAGATCGGAAAGTAATATGATGGAAAATAGACCCGGGGGCCATAGGTTTCACTAGAGGCTTCTCTCATGAAGGCAAACAATACGGTGGGTGAATAAATTACTGTCGAGCAATTGATAGAAAAGCGCAATGTTATGACGATATCCAAGGCAATGATTATGCATATAGGCATCACGTCTGTGTCAAGTAGACCGACTCTTGCCTGCATCTACTACTATTACTCCACACATCGACCGCTATCCAGCATGCATCTAGAGTATTAAGTTCATAAAGAACGGAGTAACGCCTTAAGTAAGATGGCATGATGTAGATGAATTAACTCAAGCAATATGATGAAAACCCCATCTTTTTATCCTCGATGGCAACAATGCAATACGTGTCTCGCTACCCCTACTTTGTCACTGGGTGAAATCACGCAAGATTGAACCCAAAGCTAAGCACCTCTCCCATTGCAAGAAAAACCAATCTAGTTGGCCAAACCAAACCGATAATTCGAAGAGAAATACAAAGATATCAAATCATGCATAAAAGAATTCAGAGAAGATTCAAATAATATTCATAGATAAGCTGATCATAAATCCACAATTCATCGGATCTCGACAAACACACCGCAAAAGAAGATTACATCGGATAGATCTCCAAGAACATCAAGGAGAATGTTGTATTGAGAATCAAAGAGAGAGAAGAAGCCATCTAGCTACTAGCTATGGACCCGTAGGTCTGAGGTAAACTACTCACGCATCATCGGAAGGGCAATGGAGTTGATGTAGAAGCCCTCCGTGATCGATTCCCCCTCCGGCAGGATGCCGGAAAAGGCCTCAAGATGGGATCTCACGGGAACAGAAGGTTGCGGCGGTGGAAAAGTGTTTTCGTGGATGCCTCTGGTGGTTCTGGAATATTTGTGAATATATAGGAGGAAGATCTAGGTCAGGGGAGTCCCGAGGGGCCCACAAGGTAGGGGGGCGCCCCCCATAGGGCGCGCCCTCCACCCTTGTCGCCACCTCGTGGCTCTTCTGACTTGGACTCCAAGTCCCCTGGGTGTCTTCTGGTCCAAGAAAAATCATCGTGAAGTTTTATTCCGTTTGGACTCTGTTTGGTATTCCTTTTCTGCGAGGCTCAAAAACAAGGAAAAAACAGAAACTAGCACTGGGCTCTAGGTTAATAGGTTAGTCCCAAAAATAATATAAAATAGCATATTAATGCATATAAGACATCCAAAATAGATAATATAATAGCATGGAACAATAAAAAATTATAGATACGTTGGAGACGTATCAAGCATCCCCAAGATTAATGTAACATCCCCAGTATCACACCACAGTAATCCCTTATGATCATTCCAAGTCATCATCATTTGCATTGATTAATCACAGTGGTTAAATATCTCATTTCAAATTCCTTCTCTGAATTCAATTCAAATTCAAAGTGCAATTTGACGTTGCTCAAATATTGTTGCAAAAATGTTCATCATTTAGCAAATATTCCAAAACAAATGTTGTAAGGTAAACAACATCACCATCAACTATAATTTGGATTAGGGCAATTAAACAGTGCCAGAACAGCACTAAAAATGCCTTTTCTATTTTTTGAAAATCCGAATGAATTCCAAAATTTCCCAAACTTTTGGTGGCAGTGCTGGATAATGCATCTTATTTTGTGGACAAGATTCACATTTTTTCAAATGCATTTGACAGCTCATTTAATTCAAAAACCATCTCTGAAAAAGAAAACTGAAAAACTGAAAAAAAAAGAGAAAGGCCACTGTGCACTGGGCCTAAGTGCACAGTGCCTGAGGCCCAGCCCACCAGGCCTCTTTCTCCCTCCCTCTCTCTCCTTCGCGTTGTCAGCACGCGCCTGGCCGCGCCGGCAAGCTCCGCCCGAACGCCGACAGCGCGACGCCCACCGACGCTGAGAGGATAAGGGCGAGCCCCCATCCACTCCCCCTGGCGTCCTCATCCATTCCCCCTTCCTTCCTCGCTCGCTCATTCTCTCCTTCCCCCTCCAGATCCGTTGCCCGCTCCCATCGTTGCCATGGACGCACCATAGCCGCGGCCACCGTCGACCCCGAGCTTCGCCAACGCGTCCACGAGCTCCGCCGTTCTCCGCTCCTTCGTCTCCGATCATCAGTAGGAGCTGGGAGGCCCCGCTGAGGGTGTTCTTCTCCGCCCCCTTCCGCCTCTGCCGCCGACGCTCACCGGCGACCACGGCCTCCTCTGCTGCTCCTAAACCTCCGCCGGGCCACCGTGTGCCTCCCCGGTGAGCAGTTCCTCCTTTCCCCTCTCTTTGCGCCGTCGTTAGGTGCTCGTAGCTGCCGTTCCACGCGCGCCCGAATGCAGTGCCGCGGAGCTCATCGCCGGCGAGTCTCCGGTGACCAAATGGTCATGGGCGTATGCCCGTTAGCTTCACCGCGTCGCGCAGCACCTGCCTAGCCCTTTTGCCCGAGCCGTAGCGCGTCGTAGCTCTGTTTCGCCATCACCCGTAGCCGCTCCGCCGCAAACCTCGTCGCTGGCGCCGTTTTCGGCCAAGTCACCGCCACCATTAGATGCGCCGTTGAGCGCTCGTCCGAACGCGCCAACGCGCAGTCCAAATGGCCCCCTGTACGTGGATTCCGGCGAGGTCCCGAGCGCCTCCGCCGTGTTTTCGGTCGCCGGCGTTCAGCCGCCGGCTGCCGCTGATGTGGCACACCTGGGGCCACCCCTAGGTCACTGCCAGCGGGCCCCACGAGCCCCAGTTGACCACGTTGACCGGTCAACTGGCTGACGTGGCAGCACTGTGCCACTGACATACGGGCCCCACTTCCTTAATCAACATTTTATTTAATTAAAATTAATTAGTTAACTTAATGAGTCACAGACATGTGGGGCCCAGCTGCTAATTAACCTAAGTTAGAGCTAACTAAAACTCTGTTTAACGCACTGTCTATGACAGGTGGGACCCACTGGTCAGGTTTGACCTGGTCAGCGAGTCAGCTGGCTGCTGACGTCATGCTGATGCAACGCTGACGCAATATTTCATTTCTGTTAATTTAGATAATTCCAAAAAAAATGTTTAAATCTTTAGAAATTCGTAGAAAATAAACTGTAGCTCAGATCGAAAAACTTTCTACATGAAAGTTGATCAGAAAGACGAGACAAAGCCGACCGTGCTATCTGTTTTCATGTCGGGACCCTCTACGGAGGTGAACCCGCAACTTTTAGCCTGTTTCCGATAGATGAATAGTGCATATACACCGGTTAATAATTCCAACTTAAATCCTAAAATAACTAATATGACTTAGACATGCTTTTAGGCAACCCTGCACTGCATGTTAGCATGATATGCTCTGTGTTGCATATGTTTGCTATGTATTTATCTGTTTCCTCCCCCTCTTCTCTCTCGGTAGACCCCGACATCGACGTAGTCCCCGAGACCGACATAGCTCCGGAGGTCGACTACACCCCTGACGACCAGACTTTTGCAGCAGAGATTCCAGGCAAGCACCCCCCCTTGAACATGCCTATATCGCCTATTCTTTCTCTCTTATGCTTGCATTAGAATTTGTTACTGCCACTGCTTATCCTATTTCTGATGCGTAGCCTGATTTTGTAACCTGCTATTGTTACCTACCTGCTTATCCTAAACTGCTTAGTATAGGCTGGTCAGTGATCCACTAGAGACCCCCACTTTGTCCCCAGTTGCCCCCGCTGGATTATCAGCTGACTCGATCAACGTGATTGACAACCAGGCCCCGGCACCGCACGTCACCCCCCTTAGTTGTACGACACTGCAGTGTTACTATCGAGTGCCGAGGGTGATACCTCGTATAACACTTCTGATGTTAACTCTGTAGAGTAGCTATTTGGTCGTGGTCATCGAGGGTGATTCCTCCTTCATCACTCCCGATAACGACGCTGTCGTGCAATACCTCAAGTGTGAACCCATCGAGGGTGATTCCTCCGAGTACACCTTGACGGATACATCGAGTAGGAATCCAACAAGGGTGATACCTCAGATTCCCATGATGTTATAGACACACGGATACTTGGACTTTACAACTGTTACTTGGAAAGTCGGGTCGACCCTGAGGGGTACCCGAGCGAGCATAAGATGCGAGTGATGTGGAGACGTGTTGACCTAGAGGGCGCCCGTGAGATAAATACGAGGCGTGGCCGGGCATTCTTAGCCCTTGCCGGAAGTCCTCGAGACGGGCGACGGGGTCACATCGATCGTGAGTCTCTGCTCATTACCGCATGCTACCAATGCACTAACAATTTGGATATTTGATCTGAGTGGGCCTTTGGCCCGATAGCACTAACCATCACGCGGGAATAAATATGGGTACTCTGCGTCGTATGCATCAGTCGAAAGCTCTGTCAGATGTCCAGTTCAGCATGGCGGCCGGGTCGGATCGTGCCGATGGCGCTGGTATCCACCCTGCACACAACGACCCGGAGTGCACAGGGTGATGGCCCAAGACCCCTGAGCGCTTAGGATATAGACCGACGGGGACCTCTCTGCTGAGCTTTAGGTAGGGCTGCGGCGTGTCGTTTAGCCGAGGCCGGGCATGACCTAGAAAAGTGTATCCGGCCGGAGTTAAGCGAGCGTGGTGGGTAAGTTGGTACACCCCTGCAGGGAAGAAAACATCTATGCATAGCCGGATCCTCGGTAACGGACGCTCGGAGTTGTATCCCGATCGATGCAACTATAACTTAATGATGAGATGAGAAATGGATATTAGGGCTCTGGGATCGCTTTCTCGCAGGGAGTTGATGACCCACAAGTATAGGGGATCAATCGTAGTCCTTTCGATAAGTAAGAGTGTCGAACCCAACGAGGAGCAGAAGGAAATGACAAGCAGTTTACAGTAAGGTAATATATGCAAGCACTGAAATTGTAAGTAGCGAGTAGTTTAATAGCAAGATAATTTGTAACGAGAAAGTAACAATAGTAGTAAAAAAAGTGCAGCAAGGTAGCCCAATCCTTTTGAGGTAAAGGACAGGCCAAAACGGTCTCTTATGATAAGCAAAGTGTTCTTGAGGGTACACGGGAATTTCATCTAGTCACTTTCATCATGTTGGTTCGATTCGTGTTCGCTACTTTGATAATTTGATATGTGGGTGGACCGGTGCTTAGGTGCTGTTCTTACTTGAACAAACCTCCTACTTATGATTAACCCCCTCGCAAGCATCCGCAACTACGAGAAAAGTATTAAGAATAAATTCTAACCATAGCATTAAACTTTTGGATCCAATCGGTCCCTTACGGAATAGCGCATAAACTAGGGTTTAAGCTTCTGTCACTCTCGCAACCCATCATCTAATAACTACTCCACAATGCATTCCCTTAGGCCCAAATATGGTGAAGTGTCATGTAGTCGACGTTCACATGACACCACTAAGGGAATCACAACATACATATCATCAAAATATCGAACACATATCAAGTTCACATGATTACTTGCAACATGATTTCTCCCGTGACCTCAAGAACAAAAGTAACTACTCACAAATGATAATCATGCTCAAGATCAGAGGGGTATTAAATAGCATAATGGATCTGAACATATAATCTTCCACCAAATAAACCATATAGTAATCAACTACAGGATGTAATCAACACTACTAGTCACCCACAAGTACCAATCTATAGTTCCGGTACAAAGATTGAACACGGGAGATGAACTAGGGTTTGAGAGGAGATGGTGTTGTTGAAGATGTTGATGGAGATTACCCTCCCCAAGATGGGAGAGTTGTTGGTGATGATGATGACGATGATTTTCCCCTCCGGGAGGGAAGTTCCCTCGGCGGAATCGCTCCGCCTGAGGGCAAAAGTGCTCCTGCCCAAGTTCCGCCTCGAGACGGTGGCGCTTCATCCCGAAAGTACTCTCCTGATTTTTTCTAGGTCAAAATGACTTATATACTAGAAGATGGGCACCGGAGGTGGGCTGGGCTGAGCACAACCCACCAGGGCGCGCCTGGGGGGCCTGGCGCGCCCTGGTGTCTTGTGCTCACCAGGTGGCCCCCCTCCGGTAGTTATTTGCTCCAGTAATTCTTATTTATTCCATAAAAAATCCTCGTGAAGTTTCAGCTCATTTGGAGTTGTGCAGAATAGGTAGCCTGGCGTATCTTTTTCAGGTCTAGATTTCCAGCTGCTGGAATTCTCCCTCTTTGTGTATACCTTGCATATTATGAGAGAAAAGGCATTATAATTACTCCAATAAGCATTATTATGCATAAAAACATTATAAATAACAGTAGGTAAACATGATGCAAAATGGACGTATCAACTCCCCCAAGCTTAGACCTCACTTGTCCTCAAGCGAAAACCGAAATCGAAAAACATGTCCACATGCTTAGAGAGAGAGGTGTCGATAAAAACAAAAATACGGACATAGAAGCATCATGCAAATTATTATAACAGCAACAAACTTTAACATAAAACTTTCATCATAGAACTTTTATCATAGACTTCTCATGAATAAGTAACAATTCATCACAATATCGAAGTATAAAGCATAAACTTTATTGGAAACCAACAAACTATGTTCTTAGTCAACTTTGCAACTACAATTCATCATCTTTTCAGGAAGGGTCACGTATCGGAGCCTTTAGGCAAGTCCACATACTCAACCATCATATAGTCTTCTATGATTGCTAACACTCACCTCGTACACATGAGCAAAATGTTTCAACCGGACATATAGAAAGATAGGGGCTTATAGTTTCGCCTCCCAACGTATTCACCTCAAGGGTGATGTCAACAATAATAACTCATGCTACCCATATTCAACTGAACATATGTGCCTAGATCTTTCCTCACCACATAATTCTTGCCAAGAGAGATATTAAAAAGGAATAGAGAGAAAAACTTTGACTCTTGCATGAAAGTAAATACATAAAAGTAAAAGATAGGCCCTTCACAGAGGGAAGCAGAGGTTGCCATGCGCTTTTTGTTTGTATGCTCAATCCCTTAGTGCAAGAGAACGTCACGTTATATTGCCCCTTGTGATAGCAACCTTTATTATGCAGTCTGTCGCTTTTATTCTTCGCCATCACAAGTTCGTACAACGCTCAATTTTCTCTTACACTAATGATCCAACACTTTTAGAAGCAATTTTTATTGCCTTATTGCACCGATGACAACTTACTTGAAGGATCTTACTCAATCCATAGGTAGGTATGGTGGACTCTCAAAATAAGATTTGGGTTTAAGGTTTTTGGATGCACAAGTAGTATCTCTACTTGGTGCGGAATTTTTGGCTAGCAAAGATAGGGGCAAGCACCACATGTTAAAGGATCTATGACAATATAACTTCTATGTGAATATGAACAAACATAAATCATTACGTTGTCTTCCTTGTCCAACGTCAACAATTTTGGCATATAATATTTTGATGGGTGCTCACAATCACAGAAGATTTCCAAGATAGTGTATTTGCATGTGAATCTTCTCTTCCCTTATCAATTCTTTCATGAATTGCTTCATTGACCAATACTATGTTTGTCAATCTACAAGAAAATTTTCTACTTATACTCTTCCTTGTGTGATGTCATTACTTACCATAAGATTAGCATATGATCTTTTTCATTTATTTCCTTTCTTTTTATTGAAACATGAAAGTAAAGAAAGTTAAACTCAAACTAAACTTTATTATATATCTCACACACGATTACAAGGATAGATCACTAAGCAAACTCTCGAAAAGAAAGGATCGAACTAAACTTTTATTCATCTAAAGCAAAAGATAACCATGGATCGAACTAAGAAAAGTAAAGGCAAAGGATAGTGAAGGTGATACGATACCGGGGCACCTCCCCCAAGCTTGGCGGAAGCCAAGGGGAGTGCCCATACCCGATACTCAATTTTCTTTTGGTGATGAAGAAGGAGGAGGTGGTGAAGTGGTAGCGATCTTGTCCTTCATGATCAAGAGATTCTCTAATCTACGGATGACGCTCCGGAGGAAGATGATGTGCTCTTGATGCAGAATATTTTCACGAGTGAGATATTTATTTTGCACACGAACCATTTCAATGATCCGAAAGGCTTCAATCTCAGTAGGGGTAAGATGAGCATAGTAAGGTTTAAGGATATCTTCTTCTTCCTCCTCGGCAGGCAGTGCTTGCTCGATCATCGGCGTTTGATCTCCGGTAGCCTCCTTGCCCTTGTCCTCCTTGGCGGCTCCAACTCGCTCTTCCCTCTTTAGCTCGATCTTCATCAACCAAGCATCCTCTTCCACATTGTTGGAGGAAGAAGAAGACATGATGCCTGGCTTAACAGATCTGACAGGAAACAACAAGGAAAAGAAAACAGGAGATTTCTCCACGATACGAAGGTTAATAGGTTCGGGGGGGTATATAAAGATTTTTTATCTTGGGAAACAAGCAAACGGAAGAAAAATGGAGTCCGGAAGGTACCCGAGGTGGGCACAACCCACCTGGGCGCGCCTGGCTTGCCAGGCGTGCCCTGGTGTCTTGTGCCCACCAGGGTCACCTTCCTGGTAGTTTCTTTTTTTTCTAATTTTCTAAACATTCCAAAACTGACAAAAAATATTTTTGCGGAATTTTTGGAGTCCGTTTACTTACCGTATCACGTACCTCCCTTTTTTCACGATTCTGGAGTGTTTCGGAAGGTTTCTTTTATGTGTTCTTCCGGTGTCATGGTTTGGATAACATTACTTTCAACATTAATGGGCGTACCTGAGATATAATGTTTTATTCGTTGCCCATTAACAACCTTCGGGTTAGTACCTTCGGCATTATTTATTTTGATAGCTCCAGATCGATAAACCTCCTCGATAACGTAGGGTCCTTCCCATTTGGAGAGGAGTTTTCCTGCAAAGAATCTGAAACGAGAGTTGTACAAAAGAACATATTCTCCAACTTTGAACTCACGCTTTTGGATTCTTTTATCATGCCATCTTTTAACTTTTTCTTTAAATAACTTGGCATTTTCATAAGCTTGCGTTCTCCATTCATCTAATGAGCTAATATCAAATAACCTCTTTTCACCAGCAAGTTTGAAATCATAGTTGAGTTCTTTAATTGCCCAATATGCTTTATGTTCTAACTCAAGAGGCAAATGACAAGCTTTTCCATAAACCATTTTATAAGGAGACATACCCATCGGATTTTTATATGCTGTTCTATAAGCCCAAAGTGCATCATCTAATTTCTTAGACCAATTCTTCCGGGACCTATTGACAGTCTTTTGTAAGATTAATTTTATTTCTCTATTGCTAAGTTCAACTTGACCACTAGACTGGTGATGATAGGGTGATGCAATTCTATGGTTAACATCATACTTGGCAAGCATTTTACGGAAAGCACCATGAATAAAGTGTGAACCACCATCAGTCATTAAATATCTAGGGACTCCAAACCTTGGGAAAATAACTTCCTTAAGCATTTTAATAGAGGTGTTGTGATCATCACTACTAGTTGGAATAGCTTCTACCCACTTAGTAACATAATCAACAACAACCAAAATATGAGTATACCCATTAGAGGAAGGAAAAGGTCCCATGTAATCAAATCCCCAAACATCAAATGGTTCAACGGCAAGAGAATAATTCATAGGCATTTCTTGACGCTTACCGATATTACCTATTCTTTGACATTCATCAAAAGATAAGACGAACTTACGGGCATCCTTGAAGAGAGTAGGCCAATAAAACCCAGATTGTAATACCTTATGAGCAGTTCTGTCTCCCGCATGATGTCCTCCATAAGCTTCAGAGTGACATTTTCGTAGGATTTGTTCCTGTTCATGCTCAGGTACACAACGTCTAATAATACCATCTACCCCTTCTTTATAAAGATGTGGGTCATCCCAAAAGTAATGTCTTAAATCATAGAAGAATTTTTTTATTTTGTTGGTATGTGAAGCTAGGTGGTATGTATTTAGCAACAATATAATTAGCATAGTCAGCATACCAAGGGGTGTTATGAGAAACATTTATTGAAGCTAACTGTTCATCAGGAAAGCTGTCATTAATAGGTTGTGGGTCATCAAGAATATTTTCAAGCCTAGACAGGTTATCAGCTCCCTTTCTATCAGTGATATGTAAGTCAAATTCTTGTAGTAAGAGAACCCACCTAATGAGTCTAGGTTTAGCATCTTTCTTTTCCATAAGATATTTTATAGCAGCATGATCGGTGTGAGCAGTCACTTTAGAATCAACAATGTACGATCAAAATTTATCACAAGCAAACACAATTGCTAAAAATTCTTTTTCAGTAGTAGCATAATTTCGTGGGGCACTTTCTAGAGTTTTACTAGCATAATGGATAACATTTAGTTTCTTATCAACTCTTTGTCCTAGAACAACACCAACAACATAATCACTAGCATCACACATAATTTCAAAAGGCAAGCTCCAATCAGGTGGTTGAACAATAGGTGCAGTAATTAAGGCTTTCTTGAGTGTTTCGAAGGCTTCTAAACAATCATCATAAAAAACAAAAGGAATATCCTTTTGCAAAAGGTTTGTAAGAGGCCTAGAAATTTTAGAAAAGTCTTTGATAAATCTCCTATAGAAACCAACATGACCAAGGAAACTACGAATACCTTTGATATCTTTAGGACATGGCATTTTCTCAATTGCATCAACCTTGGCTTTGTCCACCTCAATACCCTTTTCAGAAATTTTATGGCCCAAAACAATACCTTCATTAACCACAAAGTGGCACTTCTCCCAATTCAAGACAAGATTTGTTTGCTCACATCTCTGCAAAACTCGATCAAGATTGCTTAAGCAATCATCAAAAGACTTCCCATAAACAGAAAAGTCATCCATGAAAACCTCAACAATCTTTTCACAAAAATCAAAGAATATAGCAGTCATACATCTTTGAAAGGTAGCAGGTGCATTGCATAAACCAAAAGGCATACGTCTATAAGCATAGGTTCCAAAAGGACAAGTAAAAGTGGTCTTTTCTTGATCAGGTTGAGAAACAGGTATTTGTGAAAAGCCAGAATATCCATCAAGGAAGCAAAAATGTGTGTGCTTAGATAATCTTTCTAGCATTTAATTAATAAAAGGCAGAGGATAATGATCTTTTCTAGTTGCTTTGTTTAATTTTCTAAAATTAATTACCATTCTATAGCCTGTGACAATTCTTTGTGGAATAAGTTCATTCTTATCATTAGGAACAACAGTAATACCTCCCTTCTTAGGGACACAATGAACAGGACTTACCCATCTACTATCAGCTATAGGATAGATTATACCTGCTTCCAGGAGTTTCAATATTTCCGTTCTTACCACTTCTTTCATCTTTGGATTTAACCGACGTTGGTGATCAACAACGGGTTTAGCATCAGGTTCCATATTAATTTTGTGCTGACATAGAGTGGGACTAATGCCCTTAAGATCATCAAGAGTAAATCCAATAGCAGCTCAGTGCTTCCTTAGAACTTTCAATAATCTTTCTTCTGCATGTTCTGAAAGGTTAGCACTAATAATAACAGGATATATCTTTTTCTCATCAAGATAAGCATATTTCAAAGTGTTTGGCAATTGTTTTAATTCAAACATAGGATCACCTTTAGGTGGAGGAGGACCTCCTAGAGTTTCAATAGGCAAATTGTGTTTAAGCAGAGGACGTTGTTCAAAGAAAATCTTATCTATTTCATTTCTTTCATGCATATGTAAATCATTTTCATGGTCTAGCAGATATTGTTCTAAAGGACCAGTAGGGGGTACAACAATAGAAGCAACACCAATAATTTCATCTTTACTAGGCAAATCTTTCTTATGAGGTTTTCTGCTAAACTTAGAAAAATTAAACTCATGAGACTCATCACCAAAGCTAACACCGACAGTTTGTTTCTCACAATCTATTTTAGCATTAACGGTGTTCAAGAAAGGTCTACCAAAGATAATGGGACAAAAGTCATCTTGTGGGGAACCAAGAACAAGAAAATCATTAGGGTATTTTACTTTCCCACACAAGACTTCAACATCTCTAACAATCCCAAGTGGTGTGATGGTGTCTCTATTAGCAAGTTTAATACTAACATCTATGTCTTCTATCTCAGCTGGTGCTATGTCATTCATAATTTCTTGATATAAGGTAAAAGGAATAGCACTTACGCTAGCACCTATGTCACATAAACCATGATAACAGTGATCTCCTATTTTAACTGAGACAACAGGCATGCCAACAACAGGTCTATGTTTATCTTTCCCATCGGGTTTGGCAATTCTAGCAGCTTCACCAACGAAGTAAATAATATGCCCATCAATATTATCAACCAAGAGATCCTTAACCATAGCAACACTAGGTTCTATCTTGATTTGTTCAGCTGGTTTAGGTGTTCTAATATAACTTTTATTGACCACAGTTGAGACTTTAGCATGTTCTTTCATCCTGACAGGGAAAGGTGGTTTTTCAATATAAACAGTAGGAACAACTGGGTCAACATTGTAGATAATCATTTCATCTTTAGCTATTACAGGTCTTTTAATTTCTTCTTTAATAGGTGGGTGATATTTAAACCACTTATCCTTAGGGAGATCAACATGAGTAGCAAAAGATTCACAAAAGGAGGCTACTATCTCATAGTCAAGTCCATATTTAGCGCTAAACTTTTGAAAAGCATCAGTATTCATAAAAGATTTAACACAATCAAACTTAAGCTCAATACCTGACTCTTTACCTTTGTCGAGTTCCCAATCTTCAGAGTTGTGTTTAATTCTTTCTAAAAGATCCCACTGGAAATCAATAGTCTTCTTCATAAAGGAACTAGTACAAGAAGTATCGAGCATGGATTGATCATTACGAGAAAGCCGAGCATAAAAATTCTAAATAATAATTTCTCTTGAGAGCTCATGATTGGGGCATGAATATAACATTGACTTAAGCCTCCCCCAAGCTAGAGCGATACTTTCTCCTTCACGAGGCCAAAAATTATATATATAATTCCGATCATGATGAACTAGATGCATAGGATAATTTTTTTGATGGAATTCCAATTTCAACCGATTCCAATTCCAAGATCCAATATCATCGCATAGCCTATACCATGTCAATGATTTTCCCTTCAAATATAAAGGGAAAACCTTCTTCTTGGCTTCATCTCCGGGTAAACCTACAAGCTTAAACAATCCACAAATTTCATCCACATACATCAAGTGCATATCAGGATGTTCGGTTCCATCTCCTGCATAAGGATTAGCTAGCAGTTGTTCTATCATACCCAAAGGAATTTCATATTCAATATTTTTAGTAGGTGCAGTAGGTTGAGGGGCATCTAATTGTGGTTCCGGTCGAGGTGAAGATACCCCGAACAAACCCCTCAAAGGATTGCTCTCCATAGTAACAAGTGACAATAAATTTCAGCACGTAGTAATAATTTTTCCTTACCAAGAGCTCTTCACTCCCTGGCAACGGCGCCAGAAAAGAGCCTTGATGACCCACAAGTATAGGGGATCAATCGTAGTCCTTTCGATAAGTAAGAGTGTCGAACCCAACGAGGAGCAGAAGGAAATGACAAGCGGTTTTCAGTAAGGTAATATCTGCAAGCACTGAAATTGTAAGTAGCGAGTAGTTTAATAGCAAGATAATTTGTAACGAGCAAGTAACAATAGTAGTAAAAAAAGTGCAGCAAGGTAGCCCAATCCTTTTGAGGTAAAGGACAGGCCAAAACGGTCTCTTATGATAAGGAAAGTGTTCTTGAGGGTACACAGGAATTTCATCTAGTCACTTTCATCATGTTGGTTCGATTCGTGTTCGCTACTTTGATAATTTGATATGTGGGTGGACCAGTGCTTAGGTGCTGTTCTTACTTGAACAAACCTCCTACTTATGATTAACCCCCTCGCAAGCATCCGCAACTACGAGAAAAGTATTAAGAATAAATTCTAACCATAGCATTAAACTTTTGGATCCAATCGGTCCCTTACGGAATAGCCCATAAACTAGGGTTTAAGCTTCTGTCACTCTCGCAACCCATCATCTAATAACTACTCCATAATGCATTCCCTTAGGCCCAAATATGGTGAAGTGTCATGTAGTTGATGTTCACATGACACCACTAAGGGAATCACAACATACATATCATCAAAATATCGAACACATATCAAGTTCACATGATTACTTGCAACAAGATTTCTCCCGTGACCTCAAGAACAAAAGTAACTACTCACAAATGATAATCATGCTCAAGATTAGAGGGGTATTAAATAGCATAATGGATCTGAACATATAATCTTCCACCAAATAAACCATATAGTAATCAACTACAAGATGTAATCAACACTACTAGTCACCCACAAGTACCAATCTATAGTTCCGGTACAAAGATTGAACACGGGTGATGAACTAGGGTTTGAGAGGAGATGGTGCTGTTGAAGATGTTGATGGAGATTGCCCTTCCCAAGATGGGAGAGTTGTTGGTGATGATGATGACGATGATTTCCCGCTCCGGGAGGGAAGTTCCCCCGGCGGAATCGCTCCGCCGGAGGGCAAAAGTGCTCCTGCCCAAGTTCCACCTCGAGACGGCGGCGCTTCGTCCCGAAAGTCCTCTCCTGATTTTTTCTAGGTCAAAATGACTTATATACTAGAAGATGGGCACCGGAGGTGGGCTGGGCTGAGCACAACCCACCAGGGCGTGCCTGGGGGGCCTGGTGGGCCCTGGTATCTTGTGCTCACCAGGTGGCCCCCCTTCGGTAGTTATTTGCTCCAGTAATTCTTATTTATTCCGTAAAAAATCCTCGTGAAGTTTCAGCTCATTTGGAGTTGTGCAGAATAGGTAGCCTGACGTAGCTTTTTCAGGTCCAGATTTCCAGCTGCCGGAATTCTCCCTCTTTGTGTATACCTTGCATATTATGAGAGAAAAGGCATTAGAATTACTCCAAAAAGCATTATTATGCATAAAAACATTATAAATAACAGTAGGTAAACATGATGCAAAATGGACGTATCAGGAGTCGAGGAAGGATCTCTGGGCGAGGTTAATACTTAATACTGCTACTACTTTATACTGTACTAATCTACACTCGTCTAATGCTGCAAGACCGCTGAAGATGCTAGTCTTCGATAGGACTAGGCCTTCTCTCTATTTTGGCATTTTTGCAGCCCAGTCCACATATACAGCCTTTCTTTGATAATGTTGCATATGTAGTGTAGATCCTTGCTTGCTAAGTACTTCGGATGAGTACTCACGGTTGCTTTGCTTCCTCTTTTTCCCCATATCCGTTTGATGTAACCAGATGATGGAGCCCCTGAGACAGCTGCCCCATCAACGACTACTACTACCACCCCGAGGGTGGTTACTACTTCGAGTTGACCGACGACCAGGAGTAGGTTCGGAGGGTCCCAGGCAGGAGGCCTGCGCCTTTTCGATCATAGCTTCTGTTTTGCACCGCCTTCTTAAAGGCTTATCTGTTTCTCTTTTATATCTGTACTCAGATATCTAATGCTTCCACTGATGCTTGTTGACATCAAGCTTATGTATTCGAGCCCTCGAGGCCCTGGCTTGTAATATAATGCTTGTATGCCTTTATTTATGTTTTAGAGTTGTGTTGTGATTCCTTCAAGTGAGTCCTTAGGCTTGATCATGTGCATTTGCGTGTATGATTAGTGCACGATTAAGCCGGGGGCGTCACACTTAATTCCTGCTCGTCCTCGAGTAGGTAAATGATAAAAATAGAATTTTTGATGTGGAATGCTACCTAACATACTTACCCATGTAATTTTCTTTATTGTGGCATGAATGTTCAGATCCATAAGATTCAAAATAAAAGTTTAATATTGACATAAAAATAATAATACTTCAAGCATACTAATAAAGCAATCATGTACAACCCCGATGACAAGCTATCCCTACAAAATCATATAGTCTGGCTATGCTCCATCTTCATCACATAAAGTATTCAAATCATGCACAACCCCGATGACAAGCCAAGCAATTGTTTCATACTTTTGATGTTCTCAAAACTTTTCAACTTTCACGCAATACATGAGTGTGAGCCATGGACATAGCACTATAGGTGGAATAGAATATGGTGGTTGTGGAGAAGACAAAAAGAAGGAGATAATCTCACATCAACTAGGCGTATCGACGGGCTATGGAGATGCCCATCAATAGATATCAATGTGAGTGAGTAGGGATTGCCATGCAACGGATGCACTAGACCTATAAGTTTATGGAAGCTCAAAAAGAAACTAAGTGGGTGTGCATCCAACTCGCTTGCTCACGAAGACCTAGGGAAATTTGAGGAAGCCCATCATTGGAATATACAAGCCAAGTTCTATAATGAAAAATTCCCACTAGTATATGAAAGTGACAACATAGGAGACTCTCTATCATGAAGATCATGGTGCTACTTTGAAGCACAAGTGTGGAAAAAGGATAGTAACATTGCCCCTTCTCTCTTTTCTCTCATTTTTTTGGTGGGCTTCTTTGGCCTCTTTTTTTATTTGTGGGCTTCTTTGGCCTCTTTTATTTTATTTTTCTCACATGGGACAATGCTCTAATAATGAAGATCATCACACTTTTATTTACTTACAACTCAAGAATTACAACTCAATACTTAGAACAAAATATGACTCTATATGAATGCCTCTGGCGGTGTACCGGGATGTGCAAGGACTCAAGAGTGACATGTATAAAAATTATGAACGGTGGCTTTGCCACAAATACTATGTCAACTACATGATCATGCAAAGCAATATGACAATGATGGAGCGTGTCATAATAAAACGGAACGGTGGAAAGTTGCATGGCAATATATCTCAGAATGGCTATGGAAATGCCATAATAGGTAGGTATGGTGGCTGTTTTGAGGAAGGTAAAAGGTAGGTGTATGGCACCGGCGAAAGTTGCGCGGTACTAGAGAGGCTAGCAAAGGTGGAAGGGTGAGAGTGCGTATAATCCATGGACTCAACATTAGTCATAAAGAACTCACATACTTATTTCAAAAATCTATTAGTCATCAAAATGAAGTACTACGTGCATTCTCCTAGGGGGATAGATTGGTAGGAAAAGACCATCGCTCGTCCCCGACCGCCACTCATAAGGAAGACAATCAATAAATACCTCATGCTCCAACTTCGTTATATAACGGTTCACCATACGTGCATGCTACGGGAGTCACAAACTTTAACACAAGTATTTCTACAATCCACAATTACTCACTAGCATGACTCTAATATCACCATCTTTATATCTCAAAACAATCATAAGGAATCAAACTTCACATAGTATTCAATGCACTTTATATGAAAGTTTTTATTATATCCCTCTTGGATGCCTATCATATTAGGACTAAATTTATAACCAAAGAAAATTACCATGCTGTTTAGAAAGACTCTCAAAATAATATAAGTTAAGCATGAGAGTTCAATAATTTCTATAAAATAAAACCACCGCCGTGCTCTAAAAAGATATAAGTGAAGCACTAGAGCAAAATTGCCTAGCTCAAAAGATATAAGTGAAGCACATAGAGTATTCTAATAAATCATGATCCATGCGTGTCCCTCTCAAAAGGTGTGTATAGCAAGTATTATTGTGGCAAACTAAAAAGCAAAGACTCATATCATACAAGACGCTCCAAGCAAAACACATATCATGTGGTGAATAAAAATATAGCCTCAAGTAAATTTACCGATAGACGAAGACGAAAGAGGGGGTGCCTTCCGGGGCATCCCCAAGCTTAGGCTCTTGGTTGTCCTTGAATATTACCTTGGAGTGCCTTGGGAATCCCCAAGCTTAGGCTCTTGCCACTCCTTATTCCATAGTCCATCAAATCTTTACCCAAAACTTGAAAACTTCACAACACAAAACTCAACAGAAAACTCGTGAGATCCGTTAGTACAAGAAAATAAAATCACCACTTTTGGTACTGTTATGAACTCATTATTTATTTATATTGGTGTAATATCTACTGTATTCCAACTTCTCCATGGTTCATACCCCCCGATACTACCCATAGATTCATCAAAATAAGCAAACAACACAAAGAAAACAGAATCTGTTAAAAACAGAACAGTCTGCGAAGATCTGAATTGTTCTAATACTTATGTAACTCCAAAAATTATGATTTTTTTAAAAACAGAGTCAATTTGTATATAAATACTGTGTAAAAAATTCAGGGTTTTTCCACGCTCCAGTGAATTATTAATATTCTGTGACTGGATGCAACAGTTTCTGTTTTTCAGCAAGATCAAATCAACTATCACCGTAAGCCACCCCAAAGGTCTTACTTGGCACAAACACTAATTAAAACACCAAAACACAATTACTACAGAGGTAATAATGTGTATTTTCATAAAAACAGAAAAAAATATTTGGTTTTCTCCCAACAAGCGCTTTTCTTTAAAGCCTTTTAGCTAGGCATTGAGATTTCGATGATGCTCACATGAAAGATAATAATTGAAACACAAGGAGAGCATCATAAAACATGTGACAAACATATTTAAGTCTAACATAGTTCCTATGCATAGGCATTTTATAAGCAAACAAATTATCAAAGCAAGCAAACTAGCATATGCAAGGAAGAGGAAAGAAACAATAGCAATCTGAATATAACGAGAGGTAATTTAGTGACATGAAAATTTCTACAACCATATTTTCCTCTCTCATAATAATTACATGTAGGATCATAATCAAATTCAACAATATAGCTATCACATAACATATTCTCTAGATGATCCACATGCATACAAAGTTGACACTCTTCCAAGATAGTGGGATTAACATTAACTAAAGTCATGACCTCTCCAAACCCACTTTTATCAAAAAATTCATAAGATTGATCATACTCCAAAGTAGTGGGATCATTATTACCTAGAGTTGACACTCTTCCAAACCCACTTTCAATATTATTGCAAACATATTCATCATGAGGCTAAAATAAATTTTCAAGATCATTAGAAAAATCACCCCAATCATGATCATTGCAACAAGTAGTGGACATAGCAAAATTAGCATCCCCAAGCTTGGGGCTTTCTATATTATTAGCACAATTGACATCAATAGAATTTATAGTAACATCACTGCAATCATACTTTTCATTGAAGGAGCTATGAATCACTTCATAAATTTCTTCTTTTAGCACTTCATCACAATTTCCAGATTCACGAATTTCAAGCAAAACTTCATAAAGATAGTCTAGTGCACACAAATCACTAGCAATTGGTTCATCATAATTGGATCTCTTAGAAAGATTAGCAAGTGGATAAGGATCCATAAAATCTTTGCTTCCTGTTTTTTAATAAAATACACAATTATGCCAAGCTAACAAGCAAACAAACCAAGTAAGACATAAGGGCAAACGGAAAGAAGGCAAATAAAAAGGCAAATATTTTTGTGTTTTTCTGAAAATCGTTTTAGAAGTGGGGGAGAGAAAAACGAGAGGCAAATGGCAAATAATGTAATGCAAGAGATGAGAGTTTATGATGGGTACTTGGTAGGCTTGATGTATATCTCCCCAACAACGAAGCCAGAAATTGGCAAGTCGATGAGAGACTAGTCTTGACTTGGCGTGGATCTCCCCGGCAACGGCACCAGAAATTCTTCCTACTACTTCTTGAGCTTGCGTTGGTTTTTCCCTTGAAGAGGAAAGGGTGATGCAGCATAGTAGAGGTAAGTATTTCCCTCAGTTAAGAACCAAGGTATCAATCCAGTAGGATAAGAACGCACAAATCACCAACACCTACACAAACAATCAAACACTTGCACCCAACACGATAAAGGGGTTGTCAATCCCTTCACGGTCACTTGCAAAGGTGAGATCTGATAGAGATAGATAAACAAAAGATAAAATATTTTTGGGTTTTTTGGTATATAGATCTGAAAATAAAAGATTGCAAAATAGTACATCGGAAAGTAATATGATGGAAAATAGACCCGGGGGCCATAGGTTTCACTAGAGGCTTCTCTCATGAAGGCAAATAATACGGTGGGTGAACAAATTACTGTCGAGCAATTGATAGAAAAGCACAAAGTTATGACGATATCCAAGGCAATGATTATGCATATAGGCATCATGTCCGTGTCAAGTAGACCGACTCTTGCCTGCATCTACTACTATTACTCCACACATCGACCACTATCCAGCATGCATCTAGAGTATTAAGTTCATAAAGAACGGAGTAACGCCTTAAGTAAGATGACATGATGTAGAGGAATTAACTCAAGCAATATGATGAAAACCCCATCTTTTTATCCTCGATGGCAAAAATGCAATACGTGTCTTGCTACCCCTACTTTGTCACTGGGTGAAATCACGCAAGATTGAACCCAAAGCTAAGCACCTCTCCCATTGCAAGAAAAACCAATCTAGTTGGCCAAACCAAACCGATAATTCGAAGAGAAATACAAAGATATCAAATCATGCATAAAAGAATTCAGAGAAGATTCAAATAATATTCATAGATAAGCTGATCATAAATCCACAATTCATCGGATCTCGACAAACACACCGCAAAAGAAGATTACATCGGATAGATCTCCAAGAACATCAAGGAGAACGTTGTATTGAGAATCAAAGAGAGAGAAGAAGCCATCTAGCTACTAGCTATGGACCCGTAGGTCTGAGGTAAACTACTCACGCATCATCGGAAGGGCAATGGAGTTGATGTAGAAGCCCTCCATGACCGATTCCCCCTCCGGCAGGATGCCGGAAAAGGCCCCAAGATGGGATCTCACGGGAACAGAAGGTTGCGGCGGTGGAAAAGTGTTTTCATGGATGCCTCTGGTGGTTTTGGAATATTTGTGAATATATAGGAGGAAGATCTAGGTCAGGGGAGTCCTGAGGAGTCCACAAGGTAGGGGGCGCGCCCTCCACCCTTTTCGCCGCCTCGTGGCTCTTCTGACTTGGACTCCAAGTCCCTTGGGTGTCTTCTGGTCCAAGAAAAATCATCATGAAGTTTTATTCCGTTTGGACTCCGTTTGGTATTCCTTTTCTGCGAGGCTCAAAAACAAGGAAAAAACAGAAACTAGCGCTGGGCTCTAGGTTAATAGGTTAGTCCCAAAAATAATATAAAATAGCATATTAATGCATATAAAACATCCAAAACAGATAATATAATAGCATGGAACAATCAAAAATTATAGATACGTTGGAGACGTATCTGGCGGTTGTACCGCCCCAGACTTAGCCATCACATGAACCATGGTTGGGCGGTTCCACCACCCCTACCACCGCCGTGGGGGTGATGCCCGTCTGTGATGAGGGAGTGATTGGGCGGTAGTGGGCCGGTTGTTCCCGGGTGACTCCGGACAACCGATACTACCGCTGCGGTCAGCGGTTGTACCGCCTGGTGCATTTCTGCAGTGTACCCTATGAATCCTAGTTGTACCGGTGACTCAGGCGGTTGTACCGCTATAGTGTAAAAACTGTTGTAACGGTTCGATTTGGGGGGACCTGTATAAGGGGGTGCTTCTTCCCCTTCTATTTCACCACTTGCCTCTCTCTCTCCTCCATCAATGCCCTTCAAGCTTTCTTGCCCGATCTCGATCTCTCTAGCCACTCAAACTTGTTGATTTGCTAGGAGTTTAAGGAGGAGACCTAGATCTACACTTCCACCAAAGGAAATTCGATTCCCCCATTATTTCTTATGTGAATTTTGTTACTCTTGGGTGTTTGGGCACCCTAGACGGAAGAGGTCACCTCGGAGCTACATTCCATTGTGGTGAAGCTTCGTGGTGGTGTTGGGAGCCTCCAATTAAGTTGTGGAGAGAGCCCCAACCTTGTTTGTAAGGGTCCGGTTGCCGTCTTCAAGGGCACCACTAGTGTAATCATGGCATCTTGCATTGTACGAGGACATGAGGAGAATACGGTGGCCCTAGTGGCTTCTTGGGGAGCATTGTGCCTCCACACTGCTCCAACGGAGACGTACTTCCCCCTAAAGGGAAGGAACTTCGATAACATGTCCTCATCTCCATCGTCTCCACTTGTGGTTATCTCTAACCTTTAGTTTGTGCAAGCTACTCTTGTGTTGTACCTTGTGCTTGCTTGCTTGTGTTGTTGTTAGCATCATATAGGTTGCTCACCTAGTTGCATATCTAGTCAACCTATTTGTTGCTAAACCTAATTTATTTAGAAAAGCTAAAAATTGGTAGTTGCCTATTCACCCCCTCTAGTCAACCATATCGATCCTTTCAATCGGTATCAGAGCGTTGTCTCTTTTCAAAGGATTCACTGCATAAAAGAGTATGGTTGACGACGAGCCATGGGAAGGTGATTTACCCACGGCCGAGGCAGTGGCCACGGTCTCACGAGAGGATTTAAATGAAGCTATTGCTTCACTTAAAACCTCTATGATGACCGAGGTCAAATCCTTGTTTAAGGACTTTCTTGAGGGTCTTAAACTTTCTACCGATCCGCTACAAGTGGTTACCCCACTATTTCGGAGGTGGATGTCAACTCCGGTAAGGAGGGGCCTAGTATTGATAAGCCTACTTTGCCTCAAAGGAAAGAATGGGATGGGCATCCATTCCGTGGTTGCCCCTCCCCCGTCCTATGGAGTACCGGTCGCTTCACCTAATATCAACCATCTTGGTCCTCCTCCAAAGCTTGTGTTAAATGATTTTCCGAATTGGGTTTTTCATATCAAGTCTCATTTGAATCACAGCTCAATCCATCTTTGGAGAATCATTGAGCATGGCTTCTACCCGCATGATCCAAACAACCTTGCTCCAAGAGAAGAAGTGGATAATCAATTCAAATACTCCGCCTTGTTCATTCTTCAATCCGCTATGCCTCCCAAAGAGCTGGCACACTTACGCCCATTCACTCGTGCAAAGGATGCATGGGAACACATTGTATCTTTGTACAAGGGAAGCTCAAGCATCCAACGCTCCAACTTTGAAGTGGTCCTTGATTAGGCCGATGAGTTTGCAATGATTGAAGATGAAGATCCTCCTAAGCTCTACCGGAGATTGACTACTCTCGCGGTCTCACTCCAAGATCATGGGAGCAAAGATACGGATGCCAATTGGATCAAGTGCAAATTCCTCAAGGCCATGTCCTTTGTGATTCGTCAAAGACCAGACTTCCACACCTTGTCCTGAAGTGATGTGTTGGATGAATTCATTGCTATGAATATCTTGAACAAGACCACCGACAATGCCCTTGCGCATGCTCAATGGTCAAAGAAGCCCAACCTTGCTTTGAAGGCCAAGGCCATTCCGGAAGAAGAAGAAGAAGAAGAAGAAGAAGAAGAAGAAGAAGAAGAAGAAGAAGAAGAAGAAGAAGAAGAAGAAGAAGAAGAAGAGGAGGAAGAAGATGAAGAAGAGGAAGGTTGCTCGGAAGACACCAAATATGCTTACCACGAGCACATGGCTCTTGCATCAACTCAATTTTGGGGCAACAAGAGAAACTCAAGGCCCAACTTCTCCAAGAACAACTCAAGTGGTTCCAAGGGCAAGCAACGTGTGAGAACTTGCTACAACTGTTGTAATGTGAGTCACTTCATGGTGGATTGCCCCTACGAGAAGAGGGAAGACAATGGTGGCAAGCTTATCCGCGAAGACAAGGCCAAGTCCTTCCCAAACAAGAACAACTTCACGAAGAAGGTGCCACAAAAGGGATGGCGACAGCCTCCATGGCCATTGCCACCTCTTCCCCAACCTTGGTGTCTCTCTTCGACGCCCCCAAGGAGAACCTCATCCCTAAGTGCCTCATGGCTAAAGGCATCAACAAGATAACCTCCAACATCAAAACTTCGACCACTACTAATCCTTCTTTGTTGGATTGTGTGGACGAAAATGGGGAGGTAAAGGTGGATGAAAACGAGTTTGACAAGTTCTTGGGTAAGCTCAAAGGTGAGACCAAGAAGCACTTCGTTGCTCTCTTGGAACAACTTGGTGAGGCCAATTATATCATTGAGTCTCAGGAAGAGACCATCACTAAGATGGAGGGGCATAGTCATGACTATGTTGATGAGATAGCAGATCTTTCTACTGCTCTTGAGGAAGAGCGAGGTCTTCGTTTGACTCTTGAGGCATCAAACGTTGATCTTGCTAAACTAAGGAAGGATCATGATCATGCTCTTGTTCTTGCTCGTGTGCTTAAATCCGAGAAGGTTGAACTTGGGGTTGGCCCTGCTAGACTCAAGGAAGAGTTTGAGTTACTTGATGATGACCCATAAGTATAGGGGATCAATCGTAGTCCTTTCGATAAGTAAGAGTGTCGAACCCAACGAGGAGTAGAAGGAAATGATAAGCGGTTTTAATCAAGGTATTCTTTAAAAGCACTGAAATTATCGGTAACAGATAGTTTGATAGCAAGATAATTCGTAACAAGTAACAAGTAGCAATAGTAACAAAGGTGCAACAGGGTGGCCCAATCCTTTTTATAGCAAAGGGCAAGCCGGAACATTCTCTTATAATAAGCAAAGTGTTCTCGAGGACACATGAGAATTCATCTAGTTACTTTCATCATATTTATTTGATTTGTGTTCGCTACTTTGATAATTTGATATGTGGGGTGGACCGGTGCTTAGATGCTGTTCTTACTTGAACAAGCCTCCCACTTATGATTACCCCATCTCGCAAGCATCTGCAACTACGAAAGAAGAATTAAGATAAATCTAACCATAACATGAAACATATGGATCCAAATCAGCCCCTTACGGAATAACGGATAAACTAGGGTTTAAGCTTCTGTCACTCTAGCAACCCCTCATCTACTTATTACTCCACAATGCCTTCCCTTAGGCCCAAGTATGGTGAAGTGCCATGTAGTCGACGTTCACATGACACCTCTAAAGGAAGCAACAACATACATATCATCAAAATATCGAACGAATACCAAATTCACATGATTACTTATAACCGGACTTCTCCCATGTCCTCAAGAACAAAAGAAACTACTCACAAATCATATCCATGTTCAAGATCAGAGGGGTATTGAATATCATTAAGGATCTTAATGATCCTTTCTTGTATTGTATCTGCGTCAGAATTTCCCCAAGGAGGAAGGGATGATGCAGTACAACGAAGGTAGGTATTCCCCTCACTGATGAAACCAAGGTTATCGAACCAGTAGGAGAACCAAGCAACACTATGTAAATGGTACCTGCACAAAGAACAAATACTTGCAACCCGACGCAAAAGAGGGGTTGTCAATCCCTCTCGGGTAAAAGATTGGTAAAGTGATAGATTGGTAGATGCAAATAAAATTCAGCGAGGTATTTTTGGGTTTTTGATAATATAGATCTGAAAACAAAAGATGCAAATAAATAAAAAGGCAAATAGCAATATAGATCTGGAGATATATGATGAGAAAATAGACCCAAGGGTCGTAGATTTCACTAGTGGCTTCTCTCGAGAAAATATCATACGGTGGGTAAACAAATTACTGTTGGGCAATTGATAGAACCTCAAATAATTATGACAATATCTAGGCAATGATCATTATATAGGCATCACGTCCAAGATTAGTAGACCGACTCCTGCCTGCATCTACTACTATTACTCCACACATCGACCGCTATCCAGCATGCATCTAGTGTATTAAGTTCATGGAGAAACGGAGTAATGCAATAAGAACGATGACATGATGTAGACAAGATCTATTCATGTAGGAATAGACCCCATCTTGTTATCCTTAATAGCAATGATCAATACGTGTCTTGCTGCCCCTTCTGTCACTGGGAAAGAACACCGCACGATCGAACCCATCACAAAGCACCTCTTCCCATGGCAAGAAAAATCGATCTAGTCGGCCTAACTAAACCAAAGATTCAAAGAAGAAATATGAGGCTATAAGTAATCATGCATATAAGAGATCAAAGAAACTCAAATAACTTTCATGGATAAAAAGATCTGATCATAAACTCAAAGTTCATCGGATCCCAACAAACACACGGCAAAAAGAGTTACAGCAAATAGATCTCCAAGAGACAATTGTATTGAGAATCAAAAGAGAGAGATGAAGCCATCTAGCTACTAACTACGGACCCGTAGGTCTACAATGAACTACTCACGCATCATCGAAGAGGCACCAATGAGGATGATGAACCCCTCCGTGATGGTGTCTAGATTGGATCTGGTGTTTCTAGAACTTGCGGCAGCTGGAATTGTGTTTCGTCGACTCCCCTAGGGTTTTTGGATTTTCGGGGTATTTATAGAGCAAAGGGGCGGTGTGGGAGGCGGCCGAGGTGGGCACAACCCACCAGGGCGCGCTTGGGCCCCCAGGCGCGCCCAGGTGGGTTGTGCTCCCCTCGGAGCCCCCCTATGGTACTTCTTTGGTCCAACAGGTGTCTTCTGGTCCAGAAAAATTCTCCAAAAAGTTTCGCTGCGTTTGGATTCCGTTTGGTATTGATTTTCTGCGAAGTAAAAAACAAGCAAAAAATAGCAACTGGCACTGGGCACTATGACAATAGGTTAGTCCCAAAAAATGATATAAAGTTGCTATAAAATGATCGTAAAACATCCAAGAATGATAATATAACAGCATGGAATAATAAAAAATTATAGATACGTTGGAGACGTATCAACATCCCCAAGCTTAATTCCTACTCGTCCTCGAGTAGGTGAATGATAAAAACAGAATTTTTCTATGTGGAATGCTGCCTAACATGTTCATCACATATTCTTTTCTTTTGTAGCATGGACATATGGACTTTTATATGGTTCAAAGCAATAGTCTAGTTTTGACAAGAAGATTTCAATACTCAAGCATATCAACAAGCAACCATGTCTTTAAAAATATCAACACTAAAGCTAGTTATCCCTAGCCCATCATGCTCAATCATTGATCCATTCATGAAACACACTCGCATATTAGCTACACCCAATGCTCAAGTATGATCATAGTGCCCCTTAGTTGGTGCTTTATAAGAGAAGATGGAGACTCAAATAAAAATAAAAATTGCATAAAGTAAATAGAAAGGCCCTTCGCAGAGGGAAGTAGGGATTTGTAGAGGTGCCAGAGCTCAAAGCGAAAAAGAGAGATAAATTTTTTTAGGTGGCATGCTTTTCCTGTCAACGAAAATGATCGAGTAGTTCCCAATACTTTCCATGCTAGATATATCATAGGCGGTTCCCAAATAGAAAATAAAGTTTATTCCTTTTTCCACCATTCTTTCACATTCCACGGGTGCCGTCCATACCAACACTTTCCAAGGAATTTATTATTTGACAACATAAAGTAAATTCATTTTTCATTTCAGGACTGGGCATCCCTAATACCTTTGTCGTACTCTCGTGCAATGACAAGTGAATAAACACTCATATTGAGAATAACACATCTAGCATGGAAAAATATCAGCCACCCCCTACCGTTTCATGAGCGGTACGAGCACACAAAAAGGAAATTTATTTTGAAAATTAGAGATGACACATACAAATTTGCTTAGAACGGCACTGAAATACCGCATATAGGTAGGTATGGTGGACTCATATGGCAAAACTGGTTTTAAGGATTTTGGATGCACAAGTAGTAATCCTACTTAGTACAGGTGAAGACTAGCAAATAGATTGAGAAGCATCCAACCAAGAAATGAAAACTCACATAAGCAAGCATTAAGCATAACTAACACCGAATAATGCACCACAAGTAGGATGCAATTTCATTGCATAACTATTGACTTTTGTGCTTGCATAGGGAATCACAAACCTTAACATCAATATTCTTACTAAAGAACAATTACTCATCAACATGACTCACATATCACTATCATCATATCTCAAAACTATTACACAGAATCAAGTTTATTTTGTCCAATGATCTTCATGAAAGTTTTTATTATATCCCTCTTGAATATCTATCACTTTGGGACTAGTTTACTATGTTGCTTTTGATAGCTCAAATAAATTTAAGTGAAGAACATGAGCATAAAGTTTTTTGTCTCTCAAAATAATATAAGTGAAGCATGAGAGAATTTCTTCAAAAATATTAAAGCACACCACGCTCAAAAAGATATAAGTGAAGCACTAGAGCAATTCCATGGCTCAAAGAATTTAAGTGAAGCACGTAGAGCAATTCTAACAAATCATAACATAATTTTGTCTCTCTCAAATAGATGTGTTCAGCAAGGATACTTGACACAAAACAAAAAACAAAACAAGCAAAGACTCATATACTACAAGACACTCCAAGCAAAACTCATGATATGTGACGAATAAAAATATAGCTCCAAGTAAAATACCGATGGTCGTTAGAAGAAAGAGGGGATGCCACTCGGGGCATCCCCAAGCTTAGTTGCTTGTTCATACTTGAATATTACTTTGGGGTGTGGTAGCATACCCAAGCTTAAGATCTTCTTACTCCTTATTCCTTCATCCATCGTGATCTCACCCAAAACTTGAAAACTTCAATCACACAAAACTTAACAAAATCTTCGTGAGATCCGTTAGTATAACAAGGCAAATCACCACTCGAAGTACTCTTGCAAACCCATTCATATTTTTTTTTGCATTATATCTACTGTATTCCAACTTTGCTATGGCTCATACCCCCCGATAAAGTCCATAGATTCATCAAAAATAAGCACACAATGCAAAGAAAATAGAATCTGTCAAAAACAGAACAGTCTGTAGCAATCTGAATACTTCGTATACTTCTGTAACTCCAAAAATTCTAAAAAATTTGGACAACGTAGGAAATTTGTATATCAATCTTGTGTAAACAATGCAGAATTTTTTGTTTCTTTTGTGAATTTCTAAAATTATTTTACTGGATGCAAAAATTTCTGTTTTTCAGCAAGATCAAATCAACTATCACCCAACATGATCCCAAAGGCTTTGCTTGGCACAAACACTAATTAAAACATAAAAACACAATAAAAACAGAGACATAATTGTGCAAACACTCAAGAACAGAAAGAAAAATGCAAAAATAATTTTATTCATTGGGTTGCCTCCCAACAAGCGCTATCGTTTTATGCCCTAGCTAGTATTTATTGATGCTGACAAGAAAGATAAAAATTTAAACACAAAGAGAGCATAATAAATCATGTGACAAACACATTTAAGCCTAACATACTTCCTATGCATAGGCATTTTATAATAGGACAAATCATCAAGACAAGCAAATTCTAGCATATGCAAAGAAGAAGAAAGAAACAATAGCAATCTCAACATAACGAGAGGAAATTTAGTAACATGAAAATTTCTACAACCATATTTTCCTCTCTCATAATAATTACATGTAGGATCATAATCAAATTCAACAATATAGCTATCATAAAAAATATTCTCTTCATGATCCACATGCATGCAAAGTTGACACTCTTCCAAAATAGTGGGATTATCATAAAATAAAGTCATGACCTCTCCAAGCCCACTTTTATCAAAAATTTCATAAGATTGAACACTCTCCAAAGTAGTGGGATCAGTATTACCTAGAGTTGACACTCTTCCAAACCCACTTTTAATATTATTGCAAACACTATTATTAATATCATATTCATCATGAGGCTTAAATAAATTTTCAAGATCATAAGAAGAATCACCCCAATCATGATCATTACAATAAGTAGTGGACATATCAAAATTAGCATCCCCAAGCTTGGAGTTCTGCATATTATTAGCACAATTGACATTAATAGAATTTATAGTAAAATCATTGCAATCATGCTTTTCATTCAAGGAGCTATCATGAATCACTTTATAATTTTCTTCTTTTAACACTTCATCACAATCTTCAGATTCATGAATCTTAAGCAAAACTTCATAAAGCTAATCTAGTGAACTCAATTCACTAGCAATGGGTTCATCATAATTGGATCTCTTGAAAAGATTAGCAAGTGGATGAGGATCCATATCAATAAATTTTTAGCAAGCAAAAATGCAAGCAAATAGAAGACACATGGCATCACAAAGCAAACAAGAGATCTAACGAGAAAAAGGCGAACAAAAAAGGAGGCGGATAAAATGACAAATTTTTGTGAGGTGGAGGAGATGAAAACGAGAGGCAAATGGCAAATAATGTAAATTGCAAGGAGATGAGATTTGTGATTAGGAACCTCATAGATGTTGATGATGTCTCCCCGGCAACGGCGCCATAAATTCCCTTTGATGATCCTTTCTTGTATTGTATCTGCGTCAGTATCTTCCCTAAGGAGGAAGGGATGATGCAGTACAGCGAAGGTAGGTATTTTCCTCAGTGATGAAACCAAGGTTATCGAACCAGTAGGAGAACCAAGCAACACTATGTAAACGGTACCTGCACACAAAGAACAAGTACTTGCAACCCAACGCAAAAGAGGGGTTGTCAATCCCTCTCGGGTAAAAGATTGGTAGACGCAAATAAAATTCAGCGAGGTATTTTTGGGTTTTTGATAATATAGATCTGAAAACAAAAGATGCAAATAAATAAAAGGCAAATAGCAATATATATCTGAAGATATATGATGAGAAAATAGACCCGGGGGCCGTATATTTCACTAGTGGCTTCTCTCGAGAAAATAGCATACGGTGGGTAAATAAATTACTGTTGGGCAATTGATAGAACCTCAAATAATTATGACGATATCCAGGCAATGATCATTATATAGGCATCATGTCCAAGATTAGTAGACCGACTCCTACCTGCATCTACTACTATTAGTCCACACATCGACCGCTATCCAGCATGCATCTAGTGTATTAAGTTCATGGAGAAATGGAGTAATGCAATAAGAACGATGACATGATGTAGACAAGATCTATTCATGTAGGAATAGACCCCATCTTGTTATCCTTAATAGCAATGATCAATATGTGTCTTGCTGCCCCTTCTGTCACTGGGAAAGAACACCGCATGATCGAACCCATCACAAAGCACCTCTTCCCATAGCAAGAAAAATCGATCTAGTTAGCCTAACTAAACCAAAGATTCGAAGAAGAAATACAAGGCTGTAAGTAATCATGCATATAAGAGATCAAAGAAACTCAAATAACTTTCATGGATAAAAAGATCTGATCATAAACTCAAAGTTCATCTGATCCCAACAAACACACCGCAAAAAGAGTTACATCAAATAGATCTCCAAGAGACCATTGTATTAACAATGAAAAGAGAGAGAGGAAGCCATCTAGCTACTAACTACGGACCCGTAGGTCTACAATGAACTACTCACGCATCATCGGAGAGGCACCAATGAGGATTATGAACCCCTCCGTGATGGTGTCTAGATTGGATCTGGTGTTTCTGGAACTTGCGGCGGCTGGAATTGTGTTTCGTCGACTCCCCTAGGGTTTTTGTATTTTCGGGGTATTTATAGAGCAAAGAGGCGGTGCGGGAGGCGGCCGAGGTGGGCATAACCCACCAGGGCGCGCCTGGGCCCCCAGTCGCGCCCAGGTGGGTTGTGCTCCCCTCAGAGCCCCCCTCTGGTACTTCTTTGGCCCAACAAGTGTCTTCTAGTCCAGAAAAATTCTCCAAAAAGTTTCGTTGCGTTTGGACTCCGTTTGGTATTGATTTTCTGTGAAGTAAAAAACAAGCAAAAAACAGCAACTGGCACTGGGCACTATGTCAATAGGTTAGTCCCAAAAAATGGTATAAAGTTGCTATAAAATGATTGTAAAACATCCAAGAATGATAATATAACAGCATGGAACAATAAAAAATTATAGATACATTGGAGACGTGTCGGATCTGACCATATAATCTTCCACCAAATAAACCAACTAGCATCAACTACAAGATGTAATCAATACTGCTAGCAACCCATAGGTACCAATGTAAGGTTTTGAGACAAAGATTGAATACAAGAGATGAACTAGGGTTTGAGATGAGATGGTGCTGGTGAAGATGTTGACGAAGATCGGTCCTCCCACAATGAGAGGATCATTGGTGATGTCGATGGCTTCAATTTCCCCCTCCCGGAGGGAAGTATCCCCGGCGGAATCGCTCCGTCGGAGAGCAAAAATGCTCCTGCCTAGGTTGCGCCTCGAGAAGGCGGCGCCTCATCCCGAAGTTCCTCTTTTTTTTTCTAGATCAAAACCCCTCATATAGTAGAAGATGGGGGACGGAGGCTAGCTGTGGGCCCCATAAGGCATCAGGGCGTGCCCAGGGGGTGGCCGCGCGTTGTGGCTTGTGGGCAACTGGTGGGACCCCTCTGGTACTTCTTTGCTCCAGTATTTTATATATATTCCATAAAACTTCTCCGTGAAATTTCAGGTCATTTGGAGATCTATAGATTAGGTTCTCTGTTGTAGCTTTTTCAGGTCCAGAATTCCAGCTGCCGGCAATCTCCATCTTCATGTAAATCTTGCATATCAAGAGAGAAAAGGCATTAGAATTGCATCACAAAGTGTAATAATGATCAAACACATTATAAATATTAGTAGGAAAACATGATGCAACATGGACGTATCATGTTTTCCTATTGATATTTACAATGTTTTTGATCATTATAATACTTTGTGATGCAATTCTAATGCGTCTTATCTCTTAATTTGCAAGATTTACATGAAGAGGGAGATTGTACGCAGCTGGAATTCTAGACCTGGAAAAGCTACAACAGGGATACCTATTCTGCAGAACTCCAAATGAGCTGAAATTTCACGAAGAATTTTTATAGAATATATGAAAAATACTGGAGCAAAGAAGTACCAGAAGGGACCCACCAGTTGCCCACAAGGCAGCGGGACGCGACCACCCCGTGGGCGCGCCCTAGTGACTTGTGGGGCCACTGGCAGGCCTCCGGCCCCCATCTTCTGCTATATGAGGGGTTTTGACCTATAAAAAAATAAGGAGAGAAATTTTGGGACGAAGCGCCGCCGTCTCGAGGCGGAACCTGGGCAGGAGCACTTTTGCTCTTCGGTGGAGCGATTCCGCCGGGGATACTTCCCTCCGGGAGGGGGAAATTGAAGCCATCAAGATCACCAACGATCCTCTCATCGTGGGAGGACCAATCTTCATCAACATCTTCACCATCGCCATCCCATGTCAAACCCTAGTTCATCTTGTATTCAATCTTTGTCTCAAAACCTCAGATTTGTACATGTGGGTTACTAGTAGTGTTGATTACATCTTGTAGTTGATGCTAGTTGGTTTATTTGGTGGAAGATTACATGTTCAGATCCTTGATGCTATTCAATACCCCTCTGATCTTGAACATGAACATGATTTGTGAGTAGTTACTTTTGTTCTTGAGGACATGGGAGAAGTCTTGTTATAAGTAATCATGTGAATTTGGTATTCGTTCGATATTTTGATGATATGTATGTTGTTGCTTCCTTTAGTGGTGTCATGTGAACGTCGACTACATGACACTTCACCATACTTGGGCCTAAGGGAAGACATTGTGGAGCAATAAGTAGATGATGGGTTGCTAGAGTGACAGAAGCTTAAACCCTAGTTTATGTGTTATTCCATAAGGGGCTGATTTGGATCCATATGTTTCATGCTGTGGTTATATTTATCTTAATTCTTCTTTCGTAGTTGCGGATTCTTGTGAGAGGGGGTAATCATAAGTGGGAGGCTTGTTCAAGTAAGAACAACACCCAAGCACCGGTCCACCCACGTATCAAATTATCAAAGTAGCGAAGGTGAATCAAATAAACACGATGAAAATGACTAGATGAATTCCCATGTGTCCTCGAGAACACTTTGCTTATTACAAGAGAACGTTCCTGCCTGTCCTTTGCTATAAACAGGATTGGGCTACCTTGCTGCACCTTTGTTACTATTGCTACTTGCTACTTATTACGAATTACCTTGCCATCAAACTATCTATTATCGATAATTTCAGTGCTTGCAGAGAATACCTCGCTGAAAACTGCTTGTCCTTCCTTCTGCTCCTCATTGGCTTCAACACTCTTTCCCTCTACATCAACTTTAATGTTGTCTACCTTAATACCTCTTTCAAAAATTTTATGCCCAAGGACTATACCTTTATTCACCATAAAGTGGCACTTCTCCCAATTCAAGACAAGATTAGTTTCTTCACATCTCTGCAAAACTTGATCAAGGTTGCTTAAGCAATCATCAAAATAAGTTCCATAAACAGAAAAATCATCCATGAATACCTCAACAATCTTCTCGCAAAAATAAGAGAATATAGCAGTCATACATCTTTGAAAGGTAGCAGGTGCATTACATAAACCAAAAGACATACATCTATAAGCATAAGTTCCAAAATGACAAGTGAAAATGGTTTTCTCTTGGTCCTCTTTTGACACAGGTGTTTGAGAGAAACCAGGATAACCATCGAAGAAGCAGAAGTGTGTATGCTTAGATAATCTTTCTAACATTTGATCAATAAAAGGCAAGGGGTAATGATCTTTTCTAGTAGCTTTATTTAATTTTCTGAAATCAATTACCATCCTATAACCAGTTACAATTCTTTGTGGGATAAGTTCATTTTTATCATTAGGAACAATACTAATGTCTCATTTCTTAGGAACACAATGAACATGACTTACCCATCTACTATCAGCTATGGGATAAATTATACCTGCTTCCAGAAGCTTTAATATTTCAGTTCTTACCATATCCTTCATTTTAGGATTCAAACGAAGTTGATCATCAATGATAACCCACAAGTATAGGGGATCAATTGTGGCTTTTTTGATAAATAAGAGTGTCGAACCCAACGAGGAGCTAAAGGTAGAACAAATATTCCCTCAAGTTCTATCGACCACCGATACAACTCTACGCACACTTAAACGTTCGCTTTACCTAGAACAAGAATAAAACTAGAAGTACTTTGCAAGAATAAAACTATGAATAAAATGCTAGATAGTAAAGTTAATTATTTAGTATAAAGGTTTTGTCACACAAGAAAGTTATTTGTCCCTAGGCAATCGATAACTAGACCGGTAATCATTATTGCAATTTTATATGAGGGAGAGGCATGAGCTAACATACTTTTCGTACTTGGATCATATGCACTTATGATTGGAACTCTAGCAAGCATCCGCAACTACCAAAGATCATTAAGGTAAAACCCAACCATAGCATTAAGTATCAAGTCCTCTTTACCCCATATGCAACAACCCCCTTACTCGGGTGTAAGCTTCTGTCACTCTAGCCACCCACCATAAGCGAATCATGAAGGTATTGCAACACCCTACAGCGGGGATCCCTCATGTTTGCGCGACACGGAGGGCACCATAGGACAACACCAAAATAAAATGTACAACTCAAACCAATCATGATCATCAATTAACCCGTTGGACAAAACGGATCTACTCAAACATCATAGGATAACTGTTGGGGATATAACCCCACAATATGACCCGCCATACTAAAGTCGGGTCATCCAGGTGGCAGCTGATGAGCAAGACTCAAGATGGGCCGTGGCGTCGAGGAGCAAGACCAGCAGGGCGGCTCACCAAGCAGGGCGGCTTAAGGCCCAGTATCCGAAGATGGCGACTTGTGGCCCAGAAGTGTAAGCCACCTGGCATTTCCTTACTTAGAAAACAAGACAAGTCAGAAACATACTAGGTCACGGATCGTAGTATGACCCGTACTCTTGTAAGCCTTGGGCCTTGACCTGTATATAAAGGCGAGTACCTGAGGCAGATAGGACTAAGTTATAATCGATCAATAGCTAGGTCAAGCGAATTCGCTCCCTTGTAATTGATCGTCAAGCAATAAGCAACAAACATGAAGTAGGCTATTACCTCAACTGTGAGGGGCCGAACCTGGGTAAACTCGTGTCTCTTGGTTCCGATCAACCCCGACAAGCTAACCTCCCAGTTGCGATGGCCTCATGACTAAGTCCTCACACTAGGACATCTGCCATGACAAAACCACCATGGGGCCCGCGCACGGTGGTTTCGAGTTCTTGAAGGGCTTTTCACAGGGATCGAGGGATACACCGTCGACAGGATGACGAAGAGTCGCCGCGGCAAGCTCTACATCAACGACGCTGGCTGGGGCCCCGAGGCCGACTCAATCGAGTACGGGTACCGGGTCCCCTTCGGCAGAATCCACGTCTTCATCGGCAAGATCGGCGGATCTGAGCCCGAGCCGGACATTTGTACCGACCACGTCGAGCCGGCTCAGCACACGCAACCCACCTGGATTCAAGCCGGCCGGAAGCATGTTTTTATTGGCTTCACACTGAAAGAACATGCGGTGCCCCCATGTTTGGTTTTGGTAATTGATGACAATCTCTATGGACTAATGGTTGTCTTGAGTTATATTTGAAGGATTTGTCCATAGGAATTTCTTGAAGTCCATTTGTTGGTTTCAAGGAGTTTATATGTTGGCCAATGTGCTATTCAAGGAATTATCTAAAGAGTGGTCATGTAGAAGACATGATACAAGGTTGATCAAGACTAAGTCAAGAGTGAATCAAGTTGATCAACACACAAAGGGTACAAGATGTACCGAGAGGGATCAAGTGATCCCATGGTATGGTAAGCATTGTCCATTACTCTTTGTGTACTAACCCATGATCTACATGTGAGTTCTATGTGGGGTTAGGTTTGTTTCCATGGGTTTGCATCAAGAGGAAGATCTCATACAACCCATGGAGGATGACATCAAGTGGTGATCGTCATCAAGATTGCGGTGTGCAATTTCAAGTGGAGCATCACGAAGAGATCATCCTTGAAGCTTGCCGTCCATTGTGGTGTCAATGGACTTGTGAAGATGTGCCAAAGAGTGGCTCACCCATAGTGGAGTATGGGGGAGCAATCAACTAGTCTTCATCGAGCCAACGCAATCAAGAAAGGTGGTCCAACTTGAGGGAGTCAAGATCGTCATCATCTAGCTCAAGTGGACTATGTGCAAGGCAAAGGTTTGCCCTTGATAGGTTTTCTATTTTACCGGTCTCATGGTGGTAGTTGGGAGACCGGGTTATAGGATCGATTGCAGTACTATCAAGGGGGGCTCTCGATGAGTAGCTTGATCGTATCATTCGTAGAGAGCTCAAACCATTGCATCCTTGCATCATCTTTATTGGTTCTTGTTTAGTATTTCTCTTGGTGAGTTTTAGAGCTTGGTCATCTTCATGACAAGCTCGAGTTCATCGAAAACGGAGTTCACATGCATCTTCTATGATGTTTTCGATGTTGGAGGTTATGCCGGTTCTTCTCTGTTGGAGGGTTCACTCCTCTATATGTTAGGCATACCTCCCCTGCCTCTTCTTACTATAACCAGTCACTGTTTTGATGCTACTCGTCGTCTTCTATCCAACAAGCTTGAGTTTGCTCAATTCGGAGCTCATTTGCAGAAGTTGTGGCAGTTCTGGTTTTCCTTGGAGTATACTTGTTTTCGTGGAAGTGGCATAAGGAAGGCGCCAGCGGTAGTACCACTGGGCCGGAGCGGCAGTACCGCTTATCGCCACAAGCAGTAGTACCACTGTCTCACAGCGGTAGTACCGCCCATGGCCATAAGCAGTAGTATGGCTCCGGTTCCGCGCTGGTACCGCCTCGACTCGAGACGTGGTTTTCTCGTGTCGGTTCAACGGCAGTAGTAGCGGCAGTAGACGTAGTAGTACCGCTCGTGAGCGGTAGTACCGCGGCTACCACCGCTGCTAGTGCCGCTCGGGGCCTCGCTCCCGTGTCCTTTCTCT